>CM022706.1:4410794-5070794 GCA_012295165.1 Asparagus setaceus
AAATTAAATGATTTGAGAGACTAATCAGAATATTAAAAGTTATGGGATTGATATAGGAAAAAAAACCTAAACAATGTTACACATTAGACTAAAAAAGAAAGTTTTATATAATATGGTTCCACTAAAGGGGAAAAACATGCAGAGAATGCTCTAAAGAACATTATATAAGGAGGAAGTAAAACGCAACAACAGGTGTAACGCACACTTAAATGTTGAGGACTGCACTAACAAATTTTTATAAGAAAGTGTGAGTCCCAAACATGAGCACAATTATATTGCTTCAAAGATAATTTGACTATAAATACATCAAGAACCATCAAGAAAATCTGATAGAAATGTACATATGTATTTGAGAGAAAATTGAGCTCAAATATTACTATGGGTTCCATCGTTTTCTCTGCAAAAGGAAAAAAAACCTAAACAATGTTACACATTAGACTAAAAAAGAAAGTTTTATATAATATGGTTCCACTAAAGGGGAAAAACATGCAGAGAATGCTCTAAAGAACATTATATAAGGAGGAAGTAAAACGCAACAACAGGTGTAACGCACACTTAAATGTTGAGGACTGCACTAACAAATTTTTATAAGAAAGTGTGAGTCCCAAACATGAGCACAATTATATTGCTTCAAAGATAATTTGACTATAAATACATCAAGAACCATCAAGAAAATCTGATAGAAATGTACATATGTATTTGAGAGAAAATTGAGCTCAAATATTACTATGGGTTCCATCGTTTTCTCTGCAAAAGGAAAAAAAACCTAAACAATGTTACACATTAGACTAAAAAAGAAAGTTTTATATAATATGGTTCCACTAAAGGGGAAAAACATGCAGAGAATGCTCTAAAGAACATTATATAAGGAGGAAGTAAAACGCAACAACAGGTGTAACGCACACTTAAATGTTGAGGACTGCACTAACAAATTTTTATAAGAAAGTGTGAGTCCCAAACATGAGCACAATTATATTGCTTCAAAGATAATTTGACTATAAATACATCAAGAACCATCAAGAAAATCTGATAGAAATGTACATATGTATATATATGAGAAAATGGAAAAACTTGGTACCAAGTTCCTTAAAGGAACTTGGTAGTGATGGACAAATTTGGTCCATGTTTCAAATTTTTAAAAAATCTTTCTCTCTCTCTTTCTCTCTCCTCTCTATTTCTCCCTGAGATGTGGACCTGATTTGTCCACCTCATTACCAAGTTCATTTAAGGAACTTGGTACCAAGTTCTCCATATTCCTATATATATATATATATATATATATATATATATATATATATATATATATATATATATATATATATATATATATATATATATATATATATATATAAAACAATTGTGAATAATTTTAAAATAGGAGTCACTAAATTATAAGTGTCCATTAAATAACTGTTTTAAAGTAATTTATCCTAATCAGAGGATATGAATCGTCATAGTCGAACATAGTCAACTAATCTGCGAGGATTAATTTGAATCCTCCCAAAATTTTTCTTATATCTCTCTCTTTCGTAACGAATGTCCTGGCGCACTTGGTAACAAGACTCATTTCCTTTAGCGAGCTATCTCATATGGATTTTCGCTTGACGACAATCCTTTCTTAGAGGTTGACTATTATTAAAGCACCACTCTAGTCTCTCCATGGTACCGATTCATCTGAATAAAAGCAAACAATTCAAGGAAAACCCTTTATCAAACATTGTGGTTTCAATGATTTGAAATGAGTATAAGAATTTGAGGGCCTAATTGTAAATTAAATGATTTGAGAGACTAATCAGAATATTAAAAGTTATGGGATTGATATAGGAAAAAAAACCTAAACAATGTTACACATTAGACTAAAAAAGAAAGTTTTATATAATATGGTTCCACTAAAGGGGAAAAACATGCAGAGAATGCTCTAAAGAACATTATATAAGGAGGAAGTAAAACGCAACAAGAGGTGTAACGCACACTTAAATGTTGAGGACTGCACTAACAAATTTTTTATAAGAAAGTGTGAGTCCCAAACATGAGCACAATTATATTGCTTCAAAGATAATTTGACTATAAATACATCAAGAACCATCAAGAAAATCTGATAGAAATGTACATATGTATTTGAGAGAAAATTGAGCTCAAATATTACTATGGGTTCCATCGTTTTCTCTGCAAAAGGAAAAAAAACCTATTGCCAGAATGTCGAATATGTTGAACTGAAATATAGTTTCGAAATCTTTGAGCAAGAGCCAACATTCACTAGCTACCAGGACCAATGCTTGGGACATTTCATAGTATTATGAAGCATATGTACGAGATTTAAGGAGTCACATTCTAACTGGATTCTTTGTCAACCATGAGAGTTCGCCAAATGTAGGGCTTTGAGGATTGCTAGTGCCTCAACGGGTGGTACTGGAGGTCCAAAGGCGCATAAGATAATAAGTTCCGTCCCATGCGATCTCTTGGAATGATCCCAATAGCTGAAGCATCAATCCGGATGACCACATCAAAATTAATTTTGATTTACCCAACACTGGTAATGTAGAACATGCACAAAAACATGCACAAACAGATTTTCAGGATGCGAGTCAATTACCAGGCATTGTAGTCGACTAATATGAGTTGTAGTCGACTAATATGAGTTGTAGTCGACTAATATGAGTTGTAGTCGACTAATATGAGTTGTAGTCGACTAATATGAGTTGTAGTCGACTAATATGAGTTGTAGTCGACTAATATGAGTTGTAGTCGACTAATCGGTATTGTAGTCGACTAATATGAGTTGTAGTCGACTAATATGAGTTGTAGTCGACTAATCTGGGCAGATTCCGAAAACGGGTCTAATTAGGAATTGGTTTTAAACCCAATTCGTTTAGAGGCTATTAATAACCCCTAACCTGATTGTTAGGGTAAGTTTCAAGCACGTTTTGGAGCAGCCTTTGAGAGAGTTTTGTGCATCTTTGGAGAGGAGATCTTTTGAGGGATTGAGAGGTTTGTTTTTAGGGTTTCTTTGTGAGAACTTGTAATCCTAATTTGTATTCTCTCTTTCTATTAGTGAAAATCCCCCCTCCTTACCCCGTGGACGTAGGCAAATTGCCGAACCACGTAAATCTCGTGTCTTTACTCTTTTATTGTGTTTTTTGCTATCGTTTGTGGTGGTTTCTCTCGACGGTTCTGGTCCGCTACCAACAATTGGTATCGAGCTATTGTTCGATTGGAAGTGGTGTAATTTCTAATTTGAGGGTGTTCGGTGATTCCTGAGAGAATTGATTCACGAAGACAAACAGAGGATGGCGTCAACCAAGAATCACCAAAGTGGGAAAATTCGAGATTGAAAAGTTCAATGGGAAGAACGATTTTTCTTATTGGAGGATGCGATGAAAAACTTTCTAATTTCGCAAAATTGCACAAGACTTTGGATGGAAAGGAGAAGAAGAACAAGGATATGTCGATGAGGATTGGGAGGAGTTGGATCTGGAAGCAGGCGTCGATTATCCTATGCCTCGAGAGGGATGTAGCTTTCTTGGTAGATGGAGAGGAAACGTCAAGGGCGGTGGAAGAAGTTAGAGGGTACCTTCATGACGAAGAGTCTAACTAACCGGATCTACTTAAAATCCAAATTGTATACTTGCAAGATGGAGGAGGGCTCATCAATCCGGGAACACATCAACAAGTTTGATAGGATCATATCATTTGAAAGACATAGATGTTAAAGTAGGAGACGAGGATCAGCGCTTCTACTACTTCTCCTAAGTCTTATGAGAACCGTGCAAACACCGAGGCTTGTGGGAGAAAATCGAAGATGGATGAGACTAGAACGGCACTTCTAGCGACGATCTTCTAAGACCGCAACTAGTGACATAATAGCGGCGATAACAGAGGAACAATGAGGATTGTTTGCAAGAGGAAGGAGCAATGAGCGAGGAAAAGGCAAGGGAGGAAAGTCTAGATCTAAATCAAGACCTCTTGCGGGAAAAGGATGTTTAAGTCACGGTGAAACTGGGCATTTCAAAGTCGACCGTCCAAATAAGAGAGTAGGTGGAAAAGAACAACAACAAGACTGAGAGGAGAGAGGGCAAGGAAGAAGCGAAGCTACGTTGAAGGAAAAGAGGCGATAAGGAATGCTATGTCGCCACGGGTGGCGAGGAGATCTCCGAAGTGGATACTTGATTCGGTTGCTCTTACCATATGTGTCCAAATAGGAAGTGGTTTACTACCTCTGAGGCATTGATGGGGAACCGTATTGATGGGGAATAACCATGCTTGTAAAACAGTGGGGCTAGGTAATATCAAAATCAAGATGCATGATGGAGTGGTTCGAACCTTGACGGATGTGAGGCATGTTCGACTTGCGGAAGAATCTTATCTCGGTTGGTGCTTTGGACTCGGTGGTTGCGAGGATTGTGACGGAAACGGAGTGAAGAAGGTTGTTCGTGGTTCCTTAGTAGTGATGAAGGGTGTTCGTCACGGTAATCTATCTCTCGAATGCAACGGTGGCAGATCACGGCCGGTTGGAAGGAGGAAGTGGTGAGACCCATGTGAGCACACGGTTATGGCATAGCGGCTTGGGCATATGTCGAGAAGGGTCTAGTTCGCTTGGTAAAGAGGGTCTCATGAAGAGTCCAAGGAACCTAGCATGGATTTTGCGAGGATTGTGTGTATGGAAAGTCACACAGGTCAAGTTTCAGAGCAGCAAGTCTAAGAGCAGAGGATACTAGATTATGTGCACACGGATGTTTGGGGTCCGCTCGGACAACTTCCAAGGGTGGTTCCGTGTATTATGTCTCGTTTATTGATGATTATTCTAGGTATGCTTGGATTTACTTTCGAAGCACAAGAATGAGGTGTTCGAGACATTCAAGAAGTGGAGAACAATGGTTGAGAACGGAGACGAGAAAGAAATTGAAGACGAGATCGATAACGGATGCAGTATCGGATGGTTCAAGGGTTCTGTGTCGGGGAGGATGTTCGACCCGACGATCGAGTCTACACCACGCCAGAATGGGGTGCGGAGAGATCGAACAACTCTACTGGGAAAAGCGATGGTATGCGATCTTATGCGAGTTAGACGAATGGTGGGCGAAGCGGTGGCTCTGACTTGTTACATTGTGAACCGTTCACCACATTCGACATTGGATGGTGATACACCCTATAGGGTGTGGTCGGGAGCATGCGATTATGATAGGCTCGAATTTTTGGATGTACCCTACTATCACGTCAACGAGGGAAAGCTTGAGGGCCAAGAAGGCAATATTCTTGGGATATGCAAAAGTAAAAGGCTATCGCCTTTGGTGTACGGAAGATTCAAAGTTCGTGATCGCGGGGATGTTACCTTTGATGAGAAATCCATGATTGCTAGAAGTCCAAGGATGATGGTGTTATGACCGGTGAGACTTCTAAGTCTCGAGTTATTGAAATAGAACCTAAAGACCAACTAGGTTCTAATCGTGCTCAAGTGGGAAGTCGGGTAGATGATGAGTTTGAGCAGAGGAGGTTCAGCAGAAAATACACGTGCACTACAACAATGCTGACTGCGGGATAATTTGGCTTCCACTAGGCCAAAGCGGCATAGCTGCAGTAATCGGGTCTGATCAACCCCAAAGCACTATGGGCGTGCTAATATGGTTGAATCGCACTCTCGGTGGAGGAGGACGGCCGGTCTCCTTCAAGGAAGCTATTCGGGACAAGGATAGTGAGAGTTGGTTGGCTGCGATGGAGGAAGAGATGGAATCTCTTGGAAGAACCAAACATGGGAGGTGGTCCCATTGCCCGTAGGAAGAAAAGCTATTGGTTGTAAGTGGGTGTATAAAAGAAAGGAAGATCTTTGAGCTCGGTGGTGTAAGATACAAGGCGAGGCTAGTGGCTAAGGGTTTTGCACGTAAAGAGGGTGTGGATTACAATGAGATATTTTCTCCGGTGGTGAAACACACTTCTATTCGGTGCTATTGAGTATTGTTGCTCATGGTGATTTTGAGTGGATCAACTCGATGTTAAACGTTCTCTTGCACGGAGACTTGGATGAAGAGATCTACATGCATCAACCCGAGGGCTACAAGGTTGAGGATAAGGAGAATCATGTGTGTCGTTTGAGAAAGTCATCATGGATTAAAGCAATCTCCCTAAAGGGTACAAGCGATTTGACTTCTTCATCTTTGAAGCATGGGTTTTCCGCCGATCATGATTGTTGTGTTTACATTCGAAGCTTCGGAGGTAATTTTATCTATCTTTTTGTATGTGGATGACATGCTTATTGCTTCTAAGAGCGGGGTGGAGATAGATAGGTTGAAATCTCAACTTGGTGAAGAGTTCGAGATGAAGGACATGGGTGCCGCTAGGAAAATACCGGTATGGAGATTAGAAGAGCGGGCTAATCGGACGATTGTTCTTGAGTCGAAGGGCTACATAGAGCGGTGATCGAGGTTCGGGATGCAAAGTGCTAAGTCGGTGGTGACTCCATTGGCTCCACACTTTAGGCTTTACGGTAATCAATCTCCACTACATTGAAGAGAAGGCGCACATGGAGCGCGGTTCCTGCTAGTGTGCGCGGCGCTTTAATGTATGCAATGTGTGTACACCGCACATTTCACAGCGTTAGTGTGGTCGGTGATTCATGGCGAATCCGGAAAGGCGACCGAAGCAAAGTGAAGTGGGTCCTCGTGTACTTAAAGGTACGCTTGATACTGTCCGTGTTTGGTGGAGAAACATGTCGATTGACGGGTTTGTGGACTCGATTATGCAGGCGATCTAGATAGACGGCGATCTACTCTGGTTATGTATTTAAGATACATGGAGCTCCTGTAGTTGGCGATCGATGTTACAGCTACAGCGACTTTCTACTACGAGGCCGAAAGTACATGGCCATGGCAGAGGAGTGAAGGAAGCATTGTGGTTGTGGGGTCTTCTAGACGATTTGGGGATTGAGCAGAAAACGTGAACTTGTGGTGTGCAACCGTGAGTGCAATTCACTTGGCGAAGAATCAGGTTCATCATGCTCGTACCAAGCATATTGATGTCAGGTATCATTTTGTGCGGGATGTCATAGAGGGAGGTGATATTTCTCTCATGAAGGTGCACACGAATGAGAATCCCGCGGACATGTTAACCAAGGTGGTCACAGGTAGTAAGTTTAAGCATTGCTTAGACTTGCTTCATATCAGCTCTTGTTGATTTGCCCAAGAGGGCATGGCCCTTCGGGGCGGTAATGGGTAAGGAGGAAATGATTTGAGGTGAACTACGGTGAGCTTGATCCCTGGAGATGCGTGGCGTCAGCGATGTAGTGGCATTTGGATTGGCTGGATTGGTGATGGTGATCTCTCTAGATGTTCTTGGTGTTCTTGGTGTTCGTCCAAAATTTGAGGTGAATCAAATGATGTACGAGGTGGAGAATTGTAGAACATGCACAAAACATGCACAAACAGATTTTGGGTTCAAGAGTCGACTACTAGGCATTGTAGTCGACTAATATGAGTTGTAGTCGACTAATATGAGTTGTAGTCGACTAATATGAGTTGTAGTCGACTAATATGAGTTGTAGTCGACTAATATGAGTTGTAGTCGACTAATATGAGTTGTAGTCGACTAATATGAGTTGTAGTCGACTAATATGAGTTGTAGTCGACTAATATGAGTTGTAGTCGACTAATATGAGTTGTAGTCGACTAATATGAGTTGTAGTCGACTAATATGAGTTGTAGTCGACTAATGCGGCGGCGGGTCTAATTAGGAATTGGTTTTAAAAATTCGTTTAGAGGCTATTAATAACCCTAACCCGATTGTTAGGGTAAGTTTCAAGCACGCGTTTGGAGCGACCTTTGAGAGAGTTTTGTGCATCTTTGGAGAGGAGATCTTTTGAGGGATTGAGAGGTTTGTTTTAGGGTTTCTTTGTGAGAACTTGTAATCCTAATTTGTATTCTCTCTTTCTATTAGTGAAAATCCCCTCCTTACCCGTGGGCGTAGGCAAATTGCGAACCACGAAATCTCGTGTCTTTACTCTTTTATTGTGTTTTTGCTATCGTTTGTGGTGGTTTCTCTCGACGGTTCCCATGTTGTTGCGCCCAACAGTAAATATTTTGATTATGAGTTGTAAGATTTTGATTGTTTACATTTAGATAATAAAATATCAATTTCTTTCAACAAAAATGCACCTATATATTTAATTATCTTAATGATGCCTACTGCCAACATCTAATTGTCTTTATACTTTGATGAGGTTCCTGAGCATGATTGCATGATCCCTCTATCTCAGGTAAGAGGTATGATATTCCTCTTGCTGCATTTGGTCCCTGACCTTTTAGGAGAATTTACCTCTTCCATATTAAGGGGGGGTTAGTCAATTAGAACTGAAAATTAGAACTAGGATAATTCGTAGGATAAATTTTTATGGTGTTAGTCAATTAGAACTAGAATTGGGATTAATTTTTAAGGTGTTAGTCAAGTAGAATTGTAGAAAGTTGAGTCCAATAAAATGAATATTGCTAATACATTATGCATTATTATACATTATAAATGTATGCAAAATTGCACTTGCAATGCATATAGGAAAATTTGAATAATTAACGGTTGATATTATAAAAAAAGGAAGTAACATTTTGCAGTTACACATAAATCACACCGAAAAATAGATATTTACCTAGAATCAACAATATTTTGTGAGAAGTTCTAATAAATAAGTAATGCATAGCATAAAGATTGAAAACAAGTGCATTAAATTTAATTAGTATGAATGAGAAAAAATGGAGATGAAAGATTAATAGCAAGTGATCAAAAACTTGATATTGATTTAGAAAATTAGAGACTTAGCGAACACATGATTATATATGATTAAAATTGTTTTATACTTCATGATTATTATAGTATTTATGATGATCAAGTATGTTGCACTATTAATTTATAATTCATTATTATTATTTTTGATGAACTACTTCATGATTATTATAGTATTTATGATGATCAAGTATGTTGCACTATTAATTTATAATTCATTATTATTATTTTTGATGAACTACTTCATGATTATTATAGTATTTATGATGATCAAGTATGTTGCACTATTAATTTATAATTCATTATTATTATTTTTGATGAACTACTTCATGATTATTATAGTATTTATGATGATCAAGTATGTTGCACTATTAATTTATAATTCATTATTATTATTTTTGATGAACTACTTCATGATTATTATAGTATTTATGATGATCAAGTATGTTGCACTATTAATTTATAATTCATTATTATTATTTTTGATGAACTACTTCATGATTATTATAGTATTTATGATGATCAAGTATGTTGCACTATTAATTTATAATTCATTATTATTATTTTTGATGAACTACTTCATGATTATTATAGTATTTATGATGATCAAGTATGTTGCACTATTAATTTATAATTCATTATTATTATTTTTGATGAACTACTTCATGATTATTATAGTATTTATGATGATCAAGTATGTTGCACTATTAATTTATAATTCATTATTATTATTTTTGATGAACTACTTCATGATTATTATAGTATTTATGATGATCAAGTATGTTGCACTATTAATTTATAATTCATTATTATTATTTTTGATGAACTACTTCATGATTATTATAGTATTTATGATGATCAAGTATGTTGCACTATTAATTTATAATTCATTATTATTATTTTTGATGAACTACTTCATGATTATTATAGTATTTATGATGATCAAGTATGTTGCACTATTAATTTATAATTCATTATTATTATTTTTGATGAACTACTTCATGATTATTATAGTATTTATGATGATCAAGTATGTTGCACTATTAATTTATAATTCATTATTATTATTTTTGATGAACTACTTCATGATTATTATAGTATTTATGATGATCAAGTATGTTGCACTATTAATTTATAATTCATTATTATTATTTTTGATGAACTACTTCATGATTATTATAGTATTTATGATGATCAAGTATGTTGCACTATTAATTTATAATTCATTATTATTATTTTTGATGAACTACTTCATGATTATTATAGTATTTATGATGATCAAGTATGTTGCACTATTAATTTATAATTCATTATTATTATTTTTGATGAACTACTTCATGATTATTATAGTATTTATGATGATCAAGTATGTTGCACTATTAATTTATAATTCATTATTATTATTTTTGATGAACTACTTCATGATTATTATAGTATTTATGATGATCAAGTATGTTGCACTATTAATTTATAATTCATTATTATTATTTTTGATGAACTACTTCATGATTATTATAGTATTTATGATGATCAAGTATGTTGCACTATTAATTTATAATTCATTATTATTATTTTTGATGAACTACTTCATGATTATTATAGTATTTATGATGATCAAGTATGTTGCACTATTAATTTATAATTCATTATTATTATTTTTGATGAACTACTTCATGATTATTATAGTATTTATGATGATCAAGTATGTTGCACTATTAATTTATAATTCATTATTATTAGCTCTTGTTGATTTGCCCAAGAGGGCATGGACTTCTGCATGTAATGGGTAAGGAGGAAATGATTTGAGGTGAACTACGGTGAGCTTGATCCTGTGGAGGGTAATGCGAAAGGGCCGCTGTAGTGACGCACCGGATTGGCCTGGATTGGTGGTGATCTCTAGATGTTCTTGGTGTTCGTCCAAAATTTGAGGTGAATCAAATGATGTACGAGGTGGAGAATTGTAGAACATGCACAAAACATGCACAAACAGATTTTCGTGTTCAGAAGTCGACTACTAGGCATTGTAGTCGACTACACCAGAAGTACGCAAAGCAAGTTTTCTGCCGGGAACCGAGTAGTCGACTAATATGAGTTGTAGTCGACTACACCGTAAACCACGAAGGTGTATTTCTGTTGGGTCCGAGTAGTCAATTAATCGGTATTGTAGTCGACTAATTCCATGTATGCGACAATCGACTAATATGAGTTTAACTAATCCGGCGATTCAAAACGGCTAATTAGGAATTGGTTTTAAACCCACCATTAGAGGTTATTAATAACCCCTAACCCGATTGTTAGGTAAGTTTCAAGCACGCTGGCACTTTGAGAGAGTTTTGTGCATCTTTGGAGAGGAGATCTTTGAGGGATTGAGAGGTTTGTTTTAGGGTTTCTTTGTGAGAACTTGTAATCCTAATTTGTATTCTCTTTCTATTAGTGAAAATCCCCCTCCTTACCCGTGGACGAGGCAAATCGCCGAACCAATGAAATCTCTACTCTTTTATTGTGTTTTTGCTATCAAGCTTGGTGGTTTCTCTGACGGCTCACATTCGCTACCAACAGTAAATATTTTGATTATGAGTTGTAAGATTTTGATTGTTTACATTTAGATAATAAAATATCAATTTCTTTCAACAAAACTGCACCTATATATTTAATTATCTTAATGATGCCTACTGCCAACATCTAATTGTCTTTATACTTTGATGAGGTTCCTGAGCATGATTGCATGATCCCTCTATCTCAGGTAAGAGGTATGATATTCCTCTTGCTGCATTTGGTCCCTGACCTTTTAGGAGAATTTACCTCTTCCATATTAAGGGGTTAGTCAATTAGAACTGAAAATTAGAACTAGGATAATTAGTAGGATAAATTTTTATGGTGTTAGTCAATTAGAACTAGAATTGGGATTAATTTTAAGGTGTTAGTCAAGTAGAATTGTAGAAAGTTGAGTCCAATAAAATGAATATTGCTAATACATTATGCATTATTATACATTATAAATGTATGCAAAATTGCACTTGCAATGCATATAGGAAAATTTGAATAATTAACGGTTGATATTATAAAAAAGGAAGTAACATTTTGCGGTTACACATAAATCACACCGAAAAATAGATATTTACCTAGAATCAACAATATTTTGTGAGAAGTTCTAATAAATAAGTAATGCATAGCATAAAGATTGAAAACAAGTGCATTAAATTTAATTAGTATGAATGAGAAAAAATGGTGATGAAAGATTAATAGCAAGTGATCAAAAACTTGATATTGATTTAGGAAATTAGAGACTTAGCCGAACACATGATTATATATGATTAAAATTGTTTTATACTTCATGATTATTATAGTATTTATGATGATCAAGTATGTTGCACTATTAATTTATAATTCATTATTATTATTTTTGATGAACTACTTCATGATTATTACTAGGCCAGTTTACATGATTATTGATAGTAATAAGTATTAACAATAAGGTTATATATAGTTTAAGTAATAGTTACTCTTTTTAAGATTTATTAATATTGTTTTATATAATTATCAATTTATATTCACAGGCTTCAAAAATATTTAAATTAAGGTCATATTATCACAATACATAATTATATACTTTCTAATTACTCCAAATTATCCCACATTATTTTACCAAAATATCCCACTTCTAAAAATTATCCACATTGTTCTATTAAAATATCCCACTTGCATAAAATTATCCCACTTGAACAATTATTCCAATTGTACTTGAAAAGTTATAATTGACTAACACCTCTAAGAGATAATTAGTCCTAATGATAGGATAGAAGAATGTTATCTGCAATTTATCCTTTTAATAAGTACGGTTAAAAGTATGGATGAGAAATATTGTATGCAATTTATCCTTTTATTTTATACAAACATCTGTTGTGTCGTGGTCTTGAACTTGAAACCTCAAACTAGATAGTTATAGTTTGAAAAATTAAAGAAAGCATAGTATTTGTATCTCTATAATGCTTCTGTTTTCTTCTCCTTTTGAAATCAATCTAAATTTCGTACGTATGCATAGTAGTCAAAATCATTTGAATTATGCTAATTATTGAGATGAACAAGAGGAAGATTAGAATATTTGAGCCAAAATGGATAATCTTTCAGAATTACAAGTCCAAGATTAATAAGAAGAAAGCATTATCATTGAAGTTCAGAAAAGTTCTTGAGGTTGCAAGAACTCAAAAGAGTAGCAAGATCTCGCGTTCCATGTTGAACATGTCACTTTGGGTCAAAATTGTCGTCATTGATTTTGTGTTAGCATATGAAATATATTAGTCGAGGGTTATTTCACTTGTGACTTGCTAAAGGTGTTTCTTTTTAATTTTATTTTTATTTGGCTCTGAATAATTTTACTCTGTGTGTTTTATTGGGGTAAGATATTCTAAAGACAATAAAAAATTTCTGGCTCCTGAATAATTTTACTGTGTGTTTTATTGGGGTACGATTTTGTAAAGACATAAAAAGTTAAATGTGTATTAGTAATTGTTGGGCAATTTGTCCAATTATTGACATTGGCTTGATCAAGGTCATTTGCTAATGGTGTATCTTTTGTTTGATTTGGAAAACTTGAAGATTTGATTGTTTAATAGTAATAAAATTATGCATTAATAATTGTTAATAATTATTGGTTGTATTTGTAGTTTAGTTATGTCAACTTTTATGACTGGTATTCATGGATTGATTTTCAATTTTTAAAGGATTTCCTTCTTAAAAATGTAATAATTTACTTCATGTTAACATTCTTCTTAGTTAGTAGTAATTGTCAAGTGATTATTTATCATTGGTACATATTTATCGTTGTTTCTTCATTTTAGTAATTAATTTTTAAGTATTTGGTTTTATTAATTAATGTACATGTTTACATATTTAAGAAGATTAGTTAATTGCAAACGAATAAAAAGCAAATATTCTTAACTAAATATGCTAATATTTTAGTAACACATAACGAACAAAACATTAAAAATAGGTTTTATGTACAACCCGTGCTACCATATTTAGTTATTATAATAACATAAATAGTAATTAATACCGCTATTTATATCTATTTATAATATTAGGAATTAAAATGCTTATCAATTTTGGTAGATTATTGAGAATGTTAACTAGTCAATAATGCTGTTATTACTATTTTAAATAATAATAGGGTATTAAGATAAAAATAATAATAGGATGATTCATACTATATATATGTTTCTAATTATTTAATACTACTCCGTGCTTTGCACATGTAGAAAAACTAGGTATTGATAATAAATAAACGTCATTTATAATGATTCTCTATACGTCTTTTTTTTCTTTATTTTATTTTATTTATTTATTTTTGTCGTTAATTTTGTGTCAAAAGAGTTTTCTCGGGTACTAGCATGATTGACTGACGAGGAAGAGACTTTGGGAGATAAATCCAAGTCTAGTGGCAAGATAGAAAGCTCTCTCGCGTGCAGCAAACCATGTAACTAATGAACAAACATTGATATGACATTCTATTTTTTACGCAACAATGAAAATAAACGAGTGGACAATGAAAGGCGATGAGTGGATCCAAGTAGTCCAAATACAAAAAATGGGAATAAAGCTAGGATCGGAATGACAGCGAACACACTCATTGGGATTCCAATTACACAAAAGTTCATGCTCCACTCGCATGACTTATGCAAAGGGTGGTGATCTTGTCCCCATTATTCTACCTAGTTCAATGAATGGAATAAGCTCTCTGAAGTTCGTACTCATAAATGAAGCAAATATCTTACAAATTTGAATATTAGCTTGCATACTCTTTAAGATTGTTGCCCATCTATAAATTTGTGAAGAATTTTTTTTTTTCGTAGAAGGAAGTTCAAGGCTTAATTTACGCGTAGTGCTAAATTTTCTTTCCCGAAAGAATAGGAAATTTTGAGAAAAAAATTATCAAACTAGCAGTATGACCTGTGGAATTATTATTGTCAATGTCCTGTGGATTTATGCGTTAGCCAACATAGGTTATTAAAGCTTCGACCAAATATTGTCCCTACTGAAAATTGATAAATATTTTAAACAGAATCATTTCCAATTTTGAAGCAGACTGTTAAAGACCAGCTCTCAATTAAAAAGAAACAAAAAAAACTCTTATTAGTTAAAGTTTGTAAATGGCATATAAAACATCAACGGTTTTTAGCTTTGGATGATCATCAGGCGACCTTCATACCTTTCAAAATGTTAGAAAACTCTCCTCAATTTCGAGGTTATAACCAGAAAATCTCTCTAAGAATGTTAACCATAAATTTCACTGGCAAAAGTACCTCCCTTCATAATTTTACCCAACCTGAGAGAACCTTCATTTTATCCGAAACTTTACTCGATAAAGTTATTTAATCATGTAAACACAGAGAAAACTGTAATTATAATAAGCTAGCGGGACATGTCTGTAGCAAATTTTAAGTCTGCTTCATTCAATTCTATGACCTAGTCGGCATTAAACAAAGAGACAAACTTTCATTTTAAAACTTTTCATGATCAGATGCTACTTTACTCGCACGTGCTAAAAATTTGTTGTGCAAAGCCAATATCGTGAATTTCCACGCGTCCCACCTTACCTCCCAAGTGAAAATGTTTGCTATCGTAACGGCGGAATGTCGGTACACACGTGCGAAAAAAGTAGTCAATAAGAGCATTTATGTATTTGTAGTATACTTTATTAGACTAATTCCACTATCCCTCTCTTTCTTGTTTTAATTATCTCTTTTCTCTAGTATTTACTTCTTTTTGTGTGCTTGGTTGAGCTGTCATGAGATTCTTGAAGGTGACATGACCTTATCATATGTGAAAGCATTGGTTGATCAAAAGTAGATAATGGAATGAAAATGGTTCTGAAAACTACGTGACGACTCTCTTTTTTGATCGATCTGCTACCTACCCGTGCTTAGGATTTTTCGAGAGACATTCGAAGGCAATTTACATAAGCTTTGCATATATCTATTGACAAAGTTGTTATTTTCTTTCTCACTTTTTGATAAAATACTTGGATGCAGTGAATTGAATTTTGAGTCGGCCAAATATTCTCCATTTTAAGAAACAGGTAAAATCAAAGAGTGGTTCATCCAAATATTATTCTATTTATCTCACTTTCAAGTTTCTTTTGCTGATGATTATCCGTATTCTAGTAAATGGTTCCAATGTAATTTTATACTGTAGAACATGCACAAAAACATGCACAAGCAGTTTTCGGGCTTAGTAGTCGACTAATCTGCAGTAGTAGTCGACTAATCTGCGGTAGTAGTCGACTAATCGTGTTGTAGTCGACTAATCTGCGGTAGTAGTCGACTAATCGTGTTGTAGTCGACTAATCTGATGAGTAGTCGACTAATCTGAAGTAGTAGTCGACTAATCTGGCGGTCAGCGGGTTTTGGTTTTAAACCGGTTCGTTTAGAGTTTATATATAACCCTAAACGATTATTTGGAAGGAATCAAGCACGATTTGGAGCGACTTTTGAGAGGGTTTGTGCATCTTTGGAGAGGAGATCTTTTGAGAGATTGAGAGGTTTGTTTTAGGGTTTCTTTGTGAGAACTTGTAATCCTAATTTGTATTCTCTTTCTATTAGTGAAAATCCCCTCCTTACCCGTGGGCGTAGGCAACTTGCCGAACCACGTAAATCTCGTGTCTTTACTCTTTTATTGTGTTTTTTGCTATCGTTTGTGGTGGTTTCTCTCGACGGTTCCGCGGTCCGCGCGCCCAACATATACAATGTACATCTGGCGCTTAAAATCAAAGAGTAGTATTGACAAACCAACATTTACTTATCTTTGAGAGACAATCAATTCATTTCGGAGAAAGAAAAGTGTGTTTAGCTTAACATAGAGATCATAAGTAACCCTGTCTTTTGACTATAGACTCCTTGTCCTCTCTGTTTTAAATCCAACCAAAAAAAAAAGAAAGATTACCAATAGGAAGTTTGGAAAATGACTCTTCTTCTGCTCTTTAGTCCTCCTCTATGCAAAGTGTTGGTCCAAAGGTCGGGTCTTGAAGTGACTCATCATAGCCTAGATTTTTCACAAGCTCTCTAAGGCCGGTGCATATCCACACATAGTTTGAATTTTTTTTGGATTTGTTCGTTCATTTGGAGTTTGTTTTGACTATCTTTTATGAAATATTGATAACTTATTCAGGCTGAAATTCTTTTCCCTATTCTCATACAAGAACAATTGTTTTTGAGTAAATCTTACAAAACCCGTCCTTAAGTTTGGTTGTTTTTGAAATAAACCCCTAAACTTTAGGAATGTCACTAAACCCCTTTAAGTTTTGTTAGATAACCCCGTAACTAGTACCATTAGATCTGAGTGTGAATATGAAAATCACGTGCATTCAAATAACAACGAAGTCCTCGATCGTGCCCTTTTTAATAATTTATAGGTATTTCTGATGATTAATCAGTAAGTAGCAAAAAAAATTACATGTGTCTAATGTACTATGCTGGTTCACGAAGATCCAAGTATCTTGCACAGGGGGAAATTTATGAGTATGCTTCTGTGGAAGCTACATATACACATTTTAAGCAAGACGATAATTTTTTAGCTTGTCGACTTGCTAAAATTGCATTATGGCTTTATTGATATTTTAATAAAGGCATTTCAATTTTTTTTTTAACAAACTCTCTTATTTATCTTCTAAGCCCAGCCCACAATACTATCAAGTTTATCGACAGAGCCCACTAGTGATGGAAGGGCAACGTCCAATAACTCAAACACCACCTCTTTTCTTTCTTATATGGGCCATAATCATACAAGTCTCTTCCAATCGACGTTTTGCATTGTTTTTTATTTGGTTAAATCCGAGAAATGTTAGAGAAAATATCAATTTTACCAATGATTTCTAAAATAAATTAAAAACCAATTATTTGGATGTTAAAAATTATAGATGAAAATATCAATTTTACCAATGATTTCTAAAATAAATTAAAAACCAATTATTTGGATGTTAAAAATTATAGATGAAGGGATACCTCCAGCAAGTAAATAATATTTGATTATGCACCAAACTGCTAACGTTGATTATCAATAATCATACAATAGACAATATAACCTACTCTCTATAGTCTTCTGTAGAAAAAATATAGAGATCAACAGAAACTATTTTTACAATACATCTTGTGAAAACTCGGTTGGATATATGATTCTGAATTATGTTCAATGTTCATTCTCACAATGTTCTTTTCAGTTAGATTGGTGATTAGATATGATCTAAATATAATAGCTAATTAACTGAGCTTAATTCACTACGCGATTGAACAGGATCCAAATATTATAGCTAATTAATTGATCCGATCCAATAAATATTGAGAGTATAGATGGACGCATGACAGCAAAGTACGTACATGTGACAAGAGAGAAAATATGTTGTCGGTGATTGATTGATCAATTCTACGCATTGATGCAAGGAAAAACCTGATAGATTGAGTCCATGAGATAGGACTCAATGTTGAGAGTTCCGTGATCATCCTTAATGTTTGATGATAATCTTTGATAGACATAGAAAATGCATCAGATTATTGATGGTGGGTTGTCCACCAACGCCCCTCCGATGCCTAAGTAAGACTCTTGACAATGAAAGTCAAAGCAAAAAGCATGTAGGCTAGGATTTAGAGAGGAGAGTATCATAGACCAAGGTTGGCAGAACCGAGCTAAGGTCAATATGAGTCGTCCTTTTACCTATTGGTAGGGCTGCATATTTATATTGATTGCCTTGGCAAATCAGGTAGTGCACGTGTCATCATCCCGACGGTGACAAGACCTCATTGGTGTAGGAAGGTACAACTGGCGTATGTGTAGATCAGATAAGTTATGAAAGTTGTTAATCGAAGAGATTGAGTTCTTGATTGATATCTCCTAACATGATATATTGAGGATATGATACTATTTCCGTATCAATGGTCTCAAACTAGGCAAATCGCCATAAAACCATGCCGGGTTGGGATGAGGCATGTTAATCGAACTGAGGCAAGCTCGGTTACCATGAGCCTCTTTCGCTGTATTCGACCTTTTAGGTCAGATTTATGGGTCGTGACCAAGTTATAAGCTGAGTGCGAATATCCCACACTTTAAGCCATTTTAAGTGGATTACCTTATTGTCCGAGCTAGCTTGTTGTAATGAGATGGTCTGGCTAGCCTAACTGTAAAATCTGGGTTATATGCATAACACTAGGGATTACTTTTCTAACTAATGATATGAAAAAAGGAAAGACTTTGTTTTAGTGGATAAACAATCAAAATTGATCCGCGCGATGCTGCGACATTCGTGTAAAAAAGCCAAAAGATAATAGTTTGATCAATTTGTTTTAAAAGATAATATACACCTAATTATTTTGAATAAAAATATAGCAAGTTAAAGTTAAATATAACAACTTGCACCGATACCAAACAACTGATATACATCACGGGTTTAAAATGAATTCTTTCGAGTATTTTGTATTTATGGTAATTTAAGAAGTGGGTGTGTCTAAAAGTAAACGGTGATAAAACTTTCAGTTTATATATGAAAATCATTTTGGAAAATGAGCGAGTTTAAAAATTGTGCAGCTAAAAGTTTAGATTTAGTTTAGCTTAGATTTATATGCAAAAAACGCACCTACACTTCGCGAAAGTAAATGGTGGTAAATTAGTTTATATATAAAAGTCATTTTCAGAAAGTTAGCAAGTTTAAAAATAGTGGAGCTAAAAGTTTAGATTTATAAGCGAAAAACACATCTACACTTCATGATAATATGTCATTTGCGTAAAAGAACCAAAGATATAATGATTAAAACCATTTCGTAAGAACCAAAGATATAATGATTAAAACCATTTGGTTATATTGCGCACCTAACTACATAGAAAAATATGGCAAACTACAGAAAAATATAACATCCTACGCCACATACTAATCTACTAAATAGAAAATGACTTCAAAAATAATTTGGTGAATTATTCTAGTATAAGATTGATTAATGTTCAAGTGGTGGGTTTAAAAGTGAATCTGAATAAAACTTGGTGTTCTGTAGCAAAAGCCTTTTAGGAAGTGGACTAGTTTAAAATAAATTAGATAAAACTTTGGATAGATTATTTTAGGTCTAAGAATAATTTTGGAAGTGGGTAATTTTAAAATAAACGGAATACAATTTTATGTTTGTAGTTAGAGAAATCATTAATTTAAAGATCCTTCAACATTAGTCCCTTAAATCTTTTGTATTTTGAAATTAATTCCTCAAGTCATCTAAATTGTTGTTGGGTCCTCAAATTCTAAAGTTATTATGATATTAGCCCCTCAAATAATTGAAATTGCTAATAAGCTCCTAATTCTTATACTTATTTTCAATTTATCTCTCTACTTGATTTGAGGGATTAGTTTCAAAACATGAAAGATATAAAGGACTAATAAATTTTTTTTTTGGTTTGGGGGGTGGGGGGGGGGTGTTCAAAGCATAAGAAGTCGGTGGGTTTCCGAAGTAAGGGGGTGTTTGTTTGTATGAAAGTGAGAGACGAAAGTGAGAAAGTGAAATGCATTTAACACTTTGGGTGTTTGTTTAATTGTAAGTGGTTATGAAAGTGAAATGTCAAAAAAAATCCACGTCAGATTTAATGCAGGTTTAAGTTCCCCTAAAAAAGTGCTGAAGTCAGATGAAAGTGAGAAAAGTGGGGACCACTCCCAATTAAAATACTATATTAACTTTTTTTATTACCAAAACCAAATTTATTATTATTATTTTACTCCGTTAATTTTATTCCTTCCGCATTATCTCGGCAATTCAGGGATAACAAAGGCGTCGTTGAATTTTTTTATAACACAAGTGGTCGATATTTTTTATATATTTTTAATAGACTCGTGTATCCATTATGCCTAAAACTAACATGCACATGAATTGACATAATAAACTTTTAGTCAAGGATAAGAATAATAAACTTTTACTTTAGATAAAATAGGTTAACAATGACAACATATAATCTAACTACTTTGGAAATGATTTAGAAATTGATTTAATAAAAAATAACTAAATTGCCATATCATCTTCAATTTTTCACTTTCACTAATTATTTATTTTACAAACAAACATTGTATTTCACTTGTTTGCTCACGTGGATACATTGTCTCACTTGTAAAAAAAAGTGACTTTCACCCTTTCAATTCACTTTCATTTTGCCAAACACCCCCTAAATGGTAATCTTGGGGGTTATATTACCAAGAGGCAAAAATATATAGAAAACCCCAGCAACAACAGGAGTCGAACCTAACAGCAATCATCACATTTAAAGTGTACGCTGTACCAATTGAGCTACCAACCCTTTTCTTTACATTAATGAAAAAAACGAAAACAAAGAAACAACTTTTCCCTTCAGATTTATAAGTTTAAAATATATTGTATAACAATGGGTACATACATTGCAGCTGTGATGAGATACTATCTACCGTGGTAGTCCCTTCGGCCTCGTTTGGCAACGGCCTAATGACGGGTTTAAGGGGGTTTAATCTTTCATTAACCCCGGCCCCAAACAGTAAAAATCATCCACGGAAATATCAAACAATGGGTGCACACATTGCCGCATGAGATAAGAAGAGTAGTTTGATATAAAAATTGAAACAAGATCACTTGAGCTTATCCTCTTGGATGCTTTGTTATCTAACTGCTCCTCAGCTTAATTTTGATTGGCTGTTATTAAACTTATCCTTGGCCTAGCTGAGAACGATTATTTGGTGGATGAGACGTATGGGATACATGCGGGATGATATATGTGTATAGTTAGGTGTAATTGGGAGCCATGGATGAAACTTCAGTTGATTTATATTTAGTTGATTTATGTTGAAAACTGTTCTTTGCTAATGATATGTATTTTTATTCGATTTTTGTTTCACTCCTCACCACTCATTTATTAAAATAATACAAAAATAATACTATTTTACAAATTCAAACGAATGCAAATTTAAGCGGAAACTATTTTGATGAAATATTTATAACAAAATTTCCTATTTTAATAAGGTCAACGTTGATTTTTAAAATATGAGACTTAACCTCCTTAACTTTTCTTTATTTGCCAAACAAAAAAAGTTTAACCCTTCATCTTAACTATATATTCCAAACGGAATTTAATTATTTAAAACCCTTCCTAACTGGTTAACCAGGTTAATCCTTCTCCTTAACCCTTCTCTCTTAAATCCTTGCCAGGCTCTTCACTCTTCTTATCAGAAAAAAGAAAGAAGGGCTTTTTATCTAGTACTAGTGTGGAACGCACATGCGATGCACGGGCATGATTTGTCTAGTTATATATAAAATTGAAGGGTTTTTCTTAGTATTCATCCCTCACATCTTTCATATTTTGAAAATAGTCCCTTAAATCATTGCAATTGCTATAAGGTCCCTCAAATCTAAAATTATTTTGAATGTAGTCATTCAAATCATTGAAATTGCTATTAGGTCCTCAATTCTTAAGTTATTTCAGAATTAGTCTCTCCAATCAACAGTAGAAGTAGCAATTAGAGGGAAAGCTTTAGGGTATCTAAGTGCCAGTTTTAAAAACTTTAGAGTATCTAACTACAAGCTATAAAACTTTGAAGTATATAAGTGCTGCAAAAAAATAAGTCAGGGTATTTAAGTGCGATTTTTAAAAACTGTAGAGTACATAAGTGTTGCCAAGTGAGGGTCTATGAGGAGCACAGCTCCTATAAACTTAAGTTGATAGGGAATAGTATACACCAATTTTTGTATCTATTGATGTTGCCTTGGGATCCGTGAAATCAAGAGATGCACAAATCTCAAAGTGGGCTTTATATCTTTCACGGATCCCAAGGCAACATCAATGGATATAAAAGTTGGTGTATGATTATTCACTATATCTACTCCTCTATACTAATAGGAGGATCCAGAGAATCACTGTTCATATAACAGTAATTCAAATGGGGCCCAGTTCCATTACACTCCAAGCTGTCCTCATAATCTCCCAATACATTTTTTCCCTGATTTTTTGAAATTCAAAATTTAAAAAAACCCCTGTGATTCTCTCTCCTCACCTCTTTTTTTATCCTGTGATTCTCTCTCATCAACTCTCTTCTCTCACCCTCATGAAAATCCCATGGGTAGTCCCGTAGGGGCTGACATTATAACAATTGGATCCCTTGGGATATGAAAAATTCGGATCGAGGAGATCCAATGGTTCAAGGAGGTCTGATCCGTCCCCATGGGATACTTTCCCCTCATTACCCGGGGAGAAAAAAAGCCCCCAAACCCCATCGGTTCCCCTCCTCTCTCCGGCATCGTCGACGGCCTCCTCCCTCCACTGCCTCCTCCTCTCCTCCGACGATCACCTCATCCGGACGCTAATCACCAACCTTGACTGCCCCGACCTCGACCTCCAGCGGCGCTTCGCCATGGAGCTCCCCCTCCTTGCCAAGCTCAACCCCGACAATGGCCTCAAGATCGTGGACTCCGGTGCCGGAAAACCCCTAATCTCCCTCCTCTCCTCCCCCGGCCCCCTCCTCGAAGAGCACGCCGCCACCGCCATCCTCAACCTTTATAAAAATTGTCTCTTTTGCAGTCTTATATTTTCATCTCTCTAATCTAGGGTTTGTTATTGATCCCCCATTTTATGATGAAATTTTTTGGTGGGTTTCGTTGAATTTGTAGCGGCAAACAATTAAAGGTCCTGGCCACTGCCCAGATCCATGGAGTGCGCGTGACTGGACGGGCAAATTCTGTGCTTTCAACTTCACCACAGGCCCTGCTGCTGACAAATTCTGCTGGGATCGTCAACCTTACTATAGTGCATATCGAGAAAGCAGCTTTGGCCATGGAATATTGGAGGTACCTTTCTTTCAGCTGATTTGAAAATTTTAAAGTTTACTCTCACTCGGTGCCCCAAAGTGTACCCTTTTTTTCACTTTGATACCCAAGATATTTTTTTTTTAACATTTTGATATCCCAAAATTTCAATCCTGTTTCACTTTGATACCTCCGTCCAGATTCCATTCCATTAGACTCTTTGTTAAATTTATATCATGCGCTTAGCATTCGAGACCCCCATCCATTGCTACGAAAACATTTGGTTATTTGAATCCCGAGCAGCCAGGTAAAATTGACCTTTAATGTAATGCAAATTTAACAGAATATCTAAAATATCTAGGTGGTGTTGTCAAAGTGAAGGGGAATTGAAACTCTGGGGTACCAAACTGTTAAAAAATGAGTGAACTTTATGTACCAAAGTAAAAATAACCCGAAGTTTAGAGATAGTACTTTGTCTGGTAACTTCTCTCATATATTTCACATACTAGATGAGCAAGAGCTTCACTGCTGAAACTATAGATGTTTAGATAGACCATTTGCATTTGAGTTCCTTCTATACTATGATTTGGTTTACCCTCCACATGTTAACAAGCATAGAATGCATGATGACTTTTATAATGTCAGGTTTTAATTATTTATCATTTGACAGTCTCCATCTAAGTATATATTACTGTATTATTATGAACCAATTATGGAACTGGAATCTTCCTTGCATATTCAATTTTTTCTATTGGTTTTTGTTGAAGTTATGCATGTTTATCTCCTAACTGAAATTAGCTGAAATGTGAGCACACTATGGACCTGATAAGTATTGTGCATATTTACATTCTACAACAAATATTTCAAATGATGCGTGTTGCCTGTTGGTTCTGTGTTTCAAATCTGAATTAATATGTTTGTTCAATTTAGTTTTCCAACTTTTTCACCCAATAAAATAATATTTTGTTCGAGCATTCCATTTATTCTAGCTCAAAGAGTGGATGCTGCTCAAAGATACAGAACAAAAATGCGTACTTATTTATTTATATGAAGATCTTCTCTTGCTTTTGCCTTTCCTTGGAGAAAATAATTCCTCTGAAGACGTCTTTTAGTATATTTACTGCTTTTCTTTTGTGATCTCATTACTTGATTTTCTCGGATCTCAAAGGTAGAATACAAAAAATAGAAATTTAATATGCAGATGATAAACTCTGATGTATAGTACAATAGGAATCTATGAATTAAATGATATATGTGAATGAGTGAAGATGACTTGCATAGCTTGCATGGCAAAAAAAATGCTTTTCAAATAAGGATTTACATATAAGAGTTCTTCAAAAAATTTCCTTGAGGCTGAAGTCATCTCCGAGAGAATCAGTTATGTGCCCTAAATTTTTATTTACGTTTTTCTAATTAACATTGTTATTTGTCATATTATAGCTGATGATTTTGGATGGAAGAGCGATGACCAATTTGCTGAGAAATGCACTGCAGAGCTCAGTCACTGTAACCCATGTTTTGGAGGTAGAAAATATTACAAATTAGAAAAGTTAATTTTTCTTCCTTTTGTAGTTTCCGATGGATATATCTTTTGCATTTGAGTATTTACTACTTCTTATGCAAGCATCAAGTTCTCTCTCTCTCTCAAGTATTCACTAGCAATGTGGCAAGAATGACAAGTCAGGTGAAAATTGAGAAATTTTGGTTTGAATGAGGTCAGATTTCATTTGTAAGCCCAAAATTTTATTTTAGATTAGAGGCACTAACAATGCATCTCTCTTGAATTCTTAATTTTATTTTTAACAAAAACTTGGATTTCACCTCCTCTTTTCAGTCTTCTTATTCGCTATCATATTCAAGCGTTGTTAGGAACTCTGACTCGCC
Organism: Asparagus setaceus; assembly: GCA_012295165.1. Lineage (NCBI taxonomy): Eukaryota > Viridiplantae > Streptophyta > Magnoliopsida > Asparagales > Asparagaceae > Asparagus > Asparagus setaceus. The sequence continues at coordinate 4,436,216 of CM022706.1, forward strand.
TTGCTTCCCATTATACAAAAGTTCTTCTCAAGTGTAAGCAACACTCGACTCTTCTCATTTCCCTTTGTTTGCTACTTGCTTATACTAATTACCCTGCTTCAATAATTTCAGAGTAAAACTGAGATGAGTTTTGAGTGAAATCTGAAAATTTCAACGTACTGCAGATCATATTTTAATTTAATAGTTAAAATTTTAGATTAAATAAAAAGTAATATTAATGCAGGTTACAAATTTTTATTTTAGATTAGAGGCACTAACAATGCATCTCTCTTGAATTCTTATTCGCTATCTTAGATCTCAGCCCTGTAAATAGCGTTTGCCCTGTAAATAGCGTTTGTAATGAACAACCTGAGGTATTGGTCTGCATCCTAAAAGTTTAAAGTTTGCATTGTGTTCTTGATGAGAAGTATAGTATATTGCAGCCATTAGGATATCATATACATGTACACTGTATTCCTCATGAGAAAGTTTAAATTTCTATTTATGTGTTTAAACAAAGCTTTGAATCTTGCTTGATTTATGCCCTCGATTGAGTTACATGTTATTTCGTCAATTGATGTCTCGATTTCATGCACTCGTTATCAATTATCCAAACAATTGTAAGCAAGGTACTGCTGCATATTTGATCTCCCTACTACAAAAATATTTTCATTTTTTACATTGGGAATTTCACCTATTTTTTGGGACATCAAAACACAAGCTTAGGATGATAAAGTTGGAAGTCACGACTAAAAGTTATTGATAATGAAATCTTCCCAAAATTTTAACCCAGTCTGAAGAGGAAACCATGATTGAATTTAAAATTAAAAACGACATAATTGTCTAGCAAAACGTAGAAAATAGTGGGGCTTGAGGGAAAACTTTTAAATTTCTTTTTCTACTAATCTTGACTTTTATATTGGGAAATATGCGTTAAAGTTATTTTCTTGGTCTTTTGTGTGGCTATATGCACATGAAAGGAAAAATATATGAGCATATATGTGTATACAAATGTGAATAGTTGATTGGTTATATCTGGATTGTGATTCGTATGCCGTGAATTTATGCTTATTTTTATTAACTCAATTGTGATATATTCAAGGAGTTCTAGAGTGGATACAATTACAAAAAGTGTCGGACACGAATATGAGAGCGCAAATGGGGTGTCGGGGTAACTTAGACCTCAGTTCTGTTCTTCGGCTTATATGTGCAGACTTCCTCTTTAGCTTTCACTCATCACAAACCATCTCTTCATGCATCCAGAACTTTTGCATTAAATATCTACTTTAACCTCTTTCATTTGTTTCTAGGTGTAGAGCTTTGCAGGTCATAGCTCCTTTATTTCTCTCAACTACATGATAACCTTGGAACCCCTTTAATTTCAAACAAACGACCTCTACCTTTTGATGTGGCTTAAGTCTTACATGCTACAGTTGTTTTTTAATTTTTTTTTTTCAAATTTTTGGTTTTTTCTTCCAAAAGCTTGATGTGTCTTGATTCTGACATGCCACGGGAATTCAACAAGGCTAATAAGGAGAAGAGGAGATGATTCTGACTTTGATTAGAACCAGAGAGTGTTTTGGAGCTTTAAGATGTTACAAACAATATGATGATTTTGGATCCTTAAATTTGTTGGATTTAATTTGATCCAGATTCTTTTGCTCATTGTTGTGTTCATCCAATATGAAATGTTTGTGAAAATTGATCGTGATCATTTTGGGTATAACCATTGCAACGCTCAGTTATCAATTTGCATATAGGCATTTACTCTTCATGGTGTATTACCTATATGCATTGAATTCCAATACTTTACTCTTCATTTTGTTTTATTAGTGATACACATGTTTGACAAATATTCACCGGGTGCTGAAAATAAGTTGGTGTAGAATGATTCAAGCAACAATTCTGTATATTTCTTTTGTTTTGAGTTTATTCATGATAGAGTACATGCATGAGCAGGTAATTCAAAGGAGCTACGGTCCTATTACTAAATATCATATATTTTTACATTATCTCATATTATATAATTCCATACTTTATTGCTTCATTTTAACGATTCTTTGAATCTAAACTATGTATAATCTCCAATTGGGGTTTTGATATTGACCACTTTAACTTTGCATTTTGTTGTATAGGCTTGGGGGAAGAATTCTTATTTTTATCGTTGAGAAAAGGCACAATAGCTAACATACCCATCATCCTCGAGGATGTAGTAATCGATTTTCTTTTTTAAGCGAGGTAAGGTATCAAAATTATTGAATTTAGAACCCTTTCACATATATATTCCTTAAGGGGCCATGTACTGATTGAGTTCATATAAACAGTGTTAGGAACCTAAGAAAAGGTATACAATGGTAAGTTCACTTTTATAATTGTGAATGTTGACTCTCTACTGTTTTCTTTCTCTTAGATGAATTAAGTAGTTCATGAATATGTACCTCTGTGTTATGTATGTTGCATTCCACCAGGTAACTTCTCAAATGAAGATTGAGAGATATTGGAGGATGAAGAGGATGGAGAAGATGGAGAAGAGCTTTTGCTTGCAGCTCTAAACCAGTTGCTACCAATGCCCAACCTCTCTTAGTATATATGCCTATATAGCTTCCAAATTTGAACAACATTTATTCTTTTAAGGTTAAATTTTTTGACATGTACAATTTTATTTTAATTAACCTAAATTTCCTTGGTATTGTACATGCACTCAACACTCTCCCACGATCAGGGACCAAAGAAGTATGTAATTTTGTAGAACTATGTATTTACTATTTTGGTTATAATATAAAATATCTACAAGAATAAATGCTACCATCATGTTTTTATTAGCTTATGTAAATATCTGTTATATTTTGAGCAATTTATATTCTTTATCTTATAAATATGTTTATGAAAAAATATTTAATTTGATGAAGTAAGTAGATAAATGCTTAAATTAAAAATGAATTGACATACAAAAGTATAGTATAGGCAAATAGAGTTAAGAAGATAATTTCTAGCCGTGCATCTTTGTCATTGTCTATAGGCTAGCTTATGAGAGAAATTTTTGATAAAGTTGTAGCATGGTTGCCTTAAATGGAGTCTACGATGCCTTGAGCTTGATGTGACATATTTATAGCATGGTTGCTTATGAGAGAACTTCTTGAATATATCTCAAGCTTGATCGTGGCAAATTCAAAATCTAAGAGTCTACATTAGCCTTGCGCTGATAGAGTCGATCTAGAGGCCTTATGGCCATCAAGTATTTGATTAAACATGATTGTCATAGGCTTTAAGTTGGATAATATGAATTGTTAGTTATTTATCGTTTTAACTATGTGTATTAGTTCATTTGTGAAAATTAAATTGTACAATTATTTTGTTCTTTAAATGAATTGTAGTATGTCATTTGCTTGAAGTTAATTATGGAAACTGGATTTGTTAAGATAGTTTATTAAATTTATTTGTTAAAGGGAACTAACTTTTTCATGCTCTTAGAAACTTGCTTTTTAATTGTATAGAACTATGGTATGAGAAAATTCATTACAATCATGCATAAGAGTAAGAGAAGGATATTTCATCAAAAGTATTAAAAATAATAATTATAAATAACCATAGAATTATTTTGAAACAATAGGGAAATGTACATTAAACACAAGAAAAGATACACACTCAACAAATTGTAGGCGAGTGCGCTAAATAAGCTAAACACATGAAAACCCTTCCGTGCGTCGTATGGTTACAATACTAATTGATAAATAAAAGTAGTTTACAATAATAGTTTACAAATGCATATTATACACAATAGATGTATAAATAAATACTAATGCTAGCCCTTTAATCAAATATTTATACAAACATATAAAATATTATACAATGTTTAAAAGTACTTTCTAATAAATATTTTGAAGTAAATGTATGAAATTTACAATAAAATATTAATAAATAAAACTTAACTAATATTAAACAAAATGCACAACCTACCCATACAAGCGTTCGTAATATGCATAAACAAAGAACACTAAGAAGTATATAACATGTGTTAAAAAATAACATTGATCCGTCCATCGGACGGGATAAATACTCCTGGACGCAAGCCTCAAATTTAACACCTAAATAATCATCAACGTAGATGAGCGTGTACTTCACATAATTCTCATTTTTTCCTCATCGAAAGAGACCTGTATGATAATGTATTCCTGTCACTACACCAATAACCATCAATATTTTAATTCAAATGAGAATAATACATTATAGAAAATATAAATAACTAACCCTAGGTTGTTTTGAAAAACAGTATCATATTGAAAAATGTGAACAATAACTATGAATGAAAGGGACGAGTTCACAAATAACTATTAATAAATTGCATCGGGATTTCAACCTAAAATTAGGATATTGATAGTTTAAAATTTTATAATTGTAGCTCTTATGGGTTATCTCTCGTACAAAAGCAATTGTGGCTATCATGAAATGAAACGCAGTGCGCGTCTATCATGGGTTATCTCTCGTACAAAAGCAATTGTGGCTCTTATGGGTGCCTCGTGCAATTATATTCTGGTTCTTTTATTTTGTAGCAACCACCGCCACGCACGTCGCCACCCACTGGGGTTTTCTCTCGTGTACAAAGCAATTGTGGTTCTTATGGGTGCCACGTGCAATTATATTCGGGCTCTTCCTCTCGGTCTCTCTCCTTGAAAGTGTTCGTTTTGTCCACTTCGTCCGGCCCTGAAGACTAATGCACTCTTGATTCTGGACAATCAAACAGCCATTTTGCTTCGAGGTGAGTGCAAAGCGACAAGACAAGTCCTGAGAGGGTGTAGAGGTTCTAAACAATCAATTAGTTTCAATATCTCTTTAAAAAAAAAAGAATTGATTGCAAATGAGATATTTGTGGCGGGGTTTCAAAGGAAGAAGAAGAAGAGATAGGAAAACCTTGCTCCGGCGAGGACCTCGCCGCTGACCATCCCCGGCTGTCGGCGAGTCCCCGCCGTCGTCCATTTACCCCGGAGATCGTAGAGGGGGTCGGCCTCTAAGGGTGCAGAGCAAAGGGAGGAAAAGAAAAGAAGAAGAAGAAGAAGAAGAAGAAGATGAAAAGAAAAAAAAACAAAAACAAAAGAGGGACGAAGGAAGAAGAAGAGATAAGACAGAGGAGGAGAACTAAAATAAAATAGGGGTTTTTCGATATCGGTCCCTTACATCATAGTGAATTTGATATTAGTCCCTCAAATCTTCATATTTTGATATTAGTCCCTCAATTACACTTAAGTTGTTGATATTGGTCCTCTTGTTAAGATCATGATTAAAAATGATGACCTGTGGTTAGGTTAGTGCTAACCCTAGGTGGTTAATTACCAAACTAACCCCCACTCATTGAATTTGGATGCTTTCAATCTTTTTCTTCACCAACACTTTCCTAATTGAGCAAAATCTCCCCCTTTCTCATAATTGTTTAAAATCAAAGGGATGAAAGGAAGAAGATAGGGGTCTAAATGGGTTTGGGTTTGTGACTAATGGGTTTGAGGGTTGTAGATGGGTATGAGTTAAATAGATAATGGGTTTGGGTTTATAATCAGAGGGATATTATGGTCAATCCACCCAAAAACATTAGAGCTAACGGAATATTCTCCTAAAGTTATAACACCAACTAACTACAGGACTAATATCAACACACTAATGGTTTTTAAGGGACCAATATCAAAATATGAAGATTTGAGGGACTAATATCAAAATGCTAATGATTTAAGGGACTAATATCGAAAACCCAAATAAAATAATCAAAACTTTATTGGGATCCCTGGAAAATTAAGAGCTTGTTGATAAGTCCAAAGAAAAAGGATATGAAAATTTTACTTCAGACCCCTTCAAACGTGAATCTTGATGATGGGTCCAACAATGTAAACTTGTGACATGGATATTTATATGTAGACTCCTGAAATTGTCACAAACTTTTGGTAGATCCAAAATTATTGAAGAAATGCTATATGGATTAGTGATAAATCTATGTGAACCTTTTCATGAGACTTAATTTGAGCTTATTTGGATCTATATTATAGAGTGATTAAATTATAGCATGAGTCTACCTTAAATTGGTATTAACCTTATAATTTTATATTATAGGATCTGGTTGTGATGAGGGACATCATATTTTGAGAAACTCAAATAGTATAAGGTGAGTTCATTTCACACTAGTATTTTTATAATATGAAATTGCATGAGTGCTATATTTGATTGATTTTGTGCTCGAAAAAGATAAATAATCTATTATTTTCATGTATATAAAGTTAAATGTGATTCGATCTATTTCTGTTGTGGCCTAACCCATAATATGATTTTGATTTCGTACAAGATATTAAACGTAAATTTGATTTCACATAAAATATGATAAGTGGTTTAGGTTTCATGTGATCTCAATTAATTATGAATGATGCTTTATTTGAAAGCTTTTGAAGAAAAAGAAGTATTTTGAATGTGTTTCGACAGTTTAATGGATTCAAAGATTTTTCGTGATTTAGTATCTTATAAAAAAATAGAGAAAAGTGAAATCTGTAAACTGTTTTCCCCGAGATAATGAGTTTTATACTCGTCCACTTGATTCAAAAAATGTTTAGCATATTCTGATAAGTGATGTGTTTCTGATTTGACAAGTGATTCTCGATGTTTTTAAAATCCTCAGAAAGTCCGCTATGGAGTGTTCTGTTTGTGCCTGCCATATGGTGAATGCACCTTTATTTGGCTCTTTTGTATTTGGCCCTTCTAAAATCTATTCTAGCCCTTCTGTATTTGGCCAGCAACCTATGGTAGTGTTAGGTGCATTCGATTTTTGGGAATTATCTGTTCTGTGATGCGTTTTACGCATGCCCATGCTACTGGGCTATAATATTCGTAGCCTTAGAGTGACCTATGAGGTGATTCTTGCATTACATGAACGACTCATTGAGATTTAAGATTCTGTCATTTGACTGTGAATTTGAGAAAATAACAGTCCTTTGGTTTTGCATAAATTTAATAGTCTATTTTCTTTCTTAGTATTTACCTTGATTTAAAAAGGGACTGATTCTGGAATATATTATATGATATTCAGTTTGCATATAAGAAAGAAATCTAAACTGTTGCATTCTTTCTTGAAGATAACAATAGTATGTTGTCTTGGACCATATTTTGCTATTTTTGAAATTTCTGGTGCAAAACTTATAATTTGCTGTTTCTGGGAATTATTATTATTTTGTTAGATATCTAGGAACTCTAGTGAGAAATGTTCTCACTGAGCTTTAGCTCACCCTGTCTTTTTTTAATTTTTTCCAATCTGGCGTAGTTTCACATATAGGCTAAACATTTTGTTGTAGCATGTTGCTGGGAGGCGTTACAAAGGAAAGCCTCTCTTTTGCCTTGTATATAGCCAAACGACATATTTTGGTTAGGTAAATGCTTATGAGGGCGAGATTTTGGTTTAAAAATACTGGTTATGTATATAGTTGCTCTGAACTACTATCAACATCAGATTTTATATTTCTATGACAAGCTATGTAGTATGTAGTGACAGGCTTGACACGTGCATGAGACTTGTCTTGCGTACGTGTCCATTCTTGCGTAACCCGTGTTATGAATTTCCGTTCGCGATTCTGGTGTGAGAGGTGCATTTCACAAAATCCCCCAAAACTTTAGGTCGTTTCCCATGAAACCCCCTTGAGCTTTGTTTTTCCCACAAAACCCCCTAACTTTAACAACACAAGTCCTTAATTGAAATTCTGTCTATGTTTAGTTATAGTTATAGAGATATTTGTAATGACTCTTGAACCGTAGAAATATTCTCTTTAATTGAATAAGTTTGGATGTAAAAAACCATCATACTAAATTAACTTCACATTCATAACTTTTTTTTTAAATTTGAAATTTCATAATTTCCTATTATTAGAAGCAAGATTAACTGAAAATTCATAATATTTGAAATTTCTAAAAAGAGAAGAAAAGGAAACACTGATCAGGAGCTAGCTCCGTCCGAGATTGACCTGTCTTAAAGGAAAAAAAGAAAGTTAATGTTACATGGGAAAAATTAGGGTGACTTCATGGGAAAAACAAATTTCAGATAGATCTGGTGGGAACTTACCGTTTGTAAAACACACATATTCTGTCTATTATCTATATATGAATAAATGCCTTCATTTCCCATAAGAAATTGAAATTAGGGGTGCCAATCAACCAGCTTAAGTTCGATTCAGAGTCTGTCATAACCCTAAAATTCCAACCCTCATCCAACTCTTCATTTAAAAGAATATAATTTCAGAGTAAAGTACGTTCAGTTGTTTGAGGCTGGATATCATGTTCAATTTAGTTGGTTAAGTTTAATTGAAAAAAGAGAATTGACCAATTGGTGCAAAATAAAGACAGAGAAATCTATAAATAATATTCGATATATTAAAAAAAGTGGGTTTTGCATATGTACCCCTCAAATCTTGATATTTGTAGAATTACTTTCTGAATCTTGATATTTGCAAAATTACCCTCTAATTCTCTCACTTTGAGTTTTCTACAAATTAAACTTCACGGTTTTAGCTTTTATAGGGGCTGTTTGTTTCGATGTATTTTGTGGGTTTTGCATTGAAAAGTGAGAGCCACAAGCTTAAAATCACAGCTTATTATCAAATACATTATTTAATTGCTATTTTTCATACGTACCTCGAATTTGAGGTTGACACGTAGGATAGATGCATCTATTGTGATCCCCTAGAATTGTGCTGATTTCACTAAGATTTGTGATTCTAGTCTCATATCCTTAACAAAATGCATGTGCAACCAAATAATATTTGATTGGATTTTATCTCTTATGCATATATTAATTAATATCCATTGCAAAACAAACATGATTTTGAGTGTGGATTTTTCTAGATCTATGGCACACATAAAAAAACAAGCCATGAACCAAACACCCCCTGGAACATTGCAATCTTATCAAAAATTATTGAAAGTTTTTGACATTTCCATATTTAGAAACCAATGTTGGAGTGGTAGAAAAATCCAATTTGAAAGAATTGAAGGGTAATTCAGCAAATACCAAGATTTGAAGGGTAAATTTGCAAATAAGAAAGGTTTGAGGTTATGCTCAAAAACCCCTAAAAATTAATAGAGAATAATGGGTATCATTGTCATATGAGGGAGTATCCTCATATAACACTAGGTGGCTCAATCTCAACTGTCGATCTTAAATCATTCTTTTATATATATATATATATATATATATATATATATATATATATATATATATATATATATATATATATATATATATGGAAAAAAGGAATATGAGGTGGCGACTCATTTAGAAAAATGAAATTTCATTTAATGGATATAGTCTTTTAGGCCACCTAGTTGTCACATCCATTGAGTGTGGGGTATTGTGTAAGTGAGTAGTAGCTCACTTTACTAAATGAGTCTAGCTCATATTCCTTAATCCTTATATATATATATATATATATATATATATATATATATATATATATATATATATATATATATATATATATATATATATATATATATATATATATATATATATATATATATATATATATATATATATATATACACACACACACTACATGTGACGACACCCTCGGTCGTCTCCTCACGCCCCGGACGACACCCTCGGTCGTCTCCTCACGCCCCGCAGCGGTCGCCTTGTCTCCTCCCTGCGCAAGCGGAACCCCTCCTAGAGGCGACTCACGTCGTTGCCGTTTGGCTGGTCGGGCCAACCCCTCTTCAGATCTCTCAGGGCACTCTTCGTCCGAAGTCGACTCCGCCCTCAGCATCCTCCCAGCTATACCTTCGAAGGTAACGTTATGAGCTCTGGACTCGTCACTGGGGGTAGGAGGGATTGAAGAGATCCCATGGAACCGCAAAACTGACTTGTCGAGCAAAGCACTCATCATACGCGGTCCCGTGTACTGGAGGATCTGCTCCAACTCCCGATGGTTGTCGGCCGACAAGGGCTTTGGCTCCAGAGTCTCTCTTCTGATCTCTGATCAAGACGCACACCCCAAGTTCGAGTCGTCCCCCGTAACCCAGACAAATCTGTCCTTCCATCCTTTGATCGACTTAGGGAGCTCGAGGATAACTTTGAACTCCCCCAATATTTAGAAGTAATAGGGTGGCGTCTTCTGGACGGTCACGTCAACCAAATGGCTCAGCACGCTCATCTTCGGCAGAATCCCCAGCCAACGGCAGATGACAGTGAAACCGACTAATATGGCTATCGAGTTAAGCATCATTTGCATCGGAGACACGCCCAACTCATCAAACACCTTTCGAAGAAAGGGATGCAGCGGTAGCCGGAGACCGCACTCCAAGTGCTTGATGTACAGAGGAGCCCTCTTGTCCCCATGACAGTACACCGGAGATGATTTCGCCGGTGCTCCAGTTTATAACCCCTCGGGATGTCAAACTTCGAGTGCAGAGCTCTCATGTGCGCCTGAGTCACCTTCGAGCAAAACTCATCAAGCTGTTTCCGGTAATCGAAATCCATCAAAGATGACCGTATCAATCACCAGAAGATCGCCGGAGCTCGAATTTGAAAGAGGAAGAAAGTAAAAGCTTCCTTCCCCCCTCACCGCTCCATGTTTATACAGGAGCCCACCAACACCACGCCCATTCATGATCAGCGGAGGAGATTGAAGCTCCGCTCCCGAGGCACCACCTCGGGAGATGAAAAACCCCTTCTATCTGTTCCAAGAGGGGCCCACCATCGAGCCCAGAAGGCGAAACGCCAGTGGCCAAAAAACTGTTTGCTGACATCAGCCACGTTCCACCAATAGTATGTTCGAGCCTCTTCCCGAACTCCTTTCCATCCGACCAGAGCCATGCTACTTATTTCACTTGGATTCATTTCCAACCGACTCCAAGCGGAAGTGGCCAACTGTTATGGTCATAACCACTAATTAGTGATTAAAAACGAAAACCGAGTGTTAGCATGGACGAACACTTTTGCTCGTTAGCTTAGAGCGACATCAGCCTCCACGTCCGACCAATAGGACGACATGCTCTCGCCACCCTCACCGTGGTGCGTTGGACGACTGTCATCGTGGCCGACGCGAAAGGCGGTGTTGGTCGGACCATCAATTCTCTCTCACAGACGACGTGAAGGGCGGTACTAGTCGTCCACCTTATCCATCAACTACCTTAAAACTACCCCTCTCGAATCGCCTATTCTCCCGAGCGACACAAAAGACCACTAGTCATCGCCTTCTAGCTATCCGTCCCCTTGGATGACGTGAAGGGCGGTACTAGTCGTCCACCTTATCCATCAACTACCTTAAAACTACCCTCTCGAATCGCCTATTCTCGGCGACACAAAAGACCACTAGTCATCGCCTTCTAGCTATCCGTCCCTTGGATGGCGTGAAGGGCGGTACTAGTCGTCCACCTTATCCATCAACTACCTTAAAACTACCCTCTCGAATCGCCTATTCTCGGCGACACAAAAGACCACTAGTCATCGCCTTCTAGCTATCCGTCCCTTGGATGGCGTGAAGGGCGGTACTAGTCGTCCACCTTATCCATCAACTACCTTAAAACTACCCTCTCGAATCGCCTATTCTCGGCGACACAAAAGACCACTAGTCATCGCCTTCTAGCTATCCGTCCCTTGGATGGCGTGAAGGGCGGTACTAGTCGTCCACCTTATCCATCAACTACCTTAAAACTACCCTCTCGAATCGCCTATTCTCGGCGACACAAAAGACCACTAGTCATCGCCTTCTAGCTATCCGTCCCTTGGATGGCGTGAAGGGCGGTACTAGTCGTCCACCTTATCCATCAACTACCTTAAAACTACCCTCTCGAATCGCCTATTCTCGGCGACACAAAAGACCACTAGTCATCGCCTTCTAGCTATCCGTCCCTTGGATGGCGTGAAGGGCGGTACTAGTCGTCCACCTTATCCATCAACTACCTTAAAACTACCCTCTCGAATCGCCTATTCTCGGCGACACAAAAGACCACTAGTCATCGCCTTCTAGCTATCCGTCCCTTGGATGGCGTGAAGGGCGGTACTAGTCGTCCACCTTATCCATCAACTACCTTAAAACTACCCTCTCGAATCGCCTATTCTCGGCGACACAAAAGACCACTAGTCATCGCCTTCTAGCTATCCGTCCCTTGGATGGCGTGAAGGGCGGTACTAGTCGTCCACCTTATCCATCAACTACCTTAAAACTACCCTCTCGAATCGCCTATTCTCGGCGACACAAAAGACCACTAGTCATCGCCTTCTAGCTATCCGTCCCTTGGATGGCGTGAAGGGCGGTACTAGTCGTCCACCTTATCCATCAACTACCTTAAAACTACCCTCTCGAATCGCCTATTCTCGGCGACACAAAAGACCACTAGTCATCGCCTTCTAGCTATCCGTCCCTTGGATGGCGTGAAGGGCGGTACTAGTCGTCCACCTTATCCATCAACTACCTTAAAACTACCCTCTCGAATCGCCTATTCTCGGCGACACAAAAGACCACTAGTCATCGCCTTCTAGCTATCCGTCCCTTGGATGGCGTGAAGGGCGGTACTAGTCGTCCACCTTATCCATCAACTACCTTAAAACTACCCTCTCGAATCGCCTATTCTCGGCGACACAAAAGACCACTAGTCATCGCCTTCTAGCTATCCGTCCCTTGGATGGCGTGAAGGGCGGTACTAGTCGTCCACCTTATCCATCAACTACCTTAAAACTACCCTCTCGAATCGCCTATTCTCGGCGACACAAAAGACCACTAGTCATCGCCTTCTAGCTATCCGTCCCTTGGATGGCGTGAAGGGCGGTACTAGTCGTCCACCTTATCCATCAACTACCTTAAAACTACCCTCTCGAATCGCCTATTCTCGGCGACACAAAAGACCACTAGTCATCGCCTTCTAGCTATCCGTCCCTTGGATGGCGTGAAGGGCGGTACTAGTCGTCCACCTTATCCATCAACATCGCATTAAATGTCTTGGACCCTTAACTCCTCCATCCCTCACGATATTTAAGACACCTCGACCCATACTATACAGCTACGCCAATCCCATCTCATTAATGGCGAATAGACAACACTAACTCTCAATCCACCCACAACTTGACACTTGTAAAGGCAAGCCACCGTAGCCAATAAAGGGGTGCTCAGCCAATCACTAGCCCACACGTGAAAGAGAGGGCTGACTCATCAGTGGTTTTCTACCGAACGGAAAAACGAAAATACGAAAATACCCTCAAAGTCCTAAGTATAAGTAGCAATATGAACAGCGAACCAGGCAGGTGATTCTTCTCTCAGTAAATCCTCTCTCTCTCTCTCCCCATAGCTTTTCTCCTTTCCAGATACTAACTTGATCGTCGGAGGAACCACCGGAGATCCTAACTCCGCCTCTTCCACAGGTGTTCTTTTGTCATAGGTGAACCTCTGGTCGGAGCAGCGCCACCAGATATAAGAAGAGAAGGCGGACCTTGCCCTCTTAAGAACTAAGCTCCCGCGAGATTAGTGACTGTGATTTCATACATCAACATTAATTATATTTAATATATTATGTTAGATATTATATTAACACCTCCTCGAACTAAAAATCAAATCACCAAACTTAAAACACCGAAAATGTGTTTTAAAATAAGTGTTGTGTTTTTAGTTTGAGGATGATTTAGCTCAAAAAACACAATAGTTTTTAAACGCATGGTGTTTTATTTTTGACAAAAACACTATGAAAATAAGGAAAACACCATCATATACAAACAGACACCTAATTAATTGAGCTTAATCCACGAAGTGATTCCACGGAGGATCAGAAAAGTATAGTTAATTAATTGTGCGGAGCAGATGGTCTCATGATAGCAAAGCACATGTGGACAAGGGAGAAAATATCATCTCATGTCATCGGTGATTGATTGATCGTTCATGATTAATTTTCCAATTAATTAATATTCTTCAAGAGCATGTGGCTATCATGAACATTGTGTCGGTGTCGATCATGGCGCTTCTCCGTACAAAGCATTTGTGGCTCATATGGTGCCTCGTCCAATTATTTTCACGTTTGTTTGCTTTACCTCTCTCTCTCTCTCTGTCTCTTCTAGAAAATGTTTGTTTTGTCCATTTCCACCGGCAACCTGAAGACTAAATGCATTCTTGATTCTTGGCCAATCAAACAGCCATTTTGATTAATGATTGTTTTGTCCATTTCCACCAGCAACCTGAAGACTAAGGAGGTGTTTGTTTCAAAAAAATTTTGGGATTACAAGTTTATGGATGAGGAAGTGGGGTGTTTTGAGTTTTTTGGATTTCATAAACTTGTTTGTGTCAAAGTAAATTTTGGGATATGAGATCCCAAAATAATTAAATACTAATATATTTTGGCATTTGTTAGCATTTGTAAAATCCTCTCTTGGAGAGAGGATTTCATTATTAGTATTTTGGGATATGAGATCCCAAAATATATTAGTATTTTATTATTTTGGGATCTCATATCCCAAAATTTACTTTGAAACAAACAAGTTTATGAAATCCAAAAAACTCAAAACACCCCACTTCCTCATCCATAAACTTGTAATCCCAAAATTTTTTTGAAACAAACACCCCCTAAATGCATTCTTGATTCTTGGCCAATCAAACAGCCATTTTGATTAATGTTGAGTGCAACTGTGCAACGGTAAAAGACCCGTCTTAAAAGGGTAAATCAAAGGCTAACTATCATAAAACCCACTTACCTACGGACGATTGTCAGAAAACCCCCCATAACTGTCAAAATATTAATAAAAAAACCATTAAGTTTAGGGGTTATCAAAAAATCCCCTTTAATTTTCAGATTTTATCAGATAAGTACACCTAAGACGATTATCAAAAAACCCCACTTAACTTTTAAAATATAAGAAACCCCATTAAGCTTAGGGATTATCGAGAAAATTCTCTTTAACTTTCAGATTTTATCGGATAAGTACACCTAAGGCGATTATCAAAACCCACTTAACTTTTAAAATATAAGAAACCCCATTAAGCTTAGGGATTATCAGAAAATTCTCTTTAACTTTCAGATTTTATCAGAAAACCCCCCATATTTGGGGAGGTTTTCTGATAAAATTTGAAAGTAGGGGGGTCGTGATAATCTCTATATTTAAGAGGGATTAACTGATATTTTGGAAGTTAAGAAGGGTTTTCCGATATTCATCTAAGGTTGAGGGGGGTTTTCTGATATTAACCCTAAATCAAACTTAAACCTAAATATCTCTATTCCAGTCCAATATATTCGCATCGGGGAATCAAACAAGGTTCCTAGCCATCAACTTCGTTAAAAAAAAAAAGAGAGATGACATACTCTTCAACACATCATGGCCATAAAATTTTTTTTTTTTAAAAAAAAGAAGAAGAAGTCTAAGTTTGTTCGAAACTCCAATAATGTGGATAAGAAAGCTAGAAAATATATAGCAACTCAACGAAGGAACCACATAAGTGATTAAAAAAAAAAGAAAAAATAAACAAAAACAAAAACAAAAACAAAAACGAAGGAACCACATAAACAAACTAGAAAGGCCCTACTCTACAAAATGAATCGGATTGTCATTGTCCACATTTGCGCCACTCCATATATTCATATACTCCCCCAAAACCTGCGAGGCCAGGTGTTTCTTCTTCGTATATATGAAAATACTCTTTTAGCTGGGATACAACGAAAGTCTTTTTTCTTGACAAAGAAAGATGAAATGTCCAAAAGGCTTTGTAAGATTCTGTTAGAAGATATTTGAGATGCCAAGTTTTGGAATAGATTCATTCTATTTGCAATTAAAAAAAAGTGTAACTTGCGATAGGATCTGAGATGCAAGCCTTTTTTTTAGGGGGAGGGGGGAGGGGAGGGAACTGGGTTGCTCAACTACTTCGACAAATTAAAAATTTATCACAGAAAAGCAATAGAAAAATAATAATATTAAAACAATCGCAGAACAACTACAAACACAGGAGATTTTATAGTGGTTCGAAAAGAATTCTTACGTCCACTCTTCTGTCTCTCGAAGGAGCTTCCACACTAAATGATATTGTTCATGTGGATTAACAAACCCTAATCCAACAGGTATTGCGAACAATTAAAAGAAAGAAACAAATTTTGAAAAATAGCCTAATATAAATATAAGAAATAACTATGAGAAGATGTAACATTCATTGATGAATGTGGCTATTTCAAGCCTACATTTTTTTGAACCATATCAAAATAACAAGGGGCGTATATTAAAGCATGCACAAGCCAAACATGAAATAAGAATTATTGAAATCCCTTCAAATATTTTATCAAATCCATATTTTTTAATAGAAACTTTAATATTATGAAAATTAACTAACTACACTCATATTTTTCAGTAATCATAACTCTACATGTATTTATTTAGGGTTAAATTATCATATTGGTATTTTTAATTGGACCATATTTCTAATATGATATTTCTTTTCTTTCACTTTGCATATTATGATATTAATATCAACATTTGATGTCAATTTGATATTATTTTCTATAAGAAAAACCATCAAATTAGCTTAGTAGAAAAATAACCAGATTGGTATAAATTTTGATATTAATATTATAATATCACAAATCAAAGAAAAAACCAAATTGAAAAATGGTCCTACTAAAAATCCCAATTTGGCAATTTAACCATTTATTTAGCATGAAATTTTGATATATTTTGTGGAATCCCACTAATGACAAAAAATTGTCTTCATGGAAACCACCTTTAAAATAGGTGAAATTTATAGAAATTATCTTTGATTTTTTTATACAAACCACCTATAAATGGGTTTCTTTTGAAATCAACCACTTGCCGCCAATTTTAGCTAAATTAACCTAACTACCAAAATTGCCCCCCATTAATAACACTCGTCTTGCACGTGTTTCCTACTAAACCTAATCCTTAATCAGGATTTAATCACCTAATAAATTAGTTTATAATCATTCCTTCTTTTATTTCTATTTCCCCCTCTTTTAACCTTGTAAAAACCCTCAATGAAAAGCAATGTTCAGTCGGCTACTAACGCGCCACAGAATTCCAGTCACAAAAAAAAATCTCGATCACCATGGGAGATGGTTGTGTCTGATGCTTACTTGATGCGGAGGCAAAAATTGATATTTTTTGGAAGAAATCCGATCATGAGAGAGCGGGATGATTGAAGCGAAAGAGTAGTTTCGGACAGATTCTAAGATGCAACTTTAAAGGATCATATCTTTTGACTCGCTCCATAGAATCTTTATTAGTATATATTTTTTGAAAGCTCAGGAACTGCGATATATATAAAACTAATTCGCGGTTCTAGATATTATTTGTGTTCAAAGATATTCATCTTCAAGCTCAACTGCACGTGAAATTCTGGGTTACTTTTAGTTTTCTAGTTTTTATAGAAAGTTTTTTTTATTTTAGGAAGTCTAATTATTTTAGGAAAAGTTATTTTAGTACTTTTGCTTTGTTTTACACCCTATATAAGGGGGACAAATTTGTGAACTCTTTAAATTGGTTATTATTAATTTCAGAAGTTTTCTATTCCTAGGGTTTCTAGGGTTTGTGTCGTTTTGCTCGTACGAGAATGAGTAGTTATCTCTTTTAATTACGCTTCTGCTACATCAGTTGGTATCAGAGGCAGGTTGTTTCCTACTATGGCCACCAATGATAACGAAGTTAATCACCCTCCCCATGATCTTGCGCAACGAGTTGATGCCCTAGATCGACGTGTTGAAGAAATCGTCACGGTGATGAGGAACTTGACTATTGCTGTGAACAGAGAGATCTGGAACGAAGTCCGTGATGAGGTGTGTGCCCAGGATGCTCCCCGTGATTGACCCTCCAGGGCTAGTGTTCGTGCTCAGCATCAAAATCAAGACAGTGAGAATTTAGATATGAAGGATTATCACGCAAGAGTTAAGGATATTACTTACTTTTCGGGTAATCTTGATATTGAAGAATTTTTAGGTTGGTTGAACCATGTCGAGAGGTTTTTTGACATTCAATATATCTCAGATGGAAAGCAGGTTCCTTTGGTGGCTTGTAAGTTGTGGGATGGCGCTACGGTATGGTGGGATCAACTTCAAATCAATCGAATTCTCCAATATAAATTGCCGATTAGAACTTGGCATCACACGAAGAGAGAGTTGCGATCTGATTTTTGCTGCGATTACAACTAATCTTATTTTCTCAATTTCAATATTGTCGCAAGGCAATTCACTTGCGAAAAGAGGTAAATCAGTCAAACATAGCATTGAATTTTGCTCCTTCTGATAGAGCTCCTATAGAAGATAATTTGTTTGATATTGAGATCAAGCCGCTTTACCTTCAGCCAAACTCGAGGACGAGTTTTGTTCAGGGAAGGGAGAATGATGCGGACTCAATAATTGATGTTTTTTGGAAGCAATCCGATCATGCAAAAGCAGGACGATTGAAGCGAAAGAGTATTTTCGGACAGATTCTAAGATGCAACTTTGCAGGATCATATCTTTTGACTCGCTTCATAGAATTGTTATTATTATATGTTTTTGGAAAGCTTAGGAAGTGCTATATACATAAAACTAATTTGCGGTTCTAGATAATATTCATGTTCAAAGATATTCATCTTCAGGCTCAACTGCGCGTGAAATTCTGGGTTACTTTTAGTTTTCTAGTTTTTATAGAAAGTTTTTTTATTTTAGGAAGTCTAATTATTTTAGGAAAAGTTATTTTAGTACTTTTGCTTTGTTTTACACCTTATATAAGGGAATGAATTTATGAACTCTTTACATTGGTTATTATTAATGTCGAAGTTTTCTATTCTTAGGGTTTTAGGGTTTGTGCCGTTTTGCTCATGCGAGAATGAGTAGTTATCTCTTTTGATTACGCTTCGCTACATCGGTTGGTATCGAGGCGGTTGTTTCCTACTATGGCCACCAATGATAACGAAGTTAATCACCCTCCCCATGATCTTGCGCAACGAGTTGATGCCCTAGATCGACGTGTTGAAGAAATCGTCACGGTGATGAGGAACTTGACTATTGCTGTGAACAGAGAGATCTGGAACGAAGTCCGTGATGAGGTGTGTGCCCAGGATGCTCCCCGTGATTGACCCTCCAGGGCTAGTGTTCGTGCTCAGCATCAAAATCAAGACAGTGAGAATTTAGATATGAAGGATTATCACGCAAGAGTTAAGGATATTACTTACTTTTCGGGTAATCTTGATATTGAAGAATTTTTAGGTTGGTTGAACCATGTCGAGAGGTTTTTTGACATTCAATATATCTCAGATGGAAAGCAGGTTCCTTTGGTGGCTTGTAAGTTGTGGGATGGCGCTACGGTATGGTGGGATCAACTTCAAATCAATCGAATTCTCCAATATAAATTGCCGATTAGAACTTGGCATCACACGAAGAGAGAGTTGCGATACAGATTTTTGCCTGCAGATTACAACTAATCTTATTTTCTCAATTTCAATATTGTCGCAAGGCAATTCACTTGCGAAAAGAGGTAAATCAGTCAAACATAGCATTGAATTTTGCTCCTTCTGATAGAGCTCCTATAGAAGATAATTTGTTTGATATTGAGATCAAGCCGCTTTACCTTCAGCCAAACTCGAGGACGAGTTTTGTTCAGGGAGGGGAGAATGATGCGGACTCAATAATTGATGTTTTTTGGAAGCAATCCGATCATGCAAAAGCAGGACGATTGAAGCGAAAGAGTATTTTCGGACAGATTCTAAGATGCAACTTTGCAGGATCATATCTTTTGACTCGCTTCATAGAATTGTTATTATTATATGTTTTTGGAAAGCTTAGGAAGTGCTATATACATAAAACTAATTTGCGGTTCTAGATAATATTCATGTTCAAAGATATTCATCTTCAGGCTCAACTGCGCGTGAAATTCTGGGTTACTTTTAGTTTTCTAGTTTTTATAGAAAGTTTTTTTATTTTAGGGAGTCTAATTATTTTAGGAAATATTATTTTGGTACTTTTACTTTGTTTTACACCTTATATAAGGGGAATGAATTTATGAACTCTTTACATTGGTTATTATTAATGTCAGAAGTTTTCTATTCTTAGGGTTTTTAGGGTTTGTGCCGTTTTGCTCATGCGAGAACGAGTAGTTATCTCTTTTGATTACGCTTTCGCTACATCATTACCACGCAATCTCTTCGTGTCTCTGACCTCTTCTCCCCATTCATCTCTCTCCTCCTCCTCCTCCTCCTTGTGGGCCCCCATCCTCTTCAAAGCCTGCCCTCAATCCCCAAATCTCTGCTTCCTCCGCTCTGCTAACGGTCGATGTCGGAGTACTTCAAAGCCCACACTTCAAAGTCCACATTCACCCGATTGTCTTCTTCCCTATTCACTCACAAAACAATTTTGATCATACAACTTACGTTATTTACATAAAAGCGGTTGATTGCAAACGAAACCAACTTATAACGTTATTTACATAAAAAAGTCAAAAATAGTTTCCATCAATTTCACATGTTCTAATCGTGGTTTCCAAGAAAAATAAATCCTAAAAAAATAAATCCTAACAAAATAGGTGGATAATATAATGAAGAGATTATGCATCTAAACTTCTGATATGATTAGCTATTTTTCACCCAATCCGATAACTGAACGGGTCGGGTATGCATCCATAAGCCCTCCAAGATCCAAATAGCAAAGCCCCCCAATTTTGTCAAAGATAAGGGCCTTTGAAGGGGAAAATGACAGCATTAAACGACTGTCAAGTTTTATGGGTCGGGTCTTGTACGGGTCGACCCTATTAATAAACGGGTTGGATATTTGACCCGAATGACTCGTTTAAGATAGTACACGACCCATTTATCTTGACCCTAAACCCAGAACTATTTTCTCATTTCTTCAATCTTGGTCGAAATTTCGTTCCCAAATCAACCATCAGAGGCAATATATGGTGGGGAGCAGTGGCCAACAGCGGAGAGCGGAGGCCGGCGTGAGGGCTTTCAAGTTGGAGATCAAACAAAAACCCCCCATTGAAGAAGCTCAAACTAAAGAACAGAGAGTCATAGTTAGCAATCTCTTATAAAAGGTTCGATCTTTCTTTTTTTCGAATGGGTACTTATCTTTTTGCTGCCTGGAGACGGAGGCTTAGTTTCGATTATAGAGAGGTAAAAGATTTGAAGAGGACTATGGATGTCACCATGGCTGAAGCTTCTATTTCCTGATGTGGATTTTTAATTCATTTCATTTTGTTTATCGATACAAATCCATTCTCGAGTTTGGTCTTTTTCGTCAAATTTCTCTCATAATCTTAGAGAAATGTCGCTTAACTCGTTTCGAGATAACCCCAACTAACAACATTAGATCATTCCTTTAAAAAAAAGCAAAAAAAAAAAAAAAATCTAATTGTGCATGTGAAAAATCACGTGCCTCCAAATGACCAAAATATATTTGATGAAAAGCTCCCTTCTCATGTCCCAGGTAGCGTGCTTGAATTGGCCGTATTGATTTATAGATGCATTAGAAAGCTATTATTGTTGTGTAATATATCATGGTATTCCATTTTCACTTATTTTAGAGGAATTTTATTCAGGTGTAGCATTTAGAGTATGTCATGATTTAAAATCCAAGTTTGATAATTTTAGGGAATGCGTGGTCAAGATTGAGAAGCATACCTCTTCCGCTATTATTATTGTAGTAGTTAAGTTTAGTTATTCATACTTTCTATTTACATTGGCTGTGAGCTAGAATTTAACCACAGTCAAAACATAAATTCGTTTTATGTAGATCATTTATGTTAATCACTCTCCATGTGCGTTTCTATCCAAATGTCCATCCGGCACAACTACTTTACAGTTATCAGTGAGATTTGGAGGTCATCCATATTAAACTTTTTTTTCCCCTCTTGATAATTAATCAATGGGGATATATGGTGTCGGTTCATTTTGCTAATGAGCTATTAAAAAATAGAGTGATGATGTTAACATCTTTTGATATGACTAGCCAGATGGACCTCACCACATGACTATATCTTGATAGTTCATTTAGCAAAATAAATCGCCACTTCATAACCATTATTTCTTTAATGTGTAATGTATTATTCTGGTTCACGAAGATAATACTCGAATACCATGCAAAAGAGGAAATTTGTGAGTTTGCTAGACTCTTAAAAATTTCTCTTATATCGACATTCTAAGCTTAGCCCGCAGTACTATTAAATTAATCAATAGAATCCACTAGTGATGGAAAGGGAGAGTCCCAAAAACTCAAACCTCACCTTTTTTTTTAAAAAAAGTATATGGACCATAATAAAGCAAGTCTTTTCTCATCTGTTTACGTTTTGCATAATTTTGATTTGGGTAAATCAGAGAAAACTGAGCCCACATATTAATTTGACCAATGATTTCCGCAAAAATAAAAATAAAATAAAATTTACCAATTATTTGGATGTTAAAATTACAGATCAAGGGACACCTCCAGCAAGTAAACAATATTTGATTATGCATGAAACTGCTAACATTGGTTATCAATTATTATACAATTAAAAATAAAACTTACTCTATCTTCTTCTGTATAAAAATTATAGAGATCATCAGAAACTATTCTTACAATACATCTTGTAAAAACTCAGGTTGGATATATGATTCTATGAATCATGTTCAATGTTCATTCTCACAGTGTTCTTTTAGTTAGATTGGGGACTAGATGATCTGAAAATAATAGCTAAGGGTGTGTCTGGCAATCACCTAAATATTGGACCAAGTTTAATCCTAGCATAGTTCTACTCTAAACTAGTTTAGAGTTGGAACGAGGGGTTGGTGATCCAACACTAACTTGTTTTTATTGCTACTTTTTGGCTTAGAAAGAAATGGGCCAGAACTGGCCTAGATTTTGCCAATAAAAATTAACCAAAAGCTATATATCATCACATTTTATTACATTTTTATATCCTCATTATCTATTTTATTTGAATAAATATATCACTAATAATATATTTTATCTTAATTTATAGGTTAATGAAGAGTTAATGAATAAGAGCCCAAAAGAACTAAATTTCCTTATTTTTCTACTATCTATTGAAGCCCAATACCAAGTCAATAGGAGGCTCACAAAAGCCCAAAGAACCAAGAAGAAATCGGGTCAACAAGTCAACAAAATCTGATTCTGTTAGGAACTAATCGATCGGCCAATTGGTACATAGTTTTAAGAGATCGCGATACATAAGTTGTGTTTGGCAAAACCCCTTAAATTGGGCCAAGACTGATCCTAACCCAATTTTAAGGTAAATTAGTTCTTTTTTAAACCAATGAGAGGTGGTTAAAAAAACTAATTTTAAACATCTTTTTTGGTCTAAACAACTGTGCCCGAACTGGCTCAGTTTTTCCTAACCCTAACCCATTTTTAAAGGTTTGACAAATGCACTCTGAGATATTGAGCCTAATCCGCGAAGTGATTCAACAGGGGATCCAAAAAATATAGTTAATTAATTGTACGGAGCAGATGGACCCATGATAGCAAAGCACACATGACAAGTGAGCAAGTATCATGTTATGTTGTCGGTGATTGATTGATCGATCCTAGGGTTAATTTTCCAACTAAATATTCTTGAAGAGTCCATCGTGGGGTTTCTCTGGTACAAAGCATCATGGGGTTTCTCTGGTACAAAGCATTTGTGGCTGATATGGGTGCCTCGTTTTCATGGTTGTTTGCTGTATCCACACAGCTCTCTCTCTCTCTCTCTCTCTGCTAGAAAATGTTTTTGTCCGCTTCCTCCGCGTACCTGAAGACTAATGCATTTGACCAATCAAACAGCCATTGTGATTCATGATGAGTTCAACTGTGCAAACCTACTATACACGTTTTAAATGGGTAAGTCAAACTTAGGGCACATTCGGCTACTACTTATTTCTTAAAATCTTATAATTGAATTACTTATTACTTATTTTTACTTATTTTATTAGAAGACAAAGTAGTCTTTTAATATAAATAACTAAATCTACTTATAAGTTTCTAAAAATAAGTTGGAAAATCTCAACTTATTTTTCCCCTACTTATAAATTAAAATCAGTAAACTTTACCAAACATCATTTTGGGGCTTTAAAAGTAAAACATACTTATAAGTTAAAATAAGTATGTGCTCTTTAAACTTAACCATCTCTATTGCAGTCCAATATATTTGCACCGAGGAATCAAACAAGGTTCTTAGCCATCAAACTTCGTTAACAAAAAAATTAAAAAAAAAAAAGAAAAAGAAAAAAAGAACCTATGTTTGTACGAAACTCCAATAATGTGGATAAGAAAGCTAGAAAATAACAACTCAATGAAGGAACCACATAACAAAACTAGAAAGGCCCTACTCCTTATACAACATGAATCGGATGTATTGCCCGCATTACCACTCCACGTACTCATGGATTCGGATCCTCTCCACTACCAAAAAAGTAGTGGAGGGACCACTACATAATTACAATCATTGATTATCTAATGGATGGTTGTGATTTTTCATTTGAGTGTAAATTAGTAATGAGTGCAATACACGGGAGTATGGTGAATGTTAGATTTAGATTGTATCATAACCGTCCAGTAGACAATCAACGGTTAGGATTAAAAGTAGTGGTATCTCCACTACTTTTTTATAGTGGAGAGGATCCAAATTCTGTACTCATATGTTCCCCCCAAAACCCACGGGGCGCGTGTTTCTTCTTCGTCTATATGAAAGTAACCTCATAATAGACTAAGGTTTGCTA
The DNA here is from genome assembly GCA_012295165.1 of Asparagus setaceus. NCBI lineage: Eukaryota > Viridiplantae > Streptophyta > Magnoliopsida > Asparagales > Asparagaceae > Asparagus > Asparagus setaceus. The sequence continues at coordinate 4,460,854 of CM022706.1, forward strand.
GGATATTACAACGGAAGTCTTTAATTTTTATTTGACAAATGAAAGATGAAATGCCTAAAACGTTCTATATGATTTTGTTAGAAGATATTTGAGGTGCCAAGTTTTGGAGTAGATTCATTCTATTCGCAATTAATAAAAAAGTGTAACATGCTCACCAAATTGGCTTCACATATTATAAAGCATGCATCTGATGAATATAGGCCTTCATAAACCAATTACTGCCTTCATGGAAACCTAATTCCTAAAAGTGAAATTGAGCAGTACTTTTCTTCTTTTTTGTTTCTTTGAGAGAGGAAAGAAAAAAGAAAAGGTAAAAAAAGAAGCTTCTCTCAAATTTTAGACCTACAAAAAGAAAGAAAACTAAATAAAACAGCGCAGAGTCTGATGTAGCATATGTTTCAAAGGCATCTATATACTCAGCAAAAGTAGCTCTATTTGTTGCATTAGCTCATACATGTTTTTGTAAGATCTTTAATAAGACTTGATTACCTCAAAGAGATTGATAAAAAACTAAAGCGGAATTATACCTGAATCCATGGTTTGGATCTTGAGTGGATTGATGGATCTTCTAATCTTAGGGCTTCTTCTCTTCCTTAGATCTCTTTTTAGATGGGGGTAAAAGAGATGAGAATTCTTGTGTTAACCCTAGATTAGGGACCATAACCCCATATATATAGGTGTTGCACTTTTACAATTTGGCCCCTCATCAAATTGTAATTACAACACAGTATCTGCACATTTAGCCCATGACAATATATAAATACAGATAACCCAACTTAATTGATCACTTTAGTGGGTTTCCTTAAGTGATAGATTTACACATTAATTTAACATATGTGCCCACAAATAGATTTAATTAGATTTAAATCTAACAATCTCCCACTTGGGCACCATATGTATCCTTAAAATGTGTATTACCTTATGAGCTCAAACTCTCTATCACATACAAGGGTATTTCCAAACAATCTCGTCCATTGACCATATCAATATAGGATCAAAGCGGTTTTCGTCACATTTATCGTGACTAAACCCATCAATGGTCACATATACTAGTACTGACCAAATGACATAGATCAATCATGGATGTACAAAGATGAAAAATTACATGCAATGTGATGCGTGCATGCCTATTTTCAACCTGGTCCTACCGAAAACTTTAGTGAGGTCAACTTTAATCATAATGTAACGAGTGGTTAGCGAATACTTTATTACGTCGGAAAAATAACCAAAGCCTGAATAGGTCCAAAATACTCATAAAGCAATAAAATCACAAACTCCCACTAAAACATGATATCCTCAAATATTACCACCCCCATATGAGCAGTGTGCTCTTGAAAAATTTTGGGTGGTAATCCTTTAATAAGAGGATCTGCTATCATGGAGTTTGTCCCAATATGCTCTATGGATATCTCATTCACTCGTACTCTTTCTTTCACAACTAGGAACTTAATGTCAATATGTTTTGACTTGTTGAGCTTCTGTTATTGTTGGAATACATGACTGCGGATTTATTGTCACAAAATAACTTTAGTGGTCTTTCAATATTTTCCAGAATACGCAGACCAATGACAAAATTTCGCAGCCATATTCCATGATTGGATGCCTCATGACAAGCTATAAATTCTGCTGCCATAGTGGAGGAAGCTACAAGTGTCTGTTTGACACTTTTCCATGATATAGTTCCTCCTGCTAACATATAAATGTAGTCTGAAGTAGACTTTCTGCTGTCTTGGCATCCAGCAAAATCAGAATCAGAGTACCCAATGACCTCCAACCGATCGATTTCACGTATGTGAGCATATAATCTTTTGTTTTCGAAGATACCGCGATAACCCTTTTATTTGCGATCCAATGATCCATCCGGGGTTGCTTAAGTATCGCCTAACATCCCAACAATGTCGCAATATCCGGACGTACATACACGAGCATACATTAGACTCCTACGGTGAAGCATAGGGAATCTTACGTATTTCACGAATTTCAAGGTTACCTTTAGGGTATTGATTGAGACTAAATTTGTCTCCTTTAGAAGCAGGGTATCACACAGTGCGCAATTTTGCATGCCAAACCTTATGAGTACTTTATTGATATAGCTCTTTTGTGATAATCCAAGTATACCTCGAGAGCGATCTCGATGTATCCGGATTCCTAATATAAAGAGGCGTCCCCAAGATCTTTCATCTCAAAATTCTTTGATAGAAATCTCTTGGTTTCGTGCAACAAGCCTATATCATTAGTGGCAAGCAAAATGTCATCCACATCTGAACAGAAAAATATACTTACTCCCTGAATTTTTGATATACACAATCATCAACAATATTCATCTCAAAACCAAACGAGATAATTATTTGTTGAAACTTGTGGTACCATTGACGAGGAGCTTGCTTGAGTCCATAAATGGATTTCCTTAGTTTACAAACCATATTCTTTGGGTCTCGACACAAAGTTTTACGATTGTACCATATAGATCATCTCATCAATGTCTCCATTGAGAAATGCGATCTTAACATCCATTTGATGTAACTCAAGATTGAAATAAGCAACAAGTGCCATGATAGTCCCGAAAGAGTCTTTCGATGAAACCGGAGAGAAAGTCTCGTATAGTCAATGCCTTCCTTCGGTATAGCCTTTAGCTACAAGGCGTGCTTTATACTTTTCCACATTACCATTTGCATCCGCTTGGTTTTAAATATCCATTTACAACTAATTGGTTTTGCACCTTCTGGTAATGGGACAAGTTCCCAAACCTTATTGTCTTGCATAGACTTGTACTCCTCATTCATGGCATCAATCCACTTTTGAGAGTTAGAACTTTTCATGGCACGAAGGAAGTTGATTGGATCATCTTCCATCATTCCATTACTTTCCTCATGTTCTTGAAGAAATACAATATAATCATCCGGAATAGCATTTCTCCTTTCTCTCGTGGATCTCCTTAATGGCACTGGTTCTTGAGGTTGTTGAGTTTGTTCTTCTGGAGCAGGGAGTTGTTCAATATTGCCTTCTTGAGGTTTGGTTCATTTCTTAAACAATAACAGGTATAGGTACTTGAATATTGTCGAAATGGTATGGATTGGATTTAAAGCCAATTCCTCCTCAAAGGCAATGTCTCTAACCTTATTTCTCCCCAAACTCAACATCCTCAAAGAATGTTCTTTGTTCGATCTCAAAAATATTCCCGAGTGTGGGATCATAAAACTTATAGCCCCGGATCGTTCGAATACCCAATAAAGTAGGCGCTAACCTGTTTTGAAGTCCAATTTCTTTTCATTTGGCCTATAAGGCCTTGCCTCATTGGACATCCCCAAATATGTAAGTGCTTTAGGCTGGACTTTCGACCAGTCCAAAGCTCATAAGGTATTTTAGCAAGCTGCTTTACTTGGTACTCTGTTAAGAATGTAGGCTGCAGTCTTTAGTGCTTCTCCCAGTGACTCGGTAAAGAAGAATGAGCAATCATACTTCTTACCATATCCTTAAGAGTCTGTTTAGTCTTTCGGCTACACCATTCATGCTAGGTGATCACGGCATGGTGTCTTGTAGGCGATACCGAATTCCTCTAGGTATCTAGCAAATGGTCACGGGCGTTGTTCACGAACCATTATATCTGTAGTAGTACTCACCACCACGATCAGATCTAACGGTTTTAATCTTTTTATTGAGTTGGTTCTCAACTTCAGCCTTAAAAGCTTTGAATACGTCCAGAGACTCAGATTTTTCTTTAATGAGATATAGGTACCCATAACGTGAGTAATCGTCTATGAATGATATAAAATATTATTGACCATTCCAGGATGCCGTAGGGAATGGCCCACAAATATCTGTATGTATCAATTCTAAGACGTCTGAAGATCTGTTGGCACCTAATCTCTTAACTTTAGTCTGTTTTCCTTGATACAGTCAATGCATACATCAAAGTCTGTAAAATCAAGAGAATCTAAAATGCCATCAGACACAAGACGCTCAACTCTACCTTTTGAGATATGACCCAAGCTTATGCCATAATGGCTGAATTTTCCTTATTTAATTTACGCTTAGTACCACGTGATTCCACATGCAAGGTTTCATTATAGGAAGTAATTGTATCAAGCAAATATAGGTTGTCAAAATTACTCAAGTAACCAGTTCCCACAATATTTGAATTAAAAGATAAACTGAATTCATTGTTTCCAAATGAACAAGTATAACCTGATTTGTCCAATACAGAAACTGAAATTAAGTTCCGTCTAAAAGACGGTACTACAAAAGTATCTTTTAAGTCCAAATATGAACCAGTTCCTAAAAGCAACCTAAAGTGCTCAATTGCTTTCACATCTACCGATTGGCCATCGCCCACAAAGATGTATCTTTCACCATCAGTTGGCTTTCGGTAGCTCAGGCAACCCTGTATAGAAACACTTATGTGAGTAGTAGCACCAGACTCTAACCACCAAGTGTTTCTAGGTACTGAGACTAAATTAACCTCAGAACAGACCAAAGTAAGGAACGTACCATTTTTGACCGCCCGGTGATATTTGGTCTGATCCTTCTTTGCGTGTCCATCCTTATGATAAAAGAAACAACCTTGATTATCCTTATGTTGTTTCTTTTGAACTGGACCCTTAGCAGCTTCTTTATCATTCTTTCTTTTCTTGCCCTTATCCTTAGGGGCATAAGCCAAATGAGCACTTTCAGTCTTATCTTGCTTCAATCTGTCTTCTTCTTGCACACAGTATGAAATGAGCTCATTCGAGTCCATTTCTTCTTTTGCGATTATAACTGACCTTAAATTGATTGAATTGTGCGGAAGAGACAATGAGAACGGATGCACTAGTAACTTCGTCACATAGATCGAGTTTGATTGCCTTAAGTTTTGAAGCAATATGAAACATTTCCATAATGTACTCCCTGATATTTCCTTTGCCTTTATACTTCATTGAAATCAAGCGAGCTAATAGCGTGCTTGTTTCTACCTTATCGTTTTTAGCAAAACGTTTCTCAATTTCAGCAAGGAAATCTTAGGCTTTAGTAATCCCTTCGGATTCCGTGCCCCTAAAGGCTTCTGGAACGCCGCGCTTGATGATCATTAGACTCATGCGATTTGAACGCTCCCACCTCTCATGCTCCTTCTTTACATCAGGAGTGCTATCCGCGATGAGGGTTGAGGTTGTTCAGTCCTTAATGCAAGGTCTAGATCCATGCAGCCAAGAACAATTAGAATGTTCTCTTTCCAAATCTTGAAATTAGACCCATTTAGCATGGGAATTGAGTTGACAAAAGATTTTCACATTAATAGCTGTAATTATTAATCAATAAAATTTAAATAATGACATATCCCCATCCAAGATATCTTGTACAACATTAATATCAAGTCTTTGGGCGGTAATATTAGCGCAAGTGATATCTTGTTGCAATGATCAAACATCGACAATAACACATGTCAAACAACAAACCCATCTTTGGATTGATTTGTTATCCACATGTAAACCTTATAATTGTCAGCGTTTATCATCACAGATCGTATCTGATCTAAATAAATATTAACCAGTTCTAAAAGCAACCTAAAGTGCTCAATTGCTTTCACATCTACCGATTGGCCATCGCCCACAAAGATGTATCTTTCACCATCAGTTGGCTTTCGGTAGCTCAGGCAACCCTGTATAGAAACACTTATGTGAGTAGTAGCACCAGACTCTAACCACCAAGTGTTTCTAGGTACTGAGACTAAATTAACCTCAGAACAGACCAAAGTAAGGAACGTACCATTTTTGACACGCCAGGCGTGATATTTGGTACAGTCCTTCTTTGCGTGTCCATCCTTATGATAAAAGAAACAACCTTGATTATCCTTATGTTGTTTCTTTTGAACTGGACCCTTAGCAGCTTCTTTATCATTCTTTCTTTTCTTGCCCTTATCCTTAGGGGCATAAGCCAAATGAGCACTTTCAGTCTTATCTTGCTTCAATCTGTCTTCTTCTTGCACACAGTATGAAATGAGCTCATTCAGAGTCCATTTCTTCTTTTGACAGTTATAACTGACCTTAAATTGATTGAATTGTGCAGGAAGAGACAGCAGAACCAGATGCACTAGTAACTCGTCACATAGATCGAGTTTCAGTGCCTTAAGTTTTGAAGCAATATGAAACATTTCCATAATGTACTCCCTGATATTTCCTTTGCCTTTATACTTCATTGAAATCAAGCGAGCTAATAGCGTGCTTGTTTCTACCTTATCGTTTTTAGCAAAACGTTTCTCAATTTCAGCAAGGAAATCTTAGGCTTTAGTAATCCCTTCGGATTCCGTGCCCCTAAAGGCTTCTGGAACGCCGCGCTTGATGATCATTAGACTCATGCGATTTGAACGCTCCCACCTCTCATGCTCCTTCTTTACATCGAGTGCTATCCGCGATGAGGGTTGAGGTTGTTCGATCCTTAATGCAAGGTCTAGATCCATGCGACCAAGAACAATTAGAATGTTCTCTTTCCAAATCTTGAAATTAGACCCATTTAGCATGGGAATTGAGTTGACAAAAGATTTTCACATTAATAGCTGTAATTATTAATCAATAAAATTTAAATAATGACATATCCCCATCCAAGATATCTTGTACAACATTAATATCAAGTCTTTGGGCGGTAATATTAGCGCAAGTGATATCTTGTTGCAATGATCAAACACGACAATAACACATGTCAAACAACAAACCCATCTTTGGATTGATTTGTTATCCACATGTAAACCTTATAATTGTCAGCGTTTATCATCACAGATCGTATCTGATCTAAATAAATATTAATCTTCCTTTGGGCGATTAAATATCTACTCGAAAAAGTATACACACAACCATCTAACATCCTTCATGAACAATCTACACAAGAGAGGTTACTTTGGCAACATCTTGCTTCAATTAATCATTTAGAATGAGAGACCAACTTAATTCCTTAGTGTCATAATACTTGAATGAAATAATTGATTAACACTGAAATTTAATTGAGTTTGAGCTGCGAGGTTCGACTTGAGTTCGAACTCTGAGGTTCGACTTGAGTTGACGGCGAGGTTCGACTTGAGTTCAAACTACGAGGTTCGACTTGAGTTCAAACTACGAGGTTCGACTTGAGTTCAAACTACGAGGTTCGACTTGAGTTCAAACTACGAGGTTCGACTTGAGTTCAAACTACGAGGTTCGACTTGAGTTCAAACTACGAGGTTCGACTTGAGTTCAAACTACGAGGTTCGACTTGAGTTCAAACTACGAGGTTCGACTTGAGTTCAAACTACGAGGTTCGACTTGAGTTCAAACTACGAGGTTCGACTTGAGTTGAGCGGCGAGGTTCGACTTGAGTTGAGCGAGGTTCGACTTGAGTTCAAACTACGAGGTTCGACTTGAGTTCAAACTACGAGGTTCGACTTGAGTTCAAACTACGAGGTTCGACTTGAGTTCAAACTACGAGGTTCGACTTGAGTTGAGCGAGGTTCGACTTGAGTTCAAACTACGAGGTTCGACTTGAGTTCAAACTACGAGGTTCGACTTGAGTTCAAACTACGAGGTTCGACTTGAGTTCAAACTACGAGGTTCGACTTGAGTTCAAACTACGAGGTTCGACTTGAGTTCAAACTACGAGGTTCGACTTGAGTTGAGCGAGGTTCGACTTGAGTTCAAACTACGAGGTTCGACTTGAGTTGAGCGAGGTTCGACTTGAGTTCAAACTCTGAGGTTCGACTTGAGTTCGAACGGCGAGGTTCGACTTGAGTTCAAACTACGAGGTTCGACTTGAGTTCAAACTACGAGGTTCGACTTGAGTTCAAACTACGAGGTTCGACTTGAGTTCAAACTACGAGGTTCGACTTGAGTTCGAACGGCGAGGTTCGACTTGAGTTCGAACTACGAGGTTCGACTTGAGTTCAAACTACGAGGTTCGACTTGAGTTCGAACGGCGAGGTTCGACTTGAGTTCGAACTACGAGGTTCGACTTGAGTTCAAACTACGAGGTTCGACTTGAGTTCAAACTACGAGGTTCGACTTGAGTTCAAACTACGAGGTTCGACTTGAGTTCAAACTACGAGGTTCGACTTGAGTTCAAACTACGAGGTTCGACTTGAGTTCAAACTACGAGGTTCGACTTGAGTTCAAACTACGAGGTTCGACTTGAGTTCAAACTACGAGGTTCGACTTGAGTTCAAACTACGAGGTTCGACTTGAGTTCAAACTACGAGGTTCGACTTGAGTTCAAACTACGAGGTTCGACTTGAGTTCAAACTACGAGGTTCGACTTGAGTTGAGCGAGGTTCGACTTGAGTTCAAACTACGAGGTTCGACTTGAGTTCAAACTACGAGGTTCGACTTGAGTTCAAACTACGAGGTTCGACTTGAGTTCAAACTACGAGGTTCGACTTGAGTTCAAACTACGAGGTTCGACTTGAGTTCGAACGGCGAGGTTCGACTTGAGTTGAGCGAGGTTCGACTTGAGTTGAGCGAGGTTCGACTTGAGTTGACGGCGAGGTTCGACTTGAGTTCGAACTACGAGGTTCGACTTGAGTTGACGGCGAGGTTCGACTTGAGTTGAGCGAGGTTCGACTTGAGTTCGAACTCTGAGGTTCGACTTGAGTTCAAACTACGAGGTTCGACTTGAGTTCAAACTACGAGGTTCGACTTGAGTTCAAACTACGAGGTTCGACTTGAGTTCGAACGGCGAGGTTCGACTTGAGTTCAAACTACGAGGTTCGACTTGAGTTCGAACGGCGAGGTTCGACTTGAGTTGAGCGAGGTTCGACTTGAGTTGAGCGAGGTTCGACTTGAGTTCGAACTACGAGGTTCGACTTGAGTTCGAACTACGAGGTTCGACTTGAGTTCAAACTACGAGGTTCGACTTGAGTTCAAACTACGAGGTTCGACTTGAGTTCAAACTACGAGGTTCGACTTGAGTTGACGGCGAGGTTCGACTTGAGTTCAAACTACGAGGTTCGACTTGAGTTCAAACTACGAGGTTCGACTTGAGTTCAAACTACGAGGTTCGACTTGAGTTCAAACTACGAGGTTCGACTTGAGTTCGAACTACGAGGTTCGACTTGAGTTCAAACTACGAGGTTCGACTTGAGTTCGAACTACGAGGTTCGACTTGAGTTCAAACTACGAGGTTCGACTTGAGTTCAAACTACGAGGTTCGACTTGAGTTGAGCGGCGAGGTTCGACTTGAGTTCAAACTACGAGGTTCGACTTGAGTTGAGCGGCGAGGTTCGACTTGAGTTGAGCGGCGAGGTTCGACTTGAGTTCAAACTACGAGGTTCGACTTGAGTTCGAACGGCGAGGTTCGACTTGAGTTCGAACTACGAGGTTCGACTTGAGTTCGAACTACGAGGTTCGACTTGAGTTCAAACTACGAGGTTCGACTTGAGTTGAGCGGCGAGGTTCGACTTGAGTTCAAACTACGAGGTTCGACTTGAGTTCGAACTACGAGGTTCGACTTGAGTTCAAACTACGAGGTTCGACTTGAGTTCAAACTACGAGGTTCGACTTGAGTTCAAACTACGAGGTTCGACTTGAGTTCAAACTACGAGGTTCGACTTGAGTTGAGCGGCGAGGTTCGACTTGAGTTGAGCGGCGAGGTTCGACTTGAGTTGAGCGGCGAGGTTCGACTTGAGTTCAAACTACGAGGTTCGACTTGAGTTCAAACTACGAGGTTCGACTTGAGTTCAAACTACGAGGTTCGACTTGAGTTCGAACGGCGAGGTTCGACTTGAGTTCAAACTACGAGGTTCGACTTGAGTTGAGCGGCGAGGTTCGACTTGAGTTCGAACGGCGAGGTTCGACTTGAGTTCGAACTACGAGGTTCGACTTGAGTTCGAACGGCGAGGTTCGACTTGAGTTCAAACTACGAGGTTCGACTTGAGTTCGAACTACGAGGTTCGACTTGAGTTCAAACTACGAGGTTCGACTTGAGTTCGAACGGCGAGGTTCGACTTGAGTTCAAACTACGAGGTTCGACTTGAGTTCGAACTAAAACATTCTTGTTCATCAGAACCCAAAAATCAGAAAAGATTTGATCTTTATTCATAAATCCACAGAAAAACCATAGAAACTCAAAAAAATCTCTAAGAGTTAATCAAGAGGCTCGATACCACTTGTAAGATCTTTAATAAGACTTGATTACCTCAAAGAGATTGATAAAAACTAAAGCGGAATTATCACGAATCCATGGTTTGGATCTTGAGTGGATTGATGGATCTTCTAATCTTAGGGCTTCTTCTCTTCCTTAGATCTCTTTTTAGATGGGGTAAAAGAGATGAGAATTCTTGTGTTAACCCTAGATTAGGGACCATAACCCCATATATATAGGTGTTGCACTTTTACAATTTGGCCCCTCATCAAATTGTAATTACAACCTGGTATCTGCACATTTAGCCCATGACAATATATAAATACCCGATAACCCAACTTAATTGATCACTTTAGTGGGTTGCCTTAAGTGATAGATTTACACATTAATTTAACATATGTGCCCACAAATAGATTTAATTAGATTTAAATCTAACAGTTTTTGCTCGGACTTTTATTGTCTCCTTACTAAAATCTAAACTACATCGAGAATTTCTCCCATATATTCTCATTTCCTGTAAATAAAAACAAATCCAGATATCTAGAATATGATCACATCACCCTCTCACCTGTCACTCCTGCGAAAAATAAAATAAAAACTTAACAAAGAAGAAGAAGAAGAGATCGATGAAAATTTGTATTTGTGATGTTCACTTTGACCTCGTGCTAATCTAAAGATATTTTCACGTAGAATCAGGAATATATCACGTCAAGTATCTTCCTATAAGTAATCTGAATTTCAAGTTGGAGATCCGTGCGTACATATCATACGACAGTGCACGATATTTTAGTGAAAACGTGTTTTTGTTTTCATAAAAGAGAGAACGATTAGTGAAAACGTGTTTAATTTGTTTTCATAAAAGAGGGAACGATTTTTGTTCTTTTTGGGAAAATTTTCTGTGATGTTTGCTGGACCACAAACCTGTGGCTCGCATGAAAATGGAAACTAGTGCTTCTTTTAAATGTGGGAACTTCCCTTTGCTGGTTAAATACTTGTGAATGAGCATCTATATATAGTTCCAACTTCCTGCTCAGTTCCTTCCAAGCTCTATTTCCTTCCTTTAATTTATACCTCCCTCTCTCTCTCTCTCTCTCTCTCTCTCTCTCTCTCTCTCTCTCTCTTAATTTGCTCATAATGGCAAAAGATGACCTTGTTCAAAGGTTCATTGACGAAAACAATACAACTGTCATTCGACGGTCAGCTAACTATCAACCTAATCAATGGGATTACAATACCATCCGAACCATAACAAACAATTTCACGGTATACACCAGTTAAATATAGTTTTTCCCCCTTATTTTCCCTAATTTATTCAAAAAAAAATCATATATGTATTTCTATCTGTATTAGTGTTGGCTTCTTCACCATATCAACAAATTCATGCTTATATATTTTCTTAAATAATAGTTTTGGTTACTTAAATCAATGCTTAAGTGGAAGATAGCCACTAATGATACTAATTAAGTTATTTGTTTGTGTAGGAGGAGGCATACGGTCCTTTGGCTAAGGAGCTGAAGGAAGAGGTTAGGGCTTTGCTCAGTGAAACTGACCCAGTTGCTCAAATCATGCTCATTGATTCCATGGAAAAGCTTGGATTGGGCTATCATTTTGTGGAGGAAATTGAGAAGCTCTTGAATGATATGCTTATAAGTGGTTATCACAAAGTGGTGCAAAAAGATGGCTTGCATGTCACTGCTGTCCTTTATAGGCTTTTCAGACAACATGGCTTAATGATTTCACAAGGTATAATAAACCTAAGCATAAAGTATATATATAAAACCAAGAGTAACATGAATTAGATTCATAACTGAATTTGTAAATAAATTACTTAAATTGTTATGTACTGATTCGGATCGTATATAGTTGTCTAACGATAATAACATAAATAAACATGGTACACCCAATATATGACTCGCAAGAGCAAGCGCGAATTAATACTAGCGATAATCAAAATAGAGGATGAAAACATCACATGAATTAAAGAAAATACTACCTAGTTCAATATGTCATCAGTTTTATCTCGAAAAACTATCCAATAATCCTTATCCACTAGAACAGTTGTTATAACATATTTTGGATCAATGCAGAACAAAGAATTCGAGCATTAATGCAATGATTCAAGAATCTTCTTCTTTTCATGAATAGACATAGACCATTGAATAGTTTCACCTATCCAACCTAATAAGCATCTTTTTTTTTGGGATTACAGATATTTTCGACTACTTTAAAGATGATGACGGTAGTTTCATGGCAAGTCTTTCACATGATGCAAAAGGATTGTTGAGCTTATATCAAGCCTCTTATCTATCTTTTGAAGAGGAGAACACAATGGATGCAGCAAGAGAGTTTGCAGCCACACATCTAAAGACAATGAATGCATCCAAAATATTAAGATTTGCAAAGGAAATTGCACATGTAATGGAGCTCCCATCACACTGGAGACCGACAAGGCTAGAAGCTAGAAGGTACATAGATATTTATGGGAAGGAAGAAGACACAAATTCTACGTTGCTTTGGTTTGCTAAGCTAGATTTCAACATGGTTCAAAATGTACATCAAAGGGAACTTGCAAATGTTACAAGGTACGCTTTTGTTTTTGACTAATTTAAATGACTATCAATATAATAATATTCTTAATTTAATGACAATGAATTCCCACCTCAATAATTAAACATATATAACTATAAGTAAAGTGTATTATGATAAAAAACAAATTTGATGGAAAAGAATATCAAGACACATCCAATCTAAGAAACTAAAAGAGAAAATTGTTGAAACAAATGAACTTGGACCCATGCCTCTCCATATCAGATTGCAGAACACTTATAAAAATAGTGGAGAGGGTTCGCGTCATGCCACATAATCATCAAGTTTCTTAGCTCTCCGGGCCAACACAGTATGTATTTATTTGATTCTTATTCTTCCGTGAATATCCTTAACTAATTATTATTCTTTTATATGTATGATCAGTTGGTGGATGAGCCTTGGACTTGGGAAGAAATTGGGATTTGCTAGAGATCGGATATTAGAGTGCTTCTTTGGAGTAATTATCATTGTATTTCAACCTCAGTTTGGATATTGCCGCGAATGGCTCGCAAAAGTTGGAGCTCTATTGGTAGTTTTGGATGATATTTATGATGCGTATGGATCCTTGGAGGAGCTTGAGCTCTTCACTCGCGTTGTTGAAAGGTCCTACTTTGGTTTATAATAAATCTTACCTTGTTAGATATAGTAAATCTTTTTTATTTGAAGCGAAGACAGTTTGTCATGTTTATATTAATCTTTTGTCTGAAAATACTCTACAGATGGGAAATCAAAGAGTTGGAAAATCTTTCGGAATGTATGAAGATATGTTTCACATATATTAGTAATATTGTTGATGAAATGGCACGCAACTCTGAAAGAAATGGTGGATTAGATATTCGCCCCTATTTAAGAAAGGCGGTAAGGCCTAATTCCATGTGTTTGCTTATTTTCTCTTTATTATTTTCCTCTCCTGGTTAATTGTGAATAGACCCTCTGCAGTGTCGCCCATCGCGAATAGACCCCTTTTTCTCCAAAGAAAAAGGATTTTTTTTTTGTCAAATAGACATCGTGAGGGTAAAGAGTCACAAATTTTCACTTAGGGTCTATCTGCAACAATAGAACTGAAGGGGTCTATCGGTTGGGTGATCGTAAAGGAGGATGTATCTTCAATTAACCCCTCTTCTTTTATGATATATTTATTTTGGATTCGGATCCTCTCCAATTAGGTGGTAATTGGAGAGGATTCAATTCCTTTAATCCCCAGCATTTATCTCTAACGCAAAGAACAAGATAATACCACATAGGATTACTCTAATTAAATTAGTTGTTTTAAAATTACGGGATGGATTTGGTAGAAATTATTTAACTTTTAACAAACTCAAATATTTCTACATACAAGCCTCCAATTAGATGTCCACTAAACAACTCTCTCTCAAATTTATTTTATGAAAACCCAATAACAAGCTTATATTTCTAGTCTAAATGATTATTACTTAATAATTATATGCATCATATGCAGCAACACACATTTGCTTCTTGCTGTGTGTTTTTATTTACAAGAAGTAATGAAAGAAAAACAATATATATGTTCTTGTACGCACATTTACCAAAAAAACCTAATTATAATAAATACCAAGTAATTATAAATTAAATAAATTTGAGACGAATTGTTTAGTTGACATCTAATATTGAAGAAGTTAATTAGAGATTTGTTTGTAGAAATATTTGTTTCTTTAAAAAATTTACATAATATCTACCAAATCCACTTTGGTTGTATTCAAAACCACCAGTTTTATTAGGATAATCCTATGTGGCATTATCTTATCCTTTAAATTAGAGATAAATAGTGATGAATAGAGGAATTGGACCCTTCCCGATTACCACCTAATTGAAGAGGATCTAAATCCATTTATTTCTCTTGATCATTCCTAGAAGTAGTAGTTAATTACCATTCATGACACTTTCTCATGAAATTTCCTTTGGTAAAATTTATATGTGACTAACAATATTATAAACCTTACAATATTTTTAGTGGGCAGATTTGTGCAAATCATTCTTAGTGGAGGCAAAATGGCAAAATGATAAATATGTGCCAACATTTGAAGAGTACACAAAAAATGGTTGGGTATCAGCATCCGGGCCCCTAATATTATTACACACGTTCTTTCTCATGAGACAAGAGATAACAGCGGAAGCATTAGAGAACTTGCGGAATTGTCCTAAAGTCGTTCGTTTAGCATCAACAGTTTTTCGACTTTGCAATGATTTGGCCACTTCAACTGTAAGTAGTTCAATAATTTTAATTAACTGGGTGTGTATGTGTGTGTGTGTATATATACACACACACACACACTAGCTAATTGATTTTATGAGAATTTTTTACTCATTCATTTTCTCCATGGAAAAGAATCCAAATCTTCCCTTCCTATTTGGTTTACACTATAACTATTCAATGAGTTCATATCCTCTTCAATATTACCAAAATTATTGAGAGATTACTACTTTTAGGGGCTATTTGGTTGGATAGAAATAGAGTTACAAGAGTAAATAGAGCAATTAGATTTGTAAACACATTGTTTGGTTTACAATTTTGCAATTAAGAACGTAAATAAACTTGCATTTTGTAGAAAAACTTGCAACAAATGCTATACCCAATTTGGTAGGAGGAAAAGTTGCATGATTCAAAAAGGAAACTGAAAAATAAATATAAATTCCATCTCAAAAATCTTTTTAAATACAAATAGAAAGCTACCTCCATCAAAGTTTCTTTATATGGCAAAATTATGAAGCTTTGACACTAATTATTTTCAACCAAATACTAAATTTGCATTGGAAATATATTTCCTAGAATATAATTGTAAACATTCAAACCGTGAATTTGAAGTTAATTTTTTGAAGCAAATGCTGCATGCAACATTTGTTGTTGCATCATTTGTTGTAACTTAATTTTGCAGCAAATCAAATAGCCACTTAGTGCGAGAATGAGTGCATTTCATGAGAATTCGGTGAGTACTAAATTTTATATGAATCACAACCACACTCGTTAGATAAATTAATGATTATGATAAGAGGTGTAGTCTCTTCACTACTTTTTAGTGTTAGAATTGTGGTGTCTTATAGGACAATATATGTAGGCTAACCCCTCAAAACTTTATATATTGTGTAGAAAGGTAAATCTGCACTACATGTATCCTATAGCCCTAATCTTTATCTATATATATCGGTGTTCCCTCTTATAATTACAACTTCATCGGATAAGACCACAAAGCCTAGCTAGTGCTGCCATGGACATAAGCATCTTATCTAATCACGTAAAAA
Source organism: Asparagus setaceus (assembly GCA_012295165.1). NCBI lineage: Eukaryota > Viridiplantae > Streptophyta > Magnoliopsida > Asparagales > Asparagaceae > Asparagus > Asparagus setaceus. The sequence goes on from CM022706.1 coordinate 4,476,769, forward strand.
TCGGTATCTTGTGTGATTTTTGTGCTGTACAATCTTGTTCTCTCTCGCACGTTTGTTGGTAGATCCGATTCCTATCATTCAATTGGGTTCATTTGGCTTCTTATTTTTGGTCTATACAGGCGGAGCAAGAGAGAGGAGATTCACCAACATCTATACAATGTTACATGAAAGAAAATGGTGTTTCTGAGGTTGAAGCTCGAACATACATATCAAGTGTTATTAGTCAAACATGGAAAGAGTTGAATCAAGAAGTTATACTATGCTCTTCCCTGCCTCAATATTTCATGGAAGCATGTACAAATTTAGCACGAATGGCAGTTTGTTTATATCAACACAGAGATGGTTTTGGAATCCCAACACATGAGACCAAGGCTCAAATTAAATCATTGCTCATAACACCTATTCCATTTGCGGAGAAAGGAATTGCAAATAATTCCCATCAAAGATGTGGTGCTTATCAAGGGTCAAAGAGTATGGTTGCCTTATGAATGTAATATGCTCACTTTTTGTGAGATAGATTTTCATGTATTAGCATATGGAAATCATTATACCCACCAGTAAAATAAACATGCAGTAATGATAATGATATGCAGTGAAATAACCAGAATATTGCCCATCTTGTAAGATATTCATCAGTGCAATTCACTATTCCAAAAAAAATTTCCATTGTAAAGAAAGCAATATATATTAATCCTAGAACCAAAAATATACAAGGATTACAAACTCTTGAAAAGGGGGGTTTTCCCCCCTTCTTCTAGAAACCATGCACCTTAAAAATAAGGTAATTATATGGAGCAACCCTTCAATTTTAATTTATATATAAACCACTTTAAAGTGGGTTTCTGTTGCAATCAACCCTCCAGTCAAAATTTTCATTAAAAATCCAAAAATATCCTTTAAAAATCACATTCAATGTACATGATTCATATTGTTAATGTTTAGCATTAGTTAGGATACGAGTCACATGCCTTGAACATGAAAATATAAAGCTTACGTTTTTGTTTGTAGTGGAAATTTGACTGGGAGATGGTTGATTGCAACACAAACTCACTTTAAATGTGGTTTGCATATAAATTAAAGTTGAAAGGTGGTTTCCGTATAACCACCCTATTTTTAAGGTAGTTTCTAGGGGGAAAAAAGAATTTGGATTCTCTCCGCGATTAAAAAATAGTGGAGAGACCACTACTTTTAATGCCAAATATTGATTATCTAGTGAGTGGTTGTGATACATTCTAAATCTAACACTCGCTGTACCCCATGTGTTACAGTCATTCCTGATTTTCACTAAAAGAAAAAAATCATAATCACCTACTATATAGTCAACGGTTGTGATTAAGTAGTGGCTCTCCATTATTTTTTTTAATAGTGGAGAAGATCTGAGTCCAAAAAAAAAATAATAATAAACAAAATAAAAAACCTCAAAAATACAAAGAAAGAAAGCTTAATAAGCAAGCTAAAATAAACATAAGAATTAATTATGAGTACTTGAAGCCTTTGGAGGTTATTGTTTGTGGAATTTCATAATTGGTTGCAATAATTTTCGAATCATATCAAGATAAGAACGGGTATATCGAAATATGTGAGAGACATGAAATGAGAATTACTGAAATCTTGTCTTGAAATATTTTTCTGAAACCTAGAAGTTTTTAACAGAAACTTTCATACTAGAAGTAGGCTCGTCAACCCCACTAATATTGTACAATCTTTTTTTTTTTCAAGTACTCGTATAACTTATACCTGTATTGTTTTATTATGAAGTTTTATTATAATTTTTGTGGAATCCAACTACCAACTATCAAGACGACTTCGTACTTGACTTGGTGGGATCCATTGAGATGTAATTTTGTCTGTACGTTACGCTATAAATATTGTAACGTCCAGATAATTATACTCATGCAATAGGGTAAATTCATATCTAGATTATGCACAGCGGAAAAAAAAAAGAAAAGAAAATCTAGTATGCTTTCTATTAAACATAAACAACAAGTTTAGGGTTTACCAAACGGATTATTTCTGTTGGATTGCCACACCTTTTTTGATCAAGGGCCAGAGGGCAATCACATAGTACAACTGGCGAGAAGCCCCACATATCATCATACGACTACCGCATAAAACACGAAATTCAAATAGAGAAGGATCGAGATGATGGCTATATGAAGGTTTATGGTGTATATCCCCTCTATTTTTATGAAAATCCATGTATCTATATATAAGAGCTTAGAGATAGAATCCTATACTCACTAGAATTATGCATATCTTATCTCTAAGATAAGCATCATATACCCACTTATTTGGCTGTCTATCTCATAACCATAGCCAATATATTCTCACTCACACAAATGAGTGGGTGCCACCCGTTACTCCCTAAGTCGACTCCCTGAATTGTTGACTCCCTGAGTTAAAGTCTCCATGAGAATCTCATTCCTTTTCAAATCCATATCCATACATCCTTAGTGCAGCGTGGACCATTTGAGAACATTTAAGCGGATAGCCTTGCAGTCAGATCCGTTAGGACTGACACAAGGATCTCTCTAAAAAAACACATAACAAATAGTGTAAGTATGCGGTATCTCGTACTCAATATCTGATCAACCATGTCTGCTCAACTACCTTCGATCCCTTGGAACACCACAGTATACCCCCGATTCATCGCACTCTTAGATCCTATATCCGATATAAATATGAGTTGGCCAAGCAATGCAATCAAGAGATATGTTAATCAATCTTCCTTTGGCCCTGTATAGTTGAACATGTTAATCACCCACTTTCCTAACACTGCCCCGTACGTGCGATATTGTCTCATCATAGCAGGAAACAGCAGCCAAAGTAGCAAACACTCATAATAGCCTTTCTAGACAGCCCAGTGTCTCTAAGGGTACAATGATTATCCTCCATAAATAGTGCTCATTTATAAGGGCTCACACATCAAGGGAGCAGGAATCCATCCCTCGACCTCCTTATATTCAATCTCAGCACAATCGTATGGCAACGTGCTACTGTATTACTTCTCTCTTTCTGAGAGCATACATCAACAAATGAATACTGTACAGACCCAATTTTCATCACTCCGTGATAAACTTGTCCCGCCATACCACCCCACAATATGCCTCGGATCTCCGGACAAGCCCGTACATCGTGAGCCAAGTTAGACCTCTAGTCTGGCTGATAGTAAATACGGAAAGTGGACGTGGAGTTTTTCACTTCGGTCACTTTAACGTATAAGTATACAACAGCCTCATCATGATCCAATTAAGGCAACCAATAAAGTGCTCTTACCGTCGTTGTACCTAGTAATACAATAGTATTATTATTGCTCCAAGCCAAATGAAATCCATCGCTCGGTCTCAGCTTCAGTAACTGCCATAGCTCCGAAGAGAATCTCTTGTGTGATAAGAGCTCATCTCTGCTGATGTAACTTTCTAATGGTGCACCCAGTGCTCTATGTGCCCCTTATACACATCATATATACAAAGATAGTCCATGCTAGAATAATCAAATAGTAATAAGACATAAGCTATCCCATATATGCATATAAATAAGAAAAGATAAATATAATATCTTATAAAGCTGTCATCCATAATATCCTAAATGTCTGAGGTCTCAAACTTCATCACTAAAGACATAGCCCCTCAGGGTCAAGTGTGATGCACTAGCCTCTCCTCGACTATTCTCTTTATCAGTTGATCCTTGGTCATCTAACTCATAGGATACACTCAACACAACCTCTTCTTTCTTTTAGTTCTTAATGAAATGGTACATGATCAGGATTTTATTTGATTTTTCAAATTAATTTGGGTCTATTGAAGAATGACAATGCTATCACAATAGAGAATCACACCATTCTCTGCACATGGAGCTACAGTCATATTCTCCGAGACTCTGCACAATAAGACTGCCTCAAGTGTTATCGTGTCTATCGCTGCATTTTTCGTCCCCGGTAAAAATAGGCTACACACTATTATTTCTTAGTACTCCTTGAAATGGCTCTGCCATTCAGTAAAAAAAGTAGCCAGAAGTCGACACTCGCAGCCCAGTCTGCATCTAAATCTCCATATGCAAGTGTTCATTCTGTCATGGCACAATACATAAAGTGTAGTCTGAATTAAATATTTGAGGACCCTCTTGACTCATCCTCGTGAGTCACCAGGATTGGACCGATGCCTTTTCATCAATCCTACTGCGAAGGATGTGTCGGGTCTTGTACACATACATAGTACCGACTACACTCTTATAAGGGATAATCAACATTCACTTCTTCTTTGCTTTAGTGTTGGGACATTGCTCTAAATTTAGAGTATGACTCTAACCGATGTGCCCAGCTAACAATATGCCATTGATATATAATGACAAGATCTCAAACTCTTACCGGCTCTGTGTAGGTAGGCACAATTATCTTCATCGATCATTAACAAACCATAACCCAGTATAGTCCAATATAACAGAATAAATACTACACAGTGGAATACGGTTTCAAGTCATAGGTAGAGCTCTTTAACTTAGATACCCTGTGCTCAAGTCCCTTGACTTTGAAACACACAAGTCACCTCCTATTCCAGTTTTCATAGAGAAAAGTTGTCTTAGCGTCTATCTAGACTAGTTCAAGATCAATGCGCTACAAGAGTCAATTTTATGCGAACAGTCATTTCTCACCACTAGAGAAAACATATCTTTTCATAGTTCACCCTACAACTTTGGGTGTATCCTTTCGCCATCAAGCGTGCCCTGCACAGCTTGATTGCCCCTTTCTGCTTGACCTTGAAAGCCCGTTTATTTTCAATGATCTTGCATTCAACTAGAAGATTCACCAAGTCCCTAACTTGATTTTGCCTCATGAACTCAAGCTACTCATCCGTTGCTATTTTTCACTCTTTCATTGTAGACCTAGAAATAGTGTCGTCACATGACTTGGGCTATGCAATAACTTGCAGTGCTACCATGAATATTTCTTCAGCGATCTTAAAATATCGTCTAAATACTAGTCCATAGAACAATCTTTAAGGCTGTTGATATTTTATAGATGGCTCCAAGTCATCTAAAGTATCTCCCACTATTCCCAGCTGGTAGAGGAACCATCCTCTTCCATTACTGGCTCCATGACAGCCTCCTCAGTTTTGTATGCTCCCAAATCTCGATCTATTTCTTTTTTGTGCGGGAAATCCTCCCTGCGGAACTCAATATCCCGAAACTATCTCGGTCACAATCTCATTGTAGTGCTCACATGTAAATACATCTCACATAGTTTTCGAAATTAGTATATAGCCATACACTTCTTCCCTCTGGGGTCCAACTTCTCATATCAACGAGAAGCAGTATGCATGTGCATAAGCAACACACCACATGAACATAGGTGATTCAATCACCGACCCTTGGCTATCCATGACTTGTAGGGTGTAGACCGTACGGATCTATAAGGTACACGGTTTAGAATATATGCCGCTATTAATAGCGCATCTCCCTAAAACCAAATGGGGAGATATTCTAAACCATTTCTAGTAGAGTCATATTCCTAACTTTTACAACACCGTTTTGTTGCAGAATATGGTTATTTATCAGCTATTTGACTTTTCTCTTTTCTTGACACAATTTTCTAAACTGGACAGATAGCTACTCTGTGTCGCAACTAGCGTGCAAAAGTATAATGCTTTTGCTTAATTGTTTATCCACCTTGCTGATTTAGCGCTTGAAATAAATCTAAGTTCTCAGTTAGGTGTGAAATCAAATAACATCACCTCAAATAGAATAACAGCCTATATCCATGAGGAATTAAGATGCTTCACTTTGTACATTCATAAATATCAATTTGCATATATCAGAGTGTACTAATTGCAATGGTTTTGCTCTTGGCCTTCCCAAAAGACTTTGGATAATTTTACCAACGAGTCTACTCGTAGGTGGATAGATACATGTTGGTACATGTACCTAGGAGGTTGCCACTAGCGAGCCTACATGTATCCTCCAATGTCACTTAGTCTATAATACCATAAATCAGATCCAATCTTAATTCACGGTATAAGACAAAGTAGAAGATAAACCCGGTTATCTAATAAAGAGTCACATTCTAAATCAACTAAGCAATTAGCTTAATGTCCTATGCAAAGCAGAGAATTTTAGAAGTAAACCTATGTAAGTCACCTACATACGGGAAACTAACATGAATCCTATAAGCTTAACTACCGAGAGACTATTTTCCACCATAGTGGGAGCATTACAAGATCTATTTGTTTTCTGAACTCAGAGAAAAAGTTATATACTTTGGTGCCCAACACTGCTACATATTCCCCTTCTAGATCCTTCTACTCCCATTCAAAATCTTCTAGAACTCACGAACCCGTTTCTGCTCTTTCATCCACCGAGAATCTCCCATCAACACACAGAATTTCAAATCCCCTCCACCCCCCCTCACAACAAAAGTGACTCTGCATATGTAGCCCACGAGTCCCAAGTTTTTACCTTTTCACCTTTTAATTGACTTCTTTTATTTTAAAATCCATTCAAAAAATTTCCGATGTACCCGCTGCAACTTGGCTCTTATCCTTGTGCAATGGGTATTTAGCTATCAAAGCCAAAGTTGACATGCTTAGCTTTGAACACACCCCAGTGTTTAGCCTACAACCTCACTTTTATTTTCACATATTTTCGGATGTTGTCGCATCTGCAACATGCAATAAAAGTAGTACATGTTTTTCCAAGAGTTATGTAAAGTCCTGATAACCGTCAGGACCTACTGCTCCTACCACAATGCAGTTCCAGCTATCTCATAATCCCTAATCATAAAGGCTATCATCCAAAAGTGAATTTCATGTTCTGCACAGTAGACATATCATTTGAATCCAACTTAATAATATAAACTCGAAATCTCAGTGGAGAGACATAATCAAATCTTGCATTAAAAACATCCCAAAAGCCCTTTGCATTCGAATAATTCTCAAAACTCCACGATAAGATCGCTCTTCATTGTAGTTCGCCTATTGAACCGTTTGAAATATCTCTCAATTTCTAGACCTTTTACTAATTGGTCTCATATCTTTAAGTCCGAGTTGAACCATGTTCCGACTCGGACATTATCGCTTCAGTACTCGCTAAAATATTCTGCTCTTACAAGAAAAGTTTTTTTAATAGAAGTATCTACAACTCATCAGTCCCAGACTAAAGTTGGAATATTATGTTAGTACCTCTATAAGAGAAGGATTTAGATACTCGATTAACGGACACATTAAGGTTATTGGCATTTATGTGGAGTAGTGTTCTTCCAGAAAGAACATTGCATCTCATCAAGCCTTTTATACCGATAATAAAATTATAATACAAAGAGAGAGAAGAAAGCCTAGGGCCCCAACCATAGTATTCAAAGATATAATTTTCAAAATTATTATATAATTTTCAAAATTATTATATAATTTTCAAAATTATTATATAATTTTTAAAAATGGAATATTAGATTTGTTAGAGATAGACTAGATCGGATAGTTAAATCATAGTAACATCTCTACTTAAAATCTCACCTTGAAAATATTTGTTTATATATCAATATGCATCGGAACATGCAGCAAGACAAACATAAATAAGAAATTTTAAATATTTTATTTAACTACCGTATTTAACTTGTCAGTTTTATTAGGGTTTTTCCTTTCTCATAAAATTGGTACACGCCCCAAGCGCTCCCACTCGAACAGCTACCCATCAAAATGTCTGAGATCTTTTTATGATTTTATAAATAAATTTCTAAACTTTCAAAGTTCAGTAAAATTATTTATCAAAAATAAAAAAATTATCATTATGAAATCTGGTGGGCCCCACATTAGAAATTTCTCAAATTTAGGAAAATTATAAAATATTTTCTAAAACTTCCCAAAAATTTTTAGATACTTTATTATTTTAAATAATTTTCTGATTTGAAAGCATATTTCTGAATATTTCAAACATGTTTAAAAAATAAAAAAAAACAAAACCCTCTTATTTATGTTTTTGCCCCTATGCTTTCAAAATTCTAGGGTTGTTCTCTTATTTTCCCCTAGGGTTTCAAAACTCTAGGGTTGCTCTCTTATTTGCCCTTAGGGTTTCAAAATAAAATCCTCTTATTTACGCGGCGGCGGCGGCGGCGGTGCTATCTAGCAGTGCCACCCAAACCCCTGGCTGGGGTTCACCGACGGGCCTGGCCAGCAACGCACTCCTCCGACGCCCCCCACTGTCGCATGGTTTCATAGGTGCCGGCGGCAGCTAGGGTTTGAATTTTTTAACTATTTTTTTGCTTTAAAAAACCACCGTCGTTGGTGCCCCGCACCGGTGGTGGTCGAAGGACAGCCTCCGGTGTCAGTCATGGAGTCTTCTCCAACAGGTTCTGCCACATGTTTAGATGGAGAAAAATCTCAACTTTTCTGTTCCAGGGACTAAATCACGATCAAGAAACAGACGAACGATCCTGGATCCGGCTCTGATACCAATGTAAGATCCGGATAACTATACGCATGCAATAATGTAATTCCACTTCTCGATTATGCACGGCGGGAAAAAAAACTCTAGCATATGTTTTCAAGTAAACGTAAACAAAGTTTAGGGTATACTAAACTGATCCTCTCTGTAGGATAGATGCGCCTTTCTTGATCAACTGCTGGAGGGCGACCACATCGTGCAACCGATGAGAAGCCCCCGCATATCACCCAGCGACTACCGCATAAAGCACGAATTTGAACGGAGAAGGAGGTGACGGTTATATGAAGGTTTATAGTGTATTTTCCCTCTATTTTCATGAAATTTGACTTAGAGATAGAATCCTACACTCACTGGGATTATGAATATCTTATCGTAAGATAATATATTATCTACCCACTTATTTGAGTGTTTATCTCACAACTATAACCAACATATATAATTGTTAAACTATAAGTATATATAAATAATCATATGTTAATAATATAATCATATTGTATGCTTTTATGAATAATATATGAACATACTAATGCTATTTAAGGATCTAATATCAAAATATCTATGATTTAAGTGACTAATATCTAGGAAACTTTACATATAAATATAAACAGTATTTTGGATTTATGGGGTATATATAGAAATAAGTAGGTTTAAAAGTAAATCAATATAAAACTTGGATTTATAAGCACAAACTCCTTAAAAAGGAAGAAGTTTGAAATATAATTATCTGAATAATTGTGAGAAGATGGAGCGTTCATTGATGAATATGGCTACTTCAAGCCTACATTTTCCGAACCATATCAAAATAACAACGGGCGTGTATTGAAACATAAGGTAAGGAAGACATTAAATAAGAACTACTGAAATCCCTTCAAAAATATTTTATCAAATCTATATATTTTTTATAAAGCCTTTAATATTATGAAAAACTAAATTACACTCATATTTCAAGTAATCATAACTCCACATGTATTTTTATTTAGTATGAGATTTTTTTTTATATGTTGCAGACTCCAAGGTTATTTCATAACAGTGGCGGAGCCAAGAATATTGGGAAGGGGGCCAAAAAAATTAATAGTTAAACACGATAATATTTTTTTTTAAATCATGATTCATTACTATCGAAATATTACATAACAAGACTTTTAACAACAAACTTCAAAGTAGAATATATTGTTTACAACAAGATTCGCCTTACATTCATTTCTTGAAACTATTTCATAACATCTTCCTTATCAATATTACAAAATATATGTTATTGAATATAAGACACCAAACAATCATTCATATATTCATATCTCGTTCTATTTGAATGGGCCATTCTTAATAATTTTTATTGTTGAAAACCAGCTTTCAACATTTATCATTGCAACGAAGACGGTTAATGCCAATTTCACCAATTTGTACACCAGAAGATAAAAGTATTTATTTTTCATTCAACCAACTTCTTAGCAAGTTTATTGATTTCTTAAATTTCAAAAAACACATAAATAAGTACCTACATAAGAGATGTAATTTTTAAGTTAATCGCGAGAAGAAACTTAGGAAAGTTCCTGTTCACGAGAAGAAATTCACCAAAGTTTAACTTTTATTATAAAAGCTTTACACTCTAGCCCCCCATCATCTTTTTTTTTTAACAAATTAATTGATATCCCCACTTTTTTTAAATTTATTGGCCTAGGTGGGGCCAAGGCCCCCTTAGTCCCCACCTGGTTCTACCCCTATTTTAGAAGAGATTATGCATCTAGTGACGGATCTAGAAAAATTTTCTTATGGAGCGGTGATAACTATCAATTGACCTAAAAATAAAAATATAACATATATCATTTGTTATGGTGAGAATTTTGTTACAATATGGGGCCACATTGCAACTTTGGAAATATCTTACGATGTAATTTTGATATTGACCAGCACCACAAAAAAAAAAAAAAAAGAATAAAAAAACCATATTGATCCCCTTATATGCGTCTAGCTCCTAATAAGGTTAGCTATCTGGTCACCTGACCCGGTAACTAAATGGGTCGGGTACGCGTCTATAAGCCCTCCGAAGTCCAAATAGCAAAACCCCCAATTTCATCGAGATAAGGCCTGTCTTCTTCAGTTTGTAGTTTGTCCAAGAGAGCGCAGAAGCAAAGCAAGAGCTTTTGAGGGGGAAAATGGCCGCAATGCTGGCGCTTCAGAGCTCAATGACGGGCCTTTGTCTCTCCTCGTCTTCGTTCTTGGGCCAGCCCTTTCTCCCTCCTCTGGCCTCACCATCGGTTAGTACCTTTTATTCTCATTTTATGCTGAATAAATTTTTAGTGAGTTATCCTAATTTTCTTTAATTAGTTAAAAATGTGTTTGTATTTGGTTGCTTTTTGTTGTAAGAGGGGTAAATTGCAGATGAATGTAAGAGGAGTGCATATTCTTGTAATTTCCAATTGGGTTATGGAAACCCTTCTGATATTTTTTTTGGATTGAACTGAATGGCTCCTTTTAGTTCCATATTCAGCATCACAATTCAATTCTTGTTGATTTCTCAATTCAATTCTTGTTGATTTCTTGGAAAATTTTGATACTTTATTTAGTATATAGTAAGGTATAGTTCTAACCAAAAGAGGGTTTATCTAGAGCTCTTGTCCTGTATAGCATATTTTAAAATTCCATATAGAGTCTGCACGCCGTGGTGTTTTGAAGTACTAGTCTTCTTTGTATATGCAGGTTATTGCCTCTACTTCTTGATTTAAGGGTCTACTAACTTGTTGGTGCCACCAACAAGAAACACAGTTGGGTGTTTACTTGAGTGATTTGTTCAACCCTATTGCCTGTGATTTCTATAATCGGGATATGAACTCTAGCAGGCTAATTGATATCAATGTTTTCTTCCTTTGTGGTTTATATCATCAGCTTAAGGCCAGGAAGAGTAAATGCTGTTGTTAATTTTCTGCAAATAAGAGGAGGGTTGGGTTATTATTATATATTAGGTGGATAACACTGAATGAATAAGGTGGAACTCGGTGCAAAGGACGTCTAACAAGAAATTTCTTGCTTGTATATATGTTTTGGGATTCCTTATAAATTCAGTCAGATGATGTTAACATAATTTGGAGATTTCATGCTTGGTTCCAGATTTCTTATAAAGTCATGATGGTCATTTGCCATTTGGTCATTGGGACCTCAAATTTAGAACGACAAGAAACTAGCGGTTTGGGGGTTAAAGGGTTCGTAAAGAAATTGTTGCACTATAAATTTTATGCATTTTTAGAAGCTTCAATTCTAGTTATGTTGTTTCTACCTTGATTGGAAGGCATGAAGCTTCTCGTAGGTAGAGAATGCTTTGAACTCTATCATGACGCCTAGGATTTTGTTTCGTTCATTTTTTTTTTCCTTTTTCTCATAATCCGTTTTACTCTTAGAATTGTAGATGTTAATAAAATGTACTCCACATCATTCATCCCTATGTTTTTAGTTAGTTTATCTCAACTACTGTATAGATGTACTTGATTATAACCGAGTACAACTTTTTTTTACATTGGTCAGATATCTTTTCTTGCATCGGTAATAGAAGCTATGGGTAGTAGAAGCTTCATGCCTTCCAATTAAGGAGGAAACAACCAACTAGAGTTGAAGCTTCTAATAATGCATGCAACCAGTAGTGCATCTTTAGAATGTAAGTAAAAAAAAATTGTATGTAAAGACCGATTATATCACTAATATACAAGTGTGACTAAATGCACTTAAATTCCTGGTGTTATTATGTGATTTTTAAAATGTAATTAGATGTAATCAATTGTCAACTAGTGAGCAAACATATGGTTTGTGCTTGTGCTTATTTTACTGAAGTTAGTAGTTTCTCGTAGATAATACTTCCATGTTTATAGAAATCATGATGGAAGTTGTGCAAAAGTTTGACAGTTTGAGGTTTGACTGAGGGTTTCAGTAACAGATTTGGTTTAAAGATGATTAAGCACCATACACATCATAAATTTCAATCTGCTCTTTAGTTAGCATTCCTCATTGTCTTTATTTAACACTTCATTTTCTAAAGGAGAAACTATTGAGTTATTTCGTGATTATCTTGCAGGTCACATTTGTGGATAAGCCATGTTCTATAGTCATGAAGGTTCGTCTGCTAGGTTCCTTTTAAGCACCCCCAGAAAGCATTTATGGTCCTTTTTTTTATTGCAGAATCTTTATTGCTTAGATAAACTTCTGCTACTGAGAGTATCAATATAATCTTCTAATGCAGCTTAAACGATGGGAGAGAAAGGAATGTAAACCAAACAGTCTACCTGTACTGCACAAGATGCATGTTAAGCTCGGAGACACAGTGAAAGTTATCTCAGGCCGTGATAAAGGTAAAATTGGTGAAATTACTCAGCTTTTCAAACATAATAGTAGTGTAATCGTGAAAGACATAAACTTGAAGACAAAGCATATGAAGAGTAGAGAGGAGGGTGAACCAGGACAGATTGTCAAGGTGGGTATCATCACCATCGTCAGATTTGTTCTTTAAAATATTTATTCGAGAATTCTTTTTTTTATGTCATGAAATTCATTATTGAATATCTTTGATTTCCAGTGCTTTTAGTGCTTACAAGATATCACCTTAATGACAGATTGAAGCTGCCATTCACAGTTCAAACGTGATGCTGTATTCAAAAGAACAAGACGTAGCAAGTCGAGTAGGCCATAAAATCCTAGAGGACGGAAGCAGGGTGCGGTACCTCATCAAGACTGGTGAAATAATTGATAGTGCAGAGAACTGGAAGAAGGTCCACAAAGAAAAAGAGGAAGAGAAAGAAGGAAAAACAACCTGAACTCAACTGGACTCATCGCTTTAATGTATGTAACATCTAATCCCTTCTGGACGATATCTGTGTCGTCATTCTTTGTTTCAATTTTGGCTTCACGTTGGAGTATTTGTTTCCTACTGTAGCTTTTGCCGAGAGCATGCATTTTCCACTGCTTCATCTCATGTTTGAAATCTTACTAATGTCGATGTTCGCTATAGTCTTTTTTTTTTTATTAATATCATACCGATTTTTTATCCTTTTGAATATTATTGCAGTATACAAGTCAAAACTTTCTTATTTCCAAAGACATCATTTTTGTGCACATTCAAAGATTATGCGACTTGAATTCAGTTTTCAGACGTAAGTTCAGCATAACTTACTTCATTATATGGTTCTATTGCTAACATTGATTGAAAATTTGAGATAATGATACTTGAAGAGGGATAATAATGACTTGAAGATTGCAAGCTTAGTATGCAAAAATGAAACTCTAGTATGATTAGTGCCATGACTGTTTGGTGAAGATTAAATCGGCATGGATAGCTAAATCAAACATTACAATATACAGCAAGCTATTGGTTTCTTTTTGTTGCCTGAAGTTTCTTCAATATGCTTTCTAGAGCTGCTATATCTGTAGGCGGTAAAGGCTGTATCGTTGAATCTCTTACTAATTTAACGTAGGTGTTGATTCATCATGATTATAATTTCATATCCTAAGAATTCCCCTTGTAGGCTTACACTGGTAGAGGACTAATGAGGGTTCTTATTACCGATTTATTTTGCTCCTATGGATATTGAGTTTTTTTGGTGGTAACATTTGAATGTAGATCACCATGTTTACATATTTAGGTCCTCATTGATGCCATGACGCTAAGAATAACCTGTAGCCGTTGGTGATCACTCGTCTTTACATTTGAGTGCAAGAAACATACAAAGTTTTCTGCCCCACCCCCCACCCCCCAAAAAAAAAAGAGGAAAGCACTAACGAAATACTAGGATTCAATAGCCTACTGATTTCCCTTCACAAGTGAATGTTCCCCAACAATGACATGAATGTTGAGTAATTTGAGAATCAAAAGGTCAAAGTTCTGCAACCGCACTGGGACGAATTTCCTGAAATCAATTTGATCCATGTCCGTAATTTAGTTTGGCAATTTCAAGTGTTGGACCTAATTTATTTTTAATCTTGTCTGCTTTTGGCCAATAAGGGTGTGATTGTTTCGGAAAAAAAAGTGAGAAAAGGAATGAGATGCCCCTGACATTGTCAGGTGTGGGTTTTTTTTTTTAAAACGTTCTTATTCATGTGTTTGTTTCACAAACCAATTGTAGGAAAAAATTTCTTGAAAGTGTGGAAAACAAGGGTTTTTACAAGGAAAACATTTCCTCTCAAAAAGTGAGGAAATGGAGTAGAAAAGTTGGAAATGTTAGTTTTTAATATTAAAATAATGGATGATATGAGGAATTGGTAAAATGTAATAATTAAATAATGAGGGGTTTCTAATTTTTGGCTTTTGAACCAAACAAAGAATGGCATGGAAAATATTTCCTCCCAATGTTTCCATGTTGAAACAAACAAAAAAATTATTCCTAGAAACACATGGAAAGAGGTGAAAATAGGTTTTTACTACTAGAAAATATTTCCTACTCTTTTGGAAATGAAACAAACACACCTAATTAGACCAGAATTAATCTGTGTGTGCTGGTCTAAAATGAACAGGATTATGTCTAGTCCGAAAAATATTGCGAGAAAGAGAAAAAGGAAAAAACAGCCAAATTGAATTTAACACAAACTTGAATCAAATAAGAAAAAGTCAGATATATTAGTTCTAAACCAGTTTTAATTAACAGTAACCAAACTAGGTTTAAGTTAAAATTAGTCCTATGAAAATCAATTTATACTTAATTATCTATATGCCAAGTACAACTAGATTAACATTAATCTGGTTTACTCTACTCTCTCTCTCTCTCTCTCTCTCTCATACACACACGCACAAAAACACTGTTTTGTTATATTTCTGATTGGTGTGGGCTCCGTCAGTCCTCTGCTCAACAACTGTGAGGATTCAAGAAGTAGTAATAAGACAAGATTGAGAGGTCATAGATTGACTTCATTCAATCAAAGAAATAAATAAATAAATAATAATAAATAAATAAATTTAATACATTCGTGTCCTTCGCATCTTTCTTAATTAATATACACTTGTAGAAGATTTGACTTCACTGCCGTATGGTTGTTGGAAAACAGCAAGCAACATTCAATATTATTCTGGTTAGTTTTTGCCTTTAAAAAAACTCAAATATTAAACACCAAACAAAAGAAGGAAAATCTAACGCTAATCATTGAAATCAAACGTCCCATGAGTTCTATTTATTTAAAAAAGAGAAGAAAACAACATTGAAGTCTGTTTCTAAGTTGGGTAGAACAAGGCATCATTTGCCACTGAACATATTATGTCAACGTTGTTTGGTTACCGTCTATTGAAAGTTTGTGTAGAGAAAATAATTTTGTCATGTTGTATAATATTTCCAATAAAATATTCGGTTGAATTTCGTAGATTTATGACAGGGTTTATATCAAGTTGGCTTCAAAGATTTATAGTATTATGTATTATTATGGTAATTTTTGAAATGATTGAATTTTGTGGCTTCAGGAACTGTATATGATGTTTAAAGGAAAAAATGTTATGAAGCCATGAGTTTAGTTTCCAGTTCCTTAGGAAAATATCAGTTGCAAATGTCCAA
This sequence comes from Asparagus setaceus, assembly GCA_012295165.1. Lineage (NCBI taxonomy): Eukaryota > Viridiplantae > Streptophyta > Magnoliopsida > Asparagales > Asparagaceae > Asparagus > Asparagus setaceus. Next base: position 4,492,713 of record CM022706.1, read on the forward strand.
TTGTATTGCACTTATTTCTATTTATCTCGAGCAGCCAGGAAAAAATAAAATTAAATTAAATTCTCCAAGCATCAGTGGACTCTTAATGGGAAACCAAGAACATCAATGTTCTATTCTTAAAAGAAAAAGAAAAAAAAGAGGGGAAAAAAATCAAAGTGACACAATTCGTTTTTTATTAACTTATACAGAAGAAACCAAGAAATATCTATCCCATATATTCATTGAAAGATGGAGAAAGTGTTTTCTTGTCATATTTATAATATCTTAATGTACACCTGACCCCACAATTACCTCATTTCTGCACTTCCTGAACTGAAGCAGTTTTTTCACTCAATTCCCTGGGAATTCAAGTGCATGTAGGGAACCCTGAGTTTAAGATTTAGCTCCAAACAAATGCTCGTGTAGACATCTCAACACTGAAATCAAATTTGCATTGATGAGTTCTAAAGTCCCTCGTTTTCCGTCTTGTCTCTTCTCTATCTCAGAATCTAGGGAAATAAATAAATAGGGCCAAATTGCACAACAATGCCATAAAGTTTCTTTTAAAAGGAAAAATTACTGAAAAAAGACAACCACAAGTTGCATTTTGGTAAAAAGGAAATACCATAAAATTTCTAAAATTTGCATGTTATTACCATCGATCATGCAAACATAAAAATTTTCACCCAAATGTTTCTCTATGACACTTGCATACTAATTTTAGAGTTTTCTAACCATTAACATTTGTTAAAATTTTTATTAGAAATATCCTAACTCTATTTAAAGTAGAACTAAAGTAAGTTTGAAAAGAAATTTTGTTGATGTAATAGTAAATTTAACAAATATTATTAGTTAAAAGCTCTAAAATTAGCATGTAAGTATCATAGATATACATTGAGGGTGAAAATTTTCACGTTTGCATGATCGATGGTAGTAACGTGAAAATTTGTAAACTTTATGGTAATTTTTTGTACCAAAATATAACTTGTGTCATTTAATTGTCAAAACGGGAAACTTTTGTGCAATTTAGCCAAAAAATAATGCAGGTGGTAGCTGTAATTGTACAAGCTCCATTAGTTCACATTTATGTATGACCATAATATTTAATTAGACATTAAGATATTGATTTTGCTAATCAAAGACTAATCAATATCTCTACCAGCAAGCACATTATCTGGCTTCTAGACAAACAAGACTTTTAAGCCCAATAATTAGCATAACATGCCAAAGAAATCTCCCACTAAAAACCAGAGCATACCTAATAAATATTATTTTTGAGAAATTGATGCCTTAACAAACTTGACCATAACTTGCAATCCTCATTCTTCATACCTATAGATGTCTCTATTGTTTCTACAGTGAGGGATTTGCCCAAGAACCAAATTACTGCAGTAATAAATTGAACAGATGACTGTAAAAACTCAAGGTCCCCCACATCACTGAAGTTATAAATTTTTCTCTTCAGAGAGGTGGGTGTAGCCCTAAATTGAACAGTTGTAGAACAGTAAAGATCCAAGAAACCAGCACACAAGCTTCTCACTTTAGTTTGAATCTGCTGACACCAATACACATGCCATCATTTAATGAGGATAGAGATGGGACACACTTACTCTATGAACACAGAAATTGCTTGCATTTGGTTACGGTAGTTGATAAGATGAACAGAACAAACCATGAAGACATCAAAACAATTTGTAGTTGTTACATAAGTCATCAAAATCTTTTAAACTGTATGTCATGACGAATCCAGTCCTAAACAAAAAATTACAGAAGAAGGCAAACTGGGTAAACTTTCTTCAGGGTTTACATATTACCACAAAGCATGGTAGAAGAGCCTTAGGATTAAGCAAGTAGAGTTCCTCAATGTTGGAATACAAACCAACTTTGCCTGCTAACGAATCGAACCCAGATTGGCCGGTGAATTCTTGAAAGTTATCCAGAGGCTTGTGAACTCTTCCAGCAATCACTCTACAAACCATCAAAGCCTTTTTTACAGAAGGATTTTCTTCATAAACTTCAATTGTTTCAAATGCTCTTCCGCTGGTTGAAGTGGTGAAAACTCCGACCTCTCCTTTCTTTATCAAAAACCCTTGCCTTATGATTCTGCAGACGTTGCATTTCTCCGACATGCAAAGGCTTGAGGAGCCGTTCATGCCTAGAGAGCAAGCGATTGTTGTGCCATAGAATCTTAAGAGCTCATTGCCATCGGCAAGACAACGAGGGTGCTTCTTGGAGAGTTTGCTGGCTTTGATTTTAACAGTTTCTCGATATTCTTCAAACCTGGCGAGGGTTTTCTGCATGTTATGGACCTTTAGGACCCTTTCAATCCGTCCACAGTTGCTTTCAGATTTTAGCCAGCTTGTTCTGCAGATTATCTCTACTATCTTTCTGGAGGAGTCACCTTCGGCAAGCTCAGTAACTGTGGAGATGAACAAGAACTAGAATGTCAACAAAAATGTCTGCGTGTGAATTACGTGCTAAAGGAGCAAACATATTGCAGCCACAGAAAATATTATGTGGATGTCAATTTTGAAACCTTGGAATATTTGATTCAATCAGGACCATAGAAAGAAAGAATGGTAGTATTTTTACAATCAATCCTAAATTGTTTACAATCAAATTCTACCAATCTTCAATTGATGATAACTTGATTCAGGACAAGCAAAGAGTCAAACATAACTACATTGTGCATTGTTTACAAAATGTGCAACTAAACCATTTAGTTGAAGAACAATGGGGATTTGGATGATTTGCTCAATTACAGAGGACTCGATAGACAATACTATAGCACACCATAGTTCCTCTAGTTAAGTATCACTTGTTAACCATTTACCCTTGTTCAAGTTTAGCTCTATTGCTAACTCAAGTAATTGTGTTGATGGATATTCCTTCAGTTAAAGAGTGGTTCCTAAAATCTCCTAGCTTCAACCAAAGGGGCAAGTTAGAAACATTAGCAATCATAGGATGCTATATTATAAAATGAATACTTCACTCCCTTATCAATTATTGGCAGATTTTATAAAATAAGCAGATAAATAAAAATCTGGGTAGAAACTATATAGATGAATCCATTGAACACATTTCTGATAGATAAAGACTCCCAATTCAATGATAAAACAAATAATCTTCTAATACAAAACTAAATAAACAGAGAAACAAAATTCACAAAAAATAAGAAATACTCAAGGAACAAAAACTGATATCAGAGACCACCCACATGATCACCCAACAAAACCTAAGTAAAAGCTTGTTAACTATAGTTAGGAACAAACACTGAATAATTGTTACCTGCATGTTTGGAGAGATGATGAGACTCCAAGGCCTCCCACTTGCTAAACTGCTCCCCACACCTATGACAGCTCACGTTAGCAGAGCCACCTCCATTAGCACCACCCTCAAGGGATGCCCTGGCCATTACAGAGCTCTGCTGACTCTTCACAACGCCATTGCCGAAAACTGCATTAGAGAGAGAAGAACCCACTCTCTCCCCAGACAGAGGAGACTTCCTCTGAGAAGAAGCATAACCAGAGCTTGCTCCTCGAACAGAAGGATTATACTGAAGCCCAAGATGGGCTCCAGGCCCAGGAGTCCCTGGCCTCAATGTCCCCACAAATGTAGAGCCCAAAAGCCCATTACCACCATTTTCATCATTCTCATGGCAAGAAGCTCCAAATCCAGTGATTTTGAGCTCACACTTTGAGTTTCCACTAAGGATAACTTCATGGGTTATTGGATTTAAGAAATCACTGCTACCAATGGACCTTGGACTGCAACTTGCAGGCCTCTCTAAATGTCTCTTGCTCCCATGAATGACTACATCCTTGAGGTTGGCTATGGATCTTGAGCAACCAGACCTTGGGGCTTTCCTTGTTAAGATAGAGCTAAGATGAGGATGATGATGATGATGGGCTCTGGACTTTGGATCAACTACATCTGACGGCTCAGATTTGCATTGGAGAGATTTCTTCAAAGAGATCCAAACTGTTGGCATTTTTCTCCTCCTCTTATCTCTTTTCCTCTCTTTGTGTGGCCCCTTATTTTCTTTTATTTCTTCACTCTTCTCTCTGTTACAAGCCTTTCAATTTTTGGTAGCACAATCACTCTCCATTGCCAAATCCATGCTAGCCACCATTAAAAGCTTCACCTTTGATACCCTTCCATCCTTAGGAAGATTTTTCTTTTGAAAACTCCATAATAGCCACCCATATGAGGAGAAACAGAGGACTAGGATTAAAATGTTCAGAAAAATCTTATCTACTCAGAGAAGAGCCTAGAGGGAGGAAAATCAAATGTAGGAAGGATTCCTCAATGAGGGTTTTTAGGATAGAAAAGAGACAAGCTTTGGCTTCAAAGGAAGAGGCCAAAGAGACCCAGAAGACCAAAAACCAAATACAACTAGCAAAGAGAGAAGGAAGCCAAATATGTTATCATTGATTTTAAATTCAATAAAAAAGAGAAGACTAATGGGCATTCAAATGATGGAATCTTTTGCTCTTTGAGCCATGAATCCCTACATGAAAACCTTGGCCATATGCATTAATTAATGGTTGCACTCTGACCCTGTCGCCATATGAGAGAGGGGGAGAGAGAGAGGCTGCATGCAAATTATAGGAGCTTTTGTAGCAAAAATCTAAGGAGATCTTAACAAAAGAGTAACGCCAGGTGGCATATTGTTTTTATCTTGAGCTAGCAACTTAAATTACACTATCACCCATGCCATTCTTTTCCTCTCCTCTATTTCATCTGATTATTCTTGCCTTTTTACATTGGCCTGATAATTAAACAAAAAAAGGGAAATGTGACGTTATTACACCCTTAATTCAGTCAATAAATTGCATTAAATTACCTACTTACTTCAGAGTTGTGTCTCCATCAGCCAATGACCCTCTCAATGTGAAGACTACCAAGCATATCTGCTCTTTTCAAATACCCAGAATGCCCTTTTGCATTTAAGATATAGAGTTATGGTGAACCACCTTTGCTGTTGAAGAGAGAGAGAGGGAGAGGGAGGAGGAGGATTGGACCCGTTTGTTTGATTCAGACCACATCTAAGGACCACATGTGAATAAATGCATGTCTTTGATAGGTGCACTGGAGTTATTATGATGCACAATTTTTATAGCTCGTTTAGGGTCTATTGATTAAGATGGTCCAATTTGATGAGCCTAAATTGGAAATTAGCTCCCTGTGTCAGATCAGAGGCCCAATTTTAGGCTAGGCCCACACATTGAAAGGATACCCACTTTTGCAACTAGTGCATTAGGACTGCCCAACACCCACTGCTTTTATTATCTATAGAAAAAAATGTAGTAGTTATTACTACTAAGTTTGCTTTATATTTACATAAAAATGATAGGTGTGTACATGAGTTAAAAAGGCGTAACTAGATAGGAAATCTTGGTATAGGTTTGGCCTAGTTTAGCTGGAGTACAAAAGAGTACAACCCTTTAATAGTTTAATTATTAAGATGTATAGTACAGACCTTGAGCTCCCTTGAATATTAAGCGATTTGTTTTTCCCATCCTAAACTCATTCGGTCTTTGACCTTTCAGAAATAATTGCAAGTTTTCAACACTTGACCATAATTATCATTTTATTGACCTTTCTTAAAGTATGAAATGTCCCTAAGAAATTAGAGGATAACAATTTTTTTTTTCCTTTTCGGAACAAAGTGCCTTGCAATTACACAAGTGTAAATAAAAGTTTTCCAAAGTTTGTAGATGATGAATAATTAATTTAATCCTTTTATTCATCCATTCTTTTATGTTGAATAATCTTTATTACATCTTTGTCCTTTTACTTTCACGGGACAAATCAAAATCTCTCACATGACAAACAAAATCCATTCTTAACAGATCTGTCTTCAATGATTCATCTGAGAGAGTGAAAACAAACAATAAGGGAAGAAAAAACAATGCTTCACTTAATGCCCAACCATATATTTTCCTTACGTCAGCAACTATTTATAGAGAAACAATATGGGCTAAACCGCTAAAGTCCATTATTATAGCTCTTTGCACCATGAGATTATGTCATGGTGAGAATATTCCATATATCTCCCTCAGCCACAGTACCAAACAGCATTTGGGATATGATCATCTTTATAACTTAAAATAGGTGGGTAAAAATATTGAAGACATTTGTTTTTTAAAAAAATTAAAATCTTTTACATGAATCCTTCTACACTGTTTAGCTCTCTTAACCTCCACTCATGGCTAAATAAACTAAGAAATATTTGAAAATCATTCATGATTCATCCATGTCCTTTTGCTTAAGAAATATTTGAAAATCATTCATCCATGTCCTTTTTGCTTTCCAAAAAAATATAAAATAAAAATAACATAAAAAGTTAAAAATAAAAATTATAGAGTTACAATGAGACGGTCTTACTTAAGGGTGGGCGTGGGCCGGGTCGGTTCAGGCCCTTGACCAGGCCCACCGGGTTCAAGGCCGGGTCGGTTCAGGCCCTTGATCAGGCCCGCCGGGTTCAAGGCGGGTAGACTGACCGGGCGGCCGGGTTAGAGTGGATCGACTCTTCTCGATCCCAGTGGAACTAGGCCGACCCGACCCGCTAAGTCTTGGCAGGTCGACCGACGCGACCCGTGGATGAAGTAGGCCCATGGGCTTTTTGCCCAACTTGTTTTTTTTTTTTACCTTTTTAATTATATTAAACATGTATTTACAATTATAAAATTATTTCTAATTTATTTTTTAGTAATTTAAACTTGTATTAAACTTGTATTAAAATTTTTAATCCTTCCAGGTAGACAGCAGCGAGCTTAAAGATCATTGTTTTGTTTCTCAATTGGCCAAAAGGCCCACGAGCCAAAGGCCTATGGTCTTTTGGTTTTATTAACGCCTACCGCAGACTCAAAGAATTTCAAATTTAACCAAAAATATATCATACCGGATGGCCGTCGAAATGGTCGAAGGCACGCCGTTGGCCGACTCCTTCTCGACCCTGTGCGGGGATGGACCCAACCCCGCCGTGGACTGGTATATCATGGGTTGGGCCAGGCCGGGTCGTGACCCATGGTATGCTAGGCCAGATCAGCCCGCGGGTCGACCCGGCCCATGCCCAACCCTAGTCTTACTGACATTTATCATCACATTCATCAATTATTGCCTATTTTCCTTATTTTATGTCGATGGGAGCTAATAAGCTCATTTCTCCATTCATCAACCCTCTAGATCCTCGTTTTGGCAAAGGACCAGCTAATTGATAAATGAAATTAATTTATTAACCTCTCATGCCAAAGACCGAGGTCATGAGGTGAGTTGAGCAGATTACTAGGCGCTGGGTTTAATTTAAAACGTGAATAACACAGCATTATTAGACCCGAAATTGGTGTCTCTAAGTAAGTGTCAATTAATCACTCACTTTAATGCTCAAATATTTGTCTAATTTTGTTATGTATGGACTCGGAGCCCAATTATTAGGTCATCTAGGTATCGGAGCTGCATCGGTCCCAATTTTGTACCAAAAAATCCGGTTCATTGGAAAATTTTATTATTGTAATTAGCAGAGATGTGTCGGCATCAACGTGCTAATAACTAATTTAAAATGTGATTTCACTCCCAAAAATGGAATAAGAAAATAATTTGTTGTCCGAAACTTAATGCACTACTGTCCTAGTTTATAAATGAAATTGTTCTTGAAGATGAACGGAATTTCTTTTTTTTTTTCTTGATATATTGTTAATCCCTCTTGGTTTTACAGTGGTTTTTAGGTTGCGGTAGTCAGCTGGATCCAGGCTTTGGCATAGCCGACCTACCTAAATATTATGTTGACAAAACAAAAACTTGTCCGGAAAAAATGTGAAATCCAAATTTACAATAAGTATATTTATGAATAATATAAATGTACAGCTGTACATGTTATCTTATCAAATGAAATCGATATACAAGTGCGAGTTGTTGATGCATATATGTTTGTATTTTGTCAAGTTTGAAATACGGAGGTAAAAAAGTTGTACATGTTTTTTTAATGTGTGCTGTTGATGCAGAGTTTATATTTTATCCAGTTTGAAACAGAGGTAAAAAACGTGTGCATTTTTTTTATTTATAAACTCGCAATCTTGTATCAATTTCATTTGGTAAGATAACATGGAGAGCCTTTTTACCTCCGTGTTTCAAATTATTGACCACATAAGTTGATACTTTTATCTCCTCTGATTTAAAGGGGAAAGTGATTAATGGCGCTCTTAACTTTTCACTTATTAAGATGCTATGATTTTAACATTGGAATAATAATAACAATAGCATGGAAATTTATACATTAAATCCAGATTAGACTAGAAAATGAATGCTTTTAAGAATCTTTTGTTCTTTCTATTTTCTGCAACAAAGAGGGGGGGAAATGAAGTTAAAAAATAAGAGGAAAAAATAAATCTTAATGCCACAACAATTTATGCTAATTATAGAGTTATAGACCCAAATATCATTTTCATATCCATTTATATCTCAAAAATAGCACAAGAATCTCAATACCAATGCGGGGAGACTAAACGGTCCATCCCAATTGCACCCATTTCTCCCGCGTTCTCGCTACCTCTCTCTTCAACAAAATTTCCCCCAATTTAAAAAAATTAGAAACCCTAAATTCCCAAATTTGGTCGCAAGGGGGGCGCTCTCCTATCTCTTTGCCCCCATTTGAATTGGACCGGCCTAAGAGGGAGAAACCTAAGAAATCTCTCTGGTTTCTTTACGTTTCTCCCAAAAAAATTCAACCGTTATCTTCTAATTATCAGCTGGCGTTTTCCCAATTGGGTTCAAATTTTTCCGAAGGGTAATGTTCTCATGATCCCAAAGATTGGAACTTTTTGGTGAAATGAACAGGAGGGCTGATTCGAGAAATGATGGGTTTGAAAATAAATGGATTTTTGGGGCTATTTATGATGTTATGGCATTTGGCGACCTTGAGATTTTTGGCGGGAAGGCACGGTATGGATGTTCGTTCGTTCTTGGGATCGAATTTTGATGAGCAGACGGTAATAAGGTTTCCATCTTTTTTCTCCTCCATAATTTCATTATTATAGCATATTACCATTTCTTTTTATTTAATTTATTGGCCATAACATTGATTTTTGGCAATGAAATTGTTGAATGTGCTTGCTTACTAAATTGAATATTGTATTGTGGAGTTCTTGGCTGAATTATATACCATATCTACATAGATGTGCCCTCAAGTTTCTACACCCCACCCCAAGCCTCCCGGGCCCCCAAAAAAAATCTGTTTCTTCATGTTGTGGCACGATATCTCGTGAAGAATGAAAACAATGTGCATTTTTTTGTTCATTCTATCTCCCCAAAAATGTCTATGCATGCATCAGAAACCATATCCATGGAAGATTGTACTGTGACTGTCATATTGTTATTTTGCTGCATGTTGATGCTAATGTTTGTAAATGGCTAATTCATTCACTGTATATCCATCTGTGTAATGACAGTTTCAGTTTATTTTTAAAATTTTGCTTTGTAAATGGTGAAGTTTACTTTTGCTAACATATGCTGCTCAGTTATCACTTAGTTACTCCTACACAGTCATTTTCTCAAGTCTCAAGCATCATAGCCATTTCCATTTCTTGATGTGTAGTAATCATACAGAAAACTGATGCCGTGTTAGAGCTGCCAATTTCACAATATAAATGAGTTAAATTTGGTTATAATACTATAGCTTCGATGCAAAATTCATAGTTTTCAATACTTACTTAAGGTTGTAATTTTTTTGGGTAAAGGACACATTCTAACATTAAGGACTTGTTCATTTTTCCCGAAAGCTCCTTTTGCAATTACGGTATTTATTATTTCCATGATGATGAAACAGCACTTCTACTAAGTTTGTTAGAAGCAAAAAACTTTTTCAATCACTAATTTGATGCGAGGAGATGGCTACAGGTGGAGAAAATGTGGCTAGATTGTGGTGTTGATTTAGTTCCTATCAAAGAAGAAGTACAAAAATCTGCTTCTTGCCTTTCCCAGGAAACACTTTCTGATTCCACTGAGGACAGCCTAAGAACAGAATTACTTGCAAAGGAGAGTATACAAGAAGCCCTCAATCTTCTGCCACCTGAAGTTAATAGTAGCTTTATCGATTGTTTGATTAGGCAAAACTTCCCCCTTCCTAATTCAGAAGAACAAAGCCTGAGAATTTGGTTTGCTAGTTATCTTGAGTCATTACTCGGTCAGCTCCCTTCTTCAAGTAGAGATTTAGCTGCCCAGCCTTCGGATGATCAATCTCCTAATAGAAGAGTTACCCTACAAAAATCTGATGCTACTAGTGAACCTCAACTCCCAGCTCCTCCGCAAGGCAACAATAATAATGCAGTTATTATCGCTGTTGCTCTAACTGCAGCAGTTACTGCTATAACCGTCGCCCTTGTATTTATCTGCTATTTTAGATGGCAAAGTCAGAAGTATTACTCTGGAGGATATTCAATGAGGGACGACAGGCCACTTCTGAGTCTGAGTCTAAGCTTCTCTGGTAGGAAAACTCTTTTTATTCGATATTGTTATTTCAAGCTTGTTTTTCACTAATATCTATTCTTCTATATCCAGGTTCTTCACGTAGATCTGTTAGCACTCCAAACAGTATATTAGCCCCACCAAAGCCTCTTAAAACTGATCCAAGCCAAAGTATTCATGTTTCATGCTCGGATGATTCAGCTGAGCTTGAGTCTGTAAATCCAGAAAAGTTCAGTTTTTCAAATTCCCTTTCTTCAGATTCCGCTTCTTTAAATTCCGCCTCTTTAAATTCCAATTCTTCAAGTTCTGATTCTTCAAATTTGAGTTATTCTCCTGAACCAAATAGCATAACTAAAGAAACTCCTGCACCTAAAGGACCACCACCACCTCCTCCTCCTTCAGCGCCTCCTCCTGTGAGAAAACCTGCTAATCCTCCAGTGGGCCCATCACCGCCACCTCCACCAAAGGCCCGATCAGGTCCTCCACCTCCACCACCACCAAAGGGTGCAGCTCCGCGACCCCCACCAAAAATAGGCCCCGCAAGGCCCGGTAAGGGCCCACCACTTGCCCCAAAGGCCCACGGAGGAGCACCTACGGACAATGAAAATGCTACAAAAACAAAGCTTAAGCCATTCTTTTGGGACAAGGTTCAGGGGAAACCTGATCAGGCTATGGTCTGGGATCAGCTAAAAGCTGGTTCATTTCAGTAAGCTTTTTTACATGAACTAGTATTGGTCTTAAGATCTTATTTTGGCAGTTAATAGATGATTTTTGAATTTAGGTTTAATGAGGAGATGATTGAAAGCCTATTTGGTTACACTGATAACAAAGGGGGGAAAAAGATTATGTCAAACAAGGATGCTGCTGCACCTGTTAGGATTCTTGATCCTAAAAAGTCGCAGAACTTGGCTATTTCTTTGAAGGCGATGAGTGTGAGATCAGAGGAAGTTCGTGATGCACTTATGGAGGGTATTTCTCATCTTATTGTGTTCATGAAATAGTACACATAATTTTTTATTCAAGCAAAACCTTTTGAGAACATCTTGGAATTGCTTCCCGATATTAAAATTTAGGATTATTTGTGGATAGACCCTCTGTAGTATCGTGAAACTGAACTTACTACTTGTGTAGTTCTACTTTGCAGATAGATCTCCTGAGTATCTCCTGAGTGAATTTTTTTTTACCCTTTTTAGATGTCTATATGCAACAATAGATTTTCACTCAGGGTTTATCTGCGACAATAGAACTCTTTCAGGGTTCAATCTGCAACAATAGAACTTCAGGGGTAGTAAGTTTAGTTTGGGAATACAACAGAGGGTCTATCCACAATTAATCCTAACATATTAAATAGAATTGTAATATTTTCTTTTGTACCAGGGAATGAGCTTCCAGCAGAGTTACTCCATATATTATTGAAAATGGCACCTACAACTGAAGAAGAACTGAAGATTCGGGCATTTAATGAGCCATCTCAGCTTGGCCTTGTAGAACAATTTATAAGAGCCATAGTGGACATCCCATTTGCTTATCTACGGATGGAAGCTTTGCTTTTTATGAGTTCTCTGCCGGAGGAAGCCTCAAATATTTCGCAGTCCTTTTCAACTCTAGAAGCAAGTATTCATCCCATACGCATTTATTTTCTTTTATTCCTTTCCATTATTTTTAGTTTATAGAACAACTAAAATTAGAACTAGATTTTACTTTCTTCCCATTTATGAATAAAATGAGGTTAAAGAAGTAGGATTTGGCCTTCCGGAATTTGGATTGAAGCAAAATTTAGAGTACGAGGTAACATTTTTAACAATATATATGGCCATTCAAATAGGGTAAGTTAGCAGTGGTGTCTGTATATTGCAATATTTTTCTGACTTAGGAAGATCAATGTCAACAAAAACATTCGATACTACACTAAAAGAAACTACACTACAAAAAGAAAACTGCATACATAGAATAAAAAAAGAATACACTCAGCTTATCTATCTGCAAAAATAGGGGTATTATGTTCAAAACAGCGATACTACACTACAAGCGGCCTATCTGCAGTTTTTTCTAAAAGAAACTACATAAATAGATGACTTTTGGGGTCTTTCATTCAAATTAACTGAAAACGCTTACCTTTGATCCGAAGTTCTTACCACCTACAATATGAATATTATGAAAATTTTCGATCCGTTTGGAACCATATTATTTTATTGTGGAACTTCATCCTGAGCTATTGTATGCTTAATCCACTTCATTCTAGTTTAAAGTGCCCAATTTTTTTGAGCAAAGTTAGGACAGAAAACAATCTGATCTTGCCCTTCATCTATTTCCAGATAGCATGCAAAGAGCTAAGAAGTAGCCGGCTTTTTTTAAAGCTATTAGAAGCTGTTCTGAAAACAGGCAATCGTATGAATGATGGTACATATCGTGGAGGTGCACAAGCATTTAAGCTCGACACATTACTAAAGCTGGCAGATGTTAAAGGAACTGATGGAAAAACAACACTTCTGCACTTTGTCGTCCTAGAAATTATCCGGGCAGAAGGTGTTCGTGCTGCCCATGCAGCCCGAGAAAGTCAATGTAGCTTTTCTAGCATAACCTCTGAAGATCTTTGTGAAGACTCCCCTAGTGATTCTGGAGATTATTATCGTAGCCTTGGCCTTAAAGTCGTCTCAGGCTTAAGCGGTGAGCTTGAGAATGTCAAAAAAGCTGCATGTTTGGATGCTGATCAATTAACACACACAGTGGCAAGTCTTGGTGAGAGACTTTTAAGGACAAGAGAGTTTCTCAAGACTAAAATGGAGAATTGTCACGACGAGTACCAGTTTGCTCAGTCGCTTAGGGGTTTTGTAGAACATGCTGAGGCTGATGTAACTTCTTTACTAGAGAAAGAGAGAACGATGAGATTGTTGGTGAAGGAAACTACTGACTATTTTCATGGGAATTCTGGGAAGGACGAGGGGTTAAGGCTGTTTGTTATTGTTAGGGATTTTCTGGCTATGATAGATAAAATATGCAGAGAAGTGAAGTTATTGCCGAAGCCAGCATCAAAAGATTCAAAACCACAGAGAAGTAGAGAAAATCCAGCGACGTCGCCAGCAATGTCGCCTGCTAGAGATCCACGGCAGCTTCTCTTCCCTGCAATCAAGGATAGGCGAATGGATGATTCCAGTTCTGATGATGATGACTAGTGAAATTTAGCTTGACGAGGTACATATTCCTTTTAACTTGGGAAAATTTTATTGACATCATTTGTTTGATCCGGATATCTAGAACTGCAGCTGAAAGTAACTAGAGGACTAATTTGTATGAATTTGCTGAGGAGAATATTTTTCTAATACCATTGTAGAAAAACGTTCTCTCTCCTTCTTTTACTACTCTAAGCTACCAAATTATTGAACATTATCTATTCTATGAAAATATGTTGATAAATATTGGATATTTTGATATTTTGGAAGCACTTTGAGTCTTCACTGTTTCTGTTGCTCACCAAATACTGAAAACATGTTTTCAAAGTCATATTCTTCTATGCCCTTCCTCTCAAAAAGAAAATCTTTTATTTGCATAAAAACTGTATTAATGACCATTATTCTGTCTACCAATTGCAAGGATCATCTGAGTTTGATGTTCATGCTGTAGTTGAGTCAATGCTGATGAGGGTCATTACTGTTGAAACATGCTTGTTCTCATGATCTTTTGGTGACATTTTTCAGGTAAACTAAATGATTCCTGCAGCTTTCCATCAGCCTGTGGTCGTCTTTCTTTGGAACTGCAATATATGGCATCAAAGACCAATCTTGCGCTACTTTTGCGCATCATTGTCAATATATTTGCTTGTTTATAACCCAAAAGAGCTAACGTTTGTGGTTCTTGATGCCATGGAAAGATTGGCACGGGGCCAAATCTAGCATTTTTGGTGGAGTATTCAGAAAGGGAACAATTGATGGCTGAGAGACCTAATGTTGTCAACATTGGGGTCTTATTTTAGACCCATTTTGTTAATACTCTTTTTTTAGAGTGACTCCGTTTTGTGAATGAAGTGTTAGATTCGTTGATTTATTGTACAAACGTGTAACCTTTTTGTGAGGAAAATGTGTATTATGCTTTCATATTGAGTTTTGAAATACAGCACAACCAATTGACATCTATAATCACCATGAACGAATGAGATGCTGCCAAACATTTTGCTTAAAAAAAAAAGGAAAATACGTCTTTGGCGTATATAACAATAACAGCAACAACCACAACTGACAACAAACCACGGCTTTGGCGCATATGGGAATCAAACCTAAGCTCCCTCACAGGGGAGCAATACAACTTTGTGATATGACCTACTGGACTGCCCCAAACTTTTTGCTTTTATCTTAGTAAAATTTCTAAATGACAAAAACACAAGGTACTGCATAAGCAGTAAGAAAACAAATTTCCTGCTTTATTATGAAATAATGAAAAAATATGTGATATACGAAAGTTTTTATAGTACATTTAAATTTAACTCATACTTCTATGTAAAGCTGGAGGTAATATACTAAATTAAATTTAGTACTATAAACTCCAATATTTCTCTAGGAATTTGTATCCCTTACATTCATTTAAACCTGGTTTAACTCTATGTTATGATATAAAAGAAATAATTACTTGCTTTAGTAAATTTTATCAAAAAAATTGTTGGAAAAAAAATGCAATTCAATTTCCTCTATTTTCCACTATTAAATTAAGAATGGTTGAAAGGAAAAAGAAAATTCAAAATGTCAGAAGTGGGATTTGAACCCACGCCCTCTCACGAGGACCAGAACTTGAGTCTGGCGCCTTAGACCACTCGGCCATCCTGACTGTTGCTTTGAAGCGTTAATTTATATTATGTGATTACATTGCTTTCTGACATCACCGCCCAGAAATGAAATTCTTCCAACTATATTCTAACTCCAACACAAGTGTTTTAAAATGCTAATATACTGACCTCACTTTATGGGAAGAGAATTAAGTACTAAACTCCTTTATTAGATTCACTCTAGCAAGTACTCAAAGCCAATACAAACAATAACTCATTGCGAGCTGTGAGGGATTTTGTTTGTGTATTGGTCCCTAAAATCTAACGTATCAAAATCTTAAATTTCTCTCAAATAAGTCCCTTTTGGTGAGGT
Organism: Asparagus setaceus; assembly: GCA_012295165.1. NCBI lineage: Eukaryota > Viridiplantae > Streptophyta > Magnoliopsida > Asparagales > Asparagaceae > Asparagus > Asparagus setaceus. Next base: position 4,508,282 of record CM022706.1, read on the forward strand.
CAACCAAACTTAACTTAACTCCATTAAGCCTCCATCTTCTTCATTCCACTCCATGTTTTCACTAGCATGCTACTATGTTGAGGAACGTTAACACATTAGAAACTGATTTCTCCGCAAACTAATTTAATTAACAAACTTATTTTCCTTCAGATAAGTTTGATGACCAGAGTGCTAATTTTTTCTCTACACCCTTAGGTAGCAAAATGAGAGCATAAGGCACTAAAACAACTAGCTTTACTTACCTGTGTAAGAATTAGTCTCTTATCATGGGAAAATTTGTGTCAGGTTCATGAAATTGCTAATGCATTGAGTTTACATTATAACCTTGTATTTGCGTTTGGTTATATTTTCGTCATGGCTGCAAAAGCGTTGAAGAGCTGGCTACTTATTTTAGTTTCTGACGTGTATGCGCACGATCGAGAACATGAACACGGCATTATGTATATGTTTGAGTAGAGTTCCTCTTTCCAACAATTTGTTTCTTATGTAACAGTAGATAATAAGTAAACAAGCTTATATTGCATTTTGGGGGAAAAAATTTCATGAGAATACACAAGCAAGCTCTTATAAAGGAACTTTTCACGCAATCAAGTATGATCAATCACTAAATTCAAGCTTCTTCAGCAAGATGCAAAGTCTAAGAGGAAAATTGTCTCCAGAGAGGAGATAAAATTACCAGGTGTTAAGGAGAAAAAAGAACTAGCAACTATTAATTGTCTGTCCAAAGTCGAGAAATAAAATCAAAGTATAAACTTCCTCGTTACAAATCATCCCGTCTCATTACCTCTGAAGTATACTGCAAATGTCTTCTATTCGAAAATCTTTGAAGTATATTGCAAATGTCTTCTATTCGAAAATAAATTTGCTCCTGTGCCACAGGCATCATCACCTATTCCGTATTCCCAAATACGTATGCAGCAAACTAGCATTACAGGCATTTGATTCATGTAATAGACTAATTACTTCTGAATGTATCAGATAAAGTTCAAGATTATAACAGCTACGCAAATGTATTTCATTATAGGAAATCTCTCTATTTTTCCTTCTTTCATCCATTTGATAAATTACACAAGTACTCTCATGGAATGCACAAAATTGCCTTCCCAACTATCACTTCTTCATTATTCGCTATAATTCATGCACTAGAAATCTTCAAAAGTTCAATCCAGGGCCTTACTATATATACTATCTTCATAGACCTTCTTTGCATCCTCAAAACTTGCCATTCTGACAATTACCAGTAATCAAATAATTAGCAGTAACAGCAACATTTTGGAATTATCCAATTGTGGAATGCACAACTGTAAAAAACATTGCAGCAGAATTTTGGGATGCACACACTTGTAGCAGAATTCTATTAGCTAAGCTCATCTCTTCTTAAAAGAAAAAGAATCAATGATTTTTCAATCATGAAAAGTGTAAAAAAAACCATCTTGGATGATAAGAATTTTAATTTCATGCCACGGATTATCACCAAACTTAAAAACACAGATTAAGAACTACAACCCTAAATCTAAAACCAACGAACATTACACTATCACCCACTGTAAAATCTACATGAGAAAAAAATTGGAAGACTTCTTCAACTGTCGGCATCAGCAGCAGACTTTGATGAGCCTCCGGCCTTCTTTGGGAGGAGGAGATTGTGAATGTTAGGCATCACTCCACCATTGGCAATAGTGACAGCGCCCAAGAGCTTCGAGAGCTCCTCGTCATTCCGCACTGCCAATTGAATGTGTCTTGGTACGATTCTGGTCTTTTTGTTGTCTCTTGCTGCGTTTCCAGCGAGCTCCAAAACCTATTAACAGAAAATTTTATTAAGGAAAAAAAGTCAAGCCAACATCATCAAAGATTTGATTAATCAATATACACTCAATAGAACCCCTATAATATTAGTTCTAATGAATGCCCATTTTCAAAATCATTCTATTTTCTATTTTGGGAGACAGGCTAAAATAAAATTATTGGTATGAAGATGATTCCGAAATTTCTCAGCACCAAATCTAAAAGAACCATGAACTACAAACAATCAACGGAATAACAAATTAACTAATAAAATTAGTACAAAATAATTATTTATCAAAATACACAACTTCTCTGAAAAATACCCGTTTTGAAATTATTATTGGCTGAACTTTGGGAAAAGGGTAGGATAATTTCTATGAATTAACAATACGAATATGAAAATTATTATAAAAACAAATATGAATGAAATTAACCAAGAGTATCAAAACAATTTCATTTTAAACCATACTAAAAATATAACCAATGATACATTAAAATTTCCAAGTGCAAAAGATAACCCATTATCACAAATTCCCATGAAATTAACAAGATCCACATAAAACAAGTAAAAATACGCCACAAAAGAGAATTTATATGCTAATAACATTCAGACTCAAAATTAACCAAAAAATACATCAAATTTCAATACCTCAGCAGCGAGATACTCTAGCACAGCGGCGAGATACACCGGAGCACCGGCGCCAACCCTCTCAGCGTATTTTCCCGCCTTCAAGAACCTAGCGATCCTACCAACGGGGAATTGGAGCCCAGCCTTGCTGCTTCTAGAAGTCGCCTTCTTCGACGCTGCGGATCCAATCGCCTTCCCTCTTCCCGCCATTGAGAATCTCGATCTAGGGTTTGTGAATTTTGCGGTTTGGCTTTTTGAGGACGAAAGAGGGAAGGAGAAAGGGGAGAATTTGAGATTATTTAATGAGAAATTTGTTCGCGTTATATTTATAGGGTTGTGCTTTTGGTTTCGACCAATGGGGAGAGAGTACGCGGATTGAGAATTCGGACCGTTGGATTAGAAATATTTGTACGGTTGGATATGGGTGGTTAGAAGAGGGAGAGGATTGCGGTGAGGGAAATTACTGAATAGGGGTTAGGTAACTCATAATAGGCCTCAATAGTTATTGGCCTTTTCTGTAGTAGTTTGACCCGTGTAATTGTTTAATTGGTTTCACAATCAAAAAAGTTTTTGGAGATTCTTGTGTGTGAAACTTTTAAATTGTTAGGTGTGTTTTCTTTGTTTTAAAAAAAAAGCTTTTATTGATATTTTGAGATTAGTCTCAAAAACTTTTTGGAGATTCTTGTGTGTGAAAATTTTAAATTGTTAAGTGTGTTTTATTTGTTAAAAAAAAAAACTTTTCTTGATAGTTTGAGATTAGTCTCCCAAACTTTTGATATTTTGTTATCAGTCCCCTTTGTCTTTATTCCCTTTTGCTTCTCCTCTTCGCTTTCTAGATATTATTTGTGCAATACCATTAAACTATGAGATTAACGGCTATCATTGGCATATTGTATATTGGGTATCATATGTCAATAGACAATCTACTAACATATATTGGGTTTTGGTGGTTGTGAGTTAGTAAGCTGCCAACTCAATGTTAATTGGGCAGAAACTAAGAATGAAGATGAAAATTTTGCCTCTCCACTGTAACAAAAGTTGCATGTGCTCACACTTATTTTACCGCACATATAAAAGTGTTATTTTAATTACGAAAGATTAAATGACAGTGGCACCAATAAAAAATATCACGTAAAAAATGTCGCAAGTCCCAACGTATTCTTGTGTCATTAGATACAAAATAAGGCTAATTGATAGTTCCACATTTGTTGTCTAAGGACATATTATTGAGCTTAAATTGTAGGTTTTGGGATTTAAGTGCAAAATTGGTTTGTAGTGGATTAGTCAAACTCTGCACTAAGCGTGACTGGGCAAAAATAATACTAGGATAGGTAACCTCCTATGAAGTTATAGTATTTTCACCTAGTGGGTCCCAAGGGCTTATATCAACCCAACGGTAGGACATCTGTCCGGAGGCTCTCTCCATACTTGATCTAACCACACTTTCGATTAGTGCCGCGCCCCATTTGTGTGACATAAAAATTTGTTGCGGGATGACAAAAAATGTATTGTAAGTTACAACTTTTATTGTAGTGTTCCTATGTTACCTTTTTTAAAAAAAATAAATAATGAATTATTTTTGAAGTGCCCGATCACCGAAGCAAAGCTCAAAATATATTGAATTTTATGGTTGTCAGGGGATGAGCCGCCACCTCATACCAGTTTTTTTGAATATATTTTGTAGCAAAATATACATCAATATCTGTATATCATTATTGAAAGAAAGCAATTTTTGGTACTTTCTGGTAGGGGTTCTTGCAATTTTTGGGGATGTTTGTAATCTTTAAAACTTTTGGGGGAATTTTTATAATTTTTTGGGGTTATTTGCAATTTCTAAAATTTTGGGGATGTTTCGCATTTTTGGGATTATTTACAATTCTGTAACTTTCAAGGGGTTAAACTTATTAGTCAATTGTTAAATTTATGAGATAGTTGTTAACCTTATTATTTTAACAACTATATCATGAGTTTAACAACTATCAAATAAGGTTACTAACTAACTCATCGTTTAACAATTAATTAATAAGTTTAATAACTATTTGATAAGCTTAACAACTAACTTATAAGTAACGGATAACTCGAATGTCATTGATTACTTTCTTACATAAATTTCATATCATCTCTCGAGATTAATCGTACATGATCACATTATAGAAGAACTAGTATCAAGCTAAATTTTTCAATATCGAACTAATTCAAGTGGCAATTGCTTCCATAATAATATGAGAAAATTAACCTTTGACAAGATCACCTCTCATTAAACTCAACTAAATGCGTCTATTTATCAATAAAATTCATATGAATTAAAGCCAACAGCCATTGAAGCCAGTAAACAGGAAATTCTAATTCCCAGATAATTCCTAAAAATTCACAAAAACCAAAAAAAAAATCTAAAACTATTGGAATGGCGGAGGGGATCTGGAGCTCGTCGATAAGAGCATCGAGGACCAAGTAACCCAATTCGTCCTCATTACCAACTTCTTAATTTCCATTGATTCATCTCTTCTCCAATAAAAAAAGATCCCCAAATTTGCCTTTATTCAAAACCCTACCCCAAAAATCCCAAAATCCCCCAATTCCAATCAAGGAGGCCAACTAACAAGCCCTAATTGAGAAGTTGTGTCAAATCTCATGGTGGAAGAGAACGGGGAAGGCAGAGACAGCTGAGGAGAGGTCATTGACGGAGATGTAGCGGTCGAGGGAGTGGAGAAGGCAAGAGAGTTGATTTGGGTTTGTGAGATTTTCTTTAATAGAGATGGACATTTAGAGAGAGAGAGAGAGAGAGAGAGAGAGAGAGAGAGAGAGAAGCACTGGTGATAGGGGAGGGGAGAGAGAGATTGTTGAAAAGGGGAGAGACATTTTGGGGTTTTCGTAAAACTACAATATAAAATGTTAGACTAAATTATTTTGAGGGGTTTTGGCAACTTTTACCTACTTTAAGGGTTTTTAAGGAAGTTGAAAAAGTCAAAGGGGCTTAAGACTATTCACTTTATGAAATTGGGGCGTAAAGGTAATTTTCCCTTAAAACTCCATAAAAAATGAAAGGGGAGAATTTGAGATTATTTATTGTTAGTTATACGAGGGTTATGCCCATGCTCGCACGGGTCGGTTTGTTTTCTTTAGTTTGTATATCTATTTTTTTTGTTCTTTATTGTTTCCTTTTTAGTTATGATCTTGCTTCTAAAAATTGATTTGTTTTAAAAAAAAAATTCTTGAAATACTGCTTCTTCAAAAGTAGATAATTTGAGTCGGAGCTTAACCATCAATCCATCCTTTACAATATCCCTCTATTTTTGTAATATTCCACGAGAGAGTACAATATCGCTCTATTTCTGTAATATTGAGAGAGAGAGAGAGAGAGAGAGAGAGAGAGAGAGAGAGAGAGAGAGAGAGAGAGAGAGAGAGAACACCACCTCACTTAATAAGTGTGTGGATAGTTTTGTTTTAAATTCAAACTAGGAAGGGATATGAGGTAGTTTTTTAAGATATAAGGCTAATAATAAATCTATATATATATATATATATATATATATATATATATATATATATATATATATATATATATATATATATATATATATATATATATATATATATATATATATATATATATATATATATATATATATAGGGAAAGTGTATATAAGGTGGCACCTTAGATTCAATCTAAGGTAGCTCTTGATTCATGAATTAGACTATTCCAATTGATGATCCGCTCAATTCATCTTGATCTAAATGTCTCAAAACATGTATAAAATAAAAATCATGATGATTAAATATTTCTAACTCACATTTTTCATTGTCTCTTTAGTTATATTGTCGTAAAACCGTTAATTTTACAATCACTTGATGCATGAGTAACTACAACCCAATATGGCTAATTTTTATTTGTATACAATCTAAAACATATAAATCAAAATGAGCGAAGTGGATCGAGTAATTTGATAGAATATAATGTAGTTTTGAAGCCGCTACCTTAGATTGAATCTAAGGTGCCACCTTATACACACTTTTCCCATATATATATATATATATATATATATATATATATATATATATATATATATATATATATATATATATATATATATATATATATATATATATATATATATATATATATATATATATATATATAGCAAAGCTCTATAAACTTAAGTTGATAGGAGGAGTGTCCACCAACTTTTATATCCATTGATCTTGGCTTGATATCCGTGAAATCAAGATGCACACAAATCTCAAAGTGGGCTTTATATCTTTCACGGATCCCAAGACAACATCAATGGATAGAAAAGTTGGTGGATGACTATTCCCTATCAACTTAAGTTTATAGGAGCCTTTCAATTTTATATGATTTGTTTACTATTCATAATTAGTATCATCGTCAAATTAAATCTCTCCATAATTATAAAATTCTAATTATAGTCAAATATTTGTTAGTTCTAATTAAATTATAATTTCTACAATTGAAAATTTCTAATGATCAAAAAATTTATTCTCTTTAATTATAATTAAAAGAATCTAATAATCATATTTTTAAATATATTTTTTATATATAAGGAGAAATTAGTGGTTTGCTATTAGCCTTACATTTCAAAAAGCTGTCACACGACTATTCTGAATTTTTAAAAGATAAATTTTCCTAAATCTCCAATAAGTTTAATTGTTTGGCACTAAGCTTGCAACTTTTTGAAACCCCAATAAGTTTAAAAATTTGAGAAAAACCACGAAACTATCGACTTTTTCACTTATCCCCATATGATCACCTCATAATTTTACATTCATGAGCATTAACCTTCAAGGCCAACATATATATCCCTCAAATCCTTCCTATTTGCAGATTAACTCATAAAATCATAAACAACTGCTAAAAGTATAAAAATTATACATAACCCTCTAAAAGTAAGATCGATAACCAACCCCTTGAAAAATCTGAAAAATACAAAACAAAATCCCTTTAAGTTCTAAAAATTATAGAAATCTCTAAAAAATCTAAAATTATAAAACCACTCGCTAAAACTCTAAAAATTATAGAGAATCTCTTGAAATCTCCAAAACTACAAACAATCTCGTAAGAATACAAAAACTATAAATACCCCTAAAAATCTAAAATTGCAAAAAGACACCTAAAAATCTAAATTTATAAGAAGACTCTAAAAATTAAAAAACTACAAAGTACTACTTAAAATTTTATTATTACAAATATCTCTCCCTACAAAACATAAAAATTTCAAACAATCCCTTTTAAAATCAGAAAATTAGAAACAATCGACAGAAAAAAATCTAAAATTATATAGAAAACCCTAAAATAAAAACAACAATTATAAGGGTTTTCTACAAAAATATTGGATATTAAGTGACAAATTAAAAACTTATTGAATGTTTTCTTCCAAAATGTATTAGGGTATTTTGGTTATTTGACCATACATTAACTAAAAATGCTAATTAGCTTTTTCCAAAAGGTTTTGGGAATTTAGGAAGAGTTAAAGGTATCGATAGCTTAGTGTCAAACACTGAACTTATTGGGGTTTAGTAAAATTTACTCATATTTTAGTTTATAGAGAGCATAGATATTAGTGGTTACACGTGAAAATCTAGATCTGCTATTCTCTTAGAGAAGAACAAATTTAACTATAGAAAAGAATATAGATGAAAAAATGGTTTAAATGACCCATATATATATATATATATATATATATATATATATATATATATATATATATATATATATATATATATATATATATATATATATATATATATATATATATATATATATATATAATAAGGAAAAATATATATTTAAAAATATGATTATTAGATTCTTTTAATTATAATTAAAGAGAATAATTTTTTTGATCATTAGAAATTTTCAATTGTAGAAATTATAATTTAATTAGAACTAACAAATATTTGACTATAATTAGAATTTTATAATTATGGAGATTTAATTTGACGATGATACTAATTATGAATAGTAAACAAATCATATAAAAATTTTAATTTAATAGTTAAATAATATATGACACGTGTCACTGTTTTGTGTGTTTAGGTGATTTTTTATTTTTTTGAAAAACCACCGATGAATAGAGTACGCGGATTGAGATTTGTGACCATTGGAAACAATTGAACGGTTAGATTTGGGTTGTGAGGAGGGGGAGGGAGGATAGCGGTGAAGGGAAACTACTGAAGAGGGCTGTAGATAACTCACAGCAGGCCCAAAGAAGCCATGGGCATTTCTGTACTAAGTTGGCCCATTTAATTGGTTTCACAATTCAAATCTTTTGGGTGTTATTCTATGTGAAATTTCTAATTTGCTTTTATTGTCATGCTTCTCATTAGGCCCAAAGAAGCCATGGGCATTTCTGTACTAAGTTGGCCCATTTAATTGGTTTCACAGTTCAAATCTTTTGGGTGTTATTCTATGTGAAATTTCTAATTTGCTTTTATTGTCATGCTTCTCATTTTCTCCACTTGGGGGGTGGCAGAAAGAAAGAAAGAAACAGGTCACAAGAAAAGAAAAAAAAGCAATTTCATAATACCGTCATCAATCCCTATGATCCAAATCATCATATTAGTATCGCCTAAGTTGCATAAGCACATAAAACCATTCTGTGTTCCTAATTAAATGTCACAAAATCTTTGGCATCCTTTTCCTAAAAATGGTGTCCTTTTCCCAAAAATAAATAGCTTTGGTATCCAAGTAATGTTTGAATGTTCATTTAGGTAAGTATTCATTAGCGACCTCATTAATTCTCGATTTAGTCTGCAGAACATCATTTGAATAAATGCCTCCGACACATGTCGGGAACGCACACGACATATATTCAGAAACCAAGGTGAAAACTGCTCATCGATCAAATGCGTGTAAAATTTTACAGTACTAATCTGATCACAATATTTTGGGCTGAACTTACTGGAAAATATCATAATCCCAAAAGACTTCCTATCAAGTATAAATTCAGGAAATTGTAAAATTCCTAAAAAAAAAATATATAATAAACATGAAGTTTTCTATCTACCATTCTTCAGGCATGAACCAACAAAGTCCCTTTCTCCCTCGAGGCACCGAGAATCGGTACATCCGATCATCCTCCAACGAGTACATCAACACAGAACGACTGCCTCTCTTCTGATAACAAACACAATTCCTCCTAAATTCCGACCCAAACTTCGACCGCATATAATGATCCTTGACCGAAAAAGACTCAGACCCCCGATCGCTCAAAAGCAGCGCCCGATCACCCAGACTCCTAATCCTTACCCACCCTCTCCCGCTCTCCTCCAGCTTGAAAACTTCAAACCTCCTTATAACGTACTCTAACGCGATATGCCATCCGCGTCGCCAAACTTTAACCGACGCGACCATCAACAGCTCCCCGCTCGACTCCACCAACCATAATCGATTAATGCTGTTCGGCGGAGGTGGCATTTTCTCCGTCAGCCTCGGTAGAGGATCGAACTCGTAGACCGACGTGAAACATTTCTTGTCGATAACGTACAGTCGGCCCTTGAAAAAAGTCATGGAGGGGTACAACAAAGAGGGCGTGGTGGGGATCCGCCGTCCACTGGCTTTGGCCCGGCCTCCACGTCATTACTACTTGAAAGCAGGTCGCTTGTGCGGCCACGATGCAATCCTTCGAGCCGGGGGACGAGGAGACGGCGACCGTGTAAATGGACCGATGTTCGTCTAGTCTGGGGAGATATATGCGTTGTTGTGTTATTGGATTGAGGAGGTAGGAACTGAACTTCGTCTTTCTAGACAAGAGGAGCACCCAGCCCTTGGATGGTCCGTACAAGTCGATGGGGGTACTCGTCTAGGCCGAGGTTGATGAGTTTGATGTAGAGATTATTGGGCCGGGTTTGGCTGAGACTGAGGAAGCGTCGGTTTTGCTCGATTTTTGCACTGGACAGGAGGAGGGGAGGCGGACGACGGTGGCAGCGGCGGCGACGGCGGCGGAGGGCGGAGCGCCACCCCTTGCAGACCTGACCACAGTTGATGGTGTTGACGAGGTTGATGAGATAGCTCTGCAGACTTACAAGAAGAACGATCTATTGAAGTATTTATTTACCGGTGGCGTGGTTTGTAATTTATTTCTGTAAACATTTCTCTCGAATACGCAAGTTAAGAGATAAAAGTGGTTAAGAGGTCTTCCGCACCCAAACTCCTAAATAATTTAAACTTCAAATAAGTAATTAAAAGGGTTAATTTAGTAAATACAAATATGAAGAAAAATAGATTTTATTATTGGTTAGAACTCTCCGGCTAACCATGATCCACATAGCAATTTATACTGAGTTTTAATATGAAAATTCGGTTTCTTAACCCTTCGAAAATTAATGTATTTAATCTATCCAAATGTTTTCGGTAAGTTTCAAATTGTTACCCATAAATCAAGAGCATACAAGATAATCTCTTAATAATAAAATTATTGAATAGGGATAACAAGATTATCTTTTGTTAAATAGCTTACTTTTTCAATAGATTAAATAGCATATTGAAAATTTTTCTTAACTTCTTCCTTAATTTTGTATACCAATTAATACATCACCAAATAGTTCCTTCAAAAATTAAGCTATTGAACCTATCAAAACAAATGACATGGATACTATGTAATTTAGTTGATTTCTTAAGAATTAACACATGATTTTTATTTTTGCTAAGATCATCTAAAATAAATTTTCGATATGATAAAAACTTTGATCTTCTTCATGAATTTACTGTTTATCTGCGAGGCGGAGAAAAATGGAATTCTCATTTTATGCAAACTACCGTGAGGAAAAAAGGAAAAAAAAGTGGGACCAATTGTTTTGGGGGAAATAATAGAAAAGGATAATTAAATTAAATATGAAGGATCAAAACAGGCTTCCTATTGTTTAGCCCGATTTAGAATTTCTGCGTAATTAAAATTGTAAAAAATCTACTATTGGAGCACCGAAGCATTTATTTATTTATTCTTTGACTAAATGGCAGTTAAAGACCCTATAGTTTCTCCACCGTCACACTTAAATATCCTAATTTATAAAAATAGCACTTTAATACCTTAAGTTGTAAAAGGCAGCTTTTAATATCTTAAGTTGTAAAAATAGCACTTTTTGTTAGATGCACGTGGCAATACTACTAGGATATTCTGTATGATTAGTATTTGACACTTTTATAACTGTATTGACCCCTTTTATTATCATATTTGCCACTATATCTACCCTCCATCCTTTTATTAAATTTTAAATTAATTTCTATGGTGGGGTATTTTTGTCATAACATTTTTTTTAACAGTGTTTATAGTATTCTAACGGTAGACAACTTAGGGTATTTATGTACTACTTTTTACAACTTATGGTATTTAAATATAAAAGTGGCCAGATTATAGAGAATTGTTGCTGAAAACAGGTGGAAACCAAGATCACTCGAACGAACCAAAACACAGAAAAGAATTCATAATCATAATGGTTTTACGTGGTTGAAAGCAAGACAACAACATATAATTTCACACAGATGAGATTCTCTCAGTCTCTCTCTGAAAATAACTTTTGTATCTATAATCTATGGATTCTCCCTTTGAAATACTCTCTTTCTCTCAATCTTGTTATGCGCTATGTGAATAAAATGCTATTTATAGGTTAAGTTCGTATAAAAGGATTCCTAAATCCGTATCCAGATAGAATTTGGATTAGCTAAAAGATCCTAGCCAGATAGGATTTCTAAAACCCTAGCACTAACAAATTCCTATTCAATTATAACTGAGGATTCTTAGACCGACTTCAACAAGAATTCAAGGTTTTCTATGTAATAATCGCTATAGTGCTATTTGTCAAAGGACAAAGGGTAAAGTAAGATAAGAACATAATGTATACACAAAAGTAAATGGTTAATCACTCAAAATAACATTATAAAAATATTAAACATGTAAAGGTTAATCACTCAAAATAAGAGATTCACTAATTTATTAATAGTTAAGAAATATAACTACTTTCGTTATAAACAAAAAGTCATAGTAATTTTTCTTTATCGCGATCACTGCCAGCTGAATGTGCCTCGGCATTATCTGCTGCTTCTTGTTATCGATTGCTGCATATCCAGCCGAAATCGAGAACCTGCAGAATCCATCAATGAAATGATCAGGTGTGTACTAGGTTGCTAATTGATCAAATAGTACCCAGATATCAAGAAACAGATAATAAGATTCTTAATCGCATTGCATATCATGGTAAGTCCTGATTCATGCAATAACATTCCAGTACCAAGAATGAAAATATCTCTAACACAACCCTTAAGATAATTAGAATCATGTAATTAGACTGAACAGAGGCAATTTGAGATTACCCACATGCTACATTTTCAAGAATACTGAAAATATCATTCAAGAACTATATATGTTTGTTTATAGTCAGAACCTTCGGATGCAAGGTACTCGAGAACAGCGAGATAGACTGGAGCTTCAGCGCCAATGCGATCAGCGTACTTTCTGACCTTGAGAGAGCGTTCGATTCTCCCGACTGGAAACTTGAGGCCATCTCTTTTGCTTCTTGAAGTCCGATCCTCCTCATTCCTCTACGTTGGAGGCGAGTCCGATCCTGGACTTTATCGTAGTAGAGTCTTCCCCTTTCCTGCCATTATTGAACCTTGAAAGAGATATGTTGCAAGAAATCTTAAATGAAAGACAGAGGAGAGCATGATGAGAGTGTTTCTGAGCTTTGAGGGGTTTATATAAGGGCTTTGGATTTTTTGGGCTGAGTGAACTAGTTCCCGACAGGGGTTAACGGTTTTAATTAACTGTGTTTTGTACTCTGTTGACAGTTTTTAACTGCAATGCATCTTATTTAAGATTTTTAATCTTAAGTTTAGTGTTTGAGAGGATAACTAATTAACCATGTTATATATTATATTTACACAGAACATGTTAAATATGATCAAAGGTAAGTAATGAAGGAACTAAACACGGTAAGAAAATGATTGATATCATAATTTTCTTCTTTGACCTTGGACTAATCAATAAATTAGCCTATTAGTTTGCTTAATGGCTACTCACATTCTATCTGTTTGGTTTTGCAACAAGGAATCTTCTATTTCCCACAATGCCAACTTCCAACACGTTCACTATTTTCAGAACACAAAATGTATTCCACAGAACATTTTCTTGTGCTGGAAAATGCACTGAATAGATTCATGAATGGGAGCAGAAAGAGAGAATAAATAGCTACACCTGGGAAAATAGGAAATGCTTCAACTGAAAGAGTACTATAAAATTACTTATTAGAGATATATAATCAAAAAGTAAAACAAGACAGTTAAAATTCGTCGACTTCGTACTTCTGAATACTAATAAGTACAAAGTTATATATTTATCAACTGACATAATTCCTCCTGCAAAATAAGTTACAGAGAAGGTGTAATGGAAATTTATACGCGGACTCCTTGGCTTTCATCTCTTCTATGCTTCTGTTCCTCTTTCAATGACGCGGCTGCAGCAGAAACATAATACGCCATGCTAAAAAGCCCATGGACGAAGCACAAGCTACCCCCAATTGCGAGAAAATGTGGGTGTGCTAATATGCATGATGTCCTTGACTGAGAATTTGACACTGCTCCAATCATCAACAATGTGAAGCCAACAGCCAAGATGAGCCTATTCATGTGAAACTGTAAAGATTAACCAGATATACTTAAAAAATATAAAATAATTGCAAATATTATGAAGTAATTTTAAGTCTCATCACATATTCCCTCAGAAAAAAGTGTCACATTACACAGGTTAAGTCTTCTCTTCAAACGTGAATGAATAAAAGAGGTAACCAAGGATTCAAAGTGAGGTGCCTTCAATCAGAAAACTTAATCTTTTGTTTTCGTAGACATCAAGCTAGAGGAGATAAGCAAAAAATTATCTAATAAATCCCAAAACCTGAATTTTGTAAACTATGTAACTACTTGAAGTTAATTATTTTTCGTTCAAACTTAGACATTAATCATAATATTTGTTATCTTATGTTTATGACAGAAAGTTAATTTGAGGAATAAGTAGTATTATGAGAAGATTAGGGGTTCTTGATCTCATCTGATGACTAATAGATTAGTAGGAGCAGATCCCTGCACAAGTAACAAACGTTAGAGGCTCCGGGGGAGATTTCCCCCGACGTGTCCTCCGATGCTCAAGTCAGTCACTGAGGAAGCAATATCCAAAGAAATATAATATTCAATTTAGGGTTTTGATAGTCCAGACCTCAAAATGGTGGGGGTAACGCCGTATTTCTAGGAGTGCGGGGATAAATTGGTAATTCAACCAAACTGGCAAAGCTGACGTTTTATTTCTGTTTTACACATGTCATCAGTTGGTTGGTGAGCCTATTTTTGGGTCAGATCTTTCTGTCATATAATCGGACCTGCTTGACTGACATGTGGTAAATTCTTAAGGGCTTATCAATTGTGATTTTTAGGGTATAACATTTGCCCCTTTTACTCGAACTAGGGGGAGCCGGGTTCGACAGAAATCGGTCCGTTTCACCTTCGCTGACCGATGGATCTGGATCATAGTGGGCGGTGTGCTGTAGTCAACAAAGGTTACATGCCTAGGTTTTTGGGATAAGGCGCTTCAATTGATGAGGATTGACAATGGGTTCCTAGGGATCCGAGTTTGCTTTGTTCGGATTCTACCACGTATTAGCCATCAAGGACCGGTTAGTGCCTATAAATACCCTCGCACATGTCCTCTTCTTTGCGCTTTTTGAATTTCAAGCTCTAAATTTTTTTGCCTCTTAGATATTCGGAGCTCTGATCATCTTTCATGCTTCCTTTGATGGCTTCTGGCTCACAATCGTCTCTGGTTCGCAATGAAGAGCGGATATCGCTACTCCGCAGGTACAAATCATTGGTGCTTCACGACGATATTAACAGATGGGTGAAGGATTATGACATCCCCAGCTCTCTTACTCTGTCCATCCCCTCGTTGGAACACTCCGTCTACATCCATGAGGGTAACGAGGTGCCGATGTATTGGCATCATTTTGACTATAGCCTTCACTTACTTCTGCATCCCTTCCTCTCAAAAGTATTCCAAACACTCAGAGTGTCACCAAGAGTCATCGTAATGCTGAGGGTGGCTCGTCAGCAGCGACCTTTGAGCTTGGGAATGAGGCGGGTGAGCGTGTGCTAGAGCTAGCAAGTAGAGCTCCGGCTCCGTTGAGAGCCCCCCCTTCTACAGACGTCGTTGACTTGAGCAGCGCGTTTCCGCTATCGACTGCCAAGCGGGAGGAGGTTGTCGAGGAGTCTCTTTCAACTCCTTTAGAGCTGGCGAGGGTCAAGCCTTCTACTGAAGGCGAAGCCGGGTGCTGCCACTCTAGCTAAAGTAAGCGAGGCTCTCGAGCCTTCGAGGAGGGCCGAAAAGAGCCGGTAGTGGAGGAGGAGCCGGTAGCAGAGTAGGAGCCGACTGTTGACGGTCGCTGAGGAGGATGTTGCTCTAGGGGGTCAGTTCGAGTGGTCTTCCATTCATCGCTTAAACGAGATTCCTACTTCTGAGTGGGAGAAGATGAGGTCGCCTCTCATTGGGTTGGCCAAGGTCGGGCTCCAACATAAAAAGGACCCGACAGGTGACTTTGTCTTTGTGCCGAGTAGAATTTCTTTAATTTTTTCGACAAGGGTTGTTTGCTCCTTATCTTCGTCCTTTTGCAGGTGGGCCTGAGAATTTTCAATTGGCAGGGTTTCTGAGACTCCCTTGCCTTTCATAGAGAGCATGTAGCACGACTTAGCCCCACGCCGATTACTCTGCGCGATGCCGACTCTTTCTGGGGTAAGGAACTTTACCATCTGATGGTAGGTGGAAGAGATTGCTTGAAGGTCATTTAGGGAGGTTCTCCCAAGGATAATGTTGTAGGCCAACTTAACGTCCATCACAATAAACTGAACTCAAACCATTGACTGTAGGGGGTAATCGCCAACGAACATTGGTACATGGATCAACTCTTCGTATTGAACTGCATGCCCCCAAGAAGCCTACTAGAGGACTTGGACACTGCTATAGTTCTGATTTGTCAATCTTCATTTGGTTGAACGCGTACATGAATAGGACGTCAGCAGAGCTTCCCGTGTCCACCATAATCCTCTTGACTCAGAACCCATTGATTTGGGCAGAGATGATGGTAGGTTCATCATGAGGTGATATTATACCTTTCAAATCGGCGCTAGTGAAGGTTATGGATTGATCCACTTTGAGCTTTTTCTTGCACATGTTTATCTCAAAGAGTCCGCCGAGCATATTTTTTCCAAGCGTTGTTTGACATCCCTCTAACTGCTGGGCCACCACTGATGGCGTTGATAATGTTTCCATCACCGCCTTCCTTTGGTGGTTCTCTGCTAATTTGGGCGAGGCGATCTTGATCTCCTCCTTATAGGCCTATACGGGTTTGGCCCTTGTTGCAGCCGTCGACGTATTTCTTGAGTAGCCCTCTCTTGATGAGATCTTCAATGTCCCTCTATAGAATTCTATAGTCATAGATGTCATGGCCATGGTCCCTGTGGTAGCGACAATATTATTGAATATCCCTCTTATGGGGATTCGACTTCATACGAGGGGGAGTTTTGGTGAAATGACCCTCCCGTTGGATTTGGTGCAATACTTGTGAGAGGGAGCATTGAAGGGAGCGAGAGTTGGTCCCCTCGTTACGTCTCTCCTCTCATATATTTTGTTGTTTTTTCTATCGTCTCTCTGTCAAGTCGGCCATGCCTGGAATTTGACTCAAATCGATCGACTTCAGTTTTTTTGCCCTCGGAAGCTGCTGCTCAGGCCACCTTCTTATGAATGCGACTGTTTTCTGCATTCATATGTGACTGAACCCTAGTCATGAGCTGGTCAAAATCGATCACGGGGTTCATCATGAGCTAGTCTGACAGCTTCTCATCTTCCAGACTCGAGATTATTGCTGCCATTGCTACTATGTTGCCAGGGTCATCTACTTCCAGCCGCTTGGCCTAGAACCTCTTGAAATATTCTCTAAGAGTTTCACCAAGTTTCTGTTTGATTTGCGATAGAAAAGCGAAGGGTACGATAGAAGAGCAGAGGGTGCTTTCTTCTGTGTCTGCTAAAAAATAGTGGACAAACTTCTGGATTAGTTGTTCGTAATTATGGATAGATTTCCTCTCTAAAAAGTTCAACCATATTTTGGCGCTGTCACTAAGGGTGATAGAGAAAGCTCTGCATATGACTGGGTCCGTCGCATGCTGCATGCACATCAAGTCAAAAAAGTTTTGCGCATGCTCTGTCGGGTCACATTCACCATTGTATTTCTCGACATGCGGCATCTTGAATTTAGGGCAAGGAGCATTCATGATTTCGTCAGAGAGGGGGTTTATTCCTTCCGATGACGGCGGCCACTATGTTGAAAGTCTAGTCATATCAAGAGGTTCGGTTGATTGCAGTTACCGGAGTTTGGTTGCATAGGTATATCTTATCCCTTGCGACACCGCCCGCGGGTCATGACTAGGATCTCAGCTCGAGCTTGCGCAAGTCGTGTCCTGATGCTGACGAGCCTGCCGGTGATTGATAGTAAAACAGGCTTGATGTCGCGACGGTTGAGGGGTGGTCTCCATGACCCGCTCTTCATCTTCCTGCTGCTAGGACTAGTCCTCTAGGAGCAAGGTGTCGGGTGATGGAGGAGGTTGGGAGGAGGGAGACCGCAGAGAAGCTCCCTTGTGAATGAAGCGAACTACTGTTGGAGCGATTGTGCGAGCCTCTGGGAGGACTTATCCAGTTGGGCCTAAGTGACATATCTGGCGTTAGAAGATTCTCTGGAGTATGTAGATTAGAGATCGGAGAGCGATTACGATCAACCATTTTCCAAGAGAAGAAAAAGTGGCTCTATGGTGGGCGCCAAACTGTTTATGTTAGAAAGTTAATTTGTGGATAGAGTAGTATTATGAGAAGATTGGGGGTCTTTGATCTCCTCTAGTGATTGATAAACAAGTAGAAGCATATTTCTACACAAGTAACAAACGTTAGAGACTCTGGAGGAGATGCCCCCCGCGTGTCCTCCGAAGCTCAAGTCAGTGACTGAGGAAGCAATATTCAGAGAAATACAATATTCAGTTTAGGGTTTAGATAGTCCAGATCTCAGTGGGGGTAACGCCTTATTTATCGGAGAACGCGGGAAAAATTGATAATTCGATCCGATTGGCAAAGTTGACATTTTACTTCTGCTTTACACATGTCATCAGTTGATTGGGCGGGCGTTAGGAGTCGCCCTTACGCATTTAATGTGATAGCAACAGCGCAACGGAGTTATGGGCGGCGTCCGAGGGGGCATTATGACGTATGGCCTTGCATTTAATGTGAAGACGACTGAGCGGCGGAGTTATGGACGCCAACTGAGCGATTTTCATCAAGCTTGCCTGTGCATTTAATGCTGATGAGATAGCCGGATATTCCCTCTCTTGCCTCGGGACTTAATTCTCTCTTACGGAGTCTAATCTGAGGACACCTTTCGACTCGGCCTTGGAGTCTCTCTAGTGGGATCTGACCTGAAGACGCCTTTCGACGCGCACTAGGACTGTTAGAGAGATTGACTTATTGGTCGGGCTGAGTCTAATTTTGGGTGGGAACTTTTTGTCATATGATCCGACCTGTCTGGCTGACATGTGGTAAATTCATAGGGTCTTATCAAACTTATGATTTTTAGGGTATAACATCTTATTACCTTGATGTTTAGTGTCTGAGTTTGCAAAGACTCGCAAAAGGAGATGAACTAGGCTGATTTAGTCGGACCAAATTGACTAAAAAAGTTTTAACCCTATTTTAGTCGTGAGTCCAAATATATTTAATCATATATCATCTAACTATTTTCCGAACATGGGCCTAAATAACATCTCCTACCTTTACTAAACCAGGCCCAAAATTACCTGAACATTTAGGCAATTGCCTAGAGATGTTTATGTAAATATGTCATAAACTGAACATTTCTGTTCCCCGAAAGAGAAATTATCAAGCAAAATACTCATTTCAGAAATAATGTTCTAAACCTTGAGATTACCACGAGAGAGCTAATGTTGCTACAGCCATCTGCCTGTCTGCTGATGCCCGTTTAAACTCCTCCCTAGAGCAGATGCACGTGCACCCACCGAGCAAGTTAGCAACAGCATGAGCCAGCACAAGGAGCACAGCTGCTGCAAGCCCAAGCTTAAAGGCCTGACGCATTGGAGCTTTGCATTCAAAGATCAAGATCGTCAAATTGGTTCCCTGCAACAGGATTCTATAAGATCATTTCATTGACAGGCAAAATTTATTATAGGCAAAGGCTCATTCATTGAAAAGTACCTTGTGTTCAGCTATTTCAGCTTTGAGTCCAAGTATACCGGCTGCTATGTCCATGATTATGATCGAGAAGCAGATAATCTTTCCTCTATAATTTGTCATTCGTGCTGCAGGCTTATAATTTAATGGCAAAATGTGAAGAAAGAGATGGAGAAAGGATGAGTAATCTATGGAGTGGGATCCTTTGCTTTTGTGATAAAAAGAAGGCATTTCATGTGGGAGAATATGAATAAAGGAAAATTAATATAGGCAGTAATTGAAGAGCAATGTAGAATCTGATGTGGCAGTCTATATATGCCTGCTACTTTTCCTGTTTTCACTTTTTTGATTTCATTTTCTAAGATCCTTCTTGATATAATAACAAATAAATAGTTTTCCCGAAAAAAATAATAAATAAATATTTGAATGACACCTTACTCAAATGAAGACAGGGAAGAAGGGGATTTTTTTTGGGTGCAAGGAACATTGGCTTAGTGGGCGTTTGGGCTTATTTTTTGGTCAAACTAGCTTTTAAGTTAGCTTTTTTATTTTTATCTGTTTGGTAAAATACAAAATAAGTTAGCTTATAAGTCACATTTTAAAAAGCTGGTATGCCTCAACTTTTGAAAAACTAACTTATAGGCTCACCTAAATAAGCTAGGTTTGACGAAACAAATTACTATACTACCCAAACAATTTTTATAATATTTTTATCATAAAAGTCAAAGGCCACTAAAAGCTAGCATAACTTATAAGCTTTAAAAAATAAGCCTTCCCAAACACCCTCTTAGTACCAGCCAACTAAACCCCGGGGCATGGGCCCCCCTTTTGCAGTCTAGGTAGCACATATGTTGTAACTTCTAATAATTAGAAATTAGGGATTGGCGTGCCATAGACACGGATCGACCCCTTGGCATTTTGAGCTAAGGTCCTAGGCCCCAACCACTAGGTCAGTTGCGGGGGGTGAAGAACTTTTTGTAATTACTGCATTGCCAAAATTTTAAATATGTCAATTTGATTTGTAAGCACTTTTAAATGATGTAGATCAATTTTAAAGAATTTGGTCTGAAATTTCTAAAAGTATTCCACAGTTTTCTTGATTATTTGATGAAGTGGACAGTTGTATCAGGTTTAAAAAAAAAAGCCAGAACATGCACAGTATGCCAATATAAACTTTTGACATGCAGAACAGGAAAATAATTAAACAAGTTGAGATCGTTACCCTTGTTGGGAAGCAAGAATATTTTTACTGAGAATATCTTACTTTCTCGTCCAAGTGTCAGCTTAAGCAGTCCACTATGGCATTAACCAATTATGATGTTCTCAGTAGAAAAGAGCACAAATCTCACCTGGAGACTGCTAAAGGTGGAAGTTTGGGGACGATGAGAGATTCCATGTTGAAGCTCAGTCACTATAGCATTTGATGATCGATAAGAGTTTCCAACTCACCAATAAGACTAGAACATGTCTCAGCTGAAATACTTCACATGATACATCCTGCATCAGTAAAAAGCTTGAGAAATTCAAGTCTCATCTGAATCAAATTTAGGGATCTCCGATAAATGCTCAAATTTCGGCATCAATTTGAAAAAAAAAAACATTTCTCGCTAGAAAAACGCTGTAAATACAAATATAAGTTAAAACATAACTGAGGGACAAGACATATTTTCAAGGCTCATATGAATTTGTGGTGGAGCTCTAAAAGCATATATCTGGTTTGTTCATTCAATAAATACGTTACTGAAGACTCATTATGGGTTCAAGAGAAAATGAAATGAACTGCTTACTAAACACTCAAGGTTCTGTTAATTTCAATATGGTATTTAAACAATCACCGCTACAGCGAGCAAGTTGGTGAGGAGGTTGACTGCAGTAAGACTGGTCACTGTTTCAAAGCATGAAGAGAGAGAGACACCCAACACCAAAAAAAAAAGGAAAAAGGAAAAAAAGAAATTTTTTTTGAAGGTGGACATTAAGAAGGTCAACCACTTACATGTGTGATGTGTGACATGTAATCAATTCTTGATCATCATCAACTTTATAATCTTATCCCACCTTCTTGGTGAAAGGAAGAATCCTCCTTTTGCAATCTATTCTTCTATTTCTTCTGTAGCCAAAACAACATGCAGAAGTTAATTCAACAAATAAGCAACTAAAGACGACCACCATTCAACTAGTTTGCAGCGTAAATGTGAACGAAACTTTTCACTGTGATAAACAACCATCCTTGTTTAAGAAATTTTAACTGATATGTACTTACTCTTAATCTACAGTTTGCTTGAATCAATATCGAAGTTATCCTGTAAAATTTTGATGGTTATATTATACTGATACAGGAAAGACTAGAAGGAAGTGGACCATGATTACACCAGAGTCCACTATGAAACAAGGCACAGAGAAAGAAATATTCTCTAAAGCAATTCAAAAGGAATATGTCCTCTTCTTTAGCTAAAGGCATCCTCATCCACTCTTTGCTATAAAGTCGAATCCCCTATGGCCAGCTCTCTTTGCCATTGCCCAGCAATGACACCCCGAAGGGTGCTGGAAGTGCGATTAGACGATCAAAATTCACAGAAATGGCGTGTCTCGCTCACCGAAGATGCCTTCAGCACGTTCATCAATCATGGTGGCGACGCTGTAAAAAAGGTCTTCGGTGAGGGGTCATTTTTTAGTCCGCTATTGTTTGGGAAGTTCTTTGATCCTGCTGATGCCTTTCCTTTGTGGGAATTTGAATCAGAAGCACTGCTCTCGGGACTTCGGAGTGCTTCCAAGACTAGTGTTGATTGGGTGGAAACAGATGTTGAGTACGTTGTAAGAGCTGAACTTCCAGGTACTTTTTTGTTCTTCTGTTTCATTCGGTTAAACAAATAAGAAGAAATTACATCTTCTTTCTAGTTTTTTCATATGATTACTCAATTATCTTTTATCATCATAGTTATATTTTATCAGAACTTTGTTTCATATGCTTTTTCTCTTGGATGTTTCAGACTTATCTGAGTTACTTTCCTAATTATGATTTAAGGATATGGATTACATGTCTGTTTGTCCCTCTAAAGTCTAGCATGTGTGCTCTCTATAATTTGAATTTCCAGATGCCTCTGTTCATGACTAATTTCCAGGCTTCCTACAAGTGAAATTTGTACTATGTGAATTTGGAATCCGTCAAATTACCATTGTAAGATTAAAATATTTTTATGCTTTTAGTTCAACCATCATAAGCGATTCTCGCAGATGTTTTTTTCTCACCTCTATGCATGATTCAAACCATCTATTGAGGATCAAGATGCTTCATTTGCATTATTTACCATGCATATCTTTCATCTAAATTGTATACCTAAAGGCTAGAGCCCATAAAAAATCTACTAATTCAAATTTCAAATATGCAATTCTCTGTTTATAGTGAGCTACATTTAAGGCCAGATCCCTCAAAAGATCATATAAGGCTAGACCTGTTCGGTATGTAAATATCAATGATGTAATTGTCCACAATTCCTTGAAATACCTTTCTACATAAGAATCCATGGTGGTAAATGCCAAAAATTTTCAGTAATTTTGAGCATTTCCTTGGCTATTCTTATTATATAACACGCTGAATATCAGTTTTGACATTTAACATAGGTCAGGCATAATAGTAAATTTATAACGGAGCAGAACATGAACTAATTTCTGCTTGCTCCTGTGAAAACCTTGCTTGTAGAGTGCTGCTATATGAAATATGACATTTATATAATACAATAAAAGAAGGAAAAGACCAGTAGATCCTAACACCTTCATGGTTTTTAAGTAGGTGCGAGGAAAATTGAAATTGAGGTATGTGGCGAAAAGGGAAAGGTGCTTGAGATCAGCGGGCAGTGGAAGAGCAGAGAATCCAATGCTAGAGACTGGAGGACAGGCCACTGGTGGGAGCATGGGTTTGTGAGGCGCCTAGAGCTGCCAGATGATGCTAATTGGAGGAGGATAGAGGCATACATTGATAATGAAATTTTTCTCGAGATTAAAATCCCAAAGAATATTTCTGGTGTGGAGCCTAAAGAATCTGGATGTGTATGAGTGATAACAATAATAGAGACTTATAATGTAATGTTATTCTAATAGAAGGAGAGTAGAGGATACCATATTTGATTGAAAATGATCTACAGACTTAACATACATACAGATCATAGAATGTATTCTTTGATTCTAACTTAAATCAGGTACACCATTTAGTTCATAACCACAAGAGCCAGGCAAGCTTTTGTGTAATCAGGGTAGAATCTCAAGCTTCTATAACAGTAGGCTGGATGGCGCATATCTACACAAATCATACGGATACATATCCATGGAAATAATGCAGACTTATAGTGGAAATAACCGTGCACAACTCATGTCGATAAAGGAGATTTATATTGTAAACTAACATGAGGAAACTAGAGGATACCATGGTTGATAAAGACAGCTAAAAAGTTAATATATGTATCATGTAATTATTCTTTTTTCCATTTCCTAATAAAAGAGGTACAGAATTTGATGGACAACCATAGGAATGAAACGGACTTTGGTGTGATCAGGGCAAAAGCACCAAGTTGCTACTCGGCTGAATGGATGGTACACATAAGCACGATCATCTGGATACATGATTCATGCACATCTGTTGGGAAACAGGGTCAATATAACCAAATTTGATTTGCATTTTTGGAAATGAGGGTGAAAATCCTATGATATAGCAAGTGTCATATTTGCATCTCTTTTGAAACATTGGTGAATATGGACAATGATTTGCAGTTTTCTTTGAGAGGAAACGTTTTGCTAAACTAATCAATCAATAATTAGCGCATAATGTGAGAACCACATAGAAAGAAACATCAATTACAATTAAATGATTGAAAGCACACTGAAGTGGACAATTTGATATACATTAAGAGACAGACAAGAATATAGGAAACTACTGCAAGTGAACTAAATAGATGCACATATAGGAAGATGCAAAATGGATGCACATATGAGAATATACAAACTAGATGCACATAAGAGAAGACACAAACTTCTAAACCCTTTCTGTTTAAATGTATCAAGAAACCAGTAAAATAACATCAATCATTCAATAATTTTTGTCTTGCTTAGGCAGCCGCAGGGGAAGGCAAACAATACTCAATTCAGTAACTTTTTTCTTTAGAAGCTTTCTAGAAAGCACCAAGACGTGTATTCTACACGCTGTAAACAAAACTTTCCATAGGGCTGCACCGAAAGGCGCAATGCTTTTTTCCCTTTTCTCTATCAAAAGTAAAGCATCCAGAAGCACTGATCTGATCAGCTGTTCATCATTCATAACATTTGCCATCATCCTAGAACTTCAAGTATAATGTGGAAAGTTCTCTCCCTTTATCGAAGGACTCTAGAATCAAAAGCAGTCAAACAAAAGGATACACTGAACGGAGAGGTTCCATTTTGCTTTGAAATCCTCCGAACATATTGAGACCAAGTTCTGCAGCAAATTTGCCACAATATCTAACAGCACTTTCCCAGAAAAACGATCTCTGGACTTAAACAATCACAAACTTGATTGATCATCATTTCGGGTCTTTGACAATCCGTCTCTCATCATTTGCAGTTTAAATCCGCGAAAATGTTTTTCTGACTATCACACAATCATTCAGGTGCTTGTGGGTATGTTTTCAAAAAGAATCAAAGCCGAATACGATCTTAGAACTTGCTCAGCTGATTCAAACTTTTGTTATACAAGTTACGGTAAATGTTTGAATTATTTTATATTAGTCTACATTGAAGACACCGCATTTTGTATGAAAATGGCTAGAAAACCATCTTTCATGAACTGGGGTCTTTTTAAAATGTCACTATCTAAGCCCCGGGTACCTTAAATGAGAGAGTGCATATTTTTTGATCTTCAAGCCAATTTCTACAAAATTAGCCACCCTTGCTGGTGCATTACTCAACAAACAACAAATCAGAAAATGGCCACTTTCCAAAAAAAAGAAAAAGTAACAGAATCAAAATAATATAAAAAATCTCAAATATTTTCTCCCCAAACAAAAGCAGAAGTCCACAAGTTATCTCTATAAGGCACCATCATCCAAAAGACTCAACCTTTTTCTCATAATCAACCAAAATAAAGGGAAAAAGAGGAAAAAAGAAACATTTTCTATATGATTAATTATTTTGTCTAAGGATAGTACCATCACCGTTCAAAAGACTTCTCTAAACAGAGGAGTCTCGGATCCGCTCACCACCGGTAAGATCTCCCAACGGTGAGCTCAATTATTTGCCCCGTTCATCGTTAATGGGTCGTGTTCCGGACTGGGCGCGCTTTCGGAGCTCCATTATACTTCTCCGCCATGGGAATTTTGGGGTCTCGGAGTTTGTGGCTTTTAACGGGTCGGAGTTTGAACGTGTTTCGAGTGAAAAAAGCTTCAAAGATTTGGGGCCAAAACAAAATTTGCATGCTTTAAGGGGCTGAGCATAAAATTAGGTCCTTTTAAAGGGTAATACGAAAATATCCTAGAAAAAGTTGAACGGCCGTGATTTCATCCATCTTTGTTACAGCCTCTCTCTCTCTCTTTCTCTCCCCTCTCTCACCGGCGACGACGCCGTTAAAAAAAAATGTCATTTAGGGCTCGAGAAATGTACAACAAGATAGCGAAGAAAGTTGGAGCTGATTCGATGCCTCCGCAAGTGATGGAATCAGTGAAGAAGATGATACCCAACACTAAGATCGTGATGAATCGAGCCAAGCGCGGGATTTTCGCCGGCCGACACATCCAGTTCGGCAACAAGATCGCCCTCCAAGGCCTCAACAAGTAATAACCCTACACCCAAATGTAACCCTAGTTTCTGATTTTTATATTTAGATTGAATTAATTGATTATGGTTGATGAAATTGAAGCATTATGTCCTTTTACTGATTAGGTATTGCCGATGGATCATTTAGATTGTTGGTGAGCCTCAAGGCTACTCAATTCTGAAATCCTAAACCCTAAAAAGGAAATCTTTAAGTCGGTTAGTTTGTAAATTGAGAAAATAAGCTGTGTGTTTTGGAATTAGATGAAATTCTTATATTTAGATTTACAAATGGAGCCTGTTTGATGGAATTTGAAGCATCATGGTCTTTTCAAGGTAATGCCATAATATTAGTTGATCTGTAGGGAATATTTCTTTCTACATCATGTTCATATGCGAGTTCCCATAGTCATGAAAATTTATAGGTCTTGTTCAGTGAAGGAATGCACTGCACAAATGACAGGAAATCTTTTACTGTGTGGCTCTTCGTTAAATTATATTTTGGAATGTCTAGATATGTGAGCATTCCTTGATCTGTTACCTTTATTCTTTTCTAGGACTTGCAATAAATGATACCTCTCTCTTATATGGAATATGTGCAAAGTATAGCTGAGGTGGTATAGATTGCACGCATAGTGGATAATTGTGAATAAAGTTGATTATTTTGGTTGATGTTAATAATTTAGGTAGCTTTACCCGTAGGTGAGATTTTCTAGGCTTGAACTGGTGGAGGATGATGGGTATTAAGTGGTTAAGTGAGGGGATTTAAAGGAATAACCTGATCAAGTTGCTACTTTGTAGGGATTAAATTCTTAAGGTACAATCCTTGCACTAGGAATAAGCTGCTAAAAGGCAGGTATAATTCAGTCTATGAGTAAATGTCACAAACTACACACTCAAGGAGCACTTTTGAGGTGTATTTCTTGTGCATGTGATGCTCAACTATTTTATTATGCTACGTTGGCACATCACAAATTAAAAGGTGATGCAATCACCATCCCTTACCTTACCTTGTTCTGTCGTTGGTTCCTAAGGCAGGTTATTCAGCTGGATATTTTGCTATTTTCTCGTACTTAATATGTTAATATCTAGTTTCCTGAGTTTTGCTGTCTTACCAAGTTGTTATTTGGAGTAAGCCTGAGTTTGTTCCGCTATTTGCTTTTTCTTGATGTTGTATGTATTTTCTACTGGTTATTGTATCGTTTGATCCTGTTCATCTATTTTAGCATTTTTTTTAAATTATGACCAAAAAATGATTACCGCCAATAATTATGACCAAGGCTGAATTATTATTAAATGAGTGATCCCATTGAGAAGAAAAAGATGTGATAGTCAGAAAGGTCGGCGAAGTCAGCTATATACTAGAAAACTACCATTGACCATCCAAACTTCGATGTTTCTAGACATCTATGTGAACTAACATGGCTTCTAAAGTCTCTCTATTTATAGTGTTTATTTGAGAGAATTTTGAAAATTCATTTTTCGATCTTGCCTTTAGAAATGTAGATATATAGTATATTTGTACAACATGAAAGACAATATAATTGAGAATTTAGAATAGATGATGATTGGTTATAAATGGATGAAATTAGATTTTCTTAAGATTTGAATAAAAAATAGTTCTAGTAGATCTTAACAAGGATTCTGAGTTAATAAATGTACTGCATTAGGCTCGCATTCTTCTCTGCTTGGATAACGCGGTTAATCATTATATTTTCACGTACCATATTATTATCATTCAAATATTTGCAGTTAAGGAAACCAATGCATATGGTAGTTTCAGATATCTCATTGTCATATGGTATTTTTTGCTGTGCCTGTAATTTCAGTCAGATATACTCCATTCTGACACTACATCACTCTTATTCCTATAGATCTAGACGGAGTTGGAAGCCTAATGTACAGGAGAAACGCCTCTTTAGCTATATCCACGACAAGCACATTCGTATTAAAGTGACCACCCATGCCCTGAGGTGCATTGACAAAGCTGGTGGGATTGATGAGTACCTTTTGAAGACCCCTTACGAGAAGATGGACACTGAAATGGGTTTAGTCTGGAAGGCTAAGGTTGAAAAAATGTATGCTGAACTTGGTAACATGGACGTAGGCTTCTTCACCCCTGAAGAAGAAGATAAGATTGCAAAGGGTTTTGAAGAACTCAAGCTTGAAAAGAAGGAGGCCAGGAAAGAAGCCAGAAGAGTTCAGTCAAAGATACCAATGAAAGAGTTAATTACGGGTAGTGATCAAGCGGAGCAGAGCGAGGAAGAAAGTACTGATGATTTTAAGAAGGCAGAGCAATAGACTCAAAACCTTATTCAGAGTTTTGGTTGTGATTATGACGAAAGCCTAGCAAACGTGGTACTGCTTATCCTAAAAAGTGAGAATTTACAAGTAGATAGGCCTCTGATGGAGAATTCTTTGTTGAACCCAAATGTTGTATCTTGATGATCTCATGTGTCATTTTATTTTTCCTCTAGGTCTCTAGCTTTGAGTTGTCACATCTGATGTTGGTTCATGATTGTTTGCAAGCTTCAAGCTTCAAGTCCTAGTTATCTATAGCACTGAAGGTGTAACCAGGATCCAATTTTTGAATTCGACACTTGTTTGTTTTAAGTATTATGCAAAATAAAGCTCTAAGATTTGTCTATGAAATTCAAAGTTCTCTTGATTCGAGCACTCCAAATTTGATGTCGGTTAAATTTAATCTGAGATAATTTGCTGGCTGGTGTTTATAGAAGGTGGTTTTCATTTTGCATTACAATGAATAGATTTCATTTTGCATTACAATGAATCAGTATAACAGGTGAACCAACCTGTCTTCCTGCAAACTGCGAAGGATGCATATATTCCAAATTTGAACTCGCAGAGCCAAGCATATTAATGTTGACAATATTCTCAACAATGGCGAGCTGAAAGTGTTTACTGAGCAGATTAAGTGAGCCTTATAACTGCTGTTCATGATTATTCTCGACCTACTAATGAAGCTCACAATAAATAAAAAAAAAGGTGTTTTTTTTATTATTATCCCTGATGCAATCTGTTTAGCGACAAATAAAGATTAATAGCTTCTCAAAAGCTGTTTCCTGTTACCCTGTCTTTGAGCTGCAAGATCTGAACATTGCCACAGTCACAAATTGCTTGATACAAATGTACCAGAAATCACACAGATTGGACTTAGTTCTTATATAGACAAAGAAAACTGAAAGATAACATTACAAACATAAATATGTTTCCTCTAACCAAGCTTGGCCAAGACATCGTCCAGAGCCGATTTAGTCGCTGCATAATACTTCTCTGCCTCTTTGGCGTTCTTAGTCTTCGCGGCATGATCAAGCTGAAACCAAACCACACAAACGAAATAACATTAATCTTCAGTAAAACTTTACTTCTTTTTTTAAATCACAAGTCAATGAACTTACTCCATCAATAGTATTGAAGAGCTTTCCTGTGAGTTCCTTGAGGGGTTTCTTCTCTTCCTTGGATTTTGCTGCAATTACCGTGTTGAGGTCGTAACGGAGATATGAGGCTTTGAGGCGGAGGTCATTCATTACGTAGGGCCACGCTTTCTTGTCGATGAACTCTTTGACGCCGAGGATCTCCTTTGCGGATTCTTTGGCTCTTGCTGCAGCCTGTGCTGGTGGGAGCGGTTGAATGTAGAATCGGTCCTTAAGTGGGAGATCAAAGTCTCTGGGTTCATCTGAGTTCAATGTTCCGGCTGTTGCGTAGGCAAAAGAGAAAAAAAAGCAAACTTTATACTCAATATCTCATGATATACACTTTAAGAAGATGGAAATAACTGTGTTTTCAGAGCTATAATTAACTATGACTTTTATGCAAAATAAGAGTGGTTGATATTAATCATGTTATCTGGAATTAGAGCAATTGATGCATACTGTCTATACTTCTATCTAAGAAAATGTCGCTTCAGACATTGTATTTTCTGACAAAGACATTTTCGTTATTCTCTGAAACGTCCTGCACTTTAATTTCTCTGTTATAACTTCTTCAGGAGATATACCATATTATAAAAGGACTTTGAAATAACCTTTGTTTTAGCTAATTCATGAATTGGTCAATTGCAAAACTAATCATCTAGAATGCTCATCAGATCAACTAAGCAATTTTCTAGTAGAATCAAAATTACCCATAAAATTTTAGTTGATTTAAAGGTAGAATTCAATTTCTGTTGCAAGTAGAAATTAAGAGAATCATAATCGTGTAGCGTCTTATGTACTTAACAAACTTTACAACATTAATGACACATAAGCATACAAATTACCTAAAAATCTCAATGTATCAAAAGCTATCATTATTGCAACTCTAAACCGAGCAAGAGAGAAAAATATGTCAGGTAAATAAAAATAAATAAAAATAAAAAAAAACTTACGAAGTCCACCGGAGGGTGGAGGAGGTGGGCCCAACTTAATGGGCTTGGCATCAGCAAGCACGGCCTGGACAAAAGAGCCACCGGCCAATCCAGCAGCAACCAGCCCAAGCACACTCCTCCTCCCTGTTTGGGGCGCAGCCTCGCCCTCAGCGGCCTGCTGGGCCCTAATTCCTCCTGGGCCCACAACCACACGGCTGCTCCCTGTGGAGCCTGTCAGCCTGCTCGGCCCACTAAGCTGCAGGCTTCCCTCAAGCACAGCCTGAGTTGATCCACGTAAGCCTGCCATTGAAGCCATAGCTTGTGCCATTCTCTCTCTCTTGGTAAATGTTTTTCTGGTTTAAGTTTGGAAAGAGAGGAATTTGTGGGTATTTTAATGATTTCGGGCAACGGGCAGGATGCCTTATCTGAAGATTGCCAATGTGGATAAGTTGGCGGCCATTGGGTGGTTGACACGTGTCATGTTTTGTGGTCTGATGTTGCATTGGTTGGATTGAGTTTTTGTGGCCCTATGGATGGTTGACATGTGTGAACTAGCATTTCTCTTTCGTTACCGGTTCATGCCATCCGGGCAGTGTTTAAAGATACTGGATCCGGATTGTGTATAGATCGTGTCCGCTCCAATTCCAGGACTACTAAGGGGGCATTTGGTATCGGAGAGGCATTACAGTTGCGTACAATGGGACCATTTTTATTAGGTTGCAAGTGTTTGTTTCGTTGTAACTAGATTTTGCAGCCTTTTGCCGCTTACGACTTGCACAAATTTGAGTGCAAGTGGTACTTGCAACTCGAACAACTCAACTAGTTGAGATGGTAAGCATGGAGTTTGGCTTTCCTATAGGGAGATGTAAAAAACTTTCATTAAATGGTGTGTAACTACAGAAATTTAAGAAGAAAATGTAGATTTGAGTTGGGAGTTTTGAGGAAGAAGACGTAACACTCTTGAGCAATGAATCCTTAGTTTAGCTGCCTTGTAGATATAAAAGCGACACTAGGAGATGACAATACTATCTCCGTTATGATAACGGGTTGAAATATCAAATCCTGTTATGAGAGGTTAAGTTGAATTCATGATACCGAAGGGTATTTTGAATCTCCTAAACCAAAATTTAAACAAACTTTACTGACAAATTTGATGACTTTGATCTTGATCAAACTTGGCAGATCACTTTCTCTTAAGAACATCTTTTAACGTTGTCTAATATAAGTTCATTTTAGATTCTACTGTTGCAAAATATCGAGTTATGTAGATAGGTGGAATCCAACTATAAAATTGTAGCACAAGATCGATAATTGGGCATATGGATGATTTGTTTCGTCTCATTTCACTGAGAAGTTACTCTATTACAGCCAATTTATTGCAAACAGAAAAGATCATGTGCCTTACAGAAATTAGAAGTTAACTCGCCTTCTTGAGGTAATGCTAGCTGCTTATACTAACAGCTTTAGAGGGTATTAGACTACTATTGAAAGAGAATGACTTGAATAGCTTAAGAATAACTTTTCTTCAGTACATTTTTCCTCCAATATCCTAATTTCAAATTCCTTCTGTTTCATAGGGAGGAGAGTCCAAAACATTGATCTCCCCTGAAATTGGCGTTGGCTGAAGACAAACTCGGTCGCAGTTTTCAGATGCAAGATTGAGTTTTAGCTAGTCTCAGACTCTCAGCCTGCTTTAGGCTTACTAATGATGGAGAAGTTAAATAGATGAAACGACTAATATTTCTTCCATATTATTTGTGCATTAATAAGATACTCCTGTCTGAAACAACATATTCAAGTTTACTTGCTCACAAGTGTTAAATGTTCGTTGCATCTTAACATACATACCTCGCTTTTTATCAAACTCATATTGTTTTATGTATAATATTCTAGAGGCTCAGTGCTGTCTTTTATCTTTCTGTTCATATAGTTCATGAGTTACAATCTCTTTTTGTTCAATGCATTAAGCTTAAATTTGTAAGCCAGTTGTATTAAACAAGAATCTGACACTACCTGGAAACAAAATAAGAAGTGGAAGTATATTCCATGGTTCTTGGTATTATAATGCTGCCTAATATTACAAGGAATTATCAGGCCATTCTGACCATTACTTCTTGCAGAACAGCTGTAGTGTCGTCGTAGCATGATCTCGTCAATGGATCGCTCTTCTGCTTCACAGCATCCTCAAGCTATCAATTCAAGAATAACAAGGAAAAATACCAGTCAGGGACGTTCATTCAAGTACAAAAGAAAACCAAGTCAATATGTTTCCTTACCTTTTCTACATTGTCGAATAGTCTATTAGCCAACTGAAGAAGGGGCTGCTTCTGATCATCAGGAGCAGCGGAGATAACCTTATCGAAATCATAATACATAACAGTAGACTTAAGACATAAATACTTCTTTAGATAATTCCAGTTATCTTGCCCTATTAAATCCCCCAACGCTAACAAATCAAATGCATAATGCTTCAACCTGAGCATACTCCCTTGCACACCAATATTTGCCATGTATATACCTTTCGTCAAGAAAGATCGAGTTCCTGATTCTTCATTTGCAATCTCTGAAACACCATTTTTTTTTCATATTTTCATGGGTTTTCACGAAAACAAACAGATGCAACTAAGTTTTAAAAAATGGGTGTTTGCTTACTGTTAGTGACTGTTGGGACTGGTAATGGACCTGTGAGCCAAAAGCCATTGTTCTCCTCCTCAGCGTGAAGGGGGAGTAGCTGATTGAAGATAGCGGCGACAGTGGCTAGGCTGAGTGTGGCTCTTCGGCTTGTAGCTTGTGTGTTAGTTTGAGGTAATTGAGGGATTTGTGAGGTTTTGGCGGCAGAGGTGATGAATTTGGGTTTTGGCTTCGGGGATGAAGAGAAGAGTTGAGAGGGTGCATTGAGGTTTGAGAGTGGAGTAGCCATTGATAGGTGAGGAATTGGAGGGAGTAGGATTGAATGTTGGATTTCTCTAGTGTGTGTATGGTTGTATTGTGTGGTTATCCAATTGAGGTGTTTTGGAGGTTTTTGGCCATTCAAATTGTATCCATAGAGGCTAGAGTGGAGAGATTAGAGGGTGGTTTTGGCAAGCTTCGGATTTATAGAAGTCTTTTTTTTTTTTTTTTGAAACCTTAGTATATTGCATTCTATAATACTGATTACAGAGTTATTAATCCTAATACTGATTACAGATTTATTGAGTTTTTTTTTTTGAAACCTTAGTATATTGCATTCTATAATACTGATTACAGAGTTTTAAACATTATGTATCCTTCACTGTTAACTGGTCTACAATGGACAATGATGTAAAGAAAAGTATAAACTTTATCAAAACACCTGCATATGAGCAGAATGTTATGAGCTATTTAAGAGGAGTTTTGGGAAATGATTTGACATTTCAACTGGCCATTGTACGATTTAGAACACACACTAGCATGCAGGATGTTCTCCGATAAGATTTACGCTCGGTACTTCAGTTAGTCCCTCTAGTTGCTAATTATACTCTTTGATTGGAGGGACTAATTTCAAACTAACTTAAGCATTGAAGGACCTGATAGAAATTTCAATGATTTGAGGGATTAATTTCAAAATAACTTAATAATTAGGGGACCTAATAGAAATTTCAATAATTTGAGGGACTAATTTAACTTTTCAGAGGCTAATATGGGAAACGCGAACATATGAAGTTTTCCTTTCCTTTCCTTTCCCCTCCTCTCAAAACTCTATTTGCATGAATGCCTCTCAAACTTCACAAACTCCCGCCAACTCTAAACTCTCTCCAATGCGGCAATCTTGTTCAATCCATCACCAACCTCAAATCCCACCTAAAAGGGAAACAGCTCCATGCCTACGTTATCTCCACCGGCGTTCTCATCAACAACACTTATCTCGCCACCAAACTCTGCGCAATGTACGCTATCAATGGAAGAATGGTAGAAGCTCGACTTCTCTTCGATGGGATTGCGTTCAAAAACTCCTTCTTGTGGAATTCTATGATAAGGGGCTACGCTAGCAATGGGTTTTCTCTTGATTCAATAGCAATGTATAGGGACATGTTGAGATCTGGCAATAATGGGGATAATTTCAGTTACCCATTTGTTCTTATGGCTTGTGGTGATCTTTCGCTTGTTCAGATCGGTAAAAGGATCCATTGTAAGGTTATTTTTAGTGGGTATGAGCCAGATGTTTACGTGGGCAACTCTCTTCTCGCAATGTATGCTAAGTTTGGAGAGATGGGAGTTGCTCGTAAGGTGTTTGATAGAATTCCTGAACGAGATTTGACTTCTTGGAACACTATTATTTCGGGTTATGTGAGGAACTGTGATCCAGAAAAGGCGATTTCTGTCTTTTCTGTTTTGGCCAACGGCAAAGTGGGAGTGGACCAGCTGACCCTTGTTGCGGTATTGCCGGCTTGTGCCAATTTAAGTGCATTGAAGCAAGGCAAGGAGATTCATGCTTATATTCTTCGTAGTGGTATGGAGTTCAATAAAATTTTGATGAATTCTCTTATAGACGTATACATAAAATCTAAATTTATGATGGGCTCAAAGCGATTGTTCGAAAGGATGGCTAATAAGGACACTGTCTCATGGAATACTATGATTTCAGGCTTAGCGTGCCAGGGCGATGCCATTGAAAGCTTAACTTTATTTCATAGAATGAACCAAAATGGATTTGTCCCTGACAATGTTACCCTTGTAGCAGTACTTGGAGCTTGTGATAAAGTAGCAGCCTTGCAATTTGGGAAGAGTCTCCATGCTTATCTCATTAGGAAGGGACTTGATAAAGGAGTTACAGTTGGGACTTCTCTTATAGACATGTATGCTAAGTGTGGGAGCTTAGCCTGTTCTTGTCAAGTTTTTGATGAGATGCCCGTTAAAAATCTCATTTCCTGGAGTGCAATGATTTCAGGATATGGTCTACATGGCAAGGGAGAGGAGGCTGTTGAATGCTTTAATGAAATGAAGGAAAAAGGAATAACACCAGACAGAGTTACATTCACCTCAGTTTTATCTGCATGTAGCCATTCGGGATTAAGCCTTGAAGGCAAAGAGATTTTTCACCAAATTTCAAATGAGTACTTCAAAAAGCCTAGTGTTGAGCATTATGCTTGTATGGTTGACCTCCTCGGAAGGATAGGCCAGTTACATGAAGCATACAAGTTGGTCATGAATATGGCAGTCAAACCTAATATTGATGTGTGGGCTGCACTTCTTTCTGCTTGTCAAATCCATCATAATGTTGAACTAGCTGAAATTGCCGCTCATAAGGCTTTTGAGCTTAAACCTAAAAGTGTTGGAATTTATGTTGCCCTCTCAAACATTTATGCTAAAGAGAAGAAGTGGGGAGCTGTGAGGAGAGTGAGAGATGCTGCAAGATACAATGGTCTTAGAAAACCACCAGGATGCAGTTTTGTTGAATTAGATATGACAATCCATAGATTTCTTGTGGGCGATAAATCTCATCCACAATCACAGTCCATATATGCCAAGTTGAGTGAATTGAGGCAACAATTAAAAGAATCTGGGTATACACCAGATTCCAGTGTAGTGTTGTATGAAGTTAAGGAGGATGTGAAGGAAAACTTGCTATGGGATCATAGTGAAAGACTAGCCATAGCTTTTTCTCTCTTGAACACTTCCCCGGGGATGACTATAAGAGTCACAAAGAACCTACGGGTGTGTAGTGATTGCCACAACGTCACCAAACTTATATCTAAGCTCGTCGGTCGAGAAATTATTGTGCGAGATGCTCATAGATTTCATCACTTCAGCAATGGCTCTTGTTCTTGTCATGATTTTTGGTGAACGCATGGAGGCAAGTGACCAATTTTCTGCTGAAATAAGTTATTTTAAGTTAATTTCATTTATTTAAAATTTTATAATAGGCTTCTTGCAGCTTTAATGTGTATGTGGGATATTACATCTCAAATACTTGGGTTTTAGGTTGTCATGGTTACCCTGTTTATTGCTTCAGAGAATCTAATTGATGGTTTGTCAATATACTTT
Source organism: Asparagus setaceus (assembly GCA_012295165.1). NCBI lineage: Eukaryota > Viridiplantae > Streptophyta > Magnoliopsida > Asparagales > Asparagaceae > Asparagus > Asparagus setaceus. Next base: position 4,545,108 of record CM022706.1, read on the forward strand.
CATCAAGAATTGGCACAGAATTAACCGATATGGACACATTACTAAGATCCTTAAGTGTAATGACAATGTTTATCTTAATATAGAGTCACTACATTCAAACATAAATTTTTGGTGTTTGTCCTGCAGTATTTGATGAGAATTCATGGAGGATCCTTTTCTTCTCTAAATGGGAAGAGAGGCCCTCAGACCATGGCAAGAAATGAAATATATACACATTCCTAATCCTCATTACAACATTGATTGAAGAGATAAAAAACATCATTAAGGAGATGATCAGGCTTTCCTTTATGAAAGTTCTTCTGGAACTCTAGAATACTATCATTATTTTACGAGGGTAAGGGGTTGAAACTTGACTGATTATTTCACCCCACTGTGGGAGACCCCAATAGCTGTCAAGCTTTCTTGTGCAAGTATTTCTTATTTATGGGCACTTTGCTAGCTTGATTTTCGTAACAGGACTGTTTACTTCAATATAGATATTAACCTGTCAAAAAGATCATACATGAAATCAGCAAAATCATCCAATTCTCCACCCACAGTCATATTCCTGTCTGCATCAAAGGGAAAGGGCTCAATTGGTTTTGTTGCTTCTAGAATATTTTCAAGTGACATCTCTGGTTTTGATCTTTCCACGGGTTTCATTGGATTGAAATACTTCCCAGGATCCGAGCAGTAATCCTGAAAACAAAACAGATAACAGTCAAACAGAAATTCGGTTAATGCTTGTGCTTTATTTCTGAGCTTAAAACCTCTACTGAGGTTTTGTTCCATGATGCGTTCTCAAGTGCAATGCATTATCATCTACAAATGCTGTAAACTCTGTGAATGGAATCAGCAAAGTGATATTCCAGAGTTTACAAGTTCTACAGAGAAATTTGTGCCAAGTGCCACACAGGAATACTGTGATAATTCCATCTCTCCGATACAACAGACAAATAGACTTACGAAGGCTCTTTACCTGGTCAGCATGCATTTTTCTTACAAATATCTTGAAAATTCTGAAATTCTTTTTCATCAACAGTTCATCTGACAGGCGGAGATAAGTCATTGCTGCAACTCTATGCTTGACAGATTCATTTTGATTGCCAAAATTGGGCCTCACACTCTTCAGTATTTGATTATATGCTTTCCTGTCATACCGATTTAGTGCATTCTCACATGCCACCTCTATTTCCTCCCTCCAAGCAGCACTGAACACCTGTCATGAAAAACTTTGTGCTTCTGTTGTTACATCATTTTAACTTCTGTAGATAGACCATCTGTACTATCACCAAATTGAACTACTACCCCTGTAGTTCTATTGTTGCAGATACACCCCCTGCGTGAAAAACTTTTGACCTCTTTTCTGGGGTCTACTGCAACAATAGATTTTCACTTATGGGGTCTATCTGCCACTATAGAACTCTTTCAGGGGATCTATCTTCCACAATAGAACTAAAGTGTAGTAAGTTCAATTTGGCGATAGTCAGGGGGTCTATCTGCAATTAACCCTTTTCACTTCTATTGCAGTAACTATGTTCACCCGTTGAACAAGTTCCTCAGGTGCACTCTTAGCTTCTTCAATGTGCTCAGAGTCTCTCATCTCAACACACGTGAAGTTAAGAATAGCATTGTGTCTCGATAGCATTCTTGCCAAGGGTCTGTAACCATCTTGAACATTCAAGTTGTAGTATCCTGCAGTGAGCTCTGCAGCATGGCTATCAGCTCTATACCACCAGTGTATTCCCGAAACCTATTATGGACTAAATCACACATCACTAAGCATTAAAAATTTGGATATTAGTTTGTTCTTTTAATTGTCATACTTTTGCTGCGAGCTTAAGATTGCAGCCCAGGAAAGCTTGGTTAGCTGTTTCAAGTATCTGATTCCCATGTTCTATTAACTTGTTGGAGTACCATGTTAGAAAAAATTGGCCTTCTTCTTGAAGGTATGTTCCATTCAATCCAAAGAATTTGGTGGAGTTCGGCATGTCATTGTACTCTCCTGCATCATTTGGCAAGTCCCATTCATGGTGCCCTGCCTTTGTTGCTGCCTCTTTGAAATCGGCTTGGAGGTATTTGTCGTAACACTGTAAGATATTTGAGATTCGTTATTCCTGTCTTTTCTTGCAGTTTGAAAGTTGTTATTAAGTTCTATAACTGCTTAAGTTTTGTTTAAAACCTTTATCCTTTGGACATGATGGCATCGTGGCATGTTTATGCATGAAAGAAAACATGTGTATCTTTTTAATATTGTTAGATTTCTCTTTTAAAACTGATAGAGAGTATTACTGGAATTAGTAGAAATTCTAATCTTCACAGTAATCGAACAGGAGCAAGAATAAAGCCTGGGACAGAAGTTGTGACATTTAATTGCCCTTGAAGCAAAATTATGATGTCAGTATCTTAAGAATTAACACATTTATGAATCCGAGTTTCCATCGGTGGAATTCACTGATAGAGTGATAGGTAATCATGTTATAAAATGAAAGGAAAGAAATATTAGGGGTATTGTTTAGCAATAAAATCATGAGATCTTGGATAGGGTTTGCTTTTATTAGGAGAATGATGGTGTTGTGATAGACAAAAAGTCAAGTTGTGTTACCTGGAATTCTCCCATGCCCGGGAAAACCCATCCCTGGTTGCGGGGATAGGAGGGGTACCTTAATTCTCCAGCAGGACCAAGGCCCACCTCTATATCTGTTATAAGACAGACATCTAAAAAATCTGACATGTTCTCTCTGAAGCTCTTCATGTAATCACTGTATAACTGCAATATTATCATAAACATGGATAAAACTTAATAATGCATAATAATTTGATTTACTCCAGATTCAAAATAAGCGGAAAATGCGGCTGGGGCTTTCATTTTGAGGCCCCATCTTTCCCTAAAAAAAAGAGCTGGAAAAAGAAGTGAGACCCAATAGATATAAAAACGCTTAGTAATGTATAGCAAACTTGCTCAGTCACGATATTGTTTATGTAAAATGTGCTCCGGTGGTTGCTTTATTTTGTCTATCTTTTTTTGCTGGACGATAATGATGTTTAATATAATTATTGATGATTTTGAACTTTTTTCTTAAATAAGGTTGACTTAACTCAAGATATTCACTGTTATTTATATTCAATCTCCCTGTCTTAATGATGTTATTATTGTTCATTTATTTTTCACATCACTGAGATTGGATGTGATTATATTGAACCATTTTGTTTATCTCTTTTGCTCATTTTGTTAAACATGTACAAGTTTAAAGCACTTGACCGTGATAAGAGGTGGTTGCAAGTTCGAGGAAACCTGCACCTTATGATGAGAGGAGATTCTCCATGAGGAGGATGGAGTGATACCCCTCCATTCAGAAAAGAGAGTGTACAAACACTCTTATCCAACAGATGAAATCTACAAGCAGATGATATTACTTTGTTTTATGATGATTTCATGAACATGGAAGCAAAAAAGAAATATTATCCAATAATGCCCTTAAGATCATCTTAGTAAAGGAATAGAAAATCAAAGAGGAGGAAAACAACAAATAGAAATATGAATGTAGTAATTAAAAATAGAAATATCCACATGAGAAGGGTATCCATACCGCCCATGGAAAAGTGGTTGATTATCCACTCCAATGCTTAGGCACTCTGGATTCCTTGTACGCCTTCTATTTGTGTAGTATATATCTGGATTTATCTCCCCAATTTCACGAATCCATTTTGGTAACGGAATATTATCAACATCCCCAATATTTCCACCACACTGATGAAAAGACATTATAGACTGCAACTTCAAAGCTTCTTCCTTGACCATTTGAAGTAAACTTCTATAACCACTCCAATCATAGTCCTTTGCTCCTTTGCCTTCAACGATGCCCCACCATACATCCACCATCACACCATCCACATCTGCTGCTCTCAGTTGCTTTAGTTGCATTCTGAGTTCTTCAGGCTGCTCGATTTTATTCTGTTGATTGATTACACCTAACTGTAGGAAGAAAATTTTAAGAGTTATGAAGGAAATAACGATTTTAAAGACATCGGTTGCAATAACAGTGATGAGGATGTAAACTTAACTGGGAGCATCACATACACAGGTACATAGTTTGCTAGCATTTTTTCCTTCTCTGTAAGAGGCATTTGGTCCTGATTATGTGCATGGCATACCAAACTTAATTAGTCCTTCACCTTCTAGAGCAAAATAAAATTTCCATGTAGTCATTATGCGAAATTTCCAAAATTTTTACTTTTTCACAGTTCTTTAAGAAATCAGGCTTCTGAGTTTCCTTCATAACTGTTTTCATTTGGCTATCTTGATATCATGAAAAGTATATCGCTTGAGTATTTTTTGGAAAAACATGCATGATTGGTCGTCCAAATGTATCAGTAATTGCCACCTTAGTTTGTGGAGACATTGCTGGAGCTTGAGAGGAGACAATCTGAGGAGCTGGAACCCTCTCCGAATAACCTAAGAATAGTGATTTCCGTGCGAACCTTTGCCGCCATTTTCTCCTACATAAGTGAAGCCTTGGCACTGAACCTCTTAGTGCCAATTCATTAAGGCCCACCTTCAAGTGTGATACTGTTGCCATTTTCATTTGATGCTGCTTTTTGAAACTTTCAGAAGGAAGTAATTCCTGCTTTCAGTTAAATAAGCTTCTCTTTCTCTCTATCTCATGATTTTTATCAACAAGAATGAGATTGGTGGTGGGTATTACTCCTTTCTTTGCTAGATCTTTATGCTTCTATTCTTTTATCCTTCTCTTTTTCTTTTTCTCATTCTTTTTCTTGTTTTTTGCTTGGTCTTTTATGTGATGTTACATTTCATATGTTTTTGTCATAACAGAACAAAGTTTTGATGTTAACATCGGTTCTTTTCTTCCTCTCTATAGATAAAAGAACAAACGAAGTCTGAGGCAAGGGCTTTCATAGGATCAAAAGCCATTCTCTTCCACCGATTTATTTCGTGTGAGACATTCATCCACTGGTTTTCTATTTTGAAAGAACTATTAGTTGCAATAATGGTTTATAATTATGATAATGCTAAATTTATTTAGGGTGAGAGGAATCAAGGCATTCTTCCAAGAACAATGTGGATTCTGTAGATTAAGGGCTTTTAACAACAGGGGCAAAAAAAAAAAAGAAAAAAGAAAAACTGAAGTCTGAGATCTAAGTTCTCTTTTCCTTTTCCTTTTAGCCTAGTGGATCTTTCAAAATTTTAGGACAGGCTCAGTTTTAGTTCTATCTGCCTTACTGAAAGAGAGAACATAATCTAAAAGCCCCCAAGTTTTACTCATTTTTTCTTAGAAGTTCTCTACTTTCTATTTTTGACGAAGAAGCCCTTGGGTTTTGTCCCTCTCTTCTAAGAAGATTTAAACTTTTTTTTTTTTGACAATGAAAGCCCTAAGTTTTGTTTCTCTCGTCTAACAAGCCTCCAAAATTTCTTGTTAACTCAGGGATTTTGTCGTCAAAAAAAGAAAGATGGAGTTTCTGAGACAAAAGGCGTAAAACCTAGGGGCTTAGCTGTGAAAAAAAGAGAGAGAAATTTGAGGGCTTCTTAGAAGGGAGGGGTAAAACTTCGTGGCTTTTTTGTCAAAAATAGGCTCATTAGAATAGAGGAGCAAAACTCAGGGGCTTCTTAGACTATGTTCTCTACTGGGATATGGGATATAGCCTTAGTTTGGACCTATCGAAAACCAGTTGAGAAATTACAGTGAGAAATAACTAATAATTAGCTATCTTACTTTGCTACATTTGTTCATAAAACAACTACCTGAGTTCTAAATTTCTTATTTAGGCAGACATCATACTCAGGAGATTGGTTTTATTCCCTATTAGAAATTTGATTCTCTTCTTGAGTTGTTCGGTTTATCATTGATTTTTATTCTCTTCATGTATGCCGTGATTATTTTCCAACCAACATAGCTTTTTTTTTTTTGGGTGTAGCATGAGGCATTAGCAATGGTATGAAAGTCTCATATATAAATTGTTAATTATTAGTTAGTTACAGTTTGTTTGTGGCATGAGGCACAAGCACTTTTGTACTAGAATGACATATCCCTAATCCACCCCCCCCCCCCCCCCCCCCCCCCCCAAAAAAAAAAAAAAACCACCCTCTTCTTGTTGCAGTTCAATAGAATAGATAAGGGTATAATTGTCTGACCATTCTAAACATTAAAGTTAACTCAATATTCTCCACTTATTCCACCTAATTCTAACTAGGAGACTAATATCAACACATACAGGAGATTCGTGGGACAGATATCAAAGTAAAATTATTTGAGGGAAGAATATCAGAATACTAAAGAAAAAGGGACTAGTATAAAAAAGAATTTTTTTTTTAATCACAGTTTGATGGTAGAAGTTGACCAACATTCAGCATGAAGGTTAAAAACAGGAATTTAGGCTCCATGTCATTGAGATGTGTAGTTATTTAGTTGGTAGACATTTACAACTGTCCGGACCTCCAACCCAATTCATCCTTTTAACCCGAACTTCCATAGATGCCCCCCTTTCTTTCTATGATCTCTCCCAAATATCCCTCCTCTTTAACGGGTTATTTTATGTATCTTGACACCCGCATATTATTGGGTTATTGTTTCAAAGGATACTTTCTAGCCCTTTAATAATTTTTGGTAGAATTTTTAAGAAATAGCACTGGCATGATTGAAAAAAATAAAAATAAAAAAATTCTTTCGCTGTCGCAATCTTAACAAGAGATGTCTATTAATGAGTCAAGCTATGACAATTATCAACAATTATGATAAAAAGTTATCATCAATTGAAGCGGAAGGAATCTGAATCCGATTTTTATTCTTTGGATTAGTTTTATACTGTTAGCTCAATCATGCATTTTTCTAAAAATTATAGTTCTAATGAGCAAATTTCATGATACTGTTATATCTCTTTTAAGATAAGATATAATTGCAACTACAGTGTACATGACAAATTATTATTTACAGGTGACTGTTTATTTCGCTACAAATACAGGTCTTTTTGCAACCAGAACTGTAAAATGACCTTTTGCAAAATAAATTACAGTACAGTCAATTGATTGCAAACAATATTTGCAGAAAGTGACTTATATATTTTTTAACAGCGGGTAATGGAAGTTTACAGGATCAGGCGTGGAATTTCGGTACCCGGACCGTCACCAACTCCCGACAGTAGAAAGGTCATTCTCGTCAACACGCGTATATTCAACTTTACATCACGTGCGTTCACGTGACCTCAAAAATCGCAGTCACCCTCAGAAGAACCCCAGAGAGAGAATTCTAGACAGGGAGAGAATTTCACAGAGAGAAGTTCAGAGCAACTCTGGAGAGAGCAATGTTTTGTTATGTTGGGAAAGCGACCAAGATCTTCTTATTTGTGGTCTCCCTCCTGGCGGTGACCGGGCTCATCATCGGCTTTGGGGTTCTCCGCCACCACGACGATGGGCCCCACGAGGGCGGCAACAATCATGGAAGGCCCACGTTTTCACGGCCCATTCCTGCCACTGCCACGTCAGCACCGCCGCTTATGAGCCCACCTAGCCCAGTCTCTGCTGGTCTCGGCCCAGTCTCTTCCTAGTAACTTTTTACTTTTTTGCAGACATTTTCATGTCCTTTCCTTTTTTTCTGTTGATGTATGGTCTAGTTTCAGAGGAAACTGCTTCGGTTACAGTTTGCTGTGAATTTTACCATACTATCATTTGTGTGGTTACAGATTTACTTGCTGCATGAGCGGGTGAGAGTAGGTACCAGGGGTAAATTGGTAATGTAATGGTCAAACCGTACATGTTTTTTTTTTAAAGGAATAATGTTCTGATCCTTTAGAGAACATGGATTAATGTTTGGTTTTGAAAAAAAAAAAAGGAGTAAATGCACACAGGCAAATGAGTACAAAATATATGCCCGGCTAGAAAAAGCACAGGTACAGGTAGCGCTAGCGCTAATTTAAGTTACGGGAGCTACATAGTATTTAATGATGTCACATGGCACCACTCATTTTTTTTTTATGCTATATGTTTTTTTATTTACTTTTACTTGTATTTACTGATTAAAACATCACTGAAAATAGGATAGGACGTCATTGAGAAGAATAACTTGTAAAATTATCAATATAGATTTTAAATATAACCATAATAAATTATATGGGGATACCACTTGATAAAATTCTGTCTCCGCCACTTGCCATTCCTTGAATCCTTCTAAGCTATTTTTAGCTCCGACTTCGAGGGGGTGAAAGCGCTGCGCTTGTTCTCTAGGTAACATTAACATATTTCCCCTTAGAAGGTTTAAAAGAGATGATTTAGGTTTAATTGTTAAGATATCAATGGGAAAAAAACCATAACAGAATAAAACTGCTGAGGTTCTAGAGTGTTGCTTTTTTTGTTTTTGTTTTAATGTTTCTTAAAGTTGTACTATGGTGCAAGAGAGAGTAATGATATCACATATAGTATGAGTAGTCATTTTATTACATGCAATAAAAAGAGCAATATTATCACATATCATTTTGTTGTTTAGATAGTTATTGCTGGCTGCATAACATCATGGGACCAGGTGTTTATAAAAGTGCAGCAATGTGTCTATTCAGGTGTCAACATGCAAATCATTTCCCCTTGGTCTTTGATCAACTTGTAGACTGTAGGTAAGCTGTTGGGTCAATTTGCGTGCTAGCGGAAAATCACATGTTAACTAATAAGTTAATATCAAGAGAAATAGAGATCTAATGTGTGACATCTGATGTGCAATTTTTTTTTTGCTGGTTTGTAGTTATTTGTGCAATTTGCATGGATGTTTGTAATCAAGTCAAGAGGAGCTGTGAAATGAACTTAAATTTACATTTCATGAAGGTACTGTAATTTTTCAGGATTTAAAATTATTGCAGGTAATTCGCTTTCATTGTTAGTTATTAGATGACAGAATTTTATTTGTTTTTCTTCTAATTTGTGATTACTTATAGAGAAGGGCCCATTTATGTTCAATTAATCTAATATTAATGTACTATTCTCCAGAAAACAAATTGCAATTTGTTCTTTTCTACAAAGTGGATAATGTAACCTATTTTGGCATTCCGTTGTAGAAGTATAACAAAGCTGAAGGTCCTCAAATTTAATATTAACGGTGATTAGTGCAATATTGATCAGCACTCTCCTATGACATAGCTAAATACTGTCTTTAAAGAATATAATTTTACAACAACTGCCCATATGCAATTTTTTTTTGTCTTGCAAGAAGAATATTTACCTTGTGTTAGCAACTTAGGATATCAAGACTCAACCGAAATTCGAATAAAGTGATGTCTGATAGATATCCATTTTGGTATGTTAATGGTCTGCTTTTATGAATCGCAGAGGCATATGGTTAGGTTGCTTGAAAAATAATTAAAGTTATGTATTTGTTTATAATAATAATAAAAGGGAATCTTATTTAAAGCAAAGTGGATAATGAGAAAATGCTTTGTTATTGCTGACGGTTGAACAATAATCTTAGATTAGCATTTGAAACATCATATTCTTGTGTATAATTATTGCAAAGACATCAGAAGTCTCCTCTATTACACACAAAATAAAAAGAGAGGAAAAAAAAGACGATGATCAAACCAAATAACAAACGACATCCTAGTTCAAAGACATCGTAGTCCATACTTTTATTCTATTTCGCATTCCATCTCGTTTCTTCTCTAATAAATTGTATACTTAAATACGAATAAGAGAATATAATACTATTGTTTTAAAAACCCTTTTTGTGTGTGTGTGTGTTCTCTACCCTATGTACTTCGCCCTTTAAAAAAGTCAATCATAGCCTAAAAGTATACACACAACTGCTAATAATATATAGAACTTTTTTTCTTTAGATATAATTATAGAACTTAGTAGAGGAATATTCATAACTATCCCTACTATTTAGTAACTAACAAACCATCCCTTATTTCATAACTATCCCTAAATTTTCAAAATCACAGATCCTTTTCAAAATTCTCCTCTATTGCTATTGAACTGTCTTTCATAACTATTATTTTTACACATGTTGATATAGATTATTAAGGTGGTAACAATTTTTTATGTACAAATGTGTATCATATCATGCACCCATTGCGTGAGGTGGAATACTAGTAAAATACAAAACAACTTTTCTAGATCAACAAGGTTCTAGAGACCATAGACCATTATTTCCATTGTATCCTATAAACATGATATTATATATCCAAATATTTATTTAAAAATTCCCTTTCGCATTATATAGATCAAACTTAACTTCTTAATTTACTTTCCATCTTCAGAAAATCACATCATAAACTATTAATAACTAAGTCTGCTTATCCGATCATTGATTAATTAAATTCTTTTTAGAGGGAATAGTCAATTATTCCTGATTACTTGTTTTCTATCTCCTAACAATGGTAAAAACTACCAATATAGAATAGGGGAATAAGTGGGCCAAGACCCATTTATGTCCTTGCATCTTTTTGGCCCATATGTTTTTTTAAGCGTTTGCTCTTTTCAATACCCAATTTTGACGCGTGAACGAATCTCTTCAGCTCCTCTCCTCCACTTGCAACCAATCCCTCGGTCACCCATTCCATCAAAAACCTGCAAAGTTTCGATTTTTTTTGCCCCCAAAACTTAGGGTTAGGGTTTTTCAGGTGGAATTTTGGGAGATGGCTTCGCCTGAAAGCTCCAGTTGGGGTTTCGATTACCCTTTGATCGACAACATTTCCGTCGCCGGCGGCGATTTCGGGGTCCCTGGAAATGGATTCTTCTGGTCTCCACAAGGGATCAATTCTACTCCTAGCGCTAGGTATTTTATTGTCTTATTTTGATTTGTTTTTTCTTTTTGTTCCTTTCTTGATTGGTGTTCATTCTAGTAGTTTTGATATGTTGATTTATAAATCCTAATCTTATTTGTGATATTGATACTTTCATATGCCCTATTGATTTTGATATTATTTACAAGATTTGAAAATGAAAGAGAAGACAAAAATCATTCTAGTTCAAATGCTAGTGGCGTGTACACAGGTGGCCAAATTGGGGGAATCTTGTTAGTTGAATATTTTGTTTTTCAAACCACTAAAAATAGTTAATTTCAATTACTTGACCGCTAGCTTTTTATTCTAGACGTCCTAATAGAATGTTTGGTTGATCTTGGGGTTTATATAGAGTTCTTGATGCTTCTTGAAATACATTTGAATCTTGAATTATGGAACGGGGAGTTTGAGATTAATAGGTTTACACTACACATTGGCATGTGCTTCTTTATGTTTGTTTCCTCTCTCCTGCATGATAGAGGAGTACGAATTATTGATGGAATTTGCTGCCTTAACTTTTATACCGTTGGTAAATGAGTTCTCTTCAGTGCATATTGCTTATGGTGTTATAGGGAATGCATCTACTTTGATTGTTACCGCTCTATAGCAATCTTTACCGAGTCATGTGACCAATATTTGATGCGATTTATAAAGTGCTACTTCACCTCGTTAACTACCTGCTATTGACATCGACATGTGCAAGAGGTGACAAGATGTTTAAGGGTCCTATGTGATTCCTTTTTGCTCGTTCTAGGTCTAATATTAAAATTAAGAACCATCATTTTGAAAAGAACTTCAATGGGAAAGAAGAATATTAGCCTGTTATACATTTTATGAAAATGTTCCATCAAAGATTTAGGAGCTTAAGTTTCTAACTGATGGTTTATTTAATCAGAATTTCGAATTTGTTGATGGTTGGATATATATGTAGATTTAATTAAATTAAGATTGTAAACTTGTATAGGAACTCTGAATACAGTAGAATATTAAAGAACTCTAATTTTAGTGGTTTCCATTTTATATTTTTAATATTTTATATTTGATACAAGAGGACATCTATCTTTCTGAGTGTACTTCTTTTGTAATAGTTGTAGATGGATAAATAGAAGCTAGCTGAGCACTTAAATTATACTTGAATAGAAATAGATTTAGAAGATTTCAAAGTTTTAAGAGTTGTCTATATTAAACATACTGAAAAGGAACGTCAAATATGTTAAAAGGTTAAAAGATCTTAATACCATTATACCTCTGTAGGAAGAAAAGTAGGTGGGCCACGGCTCTAAACTATTTGCTTTTATGAGTAGTCATTAATCATTATGCATTCATCTTGTCAATTTTTTCCCTCTCACGCGACATTCTGTTTCCTCATACTAATATGATTATTTGTGCTGTAATAGTATGGAAACTGGTGGCAACCTGGTAGACTCTGCTGCTGTTAAAGAATCTGGCTCCAAGAAACGGTTTGACTCCTGTTGATTGTGATCTCAGCATTTTGATTTAGATTTTGTTGTATTACCTTTGTTTCTTCTGCAAGCACTAAGCATGTTGGACTTGTAGTGTGAGGTCAGAATCTGGCAGTGTACCTGGCTCTAAAGCTTGTAGGGAGAAAATGAGAAGGGATAGGTTGAATGATAAGTATGTTTGATCTTTTTATGATTCTTCGTGGCATACCTATACTTCTGTTACATTATGTCCTGACCTTGTCTTTCTTATTTTAAATTACACTGTCCTTTTTTTGTGGCAGGTTCCTGGAGTTAGGATCCATATTGGAGCCTGGAAACCCTAAAACAGATAAAGCAGCGATTTTGAGCGATGCTGTTAGGATGGTGACTCAGTTGCGAAGTGAAGCACAAAAGTTGAAAGATTCTAATGAGAATCTCGTGGAGAAGATCAAAGAGTTGAAGGTCAGCACACTCATCTTTTTTATCTTAATTTATATTTAATATTAATTTGTATGTCTGCATGGCTTAGAAGTTATAATAGACATGTCAAATCTTGTAAGGGATAAGTTGTGTATGTTCAGGCGTTCCCTATTCTGTGTTGCTCATTCTCCATGTGAATCTATTGGTTGATGGATGGAACATTAGTTCCATTAGTTGATTCCTTAGCCATGTGGTCTCATTACTTTGTAATTGCATCCATTGACCTTGCTTATGGCATCTGATGCATTAGTAGATTGGGATGCCTACACATGGGTTACCATTACATGTTTATTTTAAAACAATATATGATGTAATTTCTTTAATAAATTGCCACTCTGTTTTTGGCATGCAAAAATGCATTGTTTGCACAAAGACAATCTCTATTGTCCATTGTGTCATTCTACTAGCCTAGATAACTGTTTGCGTAATTGCAATCAATGTTTTAGGATATGGAAGACACTAAAGCAGCTGTCGTAGCCTTTTTTCGATTACCAGAGCATTATTCTTTCTATATATCAAGTTGGTATGTTTGAACAACTTAGGTGTGTCTTGTATCTTTGCTTGTGTCACTGTTGTAGGTTCAAGCAGGTGGTTGGTTCTTTCGTTGTACCATTTGGATGAGATTATGAGATAGTCCTGTCATACCGGTCAAAAGTTAAAAAGTTATTGCCTGAAATTGAAGGAGTCTAGGAGTTAATGTGTTTACATATGGTTGGAGGAACTTGCAGTTTCGAAGGAAAGAAAGAAGAGGTGGGACAGTTAGAAGATGATAGAAGCATGGGACTGAAAAGGATCTTGGGAAATATCACTTTAAATAGTTTCTTCTAAGTAAGGTAGTCTGTTCTTAATACATGATTTCATGCATCTTAAACTTTTAGCAGGAAAAGGGGAAAAAGACCATAACTGTACGTGGTACTGTCAATCTGATATGGTATTGTCAATATGATACATTGATACTAAGGTGTCATGTCATTACCGGCGATAAATTAATTTAGCTTATCGTGTGATACTAGCTGTTGAGAGTTAGCAACTTAATGTCACCTTAGGTGCGTCTGCAAATAGCACCCTTACAATAGAATTTGGGAGGATTTTGGGACTTTATGCTTTGTGTTTGGTGTAGTGCATTGATTTTGCTGCTGATACTTGGGTAGCGGTGGAGTGAGTAAGTTCCACATATCTTTTAGAATTGCCAAATTTTATATTTGAACAATGTGTAATTTAGTTTTATATGGAAAAGATTTGAACTATTGGTATTCAGAGCTGAGATGGTACCATGAATGCTTTCCATATTGTACTGTGCGTATCAATATATTGTTGTCATATGTTAAGATTGGATTAGGATCTAAAGGCATGCTCTGCCTATTATAACAAATTAGCACAGTCGATTACATGGTAAATATATAAAGAATTTCTCCATGCAATCCCTTTTACCTCTTATTATCTAAGAAAGTAAATGCATGGGCCCATGGAAAAAGACATTCATGGTTTATTGATGCACGAAAAGTTCTAAATAGTAGCAATGCAACACCGAGGGCACAATAGGTAGTCTTGTATCTGATACTGACATGATGTGGACATGGGTTTTTCAACACTGTGTCGCTGTTATATAAACTAATGTAAATGCTTATCCTTATGAGCTAAGGTGATGATTGGATTAAATCTGTTACTGCAGTCGGAGAAGAATGAGCTCCGTGATGAGAAGCAGAGACTAAAGCAAGAGAAGGAGAATCTGGAGCAGCAAGTTAAATTGTTGAATTCTCGGCCAAGCTTCATGCCTCATCCTCCTGTAATACCGGCTGCTTTTGCTCCCCAAGGGCAAACTGGAACCCACAAGATGATGATGCCCGTCATTGGATATCCTGGATATCCCATGTGGCAGTTTATGCCACCTGCAGATGTTGATACCTCACAGGATGCTGAATCTTGCCCCCCTGTGGCTTAGGCTTTATAGGATGCTTAGTCTGTGACTGCTGTTGGAAGCCTCATGTAATTGTCCATGAAAGATCCTTTAAGACATCAGTTGTTCTTAGCTGTTTAATTTGATGTTTTAACATTGAGGACAACTAGTTTTAGTTGTTTTGTGTTTATAACTTGTGACTCTGTGTGGTTTGAGTGATGATTATCTTGATCACTTATCCCTTTTCAATATTGTGCATCCTTTCACTGATTCTAGTTTTTTTGCGTCCTGAAGAAATGTTTGAAAGGGTTAAGCCTGTAGCAGTAAAAAATATATTTGTCATCCTCTGTTTCTTTAAACAATTGATTCTTTCTCATTAGAGAGTGCTACATGGGAAATTTTGTCCCGTCGGCAGTCAGGTATGACAAACCTAGATTTGAAAGTTCGGCATTGATACCAAGTCTGGCATTGCTTTCAAGTTCCAGACTTGGTATCAATTAGGATATCAATTTTCTTATGATTTATCTGTATCTAGACTACTACTTTAGCTGTTAGTGGAATGGTGGTTGATTGAATAATTATCAAATACTTTGATGACTATTTATCTAATTTGTTGTTCAAATTTGATTCAGAAGAGCATTTGAGAAAATTTAATGTTGATATTCTTATAATAAACTATTCAGATATAACTATTCATATATCAATTCATTTGTCCATTTTGTTCGTATAATTAATTTTTAATACTTTTGTTATTGCATACATTATGTTTTCATTACTTTATTTTTTAAAATCTAGATTCTAATAATATCCTGAAAAATCTCAATATTAGCTCTCTTTTTCAATAATGGTTCGCATTTGAATTTGGATCCGGAGAATAAAATTCTTATTTAACAATGGGCTTGAAGATTTTGGATGAATGTTGAATATTATCATATTGATATTTGATTTCATTCCAGCACGATTCGTGGTTGTTGGCATCTTTGTTAGTGAGATGCTTCTGACCGCAGTAATTTCAAGATTTGAGTTTTAAAGATTGGATTAATGGCTTTTGCCTGGTTCTTCTTGATGCTGTATCTTTAAAGCAGGTGAACGAACAAATAATTCATATCAAAGAACTAGTACAGTAGCTTATTAATCCATAGCAAAACCACTACAAACAGTCTAGTCCTCAAATCAGCAAAACCATCATCACGCTTGTCACCAATCCAACTCCAATCACCGGACCATGGCAGCTCGCCGCCGATGGTTGTGGTGGAGGTGCCATCCCCGGTAACTCCGATGCTGGAGGCACCGCTCGTGATCCGATCGGAGTCATCGCCAATGCCGGGGAATCATCGGGGGAAGGAGCATTCAGAGGAGCATCTGACGGAGCAACAGAAGGAGCTTCGGGTGTTGGTGGCGCCGGAGTGAGAAGAGTGGCCGGCGGCGGAGCGAGAAGAGTGGCTGGCGGCGGAGCAGCAGTGACTGCTGCAGACACAGTGTTGATCTCCATCTTCATTCCGCCGCTGCAGTGCCCTGCGGCTCCACAGATGAAGTATCTTTTACCTGGGGAGGAGAGCTTGATGACGGTGTTGCCGTCTGCGTAACTGTTTATTGCGTTGGTCGGGGAGCATGAATCGTAGTCGGCTTTTGATACCTCGATTACCGAGTGTTGAGCTCCATATGAGAAAGCTGCGGATATAGGCGAATTAGATGTCTGTATTGATCAGATGACTGAAATTATTTTGGTCTTGATTAGGTGGATATGAATCTGTTTTTGGCGATCCAAAGATCTAATCTCTAACTCTTTAGATGCCCTGAACATCTTGGTGAACAATGATTTGAAAAAAAAGTACTTTATATAATAATAATCTATTTTGAATAGTTCATGCATCTCGTTATTATGTACTTTCTATCTTATTCGGTTCTCTCATATCTCTTATGTCTTTATATCAGTTTTCCTTTCATTCACTTCGTGTGTGTATATAGTTATTGAACCGAACATGATAAATGTACTAGTTACAACAGACAACCCAAAAGTGAAAAAAAGGCGAATTAAGTGTACTAGTTATGGCGGACTTACTGAGCGTGTCGCCAGTTTTAAAAGCTTCAGCCGATGCCCATGAGTTCAGGTCGGTGGTTAACTCCCAGCTACCAGCACCTCCGACCACATGATCTGCTCCCAATGCGGCCTGAAGAAGAACGGCTATTGTTATGAGACCTGTAAATGCTCTCAACGTTGCCATTGTGTATACTATATGAAACTTATCAAGTTGCAAGAATGAACATGGAGAAGGCTCATATATATAGATGTTGATAGTAGAGTTGTTAAGAGTTGTTGGGTTATCACCAGCATAAAATAAGGGAAGAATGTGCAAAGCCATAAAGGATGTTTGCTAAAATTTGTTGGATGATTTGTACTCTGGAATGAGTTGGTATATCTGAATGAATTTATTTCTGCCCATTTTAATATTGACTTACAAATGGATGGGGTTTGTTGAACAAATTGGGTTTGTTGATTATAGAGCCCCAAAACGCTTTGAATGTTTCAGGTAAGTTATTGCAGAGCTAGTAGCATAATTTTAGGAGAGATCATGTGCCATGGATACTAAATAAATCATTATTTGGAATGTAGTTGATGTACATTATTGTGCTGGTATTAGACCAGGACATTATTGTTCTTGTATTAGACCAGTATATTATTGTGCTTGAATTAGGCCACACTGATTTAAAAACTATGTAGATTCATGAGTATATGGTATTGTTTTGATTTATCAGCTGCATTTATCAGGATATGTTGTCTTCTCATATTGGATATTCTGTCAAAAACAAGACAAGCTTGTTTTAATGTTATTATCATTTGTATGTTGTAATTTTTTTTTTAATTTTACTTTTTGATGTTGTTGATGTATATAATCACAGTCACTAACCTCGAGTGAGTTTAGCTTTTAAGAGAGCGGAGTCCGCCTTCTCTCCTAAAGCCAATGACGACTCGATCAAGGGACTCGCCACAAAGAAAGAGGGACTCGTGGAAGAGGCGGAGTTGGGATCTCCGGTGGTTCCTCCGACGGTCAAGTCGATAAAGGAGATAATCTAATGGAGCAGGAATTCACTCAGAAAAGATGGCTTACTTGGTTTGCTGTTCACGTGGCTACTTATACCTAGGGTTGCGGGGTATTTTCGTCTTCCGTTGGCTAAGAAACCATTCTTTGAGTCGACCCTCTCTTCCACGTGTGAGCCGTGATTGGTGAGCATCTCTCATGCCTTCGGTGGTGGCCTTCACAGTGTCAAATTGCGGGTAATTTGCGGGTTAGTGTGGTCTATTCGCCATTAATGGGATGGGATTGACTACCGTAGCCGCATGGGTCCGAGGTGCCTTAAATACCGTGAGAGATGGGGAGTTAAAGGTGTCGGCGCATTTAATCACGATCTTGATGGGCTCGAGTACCGCATAACCGTCGTTGGAGTGGAGGAAGCCACGCAAGATGAGGT
The DNA here is from genome assembly GCA_012295165.1 of Asparagus setaceus. Lineage (NCBI taxonomy): Eukaryota > Viridiplantae > Streptophyta > Magnoliopsida > Asparagales > Asparagaceae > Asparagus > Asparagus setaceus. The sequence goes on from CM022706.1 coordinate 4,563,156, forward strand.
AGGTGGGGCCGAGGCGGGTGGCCGGCTCGCTTCGGCCTCGGGGCGTTCTTCGAGGTAATCAAGCTGGAAGGGGCGACCGGGGCCGCTTCGTGTCGTCCCGAGGGCGGGTGGGCGATAGGAGGGTCTAAATTAAGCCGTATCGTTGGGAAAGGCCGACAACCGGTAGGACGGGCTATAATGGGTGACGGGTTGGGAGGGCGTCTAGCATCGCCTTCAGCGTCGTCAGAAGCGGACTAGCGGTCGGAAGGTGATAGCTGGTTGCCTCCACGCCGTCCGATGGGGCGAGTGGCGTGAAATGGCCTCGGCGATTAATCGGCCAGGCGTCGACCGTCACCGCCTTCGCGTCGTCCGCGGAGAGAGCCGGCCGACGCGTCGACCCGCCTCGCCGTTTGCTATGGTGATAGTCATCTATTGGACCATGGCGGGTCGGTAAGTGTCGGCCGCCTTGTGGGTCGGTAGCGGAGGCTCGAGTCATTTTCGTTGTGACAAGCGTTTATCCGTGTCGGTGTCTCGTTTTCTCCTTAATCACTGGTTAGTGGTTATGACCATAACAGTTGGCCCCTTTCGCTTGGAGTCGGTTGGAAGCGAGTCCAAGTGAAACGAATATCTGACCTCGGACGGAGAGGGTTCGAGAGGGTTGAGCGTTTCATCGATGGGGCGTGGGCGATGTCGTGGCGGTTCCACGGCCATTGGCGTTCGCCTTACGGGTGCGAAGTGGGGCCCTCACGGGAATAGGTAGGGTTGCTTTTGGTCTCCCGAGGCGGCGCCTCGGGAGTGGGGTTTCAATCTTCTCCGTTGATCGCCAAAAGGTGTGGCGCCAGTGGGTCCCACCATATAAATACGGAGTGGTGAATGGGGAGAAGGCATCCGCTTTCCTTTTCAACCGCAAATTCAGGCGATTCTCCGGCGAGCGATACAGATCTGTTATGGATTCCGATCGTCATAAGCAGCTTGACGAGTTCCGTTCGAAGGTTACTCGGTATGAGATGAAGTCTTTGCGCTCGAAGTTTGACATTAGAAGGGTTACAAGTTGGAGGCTCAGCGAAATCATCTCGGTTATGCGACCATGGTGAGCAGAGGGCTCCTCGTATCTCAAGCACTTGGAGTCGCGGCCTTGACTGTTGCATCCCTTTCTCAGAAAAGTGTTCGATGAGCTAGGTGTGTCTCCAGTACAAATGACGCCAAACTCGATAGCCATATTGGTCGGCTTCACCGTCATGCATCGGCTCGATTCGACCAGCGATGGCGTCTTGAGCCACTTGGTCGGCATTACGGTCCAGAAGACGCCTCACTACTATCTTCAGATGTCGGCAGAATTCAAGGTCGTCCTTGATTTGCCCAAGTCGATCAAGGGGTGGAAAGATAGGTTCGTTTGGGTCAGGGGCGACTTCGAACTTAGGGTGCGCGTCTTGGCGAGATTAGAAGAAACCACGGAGCCTAAACCCTTGTCGGTCGAGCACCGTCGTGAATTGGAGCAGATCCTCCAATACACGGGGCCACGCACGATGGACGCTTTGTTTGACAAATCAGTCTTGCGGCTCCATGGGATTTCTTCCACCCCTCCTGGCCCTTCCGATGAGGCGAGGGCTCATAACGTGACTTTCGGGGGGATAATTGGGAGAGCGTTGAGGGCTGAGCCTACTTCGGATGAGGAGTTCCTGGAAGAACCCGACGAGGGGTTAGGTCGGCCGGCCAAGCGACAGAGGCGCGAGTCGTCTTTGGAGGGAGTTCGCCCCCAGCAGGAAGGAGGCAAGAGGATCGAAGTGGGGACGACCGTTATGGGACGCGAGCATATATCTGAAGGTGTCGCCTTGGGTGGCGGGCCCGGTTACCGGAGGACTCGGCAAAAGAAGACCAGCCGTGGTCCCCGAGGTGCCAGACGGGCGGGAGAAAGTGTGGAGCATCCGATAGAAGAGGAGTTATTAGAATCAGAGGAACAGGAGGACGACCGACTATCGGTGGGCTGAGGGAGGAGTCGACCTCGAACCCTGAGTCGCGGCAAATATCTGGGGAGACTCGTGAAGCGGTACACCACGGGAGTGATCGAGCCGGGCGAAACCGGCCCGTCGAGGCGGCTCGTCGCCGGCGAGAACCGTGGGTGGCGAGGCGAGTTTTGTTCCAGCGGGGTGGCCCTCTCCCTATCACGCGGTCGAGGTTGAGGGGGATTGGAGAAAGGTGAGTGAACTGATGATGGGGACGCTCTCTTCTGTCAGCCGTTATGAGGGGGAGCCTGATGCAGAGCATCGATATAGGCCAGCGTGGTATATGGATGCCCGCTCATCGGTATTAAGGTCGAGCTATGTACAAGGAAAGGTGGCAGAGCAGTTCAACTTGCCCGTGGACCGGGAGATTTTGAAGGTGATTCCCGATGTCGGTCTGCATATCATCCTGCGGAGTTACTTGACCAGGGGTTGCTTAGTGGAGGAGGAGCTGTTTGGTCGGCTGCGTCAGGGCCACCAAGCCTATCAAAGGCTTCGAAAGAAGCATCTATCTCCCGAGGCCGGCTCCAACGAGGACCTTGACCGAGTTATCGAGGAACTTTCGATTAAGCAAGCCGAGCTCGACGACTGGCGGCGCGAAACGGAGGTTAAGGACCAAGTTATCGCGGGACTAAAAGCGTCCGGTGAGAGAATGCAGGCCGAGATTGAAGAACTCCGGCAGCGCCGAAACGGTGAAGGCGACACAGGTCTTCCGGCGGTTTATAGAAGCTGACTTAGCGATGTATGATTTGCGCTAGAAGCGGAGTGTAGCAACCGCCAAAACCCGGTTAAGCGGAGAATCGGTCGCCCGTGAGCGACTAGTGAGGGAGTGCGCTCAACTTAAGGAATCCTTAAGTAGGGTGGAGGAAAGGGCGAAGTATCTGGAGTCGCACGAGTATCGGTCGTCCCTGAGGGAGGAAGGCCGACCGGCCATCATCGAAGAATACCGACAGAGCACGCTGGGGAAGGTTGAAGTCGCTTTGGCTTGCAAGGCGGGTAGCGATTTCATGGTTAAGCAACTACCGCCTGAGTATCAGGGTGTCCCAGGTCGGCTCCGGTATCCTCCGAGTATAGCCGGCCAGATAGATATCCTCTCAAGATTTGAGGCGGTAGGGGCAGGCTATGACCTAGGTGACAACGACGCCGAGGAGGGAGAGGAGGACGGGTCATCAAGTGACGGTTCTTCGAGTGAGGCCGACTCGGGTCAGTAGTTTAGGTCTCGAACATTCGTTTGTCATGTAATTGTCGGGGTGTATACTTTGTACTCGTTGTTAAATGAATGAATTCAGTAAGAGTTTTTCCGTTTTCGTAGTTGCGTTTTGCGTTGCTTTCTATGGGTGAAGCGATTCGGTGGGTTGATTGGTTTGACGTCACGACTTGATCGCGCTCGCGCCTCGAAGGGCCGGCATGGCCTTCCATAAGATGGTCGACCCAGGACAGCTGGGTCGATCTTTGGGGTTACTTGTTCTCAGTCCGTTAGTTCGCTGGACCGGCCCGGTGGGGCGGCCAACCAGTAAGCGGTTTGGTTTTCTAGGCATAGCGTTCTTGTAGAGGATAAGGCTTGGCGTCAGCGGTACTCTAGCCGCCAAAGGCGCTTCGAATTTCGAGCGAAGAGACGTGGGTCATAAAGGCGGGATTTTCAATTTTCAAGAGGCGGTTCGTATCCGAGAGCCAATCCCAACCGTTGGATTTCAAAGTTGAACTGCCGTCCAGGAATAGACACGTGGGCGTTTTGGGTGTCTATATGTGCCCTTACCCTATTTGGGGGTTTCTCTTCGCACTTTCTAAAGACTCGTCTCCTTCTTAATCTGAAATACTTTAAAGAGCTTTCTGCCATGGCTGCCTCTACCTCCGCCCCCATTGACAGGATTGCCAAACTCAAGTCTTGGCAGTCGAAAGCGAGAGGAGAGGATCTGGAGGGGCTTCATGAAAGGTACGATCTCCCCGGAGGATTTACGGTTTCTCTTCCAGAGAAGGACAGCGCTATTGTTGATCATGGCGCGGATAAGCTACCACTATACATGGCGCACTTGGACAACGGACTGCGCCTTCCTTTGCCGGCGTTCGTGAAGAGGCTGTGCGAGCGGCTTGGGGTGTCCCCGATGCAGTTTGCCCCTAACGCCATTGCTACGATAATGGCGTTTTTGGTGATCTGTCATCGAGTGAAGGTGTAGCCGACTCTTCAGCTCTTCGGTAATCTCGTCACGGTGAGGGCGATGAAGAAAGACGCCCATTTCTTCTTCGGGTATGTGGGCGGTCGGTTTGTTGACATTCTGGACTCGAACAAAGACTGGAAGAACAAGTTCGTTTGGGTTTTCGGCGCCGACGCCGAATTGGCTTGCCGTTCGTGGCCGGAGATCAACAAAGACGGCTTGAAGAATCTTCCCCTCTCTGCGGACGAGAGGCGCGACCTGGACAAGTTCCTTCATTATTCAAGGTTGCGGAAGGGCTACAACTTGTTCGACAACGCTTCGTTGAGGGTAGCGGGGTTGTCGTTCGTTCGACCGACCGGGGTCGACGAGGAAAGAGAGAAAGAGTTGCTAGAGGCGGCTCCCCAACGGGTTGAAGATCTCAAGAGCGGGGGTTCTAGCCCGACCAAAGCTGAAGCGCAACTCCATGAAGAAGGTCGGGGAGAATTTGTCATCGCGAGGCCTGAGTGGAGAGAGGTTTGAAGAGTTGGCGTCTATGTTGCGGTGAAGAGGGCTCTTCTGCGTCCGGGCCGTCGACCAAAGAAGAAGAAGAAGACGAAAAAGTCGACGGGGTCGACTTTTGAGGGGACGACTGGAGCGGCGGTTCTCGAACAGGCCGAGGGCACCGCGGGGGAACTTCCAATTGCTGGGGGAGAGTCGCCCTCGGGGACCCTCTTTCCCTTGCCCCAACCTGGCGAGGTCGTATCCGAGGGGGAGTCACGTCCTCAGGCCGGTGAAATTCCCGATCCATCGGCACCGAGGGTCGCTGCGGCGACTGAGGAGGCCCCTGTCGGCCAAGCAGCGGAGACGTCCTCCGAAGAGCTTACTCAAAGGTCGGGGAAGGAGGCGGCCATCTCGGATGACTCGGCTCCGGAGCCGGACCTTTTGGGTTTACTCAAGGATCTGGGCGTAGAGCTTCCTTTTCGCCACCGGATTACCGAAGTGGGCGGTTCGAGGTGGAAAGAGTTACGATCCCAGCTCATTGGTGATCTGTGGGAAGGGTATTCCGAAAGAGAGGAACCCTCCCCAAGCGACAGGTTCGTCTCCGACCATTCCCTCCACAAGGAGGGTACGGTGCTTCTCTCCGGGTGGGGGCAGCTCGTCGCTTCGGAACAGTTCACCCTCCCTCATGATAGGGAGTTCCTGGAGGAGACACCCTCGACCGGCCTTCGGTTGGCCCTCTTGAGTTACCAAACCCGAGGGGCTCTGGTCGGGGAAGAGCTTTTCAACCGGCTGTCATGCACGATGAAAGCGGTTGGCCATTTGGCGGAGAGGCTTGCAGCGGAGAAGGGGACCCGAGAGGGATTGGAGAAGAGGTTGGCCATTGAATGAAGCGAAAATCAATCGTCATGTAATGAAATCGCTAATCGATGTGACCTCAAACCCACCATTCAAAGCAGGCGGCCGCCATCGATAAGCTGGAGGGAGAGGTCGCGCAGCTGAGGAGGACGGTTGAAGGCTCCGAGAGGGAGATCGAGGAGTGGAAAACTCAAGTTAGCGGCGTCGGAGGAGGGCAAGAAGGAGGTTGTTGAAGAGTATAGGCAAGGGCCTATGGGGAAAGTAGAGCTGTCCCTAGCTGTCAAAGCGGGCTACGACTACTTAAAAGCCCAACTTCCATCGGATGTTCTCTCAACATTGAGCCTCGCATATCCTCCTAGGGTGGAGGGTTCTCTGCGCGTCCTGCAAGGCCTGGAAGCTAGGGGGCAGGGGTGCAACTTAGCACCGAGGACAACCCTGATGAGGATGAGGACGACGAGGAGGACGAGGACGAAGATGGAGAGGAGGGAGATGGCGGCGAGGGGCGAGATTAGGTCGCTCTGGCACTTTGTTCATTCTCTTTGCTTTGTTTTTGGCTGGAAAGTCCCCATGTATTTGTAATACATTTTACTGGTGAATGAAAATTTAGTTTACGTTTTTCTACGCCGAACTCTTTTTTTTTTTGTGATGCCCTTTCTTAGGCTTTGTGACAATAGCAACTTTGGCCAGAATGGCCGTCATCTATGTTTTGTACGACATGACAAATGGGTCGAGACTGTTGATCATAGCTCAGTCGGCCTGATTGGTAACTTCGCGCTCGGTTCGTGGTCGACCCTAGGTGAGTCGGGTCGACCAGCGGCGTATGGCGGGCTGGAGAGCCCATTCGTCTCGAGTGGGCCTTGATATCATCAGCGGACCGTCCTCTAATTGCTGACTTTTAGGTTTCTGGGATGGGCGGTAGGTCTCATTTAAAATAAGGAGGCGTTTCGGCGATTTTCGAGGCGGCGATTCGAGCCTCTGTGATTTCCGAGGTGGTGCCTCGAGTTCCACGTTATTAATTTCCTCTGTTGATCACGAGAGGGCTTAGCATTTAGGTTTACGGGATGGGCGGTAGGTCTCATTTAAAATAAGGAGGCGTTTGGCGATTTTCGAGGCGATTCGAGCCTCGTGATTTCGAGGTGGTGCCTCGAGTTCCACGTTATTAATTTCCTCTGTTGATCACGAGAGGGCTTAGCATTTATGGGTTACATTATAAGTAGGGGAGAGACAATTACTTTTAGTGTTCTCGTTAGGCGGCAATTTTTGGCTCGATCGCCATTCTTAAGGCCTCGGCTGGGGCGCCGGCGAGCCGTCGAAAGATGGTTGGGCGTGGAGGTGGATTCTCTCCTCGAGTCCACCATCTCCGGGGTTTCGGTGAGCGGCGGTAGTTCGATCATCTGTGAAGAAGGAAATCCTTTTACGTACTTGGTGATAGAGTGCGTTCCCTTGTTGTCCCTGCGCTCGTTTGGTGAGGGATAGTTGGAGCGCCAAGCGTTTCTCTGAGGAAGAGCGGCCTTGTTTGCATCCATGGGTTCCGGGCTATTGTGCTGATATGAAACCATGGGGTCAACGTTTGCACCCATGGCGCCCTTTCATTAACTTCTGCAACTATTGCGGCGCCTCCTTTCTCAGGGGAGCGCTGGCATGAGCGCCGAAGCGAGCAGAGGGGACGACGGAAGGAAGAAAAAGGAAGTTGAAGAGTAGCGACAGGAACGTCTGTTTGGACTTGTGTGTTTTTTTTTTTTGAACCATTGTAAATTTTTGCTTGGAGTATCAATGAAAGGTCGCCTTTTAGCGATGGTGGCCGTCTATTCGACTCATTCTTGGCTCTTCTTTCCTCTTTTTTTTTTTGTGATCGGCAGCGCCTGTTAGTTGGAAATTAGGGCGGCTTCTAGGGGACTTACAACGAACATTGTTGACTCGGTATATCTGGTCGGCCTGTGAAGCTTCATAGCGAGCTAAAAGCAATCGAAATCAAGGCCTAGGCGGACTATGAACATTAATAAGTAGATCGAAGGCGAATTGGCCCCTGTGGGGCTTACAATGAACATAATAAGTAGATTGAAAGCGAGTGCATTTTGTGGAACACAATGAACATAATAAGTAGATTGAAAGCGAGTGCATTTTGTGGGGCTTACAATGAACATAATAAGTAGATTGAAAGCGAGTGCATTTTGTGGGGCTTACAATGAACATAATAAGTAGATTGAAAGCGAGTGCATTTTGTGGGGCTTACAATGAACATAATAAGTAGATTGAAAGCGAGTGCATTTTGTGGGGCTTACAATGAACATAATAAGTAGATCGAAAGACGAGTCGGCCCCTGTGGGGCTTACAATGAACATAATAAGTAGATCGAAAGACGAGTCGCCCCCTGTGGGGCTTACAATGAGCATAATAAGTAGGTCGAAGACGAATTGGCCCCTGTGGGGCTTGCAATGAGCATAATAAGTAGGTCGAAGATGAATTGGCCCCTGTGGGGCTTGGTCCACCACATCGGTCCGTTTGCACGCTGGGGGCCTTTGGGTCCGCCCTCGGCCCGCGAGTCGGACGCGTAAGGCCCGCCTTACGTCCGGATCTTCGTTTGTGATTCTTTTGGTAAGGCTGATCTTCATTACGGGGTGTGGAGCGGCTGAGTCGGTTCCCAGGGCGGCGACTCCGTGGAGGATGACCGCGTAGGTGGTGCCTAGGACTACGTGGTGCCTAGGTCTTACTTGGCAAAGCCGATCTGTTTTGAGGCAAAGAGCAAGCTGAGCGGCTCCGTGGGAGCGGCGACTCCGTGGAGGACGGCCAGCGTGGGTCGGTGCCTAGGACTTCGTGGTGCCTAGGTCTTACTTAGCAAAGCCGATCTGTTTTGAGGCAAAGAGCAAGCTGGCCGGCTCCGGTGGGGCGGCGACTCCGTGGAGGACGGCCAGCGTAGGTCGGTGCCTAGGACTACGTGGCGCCTAGGTCTTACTTGACAAAGCCGATCTCTATTTTGAGGCAAAGAGCAAGCTGGCCGGCTCCGTGGGGCGGCGACTCCGTGGAGGACGGCCAGCGTAGGTCGGTGCCTAGGACTTCGTGGCGCCTAGGTCTTACTTGGCAAAGCCGATCTGTTTTGAGGCAAAGAGCAAGCTGGTGGCTCCGTGGGGCGGCGACTCCGTGGAGGACGGCCAGCGTAGGTCGGTGCCTAGGACTTACGTGGCGCTAGGTCTTACTTAGCAAAGCCGATCTCGTTTTGAGGCAAAGAGCAAGCTGGCCGGCTCCGTGGGGCGGCGACTCCGTGGAGGATGACCGCGTAGGTCGGTGCCTAGGACTTACGTGGTGCCTAGGTCTTACTTAGCAAAGCCGATCTGTTTTGAGGCAAAGAGCAAGCTGGCCGGCTCCGGTGGGAGCGGCGACTCCGTGGAGGAGACGGCCAGCGTAGGTGGTGCCTAGGACTTCACGTGGTGCCTAGGTCTTACTTGGCAAAGCCGATCTGTTTTGAGGCAAAGAGCAAGCTGGCCGGCTCCGGTGGGGCGGCGACTCGTGGAGGACGGCCAGCGTAGGTCGGTGCCTAGGACTTCGTGGCGCCTAGGTCTTTTCGGCACCGTGGCTTCCTCGGGGTTGGTGAGCAAGCGCGAGTGGCCTCGGCTTCGACCTATCGAGGAAGGATAATCCGATTTTATTTGGGCGAATAGGGCTCGTTCCTTAGTGGAATGGGTAAGATCACCCGTCGCGACCAAGCGAAGAGTTCCTTGACTTCGGTTTAGCAAGAAGGGTTTCTTGACTCTACTTAGCGGGCGGGATCAGCTCGACCGATTCGACTAGAAAATTGCCACGACTTCGGCGGCGTGGTCGGGTTTTCCTAATTGAGTAGCGGTCGGTACGCCTACTGCGGAGGGTTGATCGGCGTTGGATTGGTAGAGCGGTAATTTTGGCGTTTCTTGCATAATTTATGACAAACAACAATAATTAGAAGCGATCTTGAATTGTATTGGGAGGAATGAACTGAATTTACAACACTAAATTATTGAAAAACTTCTGAGGTGCTCTATGTTCGGGGGTGTTGTAGGATTCTCCCATCGGGGCTTCGAGTGGGTATGTTTGGTGGTTCTTCAAGGGCGGTGTAGGGCCCCTCAATGGCGCCAACTTGCGCGCCCGGTGTCCTTGTCGAGCCGCCTTCCTCGGCACTAGGTCGCCGACTTGGAACCTTCTCGGTCGGACTTTCTTTGTTGTAGTATCGGGCGATCCGTTCTTGATTGGCGACTTGTCTGCGTGAAGCGGTCGCCGGATCTCATCCACCGAGTCAGTGTCCTCGAAGTCCATGAATTCACCTCCTCGTCGAAATGTTGGAGTCGGATGGTGGGCATGCCGACCTCCACTGGGTTCTTGCCTGCACTCCGTAGGTTAGCATGAGCGGGGTTTCTCGGTTGAACTCTTGTGGGTGATCTGTATGACCACGGGATGCTCGGTAGTTCTTGACCCAATTCGCATTGCTTGGTGACCTTCTTCTTGAGCTTGGAGGATGCATTTATTAGCGGCCTCTGCCAGCCCATTGCACTTAGGGTGGGCTACCGAAGCGAACTTGAGCTTGATCCCCCATTCTTCACAAAAATCTTGGAATCCGCATTGCTGGCCGAGTGCGTTGTCGGTGATGAATGGCGGGGGCCGAACCGACATACGATTGACTTCCAAGCAAAGCGGTGATGTTGCTCTCTCGATCTTAGCCAAAGACTTCGGCTTTGATCCATTTGGTGAAGTAGTCGATGGCGACTATCGAGGAAGGATAATCCGATTTTATTTGGGCGAATAGGGCTCGTTCCTTAGTGGAATGGGTAAGATCACCCGTCGCGACCAAGCGAGAAGAGTTCCTTGACTCGGTTTAGCAAGAAGGGTTTCTTGACTCTACTTAGCGGACAGGATCAGCTCGACCCGATTTCGACTAGAAAATTGCCACGACTTCGGCGGCGTGGTCGGGTTTTCCTAATTGAGTAGCGGTCGGTACCCTCTGGCTGCGGAGGGTTGATCGGCGTTGGATTGGTAGAGCGGTAATTTTGGCGTTTCTTGCATAATTTATGACAAACAACAATAATTAGAAGCGATCTTGAATTGTATTGGGAGGAATGAACTGAATTTACAACACTAAATTATTGAAAAACTTCTGAGGTGCTCTATGTTCGAGGGTGTTGTAGGATTCTCCCATCGGGGCTTCGAGTGGGTATGTTTGGTGGTTCTTCAAGGGCGGTGTAGGGCCCCTCGATTGGCGACTTGTCTGCGTGAAGCGGTCGCCGGATCTCATCCACCGAGTCAGTGTCCTCGAAGTCCATCGGAATTCACCTCCTCGTCGAAATGTTGGAGTCGGATGGTGGGCATGCCGACCTCCACTGGGGTTACTGCCTCTGCTCCGTAGGTTAGCATGAACGGGGTTTCTCGGTTGAACTCTTGTGGGTGATCTGTATGACCACGGGATGCTCGGTAGTTCTTGACCCAATTCTTGGCTTGGACCTTCTTCTTCAGAGCTTGGAGGATGCATTTATTAGCGGCCTCTGCCAGCCCATTGCACTTAGGGTGGGCTACGAAGCGAACTTGAGCTTGATCCCCCATTCTTCACAAAAATCTTGGAATCATGGCTTGGTGAGTGCGTTGTCGGTGATGAATGGCGGGGGCCGAACCGACATACGATTGACTTCCAAGCAAAGCGGTGATGTTGCTCTCTCCGATCTTAGCCAAAGACTTCGGCTTTGATCCATTTGGTGAAGTAGTCGATGGCGACTATCGAGGAAGGATAATCCGATTTTATTTGGGCGAAAGGAAGGGGCTGAAGATGGAAGTTAGCTCGTGGCGGCGGCTCAGGGAATCTCATAAAGAGTTGACACTTCTTGCACTTGGAGGCGAGCCACCGAGAGTCGGCCACAATGGTCGACCAATAGTATCCACTGGCGTATGATCTTAAGCGAGTTCATACGGATGGTTCGTTGCCTTCATGGATTTCCTTCAAAACATAATCGGCCGATTGGTCGAAGGCACGAAGATAGGGCCTCCGTGACTAGATAGGGCGTCCGGTAGAGTGGCCGTCAATCATGAGTAGCGGCGGGAGGCTCTTTGCAAACTCTTTGCCGGTAGGTCGGTGGGTAAAGAGCCGCCACCAAGCTGGATGATAGGGTCTATCCAGCGGGATTCATAGAACATCTGTTTGCATGGCGTCGGCGAGACCTGCGATCTTTGGGATCGCGGGAGTGTATCGGCGAGGATGGGTCGGAGCTACTCAAGGAGGCTGGTTGATCACGAGCCGACAAAGCGTCGCCCGGCGTTCTTGGTAGCGAGGACTTGGATAATTTTGAAGTGGGCGGCGGGCAATAGGTCCTTGACAATCTTAGTCTTGAGCCATCCTCTTATCCTTGGCGTATTTGCGTTAGCAGTGGGCGACCGGTTGAGAGTCGGCCAACACAATCGAGCTCGGCCTTAGGCGCCGGCGACCATGGCCGTGATAGGGAGCCGTGTGCGGCCTCATTGTTGGCGGGGAACTTGAAGGCGATTGGCTTTCGGTGGCTGCTCGCCGGGGCTACGCAAGGCGATGCGGCCCGCTTCTATTTCATTTGAGGATCCATCCACTTTCAATTCCCACCAAGAGGCGACTTGGGGAGCCGTCTCGAGCTTCGGAACATGGGGAGGTGTAAGCTATTGCGGCCCCTTAGGGGCGCGGGTTGGCGAGGGCAGCGAGGTCATCTGTTCGCCATATGGCGAGGTGGATTCTATGAGGAAGTCGGCCAATGCTTGTGCCTTTATGGTGGTCACAGGCTCGAGCTGCGTCATATTCACGAGTTCGATCGACCATGCGACCATTCTCCCGGATGTGGTGGGGCTCCCTAGGGATTTCTTCATCGGGAGGCTCGTCCGTCTGGCGATAGGGTGTGCTTGAAAGTAGGGACCGAAGTCTGAGCTGATGGTGATGAGGCGAAGGATGCTTTCGACCGGGGGATAGTTGAGTTCCCGCTCTTAAGATCCGGTGACATAATAGGCCGGCTACGGATGTGGTCTTCCTCCCGAGCAGCGCCGAGCTCACGGCTTGGCGAGGCGGCCAAATCTGGTATAGGGTTTCCCCTTGGTGGGTTGGCTTAAGGCGGCTTGGTGCTCGAGATAGACCTTGAGCTCTCTGAAGCGGCGCGGCCTCCTCGGTCCACTCCGGCTTCTTCTTGGGATCTTTGGCCCCTCGAGTATCTTGAAGAAAGGAAGGCTTCTCTCGGCCGACTTGGAGAGGCGCCCTAAAGGCGGCTATCTTCCGTTGAGCTTCGGATATCCTTCATGGTGCTGGCGGCTCGGGGAGTCGCTCAATAGCTTCTATCTTCTCGGGTTAATTTTGATTCCCCTCACGGGTGATCATAAATCGAAATTTTCGATTGTACCCCAAAAGCACATTTGGTGGGTTGAGCTTCATCGCGGTGGCTATGGAGGTGGCGAAGGTTTCTTCCAAGTCGGTGATGTGGGCGTGCGAGTCTCGACTTCACCAAGATGTCGTCCACATAGGCTTCCACATTGCGGCGGTGGGGCTTGAAGATCTTGTTGACCGACCTCGATAGGTAGCTCGGCGTTCTTGAGACCAAAGGGCATTACTTTGTAGCAAAAGGTGCCGGTCGGTGACAAGGGCGTTTTCTCTTGATCGTGCTCCGCCATGCGGATCTGGTTGTAACACGAAAGCGTCAAGAAGCTCGGCAACTAATGTCCGCACTTCGTCGACAAAGCGATCGATCGCGGGGAAGGGGTAGCTGTCCTTGGGGCATGCTTTGTTGAGGTCGGTGAAGTCGGCCGCGTCCTCCATTTGCCGCTAGACTTCTTCACTAGGGCGGCGTTGGACAACCATTGGGATATTGGACCTCCCGAATGAAGTCGGCTCGAGGAGCTTCGACCTCTTCTGCTGCCGCTTTTTGGCGCTCGGGCCCCAGGTGCCTCTTCTTCTGTCGAACTGGCTTGGCGTGTCGGTCGACGGAGAGCTCGTGGCAAATGATGTCAGGTGAAATGCCCGGCATGTCTTCTGGACTCCAAGCAAACACATCAAGATTAGATAAAAGAAAAGCAACTATCGCACCTCGTAATGGTTCCGAGAGGTTGGACCCTATCCTGAGCGTCCTCTCGCCCTTGTAGTCGATGGGGATCCCATGGAGGTCCTCAACTGGAGTCGTCCTCTCGCGCTCCTTCTTCTCTTCAAGCTGGAGAGCCGACTTCTCGATGGGCAGGGCGGTCGCGACTCCTTTTCCCTTGGTGGATGTAGGCATCAAAAATTACTGAAGAACCTCAAATATGACTAAATCATGAGAAGATCGAAGGACAACGTCGTCGAAATCTCAAGAAGCCCAACACAGGGGAAGATTGTGTCTCGCTACAGTGCGAGACACTTATGTGCCTCGCCACTAGCGAGACACTTTGATGTGTCTCGCAACTAGCGAGACACTTTGATGTGTCTCGCAACTAGCGAGACACTTTGATGTGTCTCGCAACTAGCGAGACACTTTGATGTGTCTCGCAACTAGCGAGACACTTTGATGTGTCGCCAACTAGCGAGACACTTTGATGTGTCTCGCAACTAGCGAGACACTTTGATGTGTCTCGCAACTAGCGAGACACTTTGATGTGTCTCGCAACTAGCGAGACACTTTGATGTGTCTCGCAACTAGCGAGACACCTCTGCCTCGCCAAACACAAGACACCCGAGAATACTTAAAAGCGAGCTCTTGAAGGATCTAAATCAATCTTTGGTGGGGCCCAATTGACTTTATCGGTCGCGAGAGAGCGTTCGGACACTTTAATGTCGCGGTTACCGCGCTGAAGATCGCCCACTAGGCGTGATTCTAGGAGCATTTAATCGTGCCTAAAAGCGAGAAAACCGTTACGGCGGTGGAGGGGCGACAACGCCTCGCCGATCGGCGAGGCGACCCATCTTACCTAGCGCCGGCGAACAACTGCTTACCTCGCCGGTTAGCGAGAGCGACTTAGCAGTAGCTCTTTTAGCTGCGCTACAAGTGTCTGCACTTATGACACTTGTGTTTACGAAGAGACACGTTCCCAAAGACTATAAATACCCTCCCTCGTCCACTTGGGCGGCTGCTCGAAAGGGGCAATCGAGAGATCAAGCTTCGGAGTTCAAGAACCACGATCCACGGAGATTCCTCGAGTTTAAGCCTTGACTTATTCTTGAGAAGAGTAGATATCTTACCTTGCTAAGATATTTCTTTGAAGTTCTTGTTTCCTTTGCGAAGCATCAACTAAACCCGTCGATTCGACGATGTTGCTTTCGGTGGTCCACGGATTCGCGTCCGACCAGGCAAAGTCCCACAAAAATAAAGAGATCTACACTTGTAGCGTCTTTTGTTCGAGTTTGTGAGAGAGTTATTTAATTTTCATTGTAGCGAGAACCAAAAGTGTAATTTTCTCTAGTTTTACAAATGGAATCAACTTCGACCCAAACGATGGCGACCACGGTGGGAGCCAGCGGTTTCGAGCCGAGATCGTTGTGTCGCGACCTTGCGACAATCAAGCCGACCTCATGGTTGATGGGCTAGACTACTTCTTCGATCAAGCCAAATTGAAGAGTATCTCTCCTCTTCCACATCGAAGTCCTCCTCACCCGCAAACATCGGAGGATCTCATCCCTAAGAGGAAGTTCGTTACGTTGTAATGCGCGATTCTCGTTAAACTGCGGCGAGGCGATTCCCTCTCAACAAGATCTCAAGCGATTTGTGAAGAGGGCTGCGTCGGAGACAACGTCAAAAGATGGCGACAACTTGCCAAGGCCACGGAGTCGGCGGATGGAGTTCACTATCGAGCGAACTCACATGATCAAAGCGTCAACAAACTACTGGCGCTTCAACCCGTCGGCACTCCTCCCAAGGAAGAATGGGTTCGTCAAAAGGACCGATTGACAAGCGGGGAAGGGGTAAACTGTCCTTGGGGCATGCTTTGTTGAGGTCGGTGAAGTCGACGCCGTCCTCCATTTGCCGCTAGACTTCTTCACTAGGGCGGCGTTGGACAACCATTGGGATATTGGACCTCCCGAATGAAGTCGGCTCTCGAGAACGCTTCGACCTCTTCTGCTGCCGCTTTTTGGCTTTCGGGCCCCGAGTGCCTCTTCTTACGTCGGCTGGCGTGTCGGTCGGCGGAGGCTTCGTGGCAAATGATGTCGGGTGAAATGCGGCATGTCTTACGGACTCCAAGCAAACACATCAAGATTAGATAAAGAAAAGCAACTATCGCACCTCGTAATGGTTCAGAGGTTGGACCCTATCTGGCGTCCTCTGCGCCCTTGTAGTCGATGGGGATCCCATGGAGGTCCTCAAGCTGGAGTAGATCCTCTCGCTCCTTCTTCTCTTCAAAATTTGGAGAGCCGACTTCTCGATGGGCGGTCGCGACTCCTTTTCCCTTGGTGGATGTAGGCATCAAAAGTCTTGAAGAACCTCAAATATGACTAAATCATGAGAAGATCGAAGGACAAGCGTCGTCGAAATCTCAAGCCCAACCGGGGGAAGATTGTGTCTGCTTCTGGTCACGAGACACTTGTGTGCCTCGCCACTAGCGAGACACTTTGATGTCTCGCCTTGGCGGAACACTTCGTGTGTGCCTCGCCCGGCGGGAACACCTTGATGTGTCTGCAACTAGCGAGACACTTTGATGTGTCTGCAACTAGCGAGACACTTTGATGTGTCTGCAACTAGCGAGACACCTCTTGCCTCGCCAAACACAAGACACCGAGAATACTTAAAAGCGAGCTCTTGAAGGATCTAAATCAATCTTTGGTGGGGCCCAATTGACTTTATCGGTCGCGAGAGGCGTTCGGACACTTTAATGTCGCGGTTACGCTGAAGATCGCCCACTGGCGTGATTCTAGGAGCATTTAATCGTGCCTAAAAGCGGGAAAACCGTTCTGGCGGTGGAGGGGCGACAACGCCTCGCCGATCGGCGAGGCGACCCATCTTACCTGCGCCCGGTGAGCAACCTATGCCTGGCGGTTAGCGGCGGCTTAGCTGCGAGTATTTCGGTGCCGGCTTGCAAGTGTCTGCACTTATGACACTTGTGTTTACGAAGAGACACGTTTCCCAAAGACTATAAATACCCTCCTCGTCCACTTGGGCGGGGTCGGCTATCGAAAGGGGCAATCGAGATCAAGCTTCAGGAGTTCAAGAACCACGATCCACGGAGATTCCTCGAGTTTAAGCCTTGACTTATTCTTGAGAAGAGTAGATATCTTACCTTGCTAAGATATTTCTTTGAAGTTCTTGTTTCCTTTGCGAAGCATCAACTAAACCCGTCGATTGACGATGTTGCTCGGTGGTCCACGGATTCGCGTCCGACCAGGCAAAGTCCACAAAAATAAAGAGATCTACACTTGTAGCGTCTTTTGTTCGAGTTTGTGAGAGAGTTATTTAATTTTCATTGTGGCGAGAACCAAAGTGTAATTTTCTCTAGTTTTACAAATGGAATCAACTTCGACCCAAACGATGGCGACCACGGTGGGAGCCAGCGGTTTCGAGCCGAGATCGTTATTATAGCGACCTTGCGGCAATCAAGCCGACCTCATGGTTGATGGGCTAGACTACTTCTTCGATCAAGCCAAATTGAAGAGTATCTCTCCTCTTCCACATCGAAGTCCTCCTCACCCGCAAACATCGGAGGATCTCATCCCCTAAGAGGAAGTTAGTTACGTTGTAATGCTTAGCGATTCTCGTTAAGCTTGCGGCAGGCGATTCCCTCTCAACAAGATCTCAAGCGATTTGTGAAGAGGGCTGCGTCGGAGACAACGTCAAAAGATGGCGGACAACTTGCCAAGGCCACGGAGTCGGCGGATGGAGTTCACTATCGAGCGAACTCACATGATCAAAGCGTCAACAAACTCTGGCCTTCAACCCGTCGGCACTCCTCCCGAGGAAGAATGGGTTCGTCAAAGGACCGATTGACAAGGAAGAGGCCCAAAGCGCCATGCGCGCGTTGCTCATGCCGCGTGCCATTGTTAGCAAAGCGCGGAGTCTCAATCAACCAAGGAATCGACTCAAAATCACAAAGTTTGGGTCGAAGTCGACATCGGCTCAAGAGTGCGCACCGACAGCGATCTTCGGTAGAGCGGCTCGGTACGCCTTAGCGAGAGCGATCTGTGCCTGCGCCCAGCCGAGGCGGTGTAAAGCTATCTCGCGCCCGGCGAACGGCGGCGCCTGCATGCTTGGCTGGCGATCTTCCATGCCTTGACAAAAATAGGCTTTTCGCCCCTTTCTTCCACTTTTCGGTGAGGTATCAGCCGTTAAGTGCGGAAATCCGACAACCGGTGTTTAGTCGTCTTGGTCCACATCCGGAAACAAAGGCAAAGTACGGTGAAGAAGCGCTTGGATTATCCAGTCGGAAGAGTCTGAACAAGCTAAAATATCTCGGTCTCTAGAATTCCAATTGCATCTCGTTTGAGCATCCCACAAGGGGTCCACGAGTCTGGCGAGAAGAATAAGTTGAGGCAAGTGACTTCGCAAAATCACGAGAGATGACCGGACCCTTGTGATTCATCTGAAGCAACCGGATAGCGAAGCCAGCGGCGGAAGTTGTCTCTCAAGTCAAAGAATCGTCGTCCCCAAAGAAGCGTGTCCTCAATTAAGGACAACGTTACACTTGGGGTGGAAGTGCAATTTGTAATAACCCACACCAACCATATCATCGGTGGGGGTAGCAACACCGCGAAGAGGGCGATCGGCGAAATAGATTGTTCTTGCTCGTGTGCAAAATTGATTAAGGCGTGGTTATCGGGATGTGCACGTTAAATTGAGCGGCTCACCACAAAGAGCCGGTATTCAAGCGGCTTTCCTGTCGACCTTGAAGATCTGAAGCCCGCGGTCAAGGCGGCGTCGAAGAAGAAAGAGATCGTCCATCGGTTTGATGAGTTTCGAAGTGACTATCAACATGGTGAACAAAGGGAAAGGACGGCGGATTCGGATCGACTTCACTCACGGAGGAAAGGTTGGGTCTAAGATTTCTCAAAGAATGTCGGTTACAATTGCGAGCGCCCAGCATCGACTATAGAAGGATGCATGAGGAGAGTCATCGATGGCGAAGTTTCCGACATCAATTCGTGATAACCGATGACACAATGTCAAGTGTTGGTCCCCATCGAGCTTTTACCATTACTCAGATGTCACGGCTCAAATGTTACAAGAAGCCTTAGCTAAGCAAAGAGAAGAGCTTAAGGCGAAATGAGAACGATAATCACATTTTAATAACCTCATTATCTATTTTATATCAATAAATATGTTACTAATAACATGTTTTATCTTATTTTGAGAATAATGGAGTATTAATGAATAAAAGCTCAAATGACTCAAATTCTCTGAATTTCTACCAATTTTGAAGCCCAAATCGAAGACAAGCGAAGGCCCAAGATACCAAGGGAATCCAAGAAGAATTAGTGCAAAATATCAAGAAAAGACAAAATTCGTTGGGAACCAATCGGTTGACCAACCGGTTGGCTAACGGTTGGCTAACCGATCGACCAACCGATTGAATTGGCGAGAATTCAATTTAGGAAAGATTTCTCTTCCTTTTTGGCCAAGTTTGATCCAATGGTTCACATCAACTCCGTTGGGGTATAAATAGGGGTAGTATCGAGGGTTTAGAGGGTGAAATATTTTGTAAAACTCCTTTTGGAGAGAAAGGGTTGCTCTTGTTTTAGAGTACCTTTCATTGTAATAATTTTCCTCAATAAATAAATATTTTCTCCCCTTCAATCCCATCTTCTTCTTCTTGTTCAAGGACCGAAAGGAGGATGAGTTGATGATGATGAGTTGCGGGTTTTCTTTATTTTTCTTTATTATTTCTTTTTCTTTCTTGTTATTTATTTGCTTTGTAGTTTAGATTTAATAGCTTTTGTAGTTTAGATTTATTTGCTTTGTAGTTTAGATTTAATAGCTTTTGTAGTTTAGATTTATTTGCTTTGTAGTTAGATTAGTTTAGAATTTTTCTTTTCTTTTTATTTTCTTTCTTTTTCTATTTGTTTGAATTTCCCAAGATGTTGAACTAAACTCTTGTGGGGATCTAGGTTGCATGAAACTAGTCTAATCTCTTTTGTATTTATGAATCATCTCTCTTATGCTTAAAAGATCATGTTTAGGTTAATCAACTAGAGAACTAATCGATAGAAGAAGAATTTGATAGTTTATGCTTTCCTTAAGTGGTTTGATAGGCTATGCTTATGAATTCTAGGATTATTATCTTGTTATTACTCTCTTCATGAGTTTGAATTTCAATTAGGTGATAATTTGATAAGTTATGCTTTCCTTAAGTGGTTTGATATCTTATGCTTAATAAATCTAATATGAGATGTGGTAAAAAGAGAATTTTTCATAGATTATAAGTTGAGTTAGCTAGTGGATTCAATTCTAGATTCCTTCATCTCTCTTATTGAATTCTCATCTTTTTAATTGTGATTCCTTTCACACACAATCCAAATCCACTCTCTCATCACTTCATCATGCTTTCATACTATCTTGAATAAAACCCTAATTGTCCGCATAATTTGAGAACCGAACTTGAATCAAACACTTCCTATTTCCGTTCCTCGTGGGATCGACAATCTTAAATACTATAACTTGACAATGGTTGTGCACTTGCGACTATAAAAGGTAAACACTTCGTTTTGCCCTTCAAGTTTTGGGCCGTTCTTGAGTGACGGTGTTAAGTAGGAATTTTTTTTCTTAGTTCTTTAACTTGTGTGTTTGTCTATTGTGAATGACAAAAGGAGCTTGAAGGCAAGGAGTTGAAGATTCGAAATTGAAGGTTGCCTCCAACGAGGCTTTGCATTGCTTTTGCGCAGGTAACTCTTCTTTCTAGTATTTTTAATTCCACCTTATAGGTAGTTCATCACATTAGAGACAATTAGGTTAATATAAAAAAAAAAACTGACTTTCTTTCTTGCTGACCATAATTAAAAAAAAAAAAAATATTTTTCTTTCTCATCCTTTTTAGTTGCTTTTAATTTCTAGAGTGCATTGCATATAATAGTAGGAATTCACCAAAGTGATTTGAGCATTTTGAATTGACACTCACTGAAAATATCTTTAAGGGCAAAACTCATTAATCAAGATAAGGTGAGGATTTCATCACCCTTTCCTTAGCCCAAAATCAGCGATTCCTCACTACACAAACCCAAGCCTCCTAAAAGAATTAGGCGTTGGCCCCTAAGGATTGAGCTCAATAAGGAACAAGAAATTCTTGAGTGAACTGGTCTAAGTTTATTTGGATTAATTGGTGTCTAAGGCAAGGTTTAGGGGTTGCGTAAAGCCTGCAAGGAGCAGTACTTAATTGATCTTTGATCTCCCTCTAGTACTATCCTTACCTAGCTAATTACCCACGTAAAGCTGGATTTTTTCACTTAGGGAGTTTTGGTTAGGAGCTGGTCTAGGCGAGTTTAGGCTTAACCCTAGAGTTAGGGTGATTGAAAAGTGATTGCCTTGATTTGTTAATTTTTCTTTTCTTCTTCCCTCTTCTTCTCTTTTCACCATCTCACTAACTTTTTCATTTAAAAAAAAAAAATCTCTTGATTTTGGTTCATGCAAACTTGGGTTAGGAATAATACCAATCGTTTAGTTAAGCTCGATTCAACTTCTCAACCAAGCGAAATGGCCAATCCCCGTTCTTCAAGATATCTGCTACCCAACTAGGAATGCTATCCTTCATGCATTAAGCTTCGAAGCAAATGGAACTAATTTGAACTCAGACCACATTTCATCAACATGCTTCCAAAATTCTTAGGAGCGGCGAAGGCATATATTTTCATCTGAATTTGTAGAAGTCGCCTCATGATTAAAATGAAAGACCTAGCGAGGATGCAATTAAGCTTGATTTATTCCCTTCACTCTTAAGGACAAAGCAAAAAATGGGCATCTGACTTACCCACGGTCGATTTCAACACAGGATGATTTTGTAAAAGTTTTTCTAAAAATTCTTCCCAATTCACAAAACGGTCAAGCTCGAAGCTTGACATTCAAAATTTTAGGATTGTCGGGTGAGCCATTCGGAAGTATTTCGATAGGTTTAAGGATCTCCTCATCCAATGTCCTCACCATAGTGCGGAAAAATGGCGATTGTGCCAAATCATTTCTGAAGGATTGGACTATCTGCAAAAACTTCCTTAGAGTCTATGTGTCAAGGGATTTTATGAAGAAAAATGCCGATGAAGCGTGGGATTTCTTAGAGAGTCTGTCGAGAAAAACCATGCAATGGGAACCTTGTGATGACCGGGGTGCATCGGTTCCTCAAGCCAAATCTAGTGGTCCTTCCGTAGGAGCGAATATAGCCGTGAAGCAAAGATGGCGGCGATCATCGTAGGCTAGAAGCTCTCGAAATCAAAGAGCAGCTCTGCTCAAGTCAATCAAATCTACGCCTCGAGGTTGTCACAATTGTCGGTCCCCATCTCATGTTGCCGATGAATGCCCTCTTTTAGGATCTAATCGGCCACTAGATCGGGTTAGCATTCCGGCATCCTAGAAATGATCCTTTTGCCCCAACCTACAATCCGGTTGGCGGAATCATCCCAACTGCGTGGAACCAAGGAAGTTACCCTCGAAATCAAAGCGTCAATCCCACCTCAAACCAACAAATTCCTAGGGAAACGATTCCGTTCAATCCACCAAACAATTTCCATCACTCAAATCTACCTTTTCAAATTTCCCTCCTCATCAACCGGCGAATCTTTCTAACCCGGATCGGGAAAAGCGTCTTGGTGTCATAGAAAGGGTTTAGAAGCCATGATCAAAACCACCACCAACTGTTGACTCAATCATCCAACACTCTAAATTTCTTCATGCAAACAACCAACCAAGCGATCAACTCGAACACTCAAGCCATCGCCGGGATAGAAACCCAACTAGAGGCTGACTAGCAAGCGTGAGTGAAAGAGAAAAGGCATTTCCAAGTCAACTTGTAGTCAACCCTAACAACATTGGTTCAAACCCAAATCACCCATCTCGGGTAAATGCAATCCATACGTTGAGATCGGGAAGCAGATAGATAACCAAGTCGAGAACACCTTGACTCAAACTTAGTCTCCCATCCAACACACTCCTTAGATGACCAAGGCGGCTGAAGCGAGTCTAACCCGGATAGGAATACACCCGTTGCACCCTTTCGAGATAGACTTAGACATAGGAAAAACTCTCCCCAAGTAGAGAAAATCCTAGAAACTTTCAAGCAGGTCAAGATCAACATCCCTCTCTTAGATGCAATGGAACAAATTCCCTCTTATGCAAAATTCTTAAAAGATTTATGCACTAAGAAAAGAATCACAAATATTCCAAAGAAAGTCTTTCTTCTTTGCTAATATCGGTGACATGCTCTCAAAGCCCACCCCTTTGAAATATAAGGATCGAGGTTGTCCTACTATCCAGTGTATAATAGGAAACACCGTCATTGATAGGGCATTACTAGACTTAGGAGCTAGTGTAAACCTTCTTCCCTTTTAGGTTTATCGTGACTAGGTGTAGGAGAACTTAAGCCGACAAGATGTACCCTACAATTAGCCGATAGATCCGTGAAGATTCCCAAGGGAGAGGTAGAGGATGTTTTGATTAAGGTTGGAGAATTCATTTTCCTGTTGATTTCATCGTCCTAGAGATGCGACCGTTCCCAATCTCAAGGGTCAAATCCCGGTCATCCTAGGAAGACCATTCTTAGCAACCTCAAATGCTTTAATCAATTGTAGAACCGGTCTTATGAAACTATCTTTTGGAAACATGGTATCGATCTTAATATTTTCAACTTAGGAAGACAACCACGTGATCCATCGATCAACCCTTAGAGGTAAACTTCATTGAGGTATTTCCGGTGAGCAACAAGAAGAGGAGTGTAGTTCAGACATCGTTTTCGACCTAGTCATGGAGGAAACTTTCGGCGGCGATATAGGACTAGATTCACCAATCAATCATGTCTCGAAATCGGTGGCAGCGAGCCATTAGAAATCGAGCCTCGAACTCAACTTAGCCCTTCCATCGAGGAACCCCTAAGTTAGAGCTCAAACCATTGCAGAAAATCTTGAGTATGCCTACTTAGGGAGAATGAGAGTGCACTGTCATCATCTCTTCAAAATTGACACTGTTGAAGGAAGCCCTTTTAGCGGTTTAAGAGAATAGGAAGCCATTGGATGGACCATGGCGATATCAAGGGATTAGTCCAACCATTGTTCAACAGAATCCACTTGATTGATGATGCCAAACCTACTAGAGATCCTCAGCGTAGGTTAAACCCGGTAATGAAAGAGGCATTAGGAAAGACATTCGAAATGTCTCGATCATGGGATCATTTATCCCATTTGGATAGTTCTGGGTAAGTCCGGTCCAAGTAGTTCGAAAAAATGCAGGATCACCGTGATCCAAAATAATGCTAATGAACTAATTCCCTCGAATCCAAACCGGTTGGCGATGCATTGACTATAGAAAACTCAACTTAGCTACGGAAAGATCACTTCCGCTTCCTTTCATAGACCAAATGTTAGAGCGCCTAGCGGGACATGAGTTCTATTGTTTCTTGGATGGATATTCAGGTTATAATCAGATCCCCATTGCCCCGAAGATCGGGGAAAACCACTTTCACATGCCCATCTGGAACCTTTGCATATCGCCGCATGCCTTTTGGGTTGTGTAATGCACCGCCACATTCAATATTTGCATGATTAGTATCTTCTCGACATGGTAGAGCGCTTTCTAGAAATTTTCATGGGCGACTTTTCCATCTTTGGCGACACATTCTCGAGAATGTTTGAATCATCTTATTTGGTCCTATTACGATGTAGGGAGAAAAATCGACTCTTAATTGGGAGAAATGTCATTTCATGGTTAAGCAGGGCATTGTCTTAGGTCATGTCATTTCCAATAGGGGTATCGAAGTTGACAAAGCTAAGGTAGATCTTATTTGAACCTTCCCCTCCAAAAATGTTAAGGATGTCGGATCATTTCTTGGTCATCTTTGGTTTCTATAGGCGTTTCATCAAAATTTTAGCAACATTGCTAGACCTTTGACCAATCTCTTAGCTAAGGATCGCCATTGAATTCTCACTTGAATGCCTCAAAGCTTTTGATTATCTGAAAAAGAACTAACCACGACCCGATCATTCATGCACCGATTGGACCTTACCCTTGAATTAATGTGTGATGCATCGATTACGCAATGGTCTTTGTTCTAGGACAACGTATTGATGGAAAATGCATGTAATCTACTATGCGGTAGGACACTAAGCGATGCTCAACAAAATTACTCATCCTTGAAAAAGAATTTTTAGGCATCGTCTTTGCCTTAGAAAAATTCGGTCCTATCTCATCGGTCTTTGACCAAAGTATTCCTGAGATCCGCGCGCACTTAAGTATCTTTTGACCAAGAAGGATGCTAAAGCACGGCTCATTAGATGGATTCTCCTACTTGGGAGTTTGACATTCGGATCCTTGACAAAAAGGCATAGAAAACCACGTGGCGGATCATCTCTCTAGACTTCCAAATGCACCAACATCAAATGTCCCAATCAATAAACTTTTCGAGACGAACAACTCCTACAAATCCAATCGTTCCATGGTTTGCAGATATTGTCAATTACTTAGTCCGAAGCAGCTCCCTCTCATTGGTCTAAACAAGATAGATCCGTTTTCTCTCCCGGGTAAAATACTTCTCTTGGGATGATCCATATCTGTTTAAATCTTGTCTGATCGATTTTTAGGAGGTGTATTCCAAATGAAGAAACTAGGAGTGTTCTATCTTTTGCCACGAGCAAGCATGTGGGGGCCACTTTGGCTCAAGAAAAGCAGTAGAAAAAATTCTCGGTGTGGGCTATATTGGCCAAGCGTGTTCAAAGATTCCTATGAGTTTTGCAAAACACATGTAGTTGTCGGCTCTTAGGTAAAATCACTAGAAGAAATATGATGCCCTTACAACCCATTTTAAGCTGTTGAACTTTTTGATTTGTGGGGTATAGATTTCATGGGACCTTTTCCAAATTCCTTGGTAATATGTACATTCTAGTGGTACATCGGTATATGTCGAAATGGGTTGAAGCGGTTGCTTGCAAGACTAATGATAACAAGGTTGTTGTTAGGTTTACGAAGGAGAATATTTTTCCGCGATTTGGTGTGCCAGAGCAATAATTAGCGATAATGGTACACATTTACGCAACCGTTCCTTTGAGGCATTAATGAGGAAGTACTCTATCACACACAAGCTGTCAACTCCTTATCACCCTCAAACCGGTGGTCAAGTAGAGGTCACAAATAGGCGAGATCAAACAAATTCTCGAAAAAGCGGTTTCTCTAGCGAAAGGATTGGTCCTTAAAACTTCTGCGATGCTCTATGGGCATATCGAGCGGCCTTTAAAACTCGGTTAGAAATGTCACCGTCTGAGACTTGTTTTGGAAAGGCACATCATTTACCGTTGAGTTAGAACAGAGCAATGTGGGCAATTAAACAACAACCTTGATTTAGACTTGGCGGGAAAAATGAGAATGCTTCAATTAAATGAGTTAGAGGAAATTGAAGCGATGCATATATAAATTCAAAATTTATAAAGAGAAAACCAAGGTCTTTCACGACAACTCAATATTACGGAGAAACTTCACACCGGGACAAAAGTTTTACTTTACAACTCAAGACTACACATTTTCACGGTAAATTAAGATCACGATGGTCGGGACCGTTTATTGTCACTCAAGTTTTCTCACATGGGGCTATCGAGATTAAAGATCCTAACAATGATCATGTTTTCAAAGTGAATGGTCAACGTTTAAAACCCTTTTTAGAATCTTCTACACTTGGAGAGGAGGAGGTGTTTGTTCTCCATGAGCCACACTATCTGTAATTCAAAAAAAAAAAAAAACTTGTAAATCCTTGTGCATATCTGAAAAAAAAAACAATTGGTTTCGTCTCCCCCTCATACACAGGTAAATGCAGTTTTCAATTTTTTTCGGTGTTCCAGGTCATCCGAACATCTGTAAGTGCTTCCACTCTTCTCCATGTTACTTTCTGCATTTACATTGAGGACAATGCAAATTTTAGGTGTGGGGGTGGGACTTAGTCAAATTTCTCGTATTTTAGTCATTTTCATTTTCATTTTCATTTTCTTTTTCTTATTCATTTTCATTTTCTTTCTCTTTAAAAAAAAAAATTGTCACTTGCCAACTTAATAGAGTTGATTAATAGTCTTCTAATCACGAGTTAGTTATACACTCAAGTTCACCTTTTATGATAATTTTAAATAAATTTCGAAGAATGATTTTCAAAGTGGTATACTTTACTAAAGTTTAACTTGGATGTTTAATCGAATGATGAAATTTTTGCATGCTTAACTTAGAGTTGAAAATGATTCTTTAAGTTGCATTAATCCAAATATTTTTCAGAACATATATACATATACACATATATATATTATACTAACTTAACAAAAGAGTCACGAAAAATGGGCACCAAATAAATTTCTCTTAAAATCATCGGTAGTTCTTTGTTACTAAAGCCTAAGTTGGTGAGTAATTAAGCCGAGGAGTATTTTTATGCTTAATGACCTAAGCCCAATTGGGTTGGGATTCATTGGCCCAAAACTCGCTAAATGGTCACTTAGGAAGCCCAATTTAAAAGAACAAGACTACCAAGAAAAAAAAAAAACTAACCGTGTTTTTATATATATGGAAATAATGGTATATGTTCTTGATTTTTCAAAATGGGTTAAGAGACTTGAACATTGTTTGAAACAAAGAGTTAGCATGTTTCCTTCAAAACTTTTGAATTAAATCTTTGAGAAAAACTTGGTTTTGTATCACTACAATGGAAGGATTTTCTTAAGAAGTTTACTTTGAAATCATGATAAAAACATTTTCTTGAGTATTAACCGACTTGTGGAATTTTTGAATTATTCAATTAGCTTCTTTAAATTGGCAAGTTGACTGAATTTTGTGGGTATATTCACTGCAAACCCTCACGAGACTACAACTCGTCCACTAGGGTAACCTAGGGGTTTAAAGGCTTGTTGTATGCGCTAAATACAACCGCGATTCCTGCGAAAGTGAGTTAGGATTTTTCTTTCTTTCTTTTTCATTTTTCTTCCTTGCTAGAGGACTAGCAAAAGTTTAGGTGTGGGGGTATTTGATAATCACATTTTAATGACATTTTAATAACCTCATTATCTATTTTATATCAATAAATATGTTACTAATAACATGTTTTATCTTATTTTGCAGAATAATGGAGTATTAATGAATAAAAGCTCAAATGACTCAAATTCTCTGAATTTCTACCAATTGTTGAAGCCCAAATCGAAGACAAGCGAAGGCCCAAGATACCAAGGGAATCCAAGAAGAATTAGTGCAAAAATATCAAGAAAAGATAAAATTAGTTGGGAACCAATCGGTTGACCAACCGGTTGGCTAACCGGTTGGCTAACGGTTGGCTAACGGTTGGCTAACGGTTGGCTAACGGTTGGCTAACGGTTGGCTAACGGTTGGCTAACGGTTGGCTAACGGTTGGCTAACGGTTGGCTAACGGTTGGCTAACGGTTGGCTAACGGTTGGCTAACGGTTGGCTAACGGTTGGCTAACGGTTGGCTAACGGTTGGCTAACGGTTGGCTAACGGTTGGCTAACGGTTGGCTAACGGTTGGCTAACGGTTGGCTAACGGTTGGCTAACGGTTGGCTAACGGTTGGCTAACGGTTGGCTAACGGTTGGCTAACGGTTGGCTAACGGTTGGCTAACGGTTGGCTAACGGTTGGCTAACGGTTGGCTAACGGTTGGCTAACGGTTGGCTAACGGTTGGCTAACGGTTGGCTAACGGTTGGCTAACGGTTGGCTAACGGTTGGCTAACGGTTGGCTAACGGTTGGCTAACGGTTGGCTAACGGTTGGCTAACGGTTGGCTAACGGTTGGCTAACGGTTGGCTAACGGTTGGCTAACGGTTGGCTAACGGTTGGCTAACGGTTGGCTAACGGTTGGCTAACGGTTGGCTAACGGTTGGCTAACGGTTGGCTAACGGTTGGCTAACGGTTGGCTAACGGTTGGCTAACGGTTGGCTAACGGTTGGCTAACGGTTGGCTAACGGTTGGCTAACGGTTGGCTAACGGTTGGCTAACGGTTGGCTAACGGTTGGCTAACGGTTGGCTAACGGTTGGCTAACGGTTGGCTAACGGTTGGCTAACGGTTGGCTAACGGTTGGCTAACGGTTGGCTAACGGTTGGCTAACGGTTGGCTAACGGTTGGCTAACGGTTGGCTAACGGTTGGCTAACGGTTGGCTAACGGTTGGCTAACGGTTGGCTAACGGTTGGCTAACGGTTGGCTAACGGTTGGCTAACGGTTGGCTAACGGTTGGCTAACGGTTGGCTAACGGTTGGCTAACGGTTGGCTAACGGTTGGCTAACGGTTGGCTAACGGTTGGCTAACGGTTGGCTAACGGTTGGCTAACGGTTGGCTAACGGTTGGCTAACGGTTGGCTAACGGTTGGCTAACGGTTGGCTAACGGTTGGCTAACGGTTGGCTAACGGTTGGCTAACGGTTGGCTAACGGTTGGCTAACGGTTGGCTAACGGTTGGCTAACGGTTGGCTAACGGTTGGCTAACGGTTGGCTAACGGTTGGCTAACGGTTGGCTAACGGTTGGCTAACGGTTGGCTAACGGTTGGCTAACGGTTGGCTAACGGTTGGCTAACGGTTGGCTAACGGTTGGCTAACGGTTGGCTAACGGTTGGCTAACGGTTGGCTAACGGTTGGCTAACGGTTGGCTAACGGTTGGCTAACGGTTGGCTAACGGTTGGCTAACGGTTGGCTAACGGTTGGCTAACGGTTGGCTAACGGTTGGCTAACGGTTGGCTAACGGTTGGCTAACGGTTGGCTAACGGTTGGCTAACGGTTGGCTAACGGTTGGCTAACGGTTGGCTAACGGTTGGCTAACGGTTGGCTAACGGTTGGCTAACGGTTGGCTAACGGTTGGCTAACGGTTGGCTAACGGTTGGCTAACGGTTGGCTAACGGTTGGCTAACGGTTGGCTAACGGTTGGCTAACGGTTGGCTAACGGTTGGCTAACGGTTGGCTAACGGTTGGCTAACGGTTGGCTAACGGTTGGCTAACGGTTGGCTAACGGTTGGCTAACGGTTGGCTAACGGTTGGCTAACGGTTGGCTAACGGTTGGCTAACGGTTGGCTAACGGTTGGCTAACGGTTGGCTAACGGTTGGCTAACGGTTGGCTAACGGTTGGCTAACGGTTGGCTAACGGTTGGCTAACGGTTGGCTAACGGTTGGCTAACGGTTGGCTAACGGTTGGCTAACGGTTGGCTAACGGTTGGCTAACGGTTGGCTAACGGTTGGCTAACGGTTGGCTAACGGTTGGCTAACGGTTGGCTAACGGTTGGCTAACGGTTGGCTAACGGTTGGCTAACGGTTGGCTAACGGTTGGCTAACGGTTGGCTAACGGTTGGCTAACGGTTGGCTAACGGTTGGCTAACGGTTGGCTAACGGTTGGCTAACGGTTGGCTAACGGTTGGCTAACGGTTGGCTAACGGTTGGCTAACGGTTGGCTAACGGTTGGCTAACGGTTGGCTAACGGTTGGCTAACGGTTGGCTAACGGT
This sequence comes from Asparagus setaceus, assembly GCA_012295165.1. Classification (NCBI taxonomy): domain Eukaryota; kingdom Viridiplantae; phylum Streptophyta; class Magnoliopsida; order Asparagales; family Asparagaceae; genus Asparagus; species Asparagus setaceus. The sequence continues at coordinate 4,593,174 of CM022706.1, forward strand.
TGGCTAACGGTTGGCTAACGGTTGGCTAACGGTTGGCTAACGGTTGGCTAACGGTTGGCTAACGGTTGGCTAACGGTTGGCTAACGGTTGGCTAACGGTTGGCTAACGGTTGGCTAACGGTTGGCTAACGGTTGGCTAACGGTTGGCTAACGGTTGGCTAACGGTTGGCTAACGGTTGGCTAACGGTTGGCTAACGGTTGGCTAACGGTTGGCTAACGGTTGCATGAAACTAGTCTAATCTCTTTTGTATTTATGAATCATCTCTCTTATGCTTAAAAGATCATGTTTAGGTTAATCAACTAGAGAACTAATCGATAGAAGAAGAATTTGATAGTTTATGCTTTCCTTAAGTGGTTTGATAGGCTATGCTTATGAATTCTAGGATTATTATCTTGTTATTACTCTCTTCATGAGTTTGAATTTCAATTAGGTGATAATTTGATAAGTTATGCTTTCCTTAAGTGGTTTGATATCTTATGCTTAATAAATCTAATATGAGATGTGGTAAAAGAGAATTTTTCATAGATTATAATTTGAGTTAGCTAGTGGATTCAATTCTAGATTCCTTCATCTCTCTTATTGAATTCTCATCTTTTTAATTGTGATTCCTTTCACACACAATCCAAATCCACTCTCTCATCACTTCATCATGCTTTCATACTATCTTGAATAAAACCCTAATTGTCACGCATAATTTGAGAACTGAACTTGAATCAAACACTTCCTATTTCCCGTTCCTCGTGGGATCGACAATCTTAAATACTATAACTTGACAATGGTTGTGCACTTGCGACTATAAAAGGTAAACACTCGTTTTTGCCCTTCAAGAACAGAGATGGAGCTAGCCATGCAACAGATGAGGGAGTTGCAAACCCAAACGGTTGCACAACACAGGTCGATCAACGGCTGAATCCGATCAACAAGGTGGAGTAACCCACCATAATGCTCATAATGTCGAAGACAGCGATTCGGAGATTGATGAACACATTTATGCTGATCAACCTCCAAAGAAAGCTCCATTTGATGCTCAAGGTGGAAATGGTCCAATTCTTCCTATTGGAAGCGATCCAAAACAAGGGGAGGATGATGGCGAAAGGATAAAAGAGCTTGAAAATAAAATCAATGCTTTGATGTCCGTGACAGAAGTCAAAAGGGCGGTATCGTGTCAGTATCCTAGAAGTGGGATTCAATTCCTTACCCGCCGAAATTCAATTTGATCAACTTCACGCCATTTGACGGGAGAGGATCACCTACACAACACCTGATCTACTTCAAATCACATTTGGGGGTGATCTCAGGAAACGAGCCTTTGATGGTTCGGTCATTCATCGGTACCCTTCGCGAGGCTGCCGATTGGTATCGAAGAATCAAAGCTGGGAGCATTAACTGCTGGGGTGATATAGAAAACTTGTTTCTCAACAACTTCTTCGATGACGACACCGAAGTCTCGATTGGAACGCTCTTGGATGAAAAGCAGAAGAATGGGGAAACAATTGACACTTTCGTTAAGCGTTTCATAATAAGGCCATAAAGCGCAAAGATCCAATCACCGAGGAATTCATATTGCGGACGTGCCACAACAATCTTTCCATTGATCTGTTGGAAGTCATGGGGGTCGTCCCGCCAACTACATGGAAAGATCTGAAAATACGAGGAGAACAAGCCGAAGCGCTTCCTCAGAAGGAAGAAAGGAAAGAAGCGAAAAGATGGTGACCCTCGAGTAAATTTTTCCTCTCGTAATAGAGGAAAGGCATCTGTATTCTTTGTTGGTCAAGCGCTGCAGGCCAAAAGCTTCTAAATCGAATTCCACGGGACATATTCTTTCAGAGACGAAGAAGTTCCGATCATCTTCAAACACCTTCTTGATAACAACAAAATCAAGTTGCCTCCGATTACAAATCAAGAGGAGGCTGACAAGACTTCGGACCCTAAATACTGTGCGTACCACAGGAGGATCCTCCATCCTACTAAGGATTGCTTAGCTCTCAAGGCCATCATCCAAGCCTTGGTCGAAGCCGGCGTATTAACGCCGAAATAAGCTAAATGAACCACCTCCGATGAGTATAAGAGGTTAAACTGCTCCTCCTTCTTACTCCAATAAGAATATGAGTATAAACTATTCTAAAATGAATGCAACCCAATTTTGCAAAGAAAGGGGTGGATAATCCATGAGCGAGAGGTCCATTTCGAGATTGGCGATCAAACCTTCCTCTGATTAGGACCATGGTCAAAATCCTCTCGATTCTTTCCATGAGCAGAGGTCCACTTCCACATTGAGCAATCAAACCTTCCTACAGTTAGGACCATGGTCAAAATCCCCTCTCGATTCCTTCCATGAACGAGAGGTCCACTTCCACATTGAGCAATCAAACCTTCCTACAGTTAGGATTGTCTCAAAATTCCTATCCTGGTCAAACCTTCCTACAGTTAGGACCACGGTCAAAATCCCCTCTCGATTCTTTCCATGAACGAGAGGTCCACTTCCACATTGAGCAATCAAACCTTCCTACAGTTAGGATTGTCTCAAAATTCCTATCCTGGTCAAACCTTCCTACAGTTAGGACCATGGTCAAAATCCCCTCTCGATTCTTTTCATGAACGAGAGGTCCATTTTAGGATTGAGCGATCAAACCTTCCGACAGTTAGGATTGTCTCCAAAACTCCTATCCCGATCAAACCTTCCTACAGTTAGGATCATTTTTAAATTTTCACTCCCACTTGGTCAAACCTTCCTACAGTTAGGACCACAGTCAAAATCCCCTCTCGATTCTTTCCATGAACGAGAGGTCCACTTCCACATTGAGCAATCAAACCTTCCGACAGTTAGGATTGTCTCCAAAACTCCTATCGATCAAACCTTCCTACAGTTAGGACCATGGTCAAAATCCTCTCGATTCTTTTCATGAACGAGAGGTCCATTTCGAGATTGGCGATCAAACCTTCCGATAGTTAGGATCGCCTCCAAAACTCCTATCCCGATCAAACCTTCCTACGCTTAGGATCATTTTTAAATTTTCACTCCCACTTGGTCAAACCTTCCTACGCTAGGACCACGACCAAAATCCCTCTCGATTCTTTCCATGAACGAGAGGTCCACTTCCACATTGAGCAATCAAACCTTCCGACAGTTAGGATTGTCTCAAAATTCTGCCTGGTCAAACCTTCCTACAGTTAGGACCATGGTCAAAATCCCCTCTCGATTCTTTTCATGAACGAGAGGTCCATTTCAGGATTGAGCGATCAAACCTTCCGATAGTTAGGATCGTCTCCAAAACTCCTATCCCGATCAAACCTTCCTACAGTTAGGATCATTTTTAAATTTTCACTCCCACTTGGTCAAACCTTCCTACAGTTAGGACCACAGTCAAAATCCCCTCTCGATTCTTTCCATGAACGAGAGGTACACTTCCACATTGAGCAATCAAACCTTCCGACAGTTAGGATTGTCTCAAAATTCTGCCTGGTCAAACCTTCCTACAGTTAGGACCATGGTCAAAATCCCCTCTCGATTCTTTTCATGAACGAGAGGTCCATTTCAGGATTGAGCGATCAAACCTTCCGATAGTTAGGATCGTCTCCAAAACTCCTATCCCGATCAAACCTTCCTATAGTTAGGATCATTTTTAAATTTTCACTCCCACTTGGTCAAACCTTCCTACAGTTAGGACCACGACCAAAATCCCCTCTCGATTCCATCCATGAACGTGAGATCCACTTCCAGATTGAGCGATCAAACCTTCCGACAATAAGGATCGTCTCCAAATTTCTATCATGGTCAAACCTTCCTACAGTTAGGACCATGGTCAAAATCTTCTCTCGATTCTTTTTATGAATGAGAGGTCTACTCCAACAAAGGGTTCGTTTTCGCCCCAAGAGAAAACACAAACAAGCTGCAATAATGACTGATGTTTCTCAAGGCATTCAATTACAACTCAAATGATGACTTTCAAGATGAAGATGATTAGTCCAAAATCGACTTGACATTTTAATCCATTCAAATACAAATGCAACGGATATTGATCCCAAAGTATGGTCACGACGCCGCAGAGCTGTGGTTCAAGAAAGCTGAAGCAAAACATGGGCCTCTTCTACAAAGTTCAACGTTGAGCGAAGCAAAGCATCTTATCCAAAGTATTCGGACCCTCGACAAAATACGAGGAGTCCGAAAACTTTGGAGGGTATCTGTAGGCATCAAAATGCTTGAAGAACCTCAAATATGACTAAATCATGAGAAGATCGAAGGACAACGTCGTCGAAATCTCAAGAAGCCCAACAGGGGAAGATTGTGTCTCGCCATGGCGAGACACCTTGATGTGTCTCGCAACTAGCGAGACACTTTGATGTGTCTCGCAACTAGCGAGACACTTTGATGTGTCTCGCAACTAGCGAGACACTTTGATGTGTCTCGCAACTAGCGAGACACTTTGATGTGTCTCGCCATGGCGAGACACCTTGATGTGTCTCGCAACTAGCGAGACACCTCTTGCCTCGCCAAACACAAGACACCCAGAATACTTAAAACGAGCTCTTGAAGGATCTAAATCAATGCTGGTGGGGCCCAATTGACTTTATCAGTGCAGAGAGACGTTCAGACACTTTAATGTGCGGTTACACGCTGAAGATACCACTAGGCGGATTCTAGGGCATTTAATCGTGCCTAAAAGCGAAAAACCGTTACGTTGTACCGGAGGGATGACATCGCCGCCCGTCAGGTGGCAATCATACCGCCTCACCGCCAACAGGTACTTTACACGCCGCCAGCTAGCGAGGCAGCTTGGCCAGTACCGGAAGCCGCTAACCGCAAGTGTCACGCACTTATGACACTTGTGTTTCAAGAGGGCACGCTTCCCAAAGACTATAAATACCCTCCTACGTCCACTTGGGCGAGTCGGCTATCGAAAGGGCAATCGAGATCCAAGCTTCCGGAGTTCAAGAACACGATCCACACGGAGATTCCTCGAGTTTAAGCCTTGACTTATTCTTGAGAAGAGTAGATATCTTATCTTGCTAAGATATTTCTTTGAAGTTCTTGTTTCCTTTGCGAAGCATCAACTAAACCCGTCGATTCGACGATCACGCTTCGGTGGTCCACGGATTACGCGTCCGACACGAGGCAAAGTCCCACAAAACAAGAGATCTACACTTGTAGCGTCTTTTGTTCGAGTTTGTGAGAGAGTTATTTAATTTTCATTGTAACTGAGAACCAAAAGTGTAATTTTCTCTAGTTTTACAAATGGAATCAACTTTCGACCCAAACAGTGGAGAGGGCGTAGCAAGCTCGGGCTTCCTTCTGGTCGCTCCGGACTATCCCCACCCCTCTCGATGTCGGGAATTTGATCATCTGATGATAGGTGGATGGGATGGCTCGCAAGTGGTGGAGAGACGTTCGGCCCAAGATGACATTATGCGCCGACTTGATGTCCATTACTACAAACTGGACGTCCACGGTCGATTGGCACGGGGGTTGCCCAACAGTCAGGGGAAGGGTGATCTGTCCCTCTGGAAGCTGAGAATGTCCCGTGAAACCAATCGGGGACCCGAGGCGGTGGAGTTTGGACTGTCAATACCCATACGGTTGAGCAGCGTCCAAAACAATATGTCGACAGAGCTCGGTGTCGATCATGATCCTCTTCACCTTAAAGGCTGTAGATATCGGTGATATGGCGATGGGGTCGTCATGGCGTTCGACTCCATCCAAGTCGGCCTGTTGAAAGAGATGGATACATCGGCCTTCGCTTCTTGTCATGTTGTTCACAGTAAAGCATGCTTAGCATACCTCTTTCGGCGTTATTGGATTCTCCTCCCAAGGTGGGACCTCCGTGATGGTATTGATTACCCCGACTCCTTGTCAGGCTTCCACGTGCTCCAAGCTAGGTCGAGGCCGGGAGATCGAGAGCGAGGTCGGTGGTCGTCCCTCTTGGGGTCTTTGCTCCCGATAGATCAAGTTCTTCAAGAAACCTCTCAATGAGGTCTTCAATGTCTTTCTGGAGAACACGGCAGTCTCTGGTGTCGTGGCCGTGATCTCGGTGGTATCGGCAGAATCGCCGTGGATCTCTCTTGCTTGGGTCTGTCCTCATCTGTGGCGGGGGCTTGTGAAGGAGCCCCTCCCTCTGGGCCTTGTCCAGGGCCCCAGAGAGGGAGGTATTGAGGACTGTGAACACTGGAGGGGAGCATCTGCTCTTGTCCTCCCTCCTTCGAATCATTGCGGTTGTTCTTGGGAGGAGGATTCCTTGGGATGTGCCTGGCCTCTTCTTTTCGAGGCGGGTCTGGAGCCGACCTAGCGGGAGGGGCTACCGGAGCCGCATAGGTGGTCTGCTGAGGAGGATGATGAGGTACCGCACTGCCGGGCGGGAGGGCCAAGATGGCCGTGGTCGCCTTTGGACTTCGGCATTGTGGCGATCTTGTATGCTTCGCTTCTTCCATGTTCATGTAAGCGTGGGCTTTGGACATCAAGTGCTCGTAACTCTGATGGGCTTCTTGTTGAGGGCTTTAGACAAGTCGTAGGAATGGCCAGAGCTGCCATAGCGACTTTGCTCCTTGGTCTTGACTTCTAATCTCTTCGCTGGAATCTCTTGATGTAGGCTCTGAGGCTTCGCCCGGCTCTTGCTTAGTGCGGATGAGCACCTTTGGAGGCGGTTTGGGCTTGGCGTTGGCCAAGAAATGGTGGATGAACTGTCGGCTCAGTTCTTCAAAGCTGCCAATGGATTTCTTCTCCAACGAATTCCACAAAAGCTTGGCGCTCCCTGTCAAGGTGACCGGGAAGCAGCGACAGATAATTAAACTACGGCGCTGCATCATGATCATGGTGTTGTGGTAGTCTGTACATGTTGGTAGGGTCTCTATTGCTCCGTACTTGTCCATCGTCGGCATCTTGAACTTCGGCGGTGCTCTCATGATGGAGTCGGTGAAGGGGTGTTCCCTCCGATGGCGTCGGCCGGCGGTACACTTGATTGTAGTCCTTTGTCTTGGTGGGCGGTTGGGAATGGCGTCGTGGAAGCATGGGGCCTTGAGGCGTGCAGCGCCCTAAGCCTTAGCTAGGAGAAGGGCTTTCGTCGGTGAGTCGAGAAGGCAGGGCGCTAATATGGCCGTGGTCGCCTTTGGACTTCGGCATTGTGGCGATCTTGTATGCTTCGCTTCTTCCATGTTCATGTAAGCGTGGGCTTTGGACATCAAGTGCTCGTAACTCTGATGGGCTTCTTGTTGAGGGCTTTAGACAAGTCGTAGGCCTGACCCGCCACGAGAGCTGCCATAGCGACTTTGCTCCTTGGTCTTGACTTCTAATCTCTTCGCTGGAATCTCTTGATGTAGGCTCGAGGCTTCGCCCGGCTCTTGCTTAGTGCGGATGAGCACCTTTGGAGGCGGTTTGGGCTTGGCGTTGGCCAAGAAATGGTGGATGAACTGTCGGCTCAGTTCTTCAAAGCTGCCAATGGATTTCTTCTCCAACGAATTCCACAAAAGCTTGGCGCTCCCTGTCAAGGTGACCGGGAAGCAGCGACAGATAATTAAACTACGGCGCTGCATCATGATCATGGTGTTGTGGTAGTCCTGTACATGTTCGGCCGGGTCTCTATTGCTCCCGTACTTGTCCATCGTCGGCATCTTGAACTTCTCGGCCGGTGCTCTCATGATGGAGTCGGTGAAGGGGGTGTTCCCTCCGATGGCGTCGGCGACTGGCTGGTACACTTGATTGTAGTCGCCTGTGCGCTGGTGGGCGGTTGGGAATGGCGTCGTGGGCGCGGCATGGGGCCTTGAGGCCGTGCCTGTGGGCGCCCTAGCGCCTTGGCTAGGAGAAGGGCTTTCGTCGGTGAGGTCGAAGGCAAGGGGGCGGCGCCTAATATTGGCGCCCTGGGTCGGCTGTCTCTGCAGGGGTGAGACGGCACGCTCCTGGCGATCCCTCCGCGACTTGTCAATGTGAGGAGTCTCTGGGAGCGGGATCCGCCTCAGGACGAAGCGGCGGTCGCCTCGAGCGGTGGAGTGGCGGCTGGCGGAGGGCTGGTCCGCCGTTGTTGCTGATGGCGCTTGCTGTGCTGCGAGAGCAGGGAGGCGAGTGAAGAGGTCAGCCGCAAAAGCTTTGAGCTGGGTTTGCATGGTTGCTTGCATGGCTTGGGTGATCTTCTCGGTGGATTCCTGGAGTTGGGCTTGAGTAACATAGCCCACAGGTAGGTTCCTCGACCCGGAAAGATCATCGCCGCTGGACATAACTGCAAGGAGAAGAAAGGAGGCCCCACGGTGGGCGCCAAACTGTTGATGTATATAATCACAGTCACTAACCTCGAGTGAGTTTAGCTTTTAAGAGAGCGGAGTCCGCCTTCTCTCCTAAAGCCCAGCGACGCTGACTCCGATCAAGGGACTTCGCCCTCTGACAAAAGGGACACGTGGAAGAGGCGGAGTTGGGATCTCCGGTGGTTCCTCCGACGGTCAAGTCAGTAAAAGGGAGATAATCTAATGGAGCAGGAATTCACTCAGAAAAGATGGCTTACTTGGTTTGCTGTTCACGTGGCTACTTATACCTAGGGTTGCGGGGGTATTTTCGTCTTTCCGTTGGCTAAGAAACCATTCTTTGAGTCGACCCTCTCTTCCGTGTGAGCGGTGATTGGTGAGCATCTCTCGCCTACGGTTGGCTGGCCTTTACAGGTGTCAAATTGCGGGTAATTTGCGGGTTAGTGTGGTCTATTCGCCATTAATGGGATGGGATTGACGGCGCCTGTAGCTGCATGGGTCCGAGATGCCTTAAATACCGTGAGAGATGGAGGAGTTAAGGGGCTGTCAGCGCATTTAATGCGATGCTGATGGGCTCGAGTACCGCATAACCGTCGTTGGAGTGGAGGAAGCCACGCAAGATGAGGTAGGTGGGGCTGGCCGGGTGGCCGGCTCGCTCGGCCTCTCGGGACGTTCTTCGAGGTAATCAACTGGAAGGGACGACCAGGGCCGCTTTTCGTGTCGTCCCTGAGGACGGGTGGCTGATAGGAGGGTCTAAATTCGCCGCATCGTTGGGAAAGGCCGACAAGCGGTAGGGCGGGGCTATAATGGGTGACGGGTTGGGAGGACGTCTAGCATCGCCTTTCGCGTCGTCCGAGCAGACTAGCGGTCGGAAGGTGATAGCCGGTTGCCTCCACGCCGTCCGATGGGACGAGTGACGTGAAATGGCCTCGGCGATTAATCGGCGTCACGACCGTCCACCTTCGGCGTCGTCGCGGGGAGAGCTGGCGGCGGGCTTCGCCTGCCCGCCTCTCGCGTCGGTTATGGTGATAGTCATCTATTGGACCATGGCGGGGTCGGTAAGTGTCGGCCGCCTTGTGGGTTGGGCGCGGAGGCTCGAGTCTGTTTTCGTTGACAGACAAACGTTTATCCGTGTCAGTGTCTCGTTTTTTCTCCTTAATCACTGGTTAGTGGTTATGACCATAACAGATGTAAAATGTTTAGCTATGAGTCTTATGGGTTATGACTCATTGAGGGAACATGTGCTAACTAGTGGTTTTCCCTCTTTTTAATTCTAAGAAAGTGGGGGTTTGCGGATATTATATAAACCCTTACAATTGGAAAAGCTGTAACCTGTAATTTTGAATTTTGTGCAGGCTGTAGCTTTGAAAGTGGGAAAGCACAACTGCCACATTATTTAATTGTACCTGCAACTTCATACGACTTAGCACATTGAGAGAACATTTCTCCGATCACGTTCTGTTTGTTTATTTCCCTAAAAGCTAAGAAAATGAAATAAAAATGAAATGAAAACAAAGAAATAGATGTGGGGTCCACATTTACCCATTTTAAACCCATTTCACAACTTTTGGGAGGAAATGAGTTTTCTTTTGGGGCCCACATACACTATTACTACCACACGTGGGCCATTATTTAATACATTTCTTTGTTTTTTCTCCAACCAAAACAAAGAAATCAAAGAAGAGGAGAAATGAGACAAGCCCACGTGGGCTTGTTTCCTCATTTCTTACATTTCCTCTTATCTTTTTTGCAAACAAACAGCCTAAAAGTACAGCATTTTCATACCAATATAATGTATAGAAAATCTTCAATTATTATCTGGTGAAAACTTAACTATAAAGAATTCAAATCCATTCTCTACAGATACCTTAATATTCATTGTCTATGGAGGTTTAAATTCGTAAATAGAGGAGGAATCTCTCTTTGATATTCTCTGTTAATTTATACATCATCCTTATATCCATTTACTTTTTCAGACACAATCCACATTTTAGCCACAATATTCTCTTGAAAAAAGCTACAGTAATAGTGTAATACCAATCAAAAACTTCTACTGCACCCAAAGGAAAGAAAAGCTATATGTACATGACTCAATTATGATGCTCACTGCAATTTGTATTTCATTAATCAACTGTGAACATATATCACATAATTCAAGAGCCAAGCTCACTTCATTTTGCCCTCGAAGGATATAACGCCTCTACCTCTATATTTATTTTGAAATACACTAGTTCAGTACAAAGTTTTAACATGGGAGTTTGAATCCCATGTCTTCTCCATTCTTGTACTCTCTCCAAACATCTATTGCACCAAAACAAGTGATAGAAACCACGCTCAACGCCATCACTATGCTAACTGAGAACACAATGAGAGAAGCTCTGCCAAACTTCTCTACGGCTCTTTGTATGAGAACCAATCCAACAATAGAAGCTAAAAAACAAACCGCAGCAAATACAGCAGCTTCTTCAACTGCCTTCATTCCAAGGATCAAGTACTGAACCATAGACATTGAAGATGAGAACAAAACCATAAAGGAGGTTGTTGATGCTGTTACCTTCAAAACCCAAGGGTAAGCATAAGAAATTTTAGTCAAAGAATTATTCTTCGATAAGGATGAGACTGAAATAGAAATTTTACCTGTGGAGGTATTCCAATTTGAAGAAGTACAGGGTTTATGAGCATCCCACCACCAATTCCAAAGAGGCCACCTAGTATCCCTGATATAAGTGCAGCCAATGGAAAAATGACGGTAGGAAGTTCTTTGATCCTAGAATGAACTATAATTCCCTGCAGGAGAAAGTTACAGACTCGTAAATATATATTATTTTCAAAGTGAGCATCATGTAAACATTTAATTTACAAGTGGCTTGTAGAAGTAAATAATTATTGAAGTAACCTGGTTATCTTTCTCTTGATCAGGTGTTTGGTGCTGCATTTTGCGGTTCTGATACAGAATATATGCTGTAAAACCAACTGCAAGAGGAACTTGGAACAAGGTGATGAGCCAGTATAGAATTCCACAAGGCCTAATTTGTAGAATTTTCTGTATAAAGAATTTATATATTGCATATTATTAGATTAAATGGATCAACTAACCAATTAAAGAGACAAAACGTCGTCAATAAATGGAATAAATAAGCATTAAAGTTAATAATAGCATATGTTTGTCAACAGTATTCACTAGCTGTTACTTGTCTCATAACCTGGTCTATGTACTGAGATTTCAGTCAATAATAGCATTGCGCCCCTTATATCCTCAATTCACATCCGTACTTATGCAATTGGTATATTATTTACAGTTAATTCCTCCAAAAACTGAATCTCGGCTTATTAGATTCTTTTAAAATTAAAAAACATGTTTGATGTTTATATCAATAGTTTGCTCCAGACAAATTTACAGTTTTTGGCAAAACAAAATAGTCAAAACTCGAGAATGAGTTCTTTAAACAGAACAAATTAGGCAAAATAAAATTAAGAACTAAAATGAAGTAGCCTTGTTTTAAACAAAACAGAGAATGAATTCTTACTTTACAGACTTCTAAATTAGGACATGTCTTTTAGAAAATACAGAGTAATGTAACTTTCCGCATTCTATTGTATACTGTAGTTTCAATGAAATACAACATCACATCTATAGTTTCTCTTCTATGTTATTATGTACTTCGATAGTATATGGCAACTAAGTTTGTGCATAGGTTGAATCTTGGTTGATTAGATTCACACCAATAATTATTCTAGATAACTTGGATGTGACAATTAAGTTAGAGAAACAATTAGTTCGGAACCTTAAAAAAGTAATAAGGAAATAGAGGAATATTCTTGCTGACAACGACAATGGTGATTATTATGTTAAGTATTTTGCCTCTTCAATTTAGTGAAGGACTAAGAGTAGTGATAAGCGTACTACTCCTGTCCTACTACTTTGGCACTACAAGAAACAAAAGAGTGGGGCCATGATGAGATTTCTTTTTTTACAACTTTCAAGAAAAGACCCCACTCTTTTGTTTCTTGTAGTGCCAAAGTAGTAGCAAAATTGTAGTACACTTATCTTTTCCGAAGGACTAATGTTTCAGCTATTAAATATCTCAAGACACTGCAATTTTTTCCCCTTGCTACACTATTCTTCCTATCACATCATGGAAATTTAAAAGAAATACAGAAAATTTTATGTACATTGAGATTGAGATTGAGTGACAGCATCTATTATTGGTCATATAAGAACAACCCAGAGAGTGCTAGCCAAATTGGTGGATCCACATCCTTTTCATTCTTGTGTGTCGATGAAAAGAAATGGTTCAAAGTAAACAAGAGCCTAATACGCTATCTGTATCAGTTGCTCTTTATTTAAGTCAAAATCATGATTCCTGGATCTAAAGATTTGTATAATCCAAAAATTAGCCTGACCAGGATTTGCAACCAATAGCATCAGCTCCATAGTAATCCTAAACCTGATCATGTTCCTATAATATCGCATATCGTTACTTTAGACTAACCAAGTAGAGAGAGACATTATTGTATATATTTAGCTCTGGAAGTCTGGATAAGAGCTAGTTGGATAAAAGAAATTGAAAATACATGTTATATATAAATATGCTATGTCACAGCGTCACTTTTAGATAAACACAAGGACTGTTTTAAACCTTTTCGATGCCACCACAAGTTGATATTATCTTGTTATGCTGTGCGATGTCCGATGAATAAACTAATGTCTTGTATGTGGTTTTTTTAAACTTCAACTTGAGAAGCTGAGATAGTTCTGAACTGTGACCTGCCCAAGTGAAGTAGAGGGGTTTTATTAAGCGCAATGGTGTTTTTTGTGTTTTTAAAAGTGATTTATATGAGAAGTTGATGCACATAGATGATGTATAGATGGGCTTTATCAAAATCATTGGCTTACTTTATGTGTGTGGTGATGCATGTAAACATTCCACATTATTATTTTATACATAATCCATTATTCATGCTTTACCTACTTTTCAATAATTACACTATTTACAGGAAAAATGTGGATTTAATTTCGAATTCATCTTGTTTGAATACTATAAGGTTCCTTCAATTTTAATGAAAGGCACATGTTATGTTTAATGACGACCAGTAGCACCCGAGTTAATAATTAAATGTAGATTAGATTCTGTGTTTTAATGTAATTGGCTATAGATCACTGTTAAGCCTGTGATTCTAGTCCTAATCTGATCTATAGCTTTTGAAAAAAGAAAATACGTATCTTTTGAGTAAAAGGACATCGGCTATTGTCCCTTGTTGTTTCCACCACCCTCAAAGTTGTCTATTTTAGATAGGTCTAGCTACATACAGTTGCATTAAACGTTAAGAGTTTTCTGTTTTGCATTTCCCTAATTTTATCAGCCTCCGGCCTCGATCAACCCAAAGTGAGTCACTATCACTTGAAAAAGATCTCAGCAAAGCGTGCAAATGAAATCAAAAGGAAGAAATTGACATGCTTGGGCAAGAAAATGATCACATCAAGCATCAAACACTTTTTTTTGTTTTTGTTTTTTGTTTTTTGTTTTTTGGAACTCAATCCCAAAGAATGAATCAAAAGGAAGATACTAATTATTTTGGTTCTTTCTACTACACCTACACAATCTTTTAGACTCTCTTCACAACTTCCCCTGAAATTTTATGTTTAAAGATATGTGAAGGAAACAAATGATTTCAGATTAGATTGTGGTTAAGAAGTGATCCCAGATGAGATGACAAGCTAGATTTAAAAAAAAGGGGTGGGTTAATTATCTTTTCATTATGTGCAACCAAGGTCATAGGGTATCTCTCTGCAAAACAATGAAATATCATAAAGCTAACGCATTATTAATTTATTGAAGTCACATGATACCCACATGACCGGAGACAAACCGGTGAGAGAAATCGAACAAGGTGTAATCTAAAATTAACCCTTAAAAAGGAAACAAACATTATCTAGCATGTTCCTCAAAAATATCCAAGAGCCAACCAAAATTAGTAGAGAAAAAGGGCAAAAATTAAGACCACATACCTTACCACCCTTATCAGCAACAACAACATGAAGCACGAAGAAAGACAACCACACCATCACCAAAACCACCATCTTCCTCCATTGAATACTCCCTTCAAATTCCTCACTGCTCAACAACAGTGGCTCCTCCTTCTCACCATCCTGGACCCCAACAATCCCAGCTCTCCTCACCTCCTCGCTCTCAGCTCTCCAGCACCTAAACCCAGCTTCGAAAGTCTTGTAAGTTGAAAACCCAAGAAACAGGGCAAAGAGAACCGTGATCAGCCACTCTGGGAACATGACATTGCCCAAAACTCCTGCGCTAACGCCGAGCAGCATGCTTGGCTCTGAGAGCAGAGCAATCTCATAGTCTATTGAGGATTTGTGGTCAGCGAAGAAGATGAGGGTGTAGAGGACGTTGGAGAGGGACCCACCAGTGACCATGAAAGCAGAGAAGGTGCTGGCTGTCTTGAGGTCGAGCCCGGCGACGAGGTTGACGATGGGGAGGTAGAGGGACCCACCGCCGACGCCGCCTGCGCTCGAGAGGGAGGCTGCTATGAAGCAGAGGAGGCCTGCTACAAGAGTTCTCAAGGTCTTCATTGAGAGTTGTCTTGGTTATAATTTGGTGTTTGAGGAGAAGTTTTGATTTATATGAGGAAGATAGAGAGTGAGAAAATGAGGAATTTTGATGGGATTAATTTGGTTTTGGGAATAGAAATTTGTGAGTCAGTGAAGTTTTTATGATGGCTTGTGACCAGAGATTGATTGTGGTGTGGGCTGAGAAACAGAATACTTTTAAGTTTTGTTTTTTTCGCTTTTTAATGCTAACACTAAATTTTTTTTTGGCATTTTCTTAAGAAGTTTGACCCTGGTCGCCTAAAAAAAGAGCGTGAATATAAATGGTTGCATTAATGTGTTATTTGATTATTTTTTTTATTATGATAGTTTCATTTGTAGCAGTGCTATTACACTTTGAAGATAGTTCAACAACGACGTGTAGCTTCGAAGTTAGGTACATGTTACTTTGAAATAAATTTTGTATTAAACAAGTCCATTACTTTTTTATATCTCAACTAATCGTAAGTCCTTTCGAAAGTCATAAGAATCCATCCAAAATCTGTAAAGCCGGGAATCCGTGTCCTATTATCAAAGTCCTGCCCTACCATGCTGGGACCAGTACTAAAATTTAAGGGTTTTTCTTATTTTGGCCCCCCAAAATCATAAAGTCTCCAAAAATCTTATATATTTTAAATAACTTCCCGCAAATATGTACGTTCTCTTAAGTAAGTACACTAATAGCAAATATTTTAAATAGATCCCGGAAATCTCTAAGTTCTCTTAAACAAGTCGCTTGCATTAAAAATTGATGAATTAACTCCAAATTAATTAAACTACATTAATCTTGTTTGCCCTCATCTTCCTCATTTAGTACTAAGTAATACCTGCAACAGAATAGAATAGAGACTTAGACTTATCAACGAATAACAATCGGGAAAGAAGCAGCGAAAGGGTTTCTGGTAGAATATGTCTATGGAAGAAGAGGGCAAAATGGATAAGATTAATGAATTTTGGTTAACTTTGAGTTAACAGTTACTAATGTGGGGGAATTATTTAAAAAACTTATAGATTTGGGGAGTTATTTAAAATATATGAGCTTTGAGGGATTTATTTAACAGTGTGTCAGATGTGGGGGACCAATATAAGAAAAACCCAAACTTTAATACTACAATTTTACAGCCAGAAACCAGACATTTGTCAAGGCCCGGTCCAGTGCTTTCCCATTTGTGGTCCCTAAGAAAGCACCGAAGGCCCAACTAAATTTGCTTTTCGTAGAGTTTATTCCCTTCATAATTTTAGAAACATTTAGAATGAAAAGACCACTACTACAGTATACCCACAGAAGCTCCATTTTTAGTCATCACAATTTTGTCAGATTCAAAAAAAGATTTTGACCCTACTTTTCCTAGCAATGAAACAGAGATAAGACAGTAATGGATTGCTGGAATATGCAGCACATCACTTATGTTGTGTTTGGATGGAGGGTAGAGAAAGGAAGGGGAAGAAAATTTTAAATTTAATCTTGTTTGGGAGTTTTATTGGGAGAATAGAGGAGGGGAAAATGGGAAAAATTTAGACTAAAATCTTACACCCTAAATTAGGGGGTAAAAAAGGGAAAAAGAGGGGAAGGAAAAATTGACAAATTTCCTTCATTTCCTTATCCTTCCTTCCCTTCCCTCAGTGAGCTCCCAAACTGAGCATTAAGGACAGGACTGTACCAAATGTAAGCTTCAGCATCACCTTTCTCTTACCGTCACCCTCTAAATTTTATTAAATAAAACCTCCACAATTTTGGAGAGTTGCATAAAATGCTGATCTTCCAAAAAGTTTCACATATTGAAATATCATTTTCAAAAAAAATATTTTTTGTCTTAGTAAAACCATAAAACAAAACTCCTTTCCTGATTTTTTTTTTTCATTCAGTTGAAAATTTTAGAGTATTGTGAAACCCTTTGACAAAGCTTAGGGGTCTTATTTAATTGGTTTTTCTAGAAATCACCTTAAAAGAGGTAACTATATAGAAATCACTTTCAATTTTAATTTATCATTATGCCACTTTTAAAGTGGGTTTTTAATCAACTACCTTCGAGTGAAATATCTTATTAAAACCTAAAATTACTCTTAAGAACTCACGTTCAAGAGACATGGTTCATTTTTAAATAATGTTTAGGTATTGTTAAGATACAATTAACGATTTTGAACTTGAAATAATTTAATTTATTTTTGGATTTTTAGTAAAAATTTGCCTAGAAGGTAATTGATTGTAATAAAACTCACTTTAAAGGTGATTTATTTATAATTGAAATTCAAATGTCGTATCCGTATAACTACCCTATTTTTAAGGTGGTTTCTAGGGGAAAAAAACCCTTTAATTTTTAAATTGTTGTGCAAATTACCCAAAAGTTCAGGTGACTTTTGTAAAATTTACCGCACGCCAGCCTTATCCCCTCTGCGGCTTTCTGCTCGCTCCTGATCCCTCTCTTTCACCCAACAAAACGCCATGGGCCTCCTCTCATGGTGGAAGGCCAAACCCTCTCCCCCTCCCTCAGCTCCAACCCCCAACAAAGACCCCAACTCCACCTCCCCCCAAAACCCACCTCCAGAGATCCCCGGCCTCAACGGCGCCGTCGAGGTCCGACGCCGGCCGGAGGAGGTCACGGTGTTCGAGTTTGGGTCCGTGGCGGCGTCGGGAGAGAGGATGACCCTGGCTGGTTACTGCCCTGTCTCCGATGAACTTGAGCCTTGCCGCTGGGAGATCGTGCCGGCCGCCGGCGACGACGCGCCTCAGTTTCGGATCGTGTTCTGATTTTGGGTTAGGTTAGGTTTGGTTTGATGGGTACTCGTTATAATCTATGAATTTTGTTTCTTTTGATGTATGACATCTTCCTGGGTTTTGACGATAATGAGGAACGTAGTTATTTCCTTTGCTCTGCTCTATTGTGAAAGTTAGCTGTTTTTTAAACTTATGTAACTCTTAATCTTTGGTTCTCTCTTTTTTATCTCTTGTTTATATGTTCATTAATGGCTGGAATTCCTGATTATTTAGACTCATTTGATGCAAAATGATCAATAATTTACCATTATTAGTGTCTGTTTAGTATGTAAAAAAAACCCATGATTATGCTACTGCTTCTTCAAGGTTGTAAGTTGTGAGAAGATTAAGGTTATTGGTTAAATTTTGATGATTATAAGGCGTTGAGAACGAGAAATCTGTTGATTTTATTTGATTTCTCTGTTTGAGAACTAAGCTATAGCTCTAATAGACTAATGCCTCCGAGCATTGTTGGAAAATTTAGCAACTTTTCTTGTATCTTGTGTGTAACAGATTGTGTACAAGATGCATGTGCTTATGGGTTACTGAATTGTTTTGATGTGTCGGGTAATTGAGGTGAAGTCCAGGGTTTCCATTAGCAAAATGCGTTATGACTTGTAGCTTTCATTTGTTGAGGTGAGGGTACTGAATATTGGTGTAATATCATTAATTGAGGATTAGGAATGGAGAAATTGAGTATGAGAAATTGCATTTAAAGGTGTTAGTTGTGAAGGCTTTGGTAGCAAGTTTGAAGTTAATTCTGCAATGGCAGCACTAATCTAAGGTAATAGGTATTTCTTCTTTAATTGTTGTTTCTTTGTTACTTATGCTACTAATTGCAAGTTGTGACAAAAGATGTTTATGCATAGATTTGGTTTGGTCAAGAGAGGGTCTAGCTTGAACTTATTAGTTTTTGCAATATGCATTGGTGCATGATTGTCATAGCATAGATTCATTGGATAAGTTGGATCCTTAGAAGTCAGACATGTTGTGCATCAAGGTTTGAGCCGCCCATCATGTATGCCTCTGTCCTGATTTTCCTTAAACGCCATATTTGGGGAAACCTTTATTCTTTTACTTTTAATGTAACATTTTATTTCGATGATGCTTCATCGATACCATCTTAAATTAGTTCTGTAATATTTGAAAGCTTTATGGACAATATGAAGTTCAATATGAGGAGCATGCATGAACTAGCTTCTGATTCTTGTGACAAATATCATAGCTTGCCTAGCGTGTAAAGCACAGCTTGTGATTTGTGTAAATAAATCAGTCACTTTGCTATTATATCAGGAACAAAGGTTTTATCCCAAATCTTTTCTATTAGCGACATGAAATTTTCCATTTTATGTCAGAAAAAACTGCATATTAGTATCTTAGACAAATGGTTTCAGGGCATGCATCCTTGCAAGCATCTAAGCTTTGGTCATCATGTGATGAACTCGTGTTGCTTCCAGTCTCTGGTCTCATTTCATTCTACCTCGAGAGAATAGCCAGCAGTGTTTAGGTTAGAGCTCGATTCTGAGACATATGATTCACTTACACTTGAATATGTTTGTTTCCGCTGTTACTAAATCAAGGAGCTTTTTGCCAGAATCAGACTTATCTTTGATGAATCTACTCCCTGGATATGGTATTCTCCTGAACCTTTCCTTGGTAGTTGGTACCCATTCTTATTTCCATTTCTAAACTTACAAACAAGTCTTGAACCTTTCGAAACCTGTATATCTATTATCGATGGCATCATGTAAAATCCCAGCACGCTGTTTAGTGATGATTGACAAGTTTATATGCCACATTTTTGTTTGGCCCCCTCTTAGAGAGAAGGTTTGGCTATGAATTGGGATTGCATGAAATGCGAAATTGAGTTTTGTCAAGTCACTCCCTTGTTCAAGATGCGCTGCTATCAGTAATAGTGGCCCTTGTTCTACTGATGTGAACTTTCTTCGGTTTCTCTTTTATGGATTTGTTATTATATTTACAACAAGATAACTGGTAGTTTTTTTGCTGTCAATTTTGTGTTCCAAGATTAATTGGATATAAAAAATTATCAAAAATATCATACTATATTCCAGACAATTACAAGCTCAGGGATTGATGTTGTGGTTCTTATGGAACTGTGATATTGCATCTATAATGTAACACGGGTGTCCTATAGTCTTATGAATTTTGATCATTACCATAATCATCATTGCTTTTAAGCATATAGTCTATGAATTTCAGTTCCTTTGCTTACTTTTTCTCCCCATATTTGCCCTGTATGCAACTTAAAAGCTGTTTATTTTAGTGTTTTCGTTATCTGAATTATTAAGATAATCTAGTATGGAGTGGTAATTTCCTCTGTTTTTATTAGACAAAAGGTCAAATGAAACTTAGAACTTTTGTCGTAGAAACTACGATCGTGAAAATTTTGGATATTTCCTTGATTAGACGCCAAGGGTGTTAATGGGCATTTGCAGCTATACCAGCACAGACTGAAAAGTCCACGTTGGCCCAATCTATACAGTGCAAGTAAATCCGCCTAAACTACAGGGAGATAAACATTGAGAATCAGTGGATAGAATCCTTGTAGTCTCCAATGGCCTCCAAACTCCTCAAACTCCATTTACAAACCACTCTCAAACCTTCACCTCCAATCTCAATCTCCCCTACATCACTCTCCTTCACAAATTCGTCTTCACGCAAACCCACACTCTGCTCTCTCCCACCCACAAGTAGAGAAGAAGCCATCTCCCAAGCAAAGCTCTCCCTCTCCTCCACCCTCAAGAAGCCCCTCAACAACCCAATCCCCATCCCCACGAGAAAACTCAAGAAACTCACCCAACCAAGATTTCGTGTCGAGATCCCTGTCGTCGACGACTCACCCAACTCACTCACCCAGCTAGCCTTTGAAGTCTTTGCTAACTTACCCCTCACAAGAAAAGGCTCAATTCCAGCCACACTTATCCTCTGGCCTAATCCCACATTGGCGCAATTAGCCCTTCAGACTTTTAGCTCAGCTACCTCCGTCACTAACTCAGACTTGAGCTCAGTCAGTACTGAGAGTTTGAGTTCTGCTGACTTGGCCGTTTTTTTGGCGCCAGAGAAGTCTCAAGTTGAAGACATCAAAAGGGTAACAACCAGTTTGTATCCTAAGCCTGTGGTTCTTTTTAATCCCAATTGGGCTTTTGATGAGGAGAAGGATTTTGAATTGGGGAGCTTTCTTGGGTCTTTTGATGTGGTTTATTCTTTTATGGGGTTAGAGGTTAGAGGGGTTATTAAGAGGAGGAAGGGGGTGGTGTTTAAGTGTGTGAAGGATGGGGTTGTGAGTGGTGAAGTATGGGAGGTGATGGTGGAGGATGAAGAAGGGGAAGAGAAGGGGAAGTTGAAGGTGGTTACGAGGTTTAAGCGAAGGCCGACAATTGTTGAAGTCGAGAGCGTTCTGTATAATCTGATGGCGGCGAATTCTCCGGTGACCAAATCTGTCAAGTTCCTGAAAGATCTGGTTTCAAATGTAACAGGGAAGAAGGAAAAACAGTGAGTTTGGTAGTACTTTGTTATTGTCATTTTGTTGCACCTGGTCAGTTTTGCTTGTATGAACTTTGCAGTGATTGTTCTTGTGATTCTTTCAACTTGTTATGTGAATCTTTCTGATAATGAGGTGTTTCTTCAAAGGTATCTGAGAAATAAACCTTTGTTAAAAGCTATTTTTGGGGCTTCTAACTGAAGGATAATTGTGCAAGTAATTCCACCATTTGAACATAATTATACAAGAAAGGGTCAGCAAGGATTAACGAGGAAAGAGTCAGATTGTAGTGTCATCTTGGAAATTTGGGTCCCTTGGAAAATGACCACTAATCACTAGAATCAGTCAGGGGAGGTTAAAAATTGGGCTTCACAATTTAAACATAACTCTGCGAGCTTATCTTCTGTTTTAACCCATGTAGAATAGTTTTAATTATGGAGTAACCAGAGCTCATTTCTACATTACACATCATGTGCATATTTAAAAACACCTATTAACAAATCACATATTTTGACTTCTGATGCTTCTTCTATTGCAAGCTAATGAGCTCCCTGGCCTTCTCAAACAAGATTAATCCCACATCTCTTAGTCAAAGTAATCTGTATAAATTAATCTCCAATCTTCCAAGAGAAGAAGAAACCAGCATCCTATATCAAAATCTTGCAAATATGCAGCTATAAAGGGACCATAAACATCTAGTGGGAAAATATCTCACCTTAACATGCCGATGAGTAGCGATAGAATCAGCAACTTGCCTGATTCCATTCTTCAGTTCATCATTTCCTTTCTTCCTCTTAAATCAGCAATTAGAACCAGCACTCTCTCAAAGAGATGGAGACCTCTATGGATATACAATCTCTCTTCAACCACTTCTCTAGAATTCGCCGAAGAACTTTCAAGAACGCAATCACCAACACAGTTTGTGGCCTCTGTTGATCGATACCTACAACTCCATGAAAGCAAGAAGCTTGACAAGCTCCGGATTCTCTTCTTCCCGTTTGATATTTACTTGCCCCATTTAGAGGACTGGCTTGGCTTTGCAGCAGTGAAGGGAGTTCAGCAGCTTCAACTTGACTTGTTTGAAGAATACAAAGTTAACCGAGATGGAAAATTCACTGTTAGAAGAAAGCCAATCAAGATGCCCACTTCACTATTTGATTGTGTTTCATTAACACATCTGAGTTTGAGCTGCTGCAAGTTTTGCACCCACTTAGATTTCAAAAGGTTATGTAATCTCCACTCGCTCTCTCTTAAAGATGTTAACATCGATGATAAAATTCTACAAAGCATTCTAGCTGACTGTCCGCTTCTTGAAACCTTGAGCCTACGGAACTGTCACCATCTGGAATCTGTTAGCATTTCAGGTCAGGACCTCAGACTTGAGAGTTTAACAATAGTGGACTGCTTAGGAATGTGTTTCCTTGCGATTTCTGCTCCCAGACTCAGATCTCTTCGTGAGTATGGTCGGATTCATCAACGTCATCGCTTCATAGATGTCTCTTCCTTGGTTGATGCCTTCATCTCTTCAGTTGGCAGAGAAGGATTTGGCAATTACACAAAGAGATTGTCTGATCTTACCCATGTTCAGGTTCTTACAATATGTACAGCAACTCTTTGGGTATGGTTCAAGTTTCCTCATATAGCTTTTTATCTTTGATCTTGATAACGTATTTTAACTTTTTTCTGTCTGCATGAATTAGCAAGTTGGTGGAGCCGCAGAGTATAATCCCCAAGAGTTCGGATTAATCCAGCTGCTAAAGCTGCAAGAATTGCAACTTTTAGTAGATTTGATGTCTGAAGAGGAACTGAAGAATATCTTTACTTTCTTTCAGTTCTGCCC
Source organism: Asparagus setaceus (assembly GCA_012295165.1). Classification (NCBI taxonomy): domain Eukaryota; kingdom Viridiplantae; phylum Streptophyta; class Magnoliopsida; order Asparagales; family Asparagaceae; genus Asparagus; species Asparagus setaceus. The sequence continues at coordinate 4,616,098 of CM022706.1, forward strand.
GGCTCCCAATATTGAAAAACTCTTCATCAGGGTAAGTATCTACTTCGTTTTATCTCTCCCTCAAATTCTTATGCGTGAGAAGATTGTTTTCTGATCAAATCTACCAAACCTGCAGCTTCCTGTAGACCCTAATGATCTCAATGGGATAAGCTCCGACTTCAATGCTTTCAAGAAGCCACAAGATATCACCTTTAACCATCTTAAGGTAATCAAACTGAACAATTTTAGAGGGAGCAATACCGAAATGATATTGGTAAAGTTTCTTCTGCAAAAGGCTGTTATATTAGAATATTTGGTAATTGTTGCACCTTCAATTGATCTCGAGAAAGGAGCTGATGCTGAATCTACCAGTTCATCTTTGCAATGCAAGAATAATGAAATCATGCGTTTGCAAATTTTACGTGAGAAACTGTCAATGCTACCTAAGGCATCTCCCAATGTTAATATCATATTATGTGACTACATGGAAGATGATATTGGCTTCAATCCATTGCACACAGAGCTCTATTGTGAGCGTAGTCTCTTCTCTTCTATGTGTGAGCCCAGTATTTACGATTATGTCAGTGACTAGATACTGACGTTCATTTGTATATCTTTCAGCACTATATAAAATTAACCAATTACAAAATTGTAATACCATATGTGAACATGGTAATTTTTTTTTTCCGAGTATAGTTTTACCGCATTTCGAGGAGATATCAAATTGCTGTCAAGTTTGCCAGTAAGCCTCTGAAACGCTATTGAGTTCTACTTTCATTTTAGCAAGTATAAAGGGTCTATAGTACACATTTTTAAGTCTGTACCACGTGACATGGATGATGGATGTTTGAGAAACGACAGTTGAAGTTTGGTTATCTTTCAGTAATCAACTATTCAACTCCTCAAATGCCAACATAGGCTGAGTTAAGGAACAATCATCTCAACCATTAATTTTCATACTTAATTACAGAACTTGCATATTCTAACATTACAATTGCATAACACAAAGAAAAAAGAAAAGAAATAAGCAACAATCATCTCAAACACAATTTTTCATGAGGAGTACTTCAAAAATTCAAGGGACTCGACGAATAATGAGATGCCTAACAAAATAAAAATAAAAAATTATCAAAAAACAGACACATTCTTCTCCTAGTTAATCCTTAACTTCTTAGGTTTTTACCTCCAAGGATTGGAATTATACAAACCTATTTACACGCATATGATATGAATCACACAACTTCATCCTGTAGTCTATACTCCCCAAGCTTCAGTTCTGGCACTTCCATAACCTCCCCAACCTTCCTCACCTCATCCTGGAATTGCTTCTCCTCTTCATCTTCATCCTCATCATCCCACGCACTTATCGACACAACTGTCACTTCCCCCACGTTCCTCTTATTAATAGTAATTTTGAAGACAACAGTTGTTTTCAAGATAATATATTTTCATGTGAGCTTGGAACACACTGTAAAACTTGAGGTGGTTGGACATTTTCCAATTACCACTTGATTGGACAAAATCACTATCCTTATGCTTGGTATCAAACACACACGCACCCTGTCTAAATCCTGTGGCTGCCCAACAATTTGATCAATCATATACATCTTCTGTGAAATATATGCAATTTCTTCTGAACTCGTGGAACTCCACAGCCGAGACCGACATTGAGCAATTGGTGTGGCTCCTGCGGTCGACGGGAATGTAGAATTTGGCGGAGTCCGGGGTGAGGCCGTCGGCGGGGAACATGAGCCAAGGGGATGATGATGATGTAGAGGGAGGTGGATGCATCCCGCTGTTGATGACGGAGTTCCATGAAGGAGAGGCGGGGGAGGATGAAGCCCAGCAAATCCACTCCGTAGGCGGTTGTTGGCTGAGCCGTAGTCAGTTTTTCCTTTTGATATATACCGTCCAAATTATAGCTATTTTTAATTTTACCCTTCAAATCATTATAATTTTACTTGAACCTCTCGAGTTAATTGTTAGAGCATCTACATGGGATATTCTGTTTAAGCAATGAACTTTTCAAAAATGACTAAAGTAAACTTTTTAAAACTTTTAAAAAATAATTAAGAATAGTCAATTAGGCTATTTAGTTTTTTCTTCTTCTGTTCTTGGTTCTCCCTGTTCTGGTCCCTATCTAAAACTCGAGCCATTTAATTACATTCTTCCCACCCAGCCAATGGAAGATGTCTCACATTTTACTTTGTTTCACCTCACAAGGCCTTTTATATATATTTATACATTCAAAATTTCAAATGGAGACAATTCTTTGCAAATGAAAATTGTCATACTATCATAGTTGCGATGAGTGAAGTTTGCTCGATCATCAGTTGAGGACCAAAGTGATCTGATTCAAAAAACCCCTTAACTTTCTAAATATCAGGAAACCCCCCTTAAGTTTAGGGGTTATTAGGAAAACCCTTTCAACTTTGAGAATTTATTTTTAAAAAAACATAATTTAGGGGGTTTCATGATAATTTTTAAAAGTTAGAGGGGAGTTTTGTGATAATCCCTATATTTAAGAGGGTTTTCTGATATTTTAAAAGTTAATGGGGGTTTTCCAATGATCGTCCAAAGCTAAAGAGGTTTTCTGATATTTACCCTTTTTCACAATCCTCGATGAGTACATGCTCACCTGATTTTAATGGTTTATTTATTCGTGAATGCTTGAGGCTATACTGTATAGATAAAATGGTTTCTTCATTCATATTGCAGCGCATGCATTAATGTTTTTTCCCCTTTGTAATCTCCCTCTTTATTTTATAGGCTGTATACCTAACCAATAAATTAAAATAGAAAATGAGCAAAGCACATAGAAAAACAAAGCATACAGAAAAAGACTAGGTCCAAGTAAATGACTCTTTATGCTGACATTTCTTCCATCTTTGTCTTCTGGACTCAATCTTCCGGTGGAAGGAAAACAAATAAACACCTTCTTGTGAAAGATTTTCCCTGGAAAAAATTCATTATGTGTCTATAAATAGATAACCAGCCTTTCTACAAAATCCACCACCTTCATTAGCTAAGCAATGGCAGGAAATAACTTGCCTGGTTCAATCCTTGAATCCATCCAATCCCTCTCACTTTCTTCCAAAACCGTTGAATTTGGCAAAGATTTTGCAAGCAACAAAACTCCTGAAGAAATTGCGGAAGCTATCAGCCAATTCCTTCATCTACATACTAGCAACAAGGTAGATAAGTTTCATCTCTACTTCTGCCCATCCAAAATATTCCTGCCGGAGATCGAAAATTGGGTAGCATGTGTCATAGCAAAGGGAGTAGAAAATCTAAATCTAGACTTCTCCATGGAATTTGATAACCGACAAGGAGAAGAATATATTCTGAGCTTTCCAAATAGTCTGATCAATTTGAGTTTGAGTAACTCAGGTTTCAGCGCTCTTCGGTCTCTCTCCCTTTCATGTGTAAATGTTACAGGGAACAAACTCCAGCAGTTGATATCCAATTGCCCCCTCCTTGATACACTGAGCATTATAAATTGCTCATCCAAAGATAGCGTCACAATATCATCACAGAGACTTCAGAAATTCACATTCGTGAATTCAAATTGGGAGATATTAGGTATCGAGATTTCAGCTCCAAATCTCGAATCCTTTATATACCACGGCCTACACATTTTTGGAGAAGAAGATTTTGATCCCAAAGAATGCTTCATCGACATTTCATCGCTCTCTGATGCCTTCATTTCTGCTGTGGAGTCATCGGAGCCTGAACATGACTTCATAAAGCTGGTATACGATCTCAGGCATGTCAAGGTTCTTACCGTGTGCACGTATACTCTATGGGTACTCTTCTTGCAAATTTATTTATTTCGGAGAATTACTGGGCAATATAATTTTTTTTGGGGGTTTCGTTAATTATCTAGTTCTATATTTGCTTTCTAACAGAGGGTAACATTATATGAGGACGAAAAATTACCGATTCAACTGCAAAATCTGAAGGAACTACAGCTGCTTATGTGTACTATGACCATGGAGGATCTTGATTGCATCTACAATTTCTTTCGGCTTTGTCCTTCACCATTCCTTGAGAAACTATTCATTCACGTAGGCTTTTGATATTCAACGTTAACTTTGTCTATATTATTTTCTAGCTTGCTGTTGTACGCAAATAAATTAACCAATTTCCAAAAGGCTGACTTGGTAATATTTGCAGATCCCTGATTTTGCTCAAGATATGATAGAAGAACCCTATGTTAAAAAGGAGATTAGAGATCCCATTGAAGTCAGTTTAAACCATCTCAAGGTGGTCAAGATGAGCAATTTTAAAGGTCGCGACGCTGAAATGAGATTAGTAAATTTTCTCCTACAAAAGGCATATACTTTAGAATTCTTGGTATTGGTTGGACCTAAATCTGCAAACAAAAGTTCGGATGCTCAACCTAGCAGCTCAGTGCAAGAAATTGCACATAAAAGGATGAATGATTTGTGTGTGCAACTGTCCTTATTACCAAAGGCATCTTCACAAGCCAGAGTTCTGATATGTGAACATTCAGAAGATGATATGTCTTTGACGCCGACACATACCAGATATTTTGAAGAGTATTAACAAGTCATTACTGTGCCATGAAATGTTTACTCAATAATTACTGTGCCATGTAACCAAATAATATGCAAATCAATTAGAAAATCCGGTTTATGTGTGAAGTCATAAAAATAATGAGTACATCTGGTGAATTCAGTGTCTCCTTTCAATTGATTGTTTTTCAAATAATGGCGGTACATCTTTTGGTAACATGTTATCAATATAAATATAGAAATAAGTTTGAGGGAAAATATTTCAGCAGAGCTGCAAGTGCATGCTAATCTTGTCAATTTAGAATCATGATAATTCTTACTCATTGCAGTGTGTGCCTTAAAAAGACTATATAGCATAAAAACCAAACTCAGGAGTTCTACAAAAATGGTCATTTCTTAACAAAATGGTCATGTCATACTCTGATATTCAGCAAGGGCAAAAATTACAATCACTAAAATCTATGCAGACATAAATATTAAAGTTGAAAATATAAGCATTGGTATAACAGTGATCATAATCATCATGAACTAGTCCAATTGCCACTTTTCTGTCCTATAAAATAAAATTATTTTTCACGTAGTTTAACTTGAATTTATTTAGTTAGGTAGTATATTATTAGTTTCAGCAAATTAAACTAGCGAGAAAAATTTCTCGTAACTCCTAATTAGGTATCTTCACAATAAGTCCTTTCCTCGTTAATATATCGTAAAGAAAAGTAGACAGTTGTACATTTTGAAGAAAATTAGAACAAAACAGAATGAAGCTTGAAAGCTTCATAATTTTCATGTATTGTGCGGGAAAGTATTTTTCACATCTTTTCTAATGGTGCAAGATTTTCAATAGAATTTGGATATCAACTAGTGAGGACATAAAATCGAAAGGACTTGTTTTTTAAGTCATGAACTAATACATTATGGAAATAATGTGTATGAGGTGACGACTCATTTTGCTAAAGAGCTACCATGCGATTAGACCCACATTGCTAGTCACATCAAAAGGTATAGAACTCACCTCTCAATCTCTTTGTAGTTCATGTAACTAAATGAGCCGTCACCTCATAACCATCATTCCCACATATTATTTAACATATGTCTGTCTTTATATTTTTCAAAACCTTATACTTTTAATGGACCAAGATCATGCTTGAAACTGAATCAATATAGGACACTCCACAACAATCTTTCACTTGAATTCAATTAACCCTGATCAGTTTATGTCACCTTGTTTGCTATAGAAAATTTTATCCCTTTGTAAGGGGATTCTGATATAATATATGGATGCTCAATCTTTTTTTGAGAAAAATATACGCATACCAATCCTTTTGTTCATAGACAGTAACCTCTTACTTACTTCCTCACATATACATTTAAATAGTCCCAAAAACCCTTCCAAAGCTGACGTAGACTCACTGCTAAACAAGTCCATAATTAAGTTCCTTCTCCATGAATGAAACGTAAAGCACTTCACATTATCTTTATTTTTGACTTTATATGCTCCTTCTCTTAGAAGGAGAGCTTAAATTATTTTTTCTTTTAGCAGTGATAAAGGCTAGCAGTAGAGAAAGTCTCCGGACAAGTCAATATTTTATCTTGAATCTTACAAGGGAAGAAAGGACAACAACAGCCTCTACAAAGTCATTGCTAGGTTGATAATAATGGTGAAATTTATATGAAAAAAAATCATGGGTGTTGGTCTTGATAGAATTAGCAACTTGCCTGATTCCATCCTTGAGTTCATCCTCTCTCTTGTCCCTCTTAAATCAGCAGTAAGGACTAGCATCCTCGCAAAGAGATGGAGAAATTTATGGCTATACAAATTATCTTCAACCTTTGTACTGGATTTCGATGAGGAATTCTCAAGCAGTCAATCGCCGACTGAGTTTGTGACTGTTGTGGACCGTTATCTGCAACTCTGCAGCAACGATAAACTCGAAAGGCTTCGGATTTTCTTTTGCCCATTTGATGTTTTTGCACCCAATATTGAGAAGTGGATCAAATTTGCAGAAACAAAGGGAGTTCAAGAGCTCGATCTTGATTTATCTCAAGGTCACAGAGATCCCCGTGATGGAGAATTCACTGACGGTAGAAAGCCATTCAAATTGCCAGCTTCGCTGTTTGATTGTGACTCATTAACCAATTTGAATTTGAGCCGTTGTGATTTCTGCACACCATCAGATTTCAAAAGATTGGGCTGTCTCAGGTTGCTAAATCTTAGTCATGTCAACATAAATGATGACATGCTTCAAAGTATTCTGACAGAATGTCCAATCCTTGAAAGCTTGAGCTTAGAAAACTGTAGCCAACTCAAGACTGTTCACGTATCAGGTGATGACCTTAGACTCGAGAGGTTTAGTATGGTGGATTGTCTTGAAGTCTATATCCTGGAAATTTCCGCTCCAAAACTACAATCTTTGATTCTATTTGGGAATCTCTACTTTATGTTTAGATTCATTGATATCTCCTCCTTAGTAGATGCTTTCATATCTTCAATTGGTAGAACGACATATGGCAACTGCACAAAGTTTCTACCTGACTTAGCTCATGTCAAGATCCTTACCTTCGCTCTATCTGTAATATTCTTTCTTCAACTAATTTCTAAAGATTATCTGTTTTCATGACATACGTAGTTGCTTGGTTTTAACTTTCTTTTTGCACCTTGGTTCAGTATGTTGCAGAATTTGAGGAGCCCGAAGAAAACGAAGCAGAATTCACAATCCCATTACCAAACCTGCAAGAATTGCAGTTGTTGGTGGATGTAGTGAGTGAAGAAAAGATCTCCGAAATCTATAGGTTCTTTCACATCTGTCCATCTCCATTCCTCGAGAAACTTTTAATTAGAGTAAGTCTTCGTTTATATACTTTTGCCTTCTAAATTGTCCGTCATACTGAAACTACCGAACCTGCAGCTCCCCAGATACTTGGAAGATCCAACTGACACAGACTATATACCAACGACATTGAACCAACCAACAAATGTCGTCTTTGACCATCTGAAGGAGATTAAACTGAGCAACTTCAGAGGATGCGTATTAGAAATGCGACTGGTGAAGTTTCTTTTAGAGAAAGCAATTACATTAGAACGCTTGGTACTTATTGCACCACCCATGGAGCTAAATGAAGGGATTAAGAATGATCAGGTTGGTTTATCATCACAATCTAAATTTAGTGAGAGGATCAGTTTGAGGATTATACGTGGGCAACTGTCGACACTACCCAAGGCCTCTTTAAATGTCAGTATCGTGGTGAAAGAATTTTTGGAAGATGATATGAGCTTAAATCCAGTACATAGGGAGGTTTATTGTGAGCAAAGCTGCTCCTCTATACAGAAAATGTTTGAGCCTTCTTTTGAAGAATTTGTTAGCGCACAACCAGAATTCCTCTGAATACGGTGCTTATATTATTTTTGACATTGAATGTAAATTGAATGGAAGTTTCCAAGTTACCTGTATGTAATTACATTACGTATTTGCACTTCTAGTATAATGAAATAACTCATCCAATAACACAAAAAAGTTCTCTTCTACAGTAAGAGGGAAAAAAGAGAGGACGATGCAAGATATTTTCTGGATGAAAATACTTCAAAGCCTGAGCTTTTCACAAGTCACTCTAGTACCTTTTTTCCCGTCTGGATGCACAATTTTCTGTCTCTCACCCTTTCCTTCTTGTCACTGAAAACCTTCTTTTGTTTCAAATTTGTCATACTAAGATCTAATGTTGCATGCTCTAATAAATTTATCAGAGAAATCGACATACTTTGTCCATAGAGGCCGAAGCTGAGGAAATGCAAAGTCCAACCAAGGCTTAGCTCGTCCATTGAAATGAATCACTGCAGCTTTATCGGCATCCATCACTGTGGTGTTCTCTTGATACCCAAGGCCCAACATATGCCAGTAAGGATCAATGACATGAACATAGCCATGAAATGCTATTAAACCCGGCGGCAGGGTCCCTAACTGCCAGAGACTCAAGTCTGATTTCAAGTTCTACAAGAAAGAACTTCCGAATAAGCAGAGATTACATAAAAATACTATTTTATAGGAAAGGGCAAATTTCACAATGTTTTTCCCATAACATTGGGGTGTTTAGCACAAAACTCCCTAAAATTTTAAATTAGAGAAGACCCTCCTAAAGTTGTTTCACAAAAAAAAGTGACTGACGGCAATTAGTTTAAGCTGTCACGTGTTGTACATGTGACATGTCTTGGACAATTTTTTCCCTATGTACTCAATGTATCCGTTCTGGTAGGTAGATAGTGACAAGGGTAGTTTAGACCTTTCACTCTTCACGTTAACCCCGTTTATGACAATCTCCAATAGTACAGGGGGTTATGTGTAAATTGAACATTCATTAGATTTTCTCTAATTTATAATGTTTTGGGACTCTTGTGCAAAACACCCAAAGATGCGGGATTTTGTGAAATTCACCGAAAAAATCATTAAGCATGCATACCTTCAAAACCCAACTGTGGTATGTGAGGCTGATGTTTGTCTGCCTCCATGCTTCGAGGTCAAAGATGTTCATACCATAGGCCCAAGCACACTCATTCGGGTCGAAAGCTTCTGATATTAAAGGATGAGAGAAGTTGAGATAGCTCTTCAGTCTCTTTGACATAACAAACCTATCTTCACCTCTGCATGTCTCAACTGCACCGTTCACCTTTCCTTGGAGATCAATATCCCATAAGGGTGACAGGTCCGCTTGAACAACAATGTCATCATCAAGAAAGACTACCTTTTTAAGGCTTGGAAACAACTGGAGCATGATATGAAACAGAATTTTGACAGTTTCAGTACTTCAAGCTAAAGGATAACTGATCCCAAAAAAGAAACAAGCTTTGAGATACTCGAATATGCATATTAACTAATCTCAAATAAATGGCTAATCTGATAAGTGCATATGAAGGTTTATTTAGAAAAGATTTCAAATAGAATTAATTCACAATATAAGCTATTATTTTCAGAAATGTGCTGACATAACGTAGAAAAGTGGACGAAACTACTATAATAGATGCAACATAATGAAAATATCTCTTTCAGTTTTCACTTTCAAGGTTAAACAAATACCAACTACAATTTAAGAGGTTTTTTGTAATCTCCTCACCTCAGGAAGATGTATCCGGATATGATTCATTATTGAATTATACTTGGGACTCAATGCCTGCAACTTCGCTGCAACAACAACGGGCTTCTCGCTGACATTAGCCACAATAGCAGACGACCCTCCACGAAACATAGACCTAGCCTCTCGATCTTTCTCCATAGCCTCCATCACCGGTACTCTCCCCTTAGTAAACCAATCAAAATGGTGCAAACCCCTAACCTCAACCACTGCAGGATCCAGCTTATGCAATGAAAACCAAGCTTGCATCGGTGCATAAGTCTTGCGATCAGTAATAATATGGAGGACCACCGTGTGAGGATGGAGAGAGTTCTGTACTAGAGAGGAAGCTACAACTGAAGTGGCGAGGACATTGTCAGAGGCAATGACGAAGTGGTTTAGGGAGTTGTCAATGAGAGAAGGGATTTGATCAGGTGGTGGGAGGGGACGGCGAGCAGCGGAATTGGTGGAGTGTTCGTGGGCGAGGCGAAGAGTTAGGCAGTGGAGTTGTTTAGGGATGCTGCTTGATGCAACATGACGATAGAGGTATTCTTGGATTTTTGCTGTTCGTGTCTTTTGTTCTAGGGTGGATACCTGTAATGGAGACCAAAATTAGTAAAAGTAAATAATTAATTTAACAAAAAAGAATGATTAACATGGTCTAACACCAAAACTTATCAATCTGTAATGTTTATCTTTCAGTTTGAGTACCATCATTGAATATAAGAAAGAGGTGAAAATTTGTATAGATATGTATCATTTGTTCAACGTATGCTTCCCTCAAGATTTCGGATTTTTAATGATCTAAAATTGAATTTATGACCTTGGTTTTTCACTTTACTGCATATAGTATTCTGCTACATGGACCAAAATAGGTGCTTACTCCCAGAATGTGACAGTATTGATACATTTATTCTTTCTTGATAAAAATATGATATAGATAAACTAATGAACTTCATGTTAGTAAAGTGCATGCTTCCATCCTCTTTCAATCAATATTTCTATCTCAATTTATACCGTGCTATTTATTTGTAATCATTTTGACATTAAACAGTTTTGCTGTCTTTCTTACAGCAAGCCTTGTCAAAAGACTTTTGAACATTTATTTTATTAAGCACCACAATATTTCCTATCTGCTACTAAGAAAACTTCATTCAATAAACTTTGAGGCCACCACACTCTTGTTATTGTAATAAGATAATATGATTGAAATGAACACTTTAATTAACGATAATCATGAAAGATGCAAATTTCATATGCAATTTCTATTCAGATAACAACGTTGTTTAAAGTTTTAAACGAAAACATTACAAGAATTTCTCTTGTTTAAAAGAAACAAAAAACAACACAACAAAATCATAGTTATGCCATGTATAAATGCCACAAATAAAAAATGCGCTAGGTCAAAAAATTAAGGACCCGAAAGGGTGGTTAATTCAAATAGTAGTTACTAGCATCTGATTTTAGCATATAGTATAATACCATCGCTTTCAGTCTCAAGGCAAAGGTTTTAGCATCTGATTTCTGGCCCTTCATCTCTGTGATGAACTCTTCTAATGACAGTGGAGCATCTGATCCGGTTTCTGATGTTTCCAAATCGCCTTCCTCTAGAAAATGATATATTTCATCAGGGACTTTCTGCAGAAGTGGTAAATTTAGTTTGCATCTGACAAAAAAACTGTTTCATTAAATTATGTGCTGGTATTTTCTTTTCTTCTTTATTGCAAAAGTGATAATAAGCGGGCTTCATACCGTGGACTCAAGCTTCCTTGCAAATATTCTGGGTCCAAGCCTTTTTCCCACACATCCTAAAATCACAGAAAGTAATTAAAGCTTACTATTTGATGCAGTAATGTGTATGAAATGAAAAGAGAAGTGTCTCCTCTAAAGAGGAAACATATATCCCTTACATTTCTTTACATTGTTTTTTAAAGTATATAAACAAACCTGATGTAACATGTGAACTCGATAAGCGTCTATTTCATGTTTTAAATAGACATTATGTTTTAAATAATTAATGACAAAAGAATGCCACAGAAAATATGGCAAAGTTCCAAGAGTCCATGAGCTTTATTTACTTTGTATATACCACAGTCTCTTACATTCTGTTTATGGTTGAAACTTCTTCTCTTTCTCTACCATATAAAGTACCACATTTGCTTACCAAATTTGCTTACATATGTGAGTATTTTCTCAACTTCAGTAGCACCTTCACTTATCAACAAACTAGATATGCAACAAGCCAGATACCTCCCTCGGTGCTATTCTCATCTATGGTTATGGCCTCATACCTTAGAGTTTAACCTCCCTTGGTGCTATTCTCATCTATGGTTATGGCCTCATATCTTAGAGTCTAAATCACAAGTTATACCATTATAAGTGCCGATCACAGTTCATATCCTTTGCTTTTAGATCTTTACTGTTGGTGCATTTCTTTGAGAAATAAGGTGCAGTGCCACTCTAAGACACCAACCCTTAGTCTTCCCTTCCTCCCTTTTCAACCTTTAATTACTTATGTTAATTCATTATTTGCAATCAAATAGCTCCAGAAGTTAGCAATCTACTTAATGATTTCCTCATCAAGACCATTCATGAAGTTCATACAGGTTGTAACAGAAACTCAAACTTACAGACGGTATCAATGAGACTCATGACTCGAGCTTCAATCAACAGCACTTGTTCTTGAATATTTTCATACATAAGAAGCTAATGGCTGTCTTTACTAATTTTGAGCTAGAGTCGTTCTGTTAAATCAATATATTGCAAGCAGCAGTTAAGTTTTAAGAGCTGATCTCAAACCTTCAAGTTGCGTCTCCTAACATATTTGTCTTTTGGCTCTCAAGTTTTTTTTGTGTAAAGGACTTCCAGCAATCCTCCAAATTAGTTTCTCATAATTCTGAACATATTTCTCAATACTTAAACACGTTTGTTTGATGCACATGCTTTAAAGCTAATCTCAAAGCTTCAAGTGCTCTAACCAACTATACATGTATCCCTCTTTAATCTCCACAGATTATACCAGCCCTTTCCAAATAATTATATCCTGCAGCCTCCTCCACCAGGAGTGCTCTATGCTCAAGCCAGCCAACACATTCATTAGTGAATTTATCTATCGGATGATTATTCTAACTACGGAGACCAAAAGCCAAACTAAGAGAGAATGAGATATTGAAACAATAATTACTGCTAGAACATGCTAAGAGGATACTAACATGGAATTATATAGTGAGGAAACAATAAAAAAAAATGCAATAGATAGTAGTCCAAATTGCCAATAAGGCATCAAATAGCAGGGAAATTCCTCTCACCTAACGAAGAGCAGTTGGTCTCTTCTTCAATGGTGTCCATTGCCGTAAGCACAAATACAAACCGAAGCAAGAACGTCAAGAAGAGGAGAGAATAGAACACCATTCGATAAGATAACCGCCTTGAAGTCACCTTCACCTTGATGAAATCCCTAAAACCTTTTCCAGGGAACACTGTAACATGTCGCATGCTCGGGGATATGTAAAGCTGCATCCTTACATGCAACTGATCACCTCAGAACTCGACTTGTTTCAAAGAGGTAGCTTGGTTTGATTCACTTACAAAGGCCCATGAATGAAGGCAGGAGGAGAACACCTTAAGACTGTAATAGGATAGGTGCAAGAGTTCTGGTGCTGAGGTTACTATCCACCACCAAACTTTGCTTAACACTTGGGCTAGCTATAGCTACTTCCTGTGTTGTTGTAGGGAACAAGAGGTGAGATGGTTGTTAATGTAATTTGGTGAGATGAGATTTCTGATATGTAGCTTAAAACTGATTTTGGCTTAATTTTGAAGTATAGAAGCAAATAAAAAAAAAAAAAGATGATGGAAATAAATTGCTGCGACTTATAAAATAGATGGAAAGCTGCTGTCTAACTTCGAAGGTGTTCACTTTGTTAGTCCCTTTGGCTTGAAACAAAGTGTAGGAAAATGACCAAACAGCTTCCTTTGGCAAAAGAAAGGGACACCCCAACGAGGAAAGAAGTTAGTTTCCCCTTAGAGCCTGGGAACTGCTGTTTTGGGTAGCCCATTTTAGACAGAATCTGTAGGCTGTAACACTTGTTGAATATCTGGTGGACTTACTAACCTGCATAAGTGATGGATAGGTGTTACATCTTTGAATCAGAATCCAACTTGAATCCACATATGAATTTGAATTTTTGGCAAAACTCTGCTCAACTCTAATGCGTCATAAACAGGTTTGTTTGGGACTTCGATCTGCTGCCTAATTCACCGAACATGAAAGTTCAATGGAGAGGCTGAATTAGATGTATCAGCAATCCCAGAAATTAGTAGATATCTCAAAGAAACACAACAAATAAGGCCAATTATTTACAAAATTATGCATGGCTGATTCCTAGATCAAGCGATACAGTGATGAACAAGAATTGAATATGAGCAACAGTTCGACAAGCATTGGCCTCTCTTGAGCACTCTTACGTCTAAGCAGCAAGCTCAAATGCTGCCCAAAATATTACTTCAAGATTACTCAAATATAAGCTCGAACAAGTGCAAACTAGGAACTGGCATTCCTACAGAAAGACCCTGCCACTTTTCTTTACTGAAAGGGGCTCAATTCTGCTCTAGACATTATATATTTGCCCACCCATATAGTAACAAAATTGGCAGCAATAAAGCAAACCATGCACATGAACAGAATGAAGCCAAATAAGATGGACAGCGAAAGAGATGAATCAAAGGGAAGACAGTTTGCATACAGTAAGCTCTAGTTCGAAACCTACAATTTCGACCACCATCGAGATATTGTACTTGCAAGCTTAAATTCTATTCACATATTTGAGAAAAGCTGCAGTGACAAAACAAGAATCCTGTATTTATCCAGGATGGGTATGAAATGATGAGATAAGGCACCACGAGCAAAACTCTAAGAGACTGAAGTGATAACCAAGATTTGCCCATGCCATTCCAGACACTGCTTCAGAGAAAATAATCCAGATTGTAAAAGGAAACCACTGAAATTTTACAGGCGAATAACTCATGGTCTGGTTCAGTCAGAATCGGAATTACACAGACACCACCAGTATTTTCCTTGAAAAGGAGGGCAATGAACAATGGCACATAGCCTCATCCCCCAGGTAGATTGTGATATAAATACAAATGAAAAGCTGCTGATCCCAGCGGCACGAGAATGGGAACTTCTGCACAATCCGGAGAAGAACAGATGGTATCTAACCAGAAGAAGCTTGAGCACAACATGAAGCTTTGGCACCCAAAACTTAGTACGAGGGGAGGAAAGAACAGCATATGGCCTCTCTTCTGCACAAAACCAAGAATTACAATTAGAAATTTGACTAGGAAGATCATACTAAAAGAGACATTAACAAAGAAGATTCATTGATGCAAAGTCTAGGAGATTCAATTTCTTCAGAAAAAATGGTAAAATCAAATGAGATGGCTACGGATTGTGGACTGCAAGAAGCGACCTATGAAGGGGGAAGAAACAAAGCTGATACACTTGATAGTGATAAACATGAAGAAAAGACCTGAACAGATTTTACAAGTAAACCATCTAAAATTAGTTGAGTTCCTATAGATTATCCTCATCTAAACTCCAGACTGCTCCAACTTTGCGAAACTGAAGTTGACTGCAATGAGGTTGCTCATGCAGTACTCAGTGTACTTAATACTCTTAATATTTGGAAGATAAAAAGTCCAGACATTAGGTCAAATTGGCAACCAACAATATGTCCTAGACTCCTAAATACCAACTAATGACTGCAAAGCATTAACAGGCTTAGAAACCAGGTTTCAAACAGAGAAAGAAACAAGAATAGAAAGCAAAAGTTATAGTAAGCACTACCAAATGCAAAAATAACTATGCGAATACACAAAACTTCAAATTCTTTAACATAATGCGGTCAATTTTTTTTTTTATAAATAACAAAGAGGTATGAACCTTTCAACATTATTATTATTATTTTAAATAACAAATAGTTGGAGTGTGAGAAATATACGCATAAGTTGTCATCTGTAACTAGTAGGGGTGCAAAACGGTCCGGATATATCCGGACCGACCGCAACCGTATCCGTTTAGAAAGCGGATATGGTAGGGAAAAATTGAAACCGGCCGGATATGGTTTCGGATACGGTTTTGGTTTTGGTTTTGGTTTTTCATCCGGATACGGTTTCGGATACGGTTTTCGGGTCGGAATTGCGGATACGGTTCGGATATCCGGATACGATTATTGCACTTTTTCCAGATACGGTTTCTGCACTTTTTTGTAGTTTGATTTTCATCCGGATATGGTTTCGGATACGGTTTTCGGGTCGAAAATGCGGATACGGTTCGGATATCCGGATACGGTTTCTGCACTTTTTTGTTGTTTGGATTAGACTTGAGAATTACATGAGGACTAGTATTTATGTCTATGAGGTGACAATTTCTATATGCTTGAATAAACTTATCTTGATTATGTTTAATAGATGAATGTTTTTTTAGTTATATTTAGTGTGCGAAATATTATAATCATATGTATTTTTTTGTCATATCCGATTCATATCCATTTCCCAAATATCCGATTAGTATCCATATTGTATCCGTATCCGCTTATCTAAAATCCGAACCGTATCCGTTTCCGTTTAGTGCGGATATGGTTATGTTTTTTTCTTACCGATGAATATCCGTATCCGTATCCGTATCCGTTTTTAGAAAGCGGATATGGATATGGTAAGTGTCATATCCGAACCATATCCGAACCGAATGCACCCCTAGTAACTAGAGAAGTCGGGCACAGATATTAAGAACTTAATTCATGAGAAAATTTGCAATAAGAAGATTATGGCCATACTCCAAACTTCTTAGTCAAACAATAATGATTTTTTGATTGAACAAACAGAACCAAACTTTCAGAAAACGAGGATGTCTGCAAGAATCACTTACTTCCATCCGAAACCATAAGATGACCCAGGCATCTGGCGAAATATCTAGATTGCCCATAAACTTTCAGTTGTCTTGGAAGTTGTCTTAGCAACAGTGAGTACCCATTCCCAGAGAAACAGAAATGAACCTGCAGACAAGTATTTGGAAAAGAATAAGGATCAAGTCTAAACTGTTAGATGACCCCTTTATTGGATGGTAACAATAATGACAGTAAAATTATGGCAGGGAGTAAATAATCGATAAAAAAAATGTTTAATAAGGATGAATTTTGTTTCAGCACGAAATTTGGAGTGATGAAGAGTTGAAACAGCATAGCTTAATGGACACAATCTTAGACCTTTATTCATCTGAAAAACTTAGATCTAACTCAACCAAGAACTCAGCTTATTTCAGATGTCACATCTGGATAAACTGGCAGTCTGGATACTGGAAATTAAGAAAGATAAGTCGATGCACCATCATTTTTGTACATACTCATTTTCCCAATTATGATTTAAAATTCTACAGCAGTACTTCCCAATCAAGGAAAGTGAGCATAATTTGAGGTGATTCCAAAATGGTTATAGTGCGCATGCGCGTGAAAATGGACATGAGATGCCAACTAACAGACACACGACCAACGGACACACTGAAAGATACAATAAGTATTACCTTATATGGATCACCATTCCCCGATGAGTGCTAATCTGCTCGTAGCCATTTATCTCGCCATCAACTTAATTTGCTCAAACTTTTTACCTACATCAAGATTTTCAACAAAGTCAGAAACATTACTCCAGGACCAGGAGTTCTTGAAGACAGGTTTTTTTTGGAAAATGATATAGTGAATATCACCAATATCCTCTACTATGCAAACAGCAAATTTAGTCATCCAACATACACTTATTTTTAATCAGCAGAATCATAGGCTTAATTACTAAAATTTATTGTCTAGAAAGATCTTTAAAAAGAGGAAGAACTACTGCTGGGAGAGGGAATCTGTTGTTATTAAAATCCTTTAAATAAATAAAAAAAGATAACAAGCCCTGCCAAGGTAAGTATAGCACATTGACCAAAAAAAGGTAAGTCTAGCTACAAAAATAGTAATATATAAGTAGATAATTCTACATTGGGAATTCTCTAAATGTGACAGCCACCATTAACATAAGCGAGTCCTCCTGAAGTCAATGACACAAGACAAACCTGTAACATGTAGAGGAACCTTATCCATTCACCAACTCTGTTCAATGCCATAAGCAGAGTCAAGAACAAACAACAATGAACCAAAAGGGACTTTCTACTTTACAAATGAACATTAGTATATATATCCTCACATAGTAGCAGTTGATACTGAAGCAGGTACTTCAGTCTTAGCATTATTTACAGATTACAGTCAATTATTGAAAACTTAATGAAGAAACTTTTATTTACAAAGGTATGCAAGGAATGGAATTTATCCCCAATGTAATATCTTCACAGATGAACCCTCTCTTTGCTTTACATTTCACCATTCCTATACGCACATAAACAGAAGTTAGAAGGCCTTTTGAGAGAATGAAAGAATAGCTGCTGCACACCTGAGGAAGATCTAACCAAACCATAAAACCACGACAATTCATGCAATCTGTCAAATAACAGAAGATAAAACAAGGGTTGAGACCAAAATAAGGTGAGGGAAGATTACAATATGATCATAAAACAAATAATACATAAATAAATGTTGGGATAACCTAATACGGAAAAATTGATGGATTCGTTTTCCGTCTATAACTTGCTAAGCAGTGGCCCATATAGGGCTAACTTCTAGCAAGAAAGCATCATTAAATCACCTAATCTCACCACAACAAGAAATAAAATTCGCATAAATACTTTGCAGAAAGTTGGTAATGGTTACTGCATTGAGAAACCAATGTGACTCTTCAAGTAAAACTGTCCTTCGTTTTCCATTCCAAATAGTTTTTTATGTCATTGTGTTCTCAAACTTTTCCCTGGTTTACTGGTTGGACAAAAATGATATCATCCATAAATCTCAAAGATATAGCCTTTATTATAGAAGTATCTTGAATACCTCAATCTGTGTATATAGCTAAAAGTGAAGTAACACGGAATTGAAAAACATAATGTTGACATTATAAACCACAATAAAGGTTTGTAATTTAAAAGAAAATGAGAGAAAGAATCTCAACATGCAATTCCCCCAGCACAAAATAAATTTAAAAAGAAGTACAACAAAGACAAATTAAAACACGTTTTAAATATATCATTTAGAGGATGCAAATGAAATTGAAGGTTTCACCTTAATTGATGTCGTTGTCGTGATCCACAAAGTGGTTTTCCGTTTTCAGACTTTCCTTACTATTTACATGCTTGAGGTGGGGCCCCATCTTCAGGCCCTCTCTACTATATACAAACTCGAGTTCACTAGTCATGCTGTGGCTGTCCTTGCTGTTATTTACAACATCCTCCTCAGTTTCTGATGTATGAAAACTACCCCTACAATGCTCATCAATGCTGTTGGGATGCTCTCCTGATGCAGAACTTTCCAAAATGTGCTCAAGGGAACTACAACTGCTTCTGCGTGAAAGCCTTCCATCCTCAGAAATTCCAGATTTCTGGCGCATTAGCAACCCATTTCTGCCATAATCAAAATGATTTGTCCGAAAGAGAAGAAAAAATGAGGCAGTAGATGAAGGCAGATGCAGGATTACTAAGCAACTGAACACTTGGGTGGGAACAAAGAAATTGTAAGGTTTTTCAAAAATAAAAAAATAAAATAAAATGCATAAATTATGTATCTTTTTTAATGAAGTACACTGAAATAATCAGCCATACACAAAATGTGCTTAATATTAAACGAATAAATGTGACAAAAAACTTGCAGGCATGCACTTCAAAGCATGCAAAAAACTATACATGTAACGCCACTAAAATGTATCCACAATGTGTTCTAACTTCACCATTGCAAAATATTTCAACTCAAATACTCCACTACGGGTATGCTAAAACCATTGGTTTTTCTCTCTCCATCCAATGTAAGGCAGTTCAGATGTAATATGAGAAAGGGTATCAAGCATTAATTTGGAATAAAAAACATCTCCCTTTTCTTCTGGAGTTTTTTTTCCCCCTCTTTTGGAGCTTTTTCTTCCGGAGCCTTTTTTTTTCCTGAGAATCTGAGATCTTAGTTTGATCTCCTTGTTAGTTCGAGCACTGTGATCCACATCCTGGACATGGATTTTCTTTCAAATTAATTTTTCTTCATCTTTCATTTTTATGATATTTCTTCGATTGATCTTTTTATTTTATTTTTCTCCTCCTGGTTATTTCTCCAAAAGAATAATTAATGACAAGTTATTTTATCAACAAGTGAATATAAGAAATTTCATCCCTAACACTAGCTATTGCCTTAAAATTTTGCAAGGAAATACTAAGCAAGACTCAAATGAGCGATTCTTCTTGCATTAGACCTCATTTATATTTACTCGAAAAATTCTGAAACACACAATGACATAAATGATACTATGAACTATATTTGCTACACAAACTCTAGCCTGCTAGATTTGAATCTAGCATGTCTAGACCACATCTATCTAATCAGATATTAATGTAACAGATTTTTTAAAGAAGTTTCATAAACCGTAGAAGATACTTAACAAATCAAGAATCCTGATGAAGTGTTTTCCTTTAAAACGCTTTATCTCAACAGATTTTAATACCTCAACTATCTAGTATGCAACAGTACAATAAAAATATTTTGATGTATATCTGGATATATCGATATGAATTTTTGTGTGAAGCATGCAGATGCCAAATTAGGCCATGTCAAATTTGATGTATAACTATACAAACTTCCATGTGCAGTTAAATCTGTTTGCCATAAACTTACTATGCTTGAATATGCCTATAAATGACTAACCGATTCATCAAAAATGAGGATGTTATTTTAGAACGCTGTAATTTCATACTTGATATGCATGAAGCTCAAAAAGATGTTATGCAGTTAAGGGTAAAAAGGAAACCTTGACTGTTGGAATCTAGGTGTCTGAAGACTGTCAAAAACTGGTATCAGTTCCTTTGACCTAGATTCAATTGTTCGAGTTGGAACCTTCTCTATCTCAGTTTCTCCACCCATATCACTGTCATTGTCAGTGATGGCGTTTCCAACTGTCATCACTTGAAAGTATATCTAAGGATGCAAAAAAATCAATTTGGTATAATTAAATGATATAAAGGTAATATCAAACAAAATAGAAGAACAGTCATCACACATCCACGAACATAAAAGTACCTCAGGCTTTGCCCACAATGGAACCTGAGCTGAATGCATATGCAATTCAGCCTCAGATATGTACTTGTGATGGTTTTCTTCAACGCTATCTTTCACTTTTGCGTCGGAACCACTGTCAGTGGGATAAATACTAGTTCCTCTTTTCACCCCTTTCTGGGTAACCTTGGAGCTTTCTCCATTCCCATGTTCACCATACACGTCAAGATAATCAACTCTGTCTCTTCTGTTCCTTTTATGACAAACATCCCATTTCTGAAGTGGCTCCACCACTATCCTTGAATCACACTCTTGTGACAACCCACTAGAAACTGTACCTAACCCAGTTATATCCATGCCAGAATCTTCCCCAGTTAACTGCCGCAAAACATACTGAATAATGCTTCCAGTTGGAGAGAAAACAAGCAAGTGGTATTTTGTCCTTAATGAGTTGAAGTCTTGGTACAGCCCAGAACCCTTACAGTTGTGAAAGACGGAAGCAATGGCTCCAGAAAGAGGACTAACGCGGCCTGTAGCAGCTGCTGCAGCACCAGACACAGCTCCTTTCCACCCATTCCCATTTCTAATTCTGCTTACGGCTGATAATGTAATTGGATTACCAGAGGGGTAAAGGAGGTTTTGGCTGTTAGCCTTAGATGGAACAGAGTTTTGAGGCCCAGTCTTCAATGTCAGATCAGGTGCATAGCCACCATTTGTCAAATTGGCATCAGAGACTTGGAGGTTTAAAAAACCTCCAGAGGGAGAAACTGAAAATAAATGACTAGTACCCCTAGATGAACTGATCATTATCCATTGGCTGTCATCACTAAAACTGATATCTTGTATGACCTGATTTATGTAACAAATGGAAAAGAAAGATCAGTGAGAAAGGAATGGAGTTCAACGAAAGAATCATGACTTTATGTATGCATAAATACCGCGTTTGTGATGCCACGTTGCAACCTGTAAAGATGAATGCAAGTCCCCATTGCACCAGTGTGTGATGAACTACATTGTGGAGAAGGCATAATTCGGAATACATTTATATTGTGACCATTAACGGAGGCTGTAACTAATAAGGTCCCACTGGGATCAAAACATAATGCAGAAATAGGACTCCTATGTGCCCTGAACTGCACAATAACAGATTTGAGAACAATATCTCGTATAATAACCTGGAAATAGTAGAGAAACCAATCAAGTATTAGAAATTAGAGGAAGAGCATTAAAAAATAAATAAATTTAAATGGTTAATCTAAGAACTAGATGCAAACCAATGCAATGGTTCTAAAACAAGTACGTGTGCAGAAAAATAAAGTATAGAAACTGAATAAACTGAACCTTGCCAATAAATGAGCTTAAGATGCTTCAATCACTTTCTTGAAAGAATTAAATGACCAATAAACAGGAAACTTTTCATTCAAACTGTAATGAAGAGCTTCAAGGGTTCCTTTGAAATTTGTTCCCTTAAATCGGCAGAGGCAAATAATAGGCAAGTAAACGATCAAAAGTATAGTTATATTTATTGCAAAAGAGGCACATAAATATGCTCTCGAAGAAAAAGCACTAAAACATACAAGAGGATAAAATGTATACCATTCCAACATTGTCTATATCAGGCACATGACTGTTGATAGTACCATTCGCTTTAAAGCTGGAACTTCCATTTTTTACAGAGCCATTGTTGTCAGCTACAAATTCAGAGCAATACTTTGAAAGCTTCTTGTACCCAATATCTCCCAGGGTCACAACACCAGCTGCAAGCTGTTTGCTTGATTCTTTTGCATAATGTGCCACCAAACTTCCATTTGAATAAGATTGAGATAAACCTGCAGCGGTGGTCAGGTGCTGTGGGCTTACGCGGCTAGTATTTGACACGATAACTGAATTTCCACTGTACGCGAACCACCTAGGACCAACTGCAAGTGGTCCATAACCTATACCCCCAGATCCAGGACTTCCCCAAACTATGGGACATGTGAGAATAGTGTATTCTCTCTCTAAAGTTTCAGCATCAAAGCAATGAATCTGCAGCATACATGGCATTCTTCTTAAAACTATGATTTCAAGAGAAAAAAATAGTTGTGGGAAGAAGTTAAGCAGTGGGCATACCTGAGCAGCTTGAGAAACAGCTATAATGCGAGGACTACACCTCACTGAATAAACTGCTGTTCTGAACTTCAAAACATGAACATACTCATGAACCTTTAATGAATAAAAGTGAACGAATGTAGGCAATGAGTTATCATTACCCAGCTCCTGGGTAAACCCTGCACTTCCATTGGAAGGAAAGGTCCCACCATCAGAATTCTTATTATTCCCAGAAAGAGATACATCTCCAGCAACAACCAGCAATGGACGAACATCAGCAAATTTATCTTCAGACCTCTTTCTTGCAACAGGTTTCTTTAGCATTTGCAGAAATGAAACTGGACCATCATGTCTGGAAACTAGTTGCCGAACATCATCAGCATCCTCAACATCCCAAACCTGGAAACCAGACCTATAAGCCAACAAAAGAACTTGGCGCAGGACACCATCTTCACTTTCTAATTTGTCAAATCCAGCCCAAAACACCTAAAAGCGCAAATGAACAGAATTATTGAGAATAGGCACAGATAAACGAAATTAATGGCCTTATAAGTTGTTGAGCAAAGAAACAAAAGATACACATCAGAGGCTTCAAGAAGCAACTCTTGATAGTCGCATCACTATCAGATTTATCTAGAAAGACGACAGTAATCACACAAGGAGCAATTTCACAATGTATTACTTAAACTTCAAACTATTTTCAGTGTAATGTTAAAGAGACCAACGCTCTTGGTGAACGAAGTTTTAAGCAATCAACACATATATAGGAATGGCGGAATCTAATTAAGGTTGAATAGCCACTTCAAACATGAAGTCGTGTCATCTCAGACAAATGTGTGACACAGAAGTATTACACATAATCCCTTTTTGACTTTTAAAATTCTAGATTACAATGCATCATGTCATTTCCTTATCCGTGTCTGTGAACAGAGCTCGAACGCTATTTCTCGTGATGATTGGCCCCACAGATAAATTCAGTGTGATGAGAAATTTGATCATTTACCTAAAACTAATGGTGGACGGAGAATTAAGTCCTTAAGGAATTACGGTTGGATGCAAATACAACTTCCGATTGCACTTAAGCCCAACTTAAAAGTGGAAATTATGACTTTACATACAAGACTTGTAGTTTTAATAAGAAAAGAATAACTTCTCAGATTTCATGAGGCAAACAAGAATCCTGTGTACCACGCAATTAATTGGAGAAAGACTCGACGTGCAAATATGGAAAACCACTCCACCACTCCCCAAAAAAAAAGAACAGGGGGCAACACCCACCTGCTTTTCTCACAGAAGCTGAGGAGCTCCTCTTTTCCCCCAACACTACCTCTTTTTCTGCTCACTGTGTTTGAAATGACATAAATCAAGTTGGTAAAACACCTAGCTCCAAGTGTGGCAACGCCTAGCATGAACCAAGTCATGCAGGACACATCAGCTCTACAGTATAGCTGGAAAGGAATAGACAGCGAAAGCCAACGTCTACTTCTGATCTCTAAAAGCACCTGCTTTTAAATCCATTGATGCCTTTTCCCCTAAAACAGTAAAGAAAATAATTTATGTTGCATTTAAAACCTTCCTCATGTATTATTCACGTTGTCTGTCATTTGCAATTTCAACAAGTACAAATTTGTAAGGGAAGAACCTCAATTTCAACTACTAAAAAATAAACTTTTTATGTTATGACCTCAAATCCATTCGAAATTTATACATTTTCTACACTTTGTCAATGCCTCTAAAAATTAGTAAACGCTCAATCAGGGACAACCAATATCCTACACAACGGTAGTTATATTTCTCATCAGAAAGGAGCACATCCAACTCTCTCCTATTCCTTAAATAAAACTTATCCAAAAAATAATATCAAAACATAATGATACTCAATCATAAATAATGCCCCAAAAGTCCACATATTTTGCACACAAAATCAACTGTGGCAAAATCCATAACAGCTTTTTCTTGCATAAAATCAAAATAGCATCCATGGTTCAAAAGAGAACAATCGCTGGCACACCAAGAATGACAACTGTATTAACAGATTCAGCTGCCCTGAAGCGTAGTATTAACAGATTCACCTGCCCTGAAGTGTATCAACAAAAAAACATCCTTCATTAATCCGTCCAAGCTTGGCATAATGGCAAACTTGAGCCACGACATATAACGCTTTTCCAAAAAAGAAATCCGACAATGCATTACCGCTCTAATCGACAAGGAGAAAATCTGACTCCCTTTTTCCTAATGATCCAATAATGCATTACCATTCCAATCTACAAACAGAAAACCTGACATCCTTCATCCAATGGAGAAATCTCCCTAATGATCCAATCACAATGCCCAACTTTATGATTTGCAGTCATCATAAAAACAACAGCTTTCCCACAGAATAATCAGCTACGATTTACTGAATTTAAGAAATCCTTCTAAAAGTAGCATCATTTACTCTCGAGCCACGACAAACAATGCTTCTCCCAGTACATAATCATCCTAACCGACATGTAGTGAATCTAGCTCCCTCGTTCCATACGAAACCGACAGTGTAAAACACGACAAGTCCAAATTATTACAATCATGCTAAAGTCAACACCCTCACAAGATCATGAGCTCTGATACTTTCAAAATAAGAGATCTTCCAAACAAAGAAACTACCACAACACTCAAGGTGCGACAAATTAAAGCTTTTTCCCCAAGTTAGAAACTCAATCAGACATTATCATTCTTGTCTATAAACAGCAAGTCTAGCTCACTAGTTCCCGTTGACAACTTGAACTTGGGTCCCTTACAATCTCAAAACACGATCAATCACCCACCAAACTTCCCAAAAGTCAAACCTTTTCCACGGTAACATCACCTTTGGTCGCGGAAAAATTCCAACTGTTCCCACGCAACCAAAATATCAAGTTTCTACTTCTAGAACCAACATTCATCAAACATCAAAACAGAACACTAAATTAAATGAATATTCATCTAATACCTGATCACGAGCAGCATCCTCATCGCGATCAGCTAAGGACGAAGCGACCGAAACCCCCGCAGATTTCACAGTCGACGCCACATTCGAAGCACCATTAGAGACGATCCTCAAGTAGCTCGAGAAGCTCCTCATGAATCCATTGTTTCGTCCGGATCCATGAGGCCTCTGCCCCTCATTCCTCATCCCAAACGATCACCAACAGCTCCAACCAAGCAATCGAAACCAAACCCTAGAGATCTCCCAATATCACAAAATCTCACAATCATAACCTCAGGCTGTTTCTTTTGCTCTGTAGAATCAACAAGAAACAGCCCCGATTCAGATTCAAGTGTCGACATCCGCCATCTCCGATCAAATCCCAAACAATCGAGCCAGAAACTAACGAAATCTAACGAACTCGGAGCAAATTTTTAGGTTCTTTTTTTTCTTGTTCTTCTTCTAGAGAGAGAAAGAGAGAGGTAGAAGAAAGGATCGCTTGTGATCAGATAATGAAATGATGACAATCTTCTCTCTCTACGATTACGTCTTGGTGTTCTTTACCTCGGAGCTCTATATATAATCTTGCGCTTTTTACTTTTTAACCCCCAGGTTTGGGATTAGATTATTAGAAAGGCAGAGGTTAAATTAAAGAGGACTTTATTTAAAAAGATTAGGAAAGGGAGGAGAATTCTTTGTCGTGTTCAGGACGTCAAAAGGGTTTTCACGAGCGGTAGAAGAGGGCGAGGACCGAGATAACTTGTTATCTAGGAACATTGTAGTTAAACGATTCTTTAAACGAGAACGAGTTTTGTATTTTGTCGTATTAGAATGGACGGTGCGGTTTAGCAGCGAGGTAACGTGTCGCTTACGCGGCAGAAGGGATCCGAGGCGTCGACGTTTGCTCCTCGTTCTCCAGCGAAGCACCCGATGCGTTGAGACAAGGGAGAGCAAACTGGAAGGGTGAATCGGGTCACCGCTGGTGTCGATAAGGATCATTCTGGCTTTTGGGTCCTCCTTTTCTTTGTCCCCAAGTGAGTACTTTGAAATTGTCCCCAAAAAATTGTTTTGGTTTTCAAAAAAAAAAATTAATGCAAGCCCTTTTTTCTTATTTGACCTAAGATTATTTATGAAGTGGAAGAATATGGATAGTTTTTCATTATACTGTCGACATACACTATGATTAATCATAGGTCTTTATATACGTCCTTCCCTCGTTGAAAACCGTAAAATTGAACCCCCTTCATTAGGAGGAACCTTATAAAGTCTCTGTGTTTCTCTAATACGTACCATATATATGACAGATTTAAGCTTATGAAACTGTCTTCATTGATAATATACATTATTTAATGAATAATTGAGCAATAAACGCCATTATCTCTTATTACTAAAAATATTAAGTATTTTTCAATCTTAAAACATGCTTGTTACATGCAAGCAAAATATTCTGAACAATTCATAGAGAAGTTGAAATCTTAAAGTATTCTTACCTTCTCTTAGTGGTCTAGAGAAGTCAAAATCTTAAAATATTCTTACCTTATCCTAGTGGTTTGGGACATCCCACTTATAACTGGAGTTTTTTTTTTAATCCAGTCCGAAATCGAATCCAAGACGTGAACCGTAATGGAACCTCCCAACTGTTCGAGTCAACCGCGGTGAATTAAAGAATAATTTTGGTAAGATCTCTACTTCTATTTTCCCCATGAATTTGTCAATGTCCAAGTAGTGTTTTGACAACAGCAAGCTCAAAATAACTTCAAGCTTGAATTAATTTCAATTCCATTTATATTTACTCTGATTAACTATCCTTTTCAAATCAATGGACTTATCCATAGCCTTAATGCGGTTATTGGACTTGCACACAATTTGATCATTTTTAGCATTGCAGAAGAAAATAAAAATGTCAGTGGATTCAAAAGGGAGCGATATAGAAGAGACGGTTGGTTTTATTAGAATTCAGACACTTATGTAGTTTGGACTATACTGGATACTTAGGAGTCTGGACATATATTCATACTAGAGATTTTAGTATAAATCCAACTCTTAATAGAATAGAGTTTTGACCCATATGAGTAGGAGAATTACTTAATCCTGATATTGTAAAAAGGTTTTCTTTGGAGGAATTGATCCTATGTAATTTATAAATAAATTTTCAAAACTATAATGACTTTTCATAATTTGCTTAGAAAATTATTTTATTGTTTCAGCTACTAGAGTTGGATCATAAATTGAAGAAATAAAAGCAAAATAAATGTACACAAGGAGCTTCCTCCCTTCTGGCCCAAAAAGTGAAATCACAGTCAAACTCAATTAAGCTTTACATTTCTCCTAAAAAGGGCAACTGAAAAAAAATGCTCCGTTTTATTGAGTAAAAAAACAGTTAGCAAAAAGAGCACGAAAATACCCCATCGTATGCATAGTATATTAGCTTTCTGGAAATTTCTTAAATTTTAATAGGCTGCATATTGTGTGACCAAAAATGCTATTAACACCTACGCTAATGTCACACTTCTCTATTTTATTATGACTCTTATAAAATTCTAATCTACAAATAAATTAGAAATTACGCAAGGGGTGTGGTACAAAATCCGAAAGCTTCTGTTGAAGCAAGGACCATTGCTGGCTAAAGAAACTGTAGAAGTAACCGCCGTAGTCTTAATTTGTCCCGTGCACACAAAAGGACCACCAAGGCCTGGGATCACAAGAACAATTTTCATTATAGCCGAGCACTTTATACTCTTTTAGATATTAGTCCCTAAAATCTTAAATAACTTCATACTTGTTCCTTGAGTATCTGAAATCCCTCATAGGGATCTTGCAAATTAGTCCCTCAATGACCAAAATGTCTTAGCTTATATTATACACCCCAAAAAAAAAAACCTTCAAAAATAATAATAAAAATAATAAGTTGAGGGGTATTTTGATTATTGAGGGACCAATTTGCAAGATCCTTCAGGATCCTGAGGGGCTTATGAGAAATCTCAAAGATTTGAGAGGCTAAATATGGAATTACTAAAGATCCGAGGGACTAACATATAAAAAAACCTTTGGTTTTCAAGACTTGCTTGTCTTGTTCGAATTTTTATCGGAAATCAAGGTAACATGTTTCCAGGTTTGACCCGAATCAGTAGTTTCACGTTGATCAAACTCGTTTAGAATCTAAAGATAAGACTTACGAGTTATGCATTGGATGAAGTAGGTTTCTTATACATATATATTATATATTATTATATGCTATAAACGTGAGATTGTTATGGCAAAATTGACGAGCGCATCAATAATTTTGGAACTTTTTGTTGCCATTGAAACAAGAAGAAGAAGGAAAAGCACATGGTCTTGTTGGCGGTAGCCCAAATATAGAAGTCATCGCATAGAAAATTTTGAATTAGGTAGCTTTGTCAATAAATTTGTAAAGAATATAACCGTGTAAAATTAATGCCATGTAATTAATTGGCAATATAAACATTTATTAGTGTTATATATTATTATACGGAACATAACCACATTTGATGCAAGTAAGACTCAAACTCCATACATCTCGCAAAATGTACAGACTTTTACCACTATACTGGTAGTTGTACCATCCTTATCAATTTGAATGAAGGCTGTGGCTTGAATTTGAATCTATAATTTTCTATAGTCCACGCCTTGATATTTGTATCATCTAACATCAAATCAGTTATTTATAAAACGAATGGCATGTATTAGAGAGAAAACAACTTCATCGTTTTATACATTAATTGTCACGATAACCCAACAAGTAATGGCGTTTATAAATGTGGCCTAGTTAAAAATCCCTGGCACAACAAGACGATGATAGTATACTTCATGCTCATTGATCTTGACACGCAAGCAAATGGCTTTTACATGATAGATGTTGATAGGATTGTCAATTCTTGTGCTAATTAATGACAGTGGGGAGTGGGCATCTCAAAGATGAATGAGTCGAGTATTTAATTTGTTAACTTAATTGCTGTATGATATGTGAATTCATTAGAGAGGTTGGCCAACTCATGTTCAGAGTACTGCTCGACAAAAGATTTATGTATCTAGTATTTATTGTTTATCACATCCAGTTGGATAATTTACGAGATATTTCTAATGCAATCTCATATTATGTGTGAGTGGGTTTGGCTTTGGTATGTTTGCTAGCCTAACTTGTGAAATCTTAACCCATAACCCTCTTGGGCCGTTGACGTTGGTGTTTTAAAGCGACCAACTGACTTCAATTCCCATTTATTGCAATCTTTGAAGAGTTTACACAAAGTTTTTTTTTTAATTACTTTTTTTAATTATTATTATTATTATTATTATTTTGTTGTTGCAATCGTGAAGTATAAAATTCCGGTGTCTCATTTGAAAGAAATGAAAACACAATCTGCAAAAGTTAGATACATAAATATTTGCGAGGATTCACATAAAGCCTCACCCCTCAATCAAAAAAGAAGAAGAAATTCTCTAATATTACAGATGATAATAAGAAGGTTCGGTGCCTCATATTGATAATTTTATAATTAAAAAAAAAAAGCAGAGGCCAGGTCCCAATTCATTTAAGAAAATATGACCAAATAGAAATGGATATTATTGCCTTAATTAGGATTGACATCTTAGGATTATTATGAACCAACCCTTTTTCTCTCCAATAAGCTTGCCAAAGACGGTGCATTATGAGATTTCTATACCTTGAACACTTTGTGTTGTCAGTTGTGGCACACAAACTATGGGATATCTAGGGAAATCTCAAGCCTCGTATTATGAGAAGGCCTAGTCCATTCACATAAATAGCAATGTAGGCCCCTTTGGCCTTAGTCACCAACTGGCCCCGTCCTCCAAATTAGAACTCATCCACATGGGAAGATGAAAAAATGGGACCATGACGGACTCATTTCAAAGGGCTCTAGACTCTATCTTGGACCACCTCCAATTTGATTGGACGATCTCAATCCTCATGAATGTGCTTCTAATTTTTGCGTTGTCTTCCTATTTTGAGAACAACCACGCATCATTTCTTTCTCTTTCATAAAATGAGGGAAAAGGAGAAGAAAGCATTCACAAAGATGTTTATAGCTACTGCAGTTTATATTTGTAGCAGTGTGAAATGGAGGTTTTGTGTTGAAAGCTCGGGTTTTGTATTGTCTTTTAATTAAGAAGGGGTGATAATCGGTATTATTACCATCATTTTCTTTGAAAACCTTGTAAAGGGTATATTCTTTCGAATGTCCATAGCATTTTGGGAAGCTAACATATGTGAGACCCCTAATCCAGTAGTATTAAAGTCATTTTTCAGCCACCCATTTGGATGTTATCTAGATTTTCAAGCATTCATGGAAATGTAGATATTATAGCTCCAAATTTTTTGTTCTTTGCTAATAACATTATGGTTAATTACATTATGCTACCCTAAGTTATGGTATACTACACGGGTGAATTCGGAGTCTGTGTATTTACATGAACATCCTTTAAATTACAAGTTGTAATTGCACAGGCAATTCTAGAGTATACTGTTTGTCTTTTGCTGACTTCAAGTTTATGTTGGATGTTGGTTGAAGTTATGACTGAGATTGTATTAAATATTACTGACTAATGCTCCACTGTCATAACCCAGCCCTAATCCTAATAGCCAATTATCTTCGCTATAACCATAACCCTGATCTTAGCCTAACCCTCACGTATTAAAGATCTAAGGGACTCATATCGAAAACACTTTTTTATCATTAAAACAACATTTTTGGGTTTTTTTATATAGTCCCCCAAATATTTTACAATATTAGTCCCCCAAAACTTGATATTTAAAAGTGGTCCCCAAATCCTTCAGTGTCCCGAAATTAGTCACCTAAATCCTCGTATTTTGAAATTAGACCCCCAAGTCTTTCAAACACCTGCTAACTAGAAGGACTAATATCAAATAGTTACAATATTTGAGATCTAATTTCAAAATATGAAGATTTGACGGAGTAATTCGAAAGCAGTTGAAATTTTAAGGACTAATATTTTACAATCGCATGAACAGACCGGTCTAGTAAAAGCCTTCTTGGTTCACTAGAGATGGACAAAAACATAGCCCATATTTCACAATCGCATGAACAGACCGGTCTCTTATAATGTCAGCCCATTAAAAGCCCAACCCAATTCCCTTATCCTCACCTCCCCTCACCAAAACTCAAAATATCCACTCAAAAATATCCCGAACTGTCTCCAATGGCTTCCTCTCTGCGCTTCATCCTCCCTCCAAACCCCATCTCCA
The DNA here is from genome assembly GCA_012295165.1 of Asparagus setaceus. NCBI lineage: Eukaryota > Viridiplantae > Streptophyta > Magnoliopsida > Asparagales > Asparagaceae > Asparagus > Asparagus setaceus. The sequence continues at coordinate 4,648,159 of CM022706.1, forward strand.
ATGGCTTCCTCTCTGCGCTTCATCCTCCCTCCAAACCCCCTCTCCCGCCAAAAAACCACCACCATCCTCAACTGCTCCCAAAACCCAAACCCCGAAAGCGGATCCGCATCCACATCCGATATCGGAACCCGAAAGAAGCTCTCCCTCCTCAAAGAGTCCCGCCAAGGCTCCGCCCTCGAAAAACCCGAACCCCCAAACTTCGAAATAGGCTGGAAACGAACCAAAGAGATAAAACACGAGAAGCCCAAAGGATGGCAGATCGCCGATTTCTTGGAAAAGCTGGAGTCTTTGATGGGCCGAGAGTACGGATCGAAGGAGCTGCTCGCTAAAGTTGGGTACATTGTGGCGGAGAGAGCGAGGGAGGAGGCGGAGGTTTTGAGGGAGGGAGGGGAGGTTGAGGAGAGGATGCTGACGGAGTTGTTTAGGGTTTTGAAGCTGATGGAGATGGATTTCGAGATGGTGAAGGCGGCGGTGAAGGAGGAGACGGTGAAGGAGCGGGTCGAGGTTGCTAAGGCGAGGTGTCGGCAGGCTATACTTGTCGCGTTGTCATTTTGAGTATGTAATTATCTATATGTTAAAAGTTGCATTTTTAATTTTGCCCTGTTCTTTTATCTCTCTTAATTTTTAGAAGAATTATATGATATTATGTGATTGGTGACACTACTCGGTTTGAGTAATATGGATAATAAAACATGATGAAACTTGTTTGTTACGAGAGAAGGTAGGGTGCTAGATTTATTGAATTTTGATAAAATTAATATATAGATATGATGGAAAGCCTAATGGAATATTTCCATGACAATAAATAAAGACTAAGGCGTAGTTGAAGCCTCGCGTTGATCTGACTGTGTCCAAATTTCGGTACACATATTTGATTCGATTATGTTACACTGAGAGAAAGTTGTTGCAAAAGCAAAATAGTTGTTGCAAAAGCAAAATAGGCTAATAGTAGGAAAAGTATAGTCGTGTTCATATTATGGAGCGCTCCAATAGGAGGAGTTGGAACTACTTGATTTCGTTAATGCATTTGTTATTTCACTATTCATAACCAAATAGACAATGAAATTATGATTACTGATTTAGTATGGAGTAATAGATGAGCCTACTATCCGTTTAGTAAACAAAGTTTTGACGAGTCATACTTTTATTTGGTTGAGCCCCTTTTGGGATCAAATTTATGTAAAACTCATTAGTTTCTTTCTAATTAGCTTCCTTTCAAGAAGAAAGTTTGTCTAATAGCTGAATGGCCAAGCAGAAAGGTCTTTTTCTATAACTGAACGGTTTCGTAGAGCAGAATGATCATTGTAAACTTATATCTTTGAAGGCTTCTACCATATGATAAGAAATTTTTGGAATTTTATTTGAGAACTAATACTATAGTGGAGGAGGAGAAAGCAGATTGTTGCTTTTGAAAGATGAGAGTGTCAAAGATTCATGACAATCTACATTCATGTAAATATTTTCTCCTCTATGGATATAGATTCACATTCCGATGTGCTGCAGGCATTCAAGCTGGGTTAGAATGAGACTATTCTGATTTTGGCAACAGTTCAGATCGAGAAGGATGAGACTAGCATTAGCAGGAGAAATCATAGAAGGTATTCATTGAGGCCAAGTTTTTGTTAGGATTTTTAGGTCTCGCAAAACAATCCCGAAAACCACCAAACGCAGTAAATAGAATCACACAAGATTTAATGTGGAAAATCCTCTACAGGGAAAAATCACGGGATCGAAAATAATCCACTATCACCTCCAAATTACAATCTTTTGCACGGACAAAAACTGCCAAACCCTCTCTCTCACAATACACTTGAACCCGGTTACACCCTCTGTTAAACCCTGATTACAAGAATATTGTCTCTCTCCCTCTCTCTACATCTAAACCCTAGAATAGAACGCCTTATTTAAAGACACCCCTAATTTGCCCACCAAGTTAACTTGGTCTCCAAGAAAACTACTAAGACTGGGCCTAGCCTTCATATCCGCATCCAACTTGGAGTTTGAGTCGGTACCCAACATATCCTCACTCGATGAAAAATCTCTAAGTATCTCAACGGCTTCAGAAAAACTCACTCTCTGCTTCTTATTCTTCACCTCTCCCTTGTGGACAAGAGTATGATATGAGTCATCTACATCATTAACAGATCGCCCATCTAAGTAGCAAATATGGTTGCTATTCTTCCTCCCTCGCAAAATCAAATCACCATCTTTATACACTTTGCACCACTCTCCTTCATCAACATACTTGTACCCACATGATACCATCTCACCCAACGAAATTAAATTAGCACCCATGACAGCACATATCTCACATGACGAAAAATTCCGATCTTCCTAGTGTGAAGCTTGAGGCGAACACTCCCAACACCTTCAACCTTCATCTTCTCGTTGTTTTCAATGATCACGTAGCCAAATTCTTCATCCGTCTTCAATGTGTCAAAATACTTTTTGTTATTGCAAACGTGCATAGAGGCTGCAGAATCTAACACCCAAGTGTTACTCGCATCAATACCGGTACTCTCCATCATCAACACTACATCTTCATCACACACAACTGTCGAGGAGTCCACATTCTTCCCATTTTTTTAAAGCTTCATCTGTCTAATACTCTTTAAATCATCTCGCATTTGGGAACATCTAAACTGAATGTGACCCTTCTCTCCGCAATAATAGCACTCCTTTTCGCTGTCGTCTCGGGCCCGAGATTTTAACCTTTCTCGATAACTGTCACATATCCCCTTACTCCCTCGATTAGAACATTCAAAAGCTAGTGCACTCTCACCACCATTAGATGCGCTCTCCTTCCCCATCATTCTTTCATTCTCACGTAGGAGTGCTGTCACATCGTTGAACTTCAAAGTCTGTTTTCCTGCAATTATTGTCTGAACTAACGGCTTGTACGACTTCGGCAAAGAAGACAATAGGACTAGCGTCTGCTCTTCTTCTTTAATCTCTTCATCAATATTCATAAGTTGACAAACTAACTGATTAAAGGCATTGATGTGGTCTTGAACTGTAGTACCTTCTTCCATATTCAATGAATAAAGCTCTATCCTCAAACACAATCGGTTCGTCATCGACTTCGACGCATAAATCCCCTCGAGCTTTTCCCACAGCCCCCTTAGCGTGGTCCCTGCGTAACGTTGTACTTGATCTTGGGGGCGAGTGCCAAACAAATTGTGCTAACCGCCCTCTTTTGCATGGAACTCCATTCAGCATCCTTCAACCCTTCAGGTTTCTTCTCCAAAGCTTGATCAACACCCTCTGCACAAGAATATCTTGAATCGTGCGCTGTCATACTGTAAAATTTGTCTTGCCGTTGAATAGCAGAATATCGAACTTCGAACCCATAGAAGTCATCATCCTCTAACCACAATCAAAATTCAAATCAGTCACTGTAGAGATTGAATTTCACAGAACTGATATAAAAAATAAACTCAGCACGTCGAAAAACCCAAGGAACGACTCCTGAATCACCAAAATCTGCCTCCAAACCCTCGATCAGAAGACAAATCAATCTGCACCGTCGGATTTGATTTAATAATTTTAACCAAACCCTCACCCAGCGAGCGGTGTTTGGTCGCTCTGATGTTCACCCTTCTGATACCTTCCTTTTTTTCTTTTTCACGTGCTGTTCACGTGATTCCTCTCCTCCAACAGTGCCCGATTCTCTCGTTCGCTCGATGTCGATCACTGCACCTCGATCACTGATGCCTTCACCAATCACACACCGCTCGACCCTCCACGAACCGTCGAACCCCGCTCTGATACCACTTGTTAGGATTTTTAGGTCTCACAAAAATTCCGAAAACCACCAAACGCAGCAAATAGAATCACACAATATTTAATGTGAAAATCCTCAATAGGGAAAAACCACGGGATCGAAAACTATCACCTCCAAAATACAATCATTTGCATGGATAAAGACTGTCAAACCCTCTCTTTCCCAATACCCTTGAACCCGGTTACACCCTCTGTTAAACCTTGATTACAAGAATATTGTCTCTCTCCCTCTCTCTACATCTAAACCATAGAATAGGACGCCTTATTTAAAGACACCCCTAACTTGCCCATCAAGTTAACTTGGTCTCTAAGAAAACTATTAGGACTGGGCCTAGCCTTCATATCCGCATCCAACTTGGAGTTTGAGTCGGTACCCAACAGTTTCTGATTCTTGGTATTCAATAAGCAAGAGGTAAATAAAATTTCTTTTAGGGAAAAAGAGCCTCATTGCATCTTATTGTCTATAAAAGAGCAGAGCTGATAAGAGTGTTTATATTGTAATAGCTTGATATCGAGAGGTATACAGGAAAAATACAATGTTACACTTTTCTATCGAAGTGTGTGAGTCCAAATTCTATAAGTTTGGCAGAATTGTAAAGGACTTTTGTAAATGACTTGTGCAAGAGGTGTATGAAGATTGAGCTATGAACACGTAGACAAACATACTATTTTGAAGATGTTAGCATCTATTTGCACAGTTTACATTCCTTCATTTTCCTTGTGGAGACCTGCATATATCATGATAGACTTTAATGAGATTACAAGTCTTTAAGAAAAAATCATCATTATTATTATTATTTTTTTGTTTTGTTTTGCAGGGAAAGAGCGGAGCAAAGCTCCCTTAAATTAAAAAGGAAAATAACATGTACAGTGCATGCAGCCTAAAATAAGGGCCCATAGTATAATTTTCATTAATTTTCATAGCACGATAAATACCTCTCAATCGACTTATACATCACAAAATACTTCATCAAATACGCATTGAACTCTCGAGAGCCCAATATTAGCAATTAGACCGGAATAAACAATATATCATGACCTAATATAGCCCAAAGCACAAAAGGCGCACCGCAGCAAATCAAACACACGACAACTGCTACCCATTTACACTGACTATCCACCACCACATAAACCGCAGTCATCAACGCAACAATCATCGCCAAGCTCGCAATCGCAATGATCCTATGTCCCCAAATCAATTGGTTCAACTTGAACTTCAGTGGATCCTGCCATGCCCAAATAAAGCAAAAGACAACAATAAGAGAGCTGCACATTGCAATGGTATTGGAAATCACAAAGACTTTGAACGCAGCATGCTTTGCGAGCAATGCATATCCGTGTTCGGGTCAGAGCCTCCCGCATTGTGAAGGTGGCAGCGAAAGTGACGGTTGCGATTAAGGCGGCTACTAATGTGTAGGTTTCGACGCAAGATTTGAAATGTTTGTCGGTGGTGGACATCTTCTTCTTGAATGATTTTCCAGCAGTGGCGATGTCTGATAGTTGATGGTGTTTCTTGCATTTGTGTTCTTCGCTCTTCTTCAGTAAGTCCAAAATGTACACTTGGTTATGTATTTTGTGTCAATTCCAAGTTCGAGAGTTGCCATAAATCGAAGGGTAAGTTTCATAAAGCCTCCAATTAAGTTTGGGTGTATTTCACTTAACCCCCAAAAAAAGTTTGAAAAAATCACTTAACCACCAATAAGTTTAGAAAACCTATAGAAAACCCCCAGAATACTTTAATTTCTTTCACTTAACCCCCATGATGGTGTTCCATAAAATAAACATCAATTTGGAGTTATAAAGGACAAAATCACCAAAAATAAATTGTGGAGATTGGTAGGTCAGACTTGGGAGCGAACATGAGCACAGAGTAGGAGAAAGAAGAGAGGAAAAAAATGATTTCAGGGTGAAAATATAAAAGATGTGTTGAGGATCGGTGTCGTCGTTTGGCTCAGAAGCCTGCTTCAATCAGTCACGATGTTCCTTCTCGTGTGCACCACCAAGGACACAAAGGGGAGAAATCAACTCAGTCTCTCACAAAGAAAGAGGGATCGCACAAAGCGATGGGCGGAGAAGAGCCTCACAGAGAAACAGGGAGAGGTTCGCACAAAGCCCTCTCAATCTCCTCTACATCGAGCTACTACCAACCCTTCTATATATAGAAGAGGCGTGAATCCACGAGAGATTTCTAGAGTTTTCAAAGTCACGACAAAGGAGGGAGAATGAACTAGGGTTTGAAAGGCGTGGACCAAATGAGGAAAGAGCAAATGGTCGGTAAATAGGTAAGTGAACTGGCCTCTGATCAAATGGGCCGCCAGTTCATGGGCCAACTAATAGCAACAATCTCCACCTTTGGCCCAAGGTAGTGCGAAGAAAAAGAACCGCAGGCTGCGGGACTCATCATCGCCATAACATTACCATTACCGTATGATCACAAAGAGGATACAAGCAATGGAAGAGAATACACAAAGTAAACTTCGGATCACAAAGATGGGGCAAGATCACCAAGCATGTCAAGTCCACAAAGGATCGAACTCTACCAAGCGGTCATCGAAGTTCAAAGGGAAAAATCACAAAGCTATTAACAAACACAAAGTAAGTTAATAGGCCACAAAGGCAACACACAAAGCAAGGGAAAAATTACCCAATGTCAAAGTTCAAAATTCTTTGACACGAGATAAATTTTCGTGATCAAACACTTAGTACCCATGTCAACCGGATTAAATTCGAGGGAATTTTCTCCAACTTCACAATACCCTTTTCAACTATATCCGAATGTAATGAAATCGACATCAATATGTTTAGTTCTATCATGAAAAGCGAGTTTTTGCAAAGTTGAATAGGCGATTGACTATCGAAAATACAACCACATTTTTATCAAGAAAACCAATTTGGATATAAGGCCCCTAAGCCAAATAGCTTCTTTAAAAGCTTCAAGAACATACCTGATTCAAGAGTAGATAAAGCAACAATGGGTTGTAGTTGAGATTTCCAACTTATGCAAGAGCCACACAAAGTGAACACATAGGAAGTAGTAGATTTTCTATTATCTCTATCATTTGCATAATTGGAATCTACATAGCCAACTAGTTTAACACCTTCGAACACTTAGAAGGTTAATCCTACATTCACAGAGGATTTTAAATATCTTAAAAGCCATTTCAAGGCATTCCAATGAGGCATACCAGATTTGACATATATCTACTCAAGCAACTAACTGCATATGCAATGTCGGTCTAGTGCTAACCATGAGATACATGATTGATCCTATAGCATTGAATATGGCACCTTCTTCATATCTTTTATTTAGGTTTAGGTTTTGGGGGTGATCCTTACTCAACACAAAATGGGAAGCAAGAGGCACATTCACGATTTGGCATCGGACATAGCAAATTTATTCAAAAGTTTTTCGACGTATGGACTTTGGTTTAAAACTAGCGTAGATTTGTTTTGTCTCTAATAATATTCATGCCTAGAATTCTTTTGCATCGCCTAAGTCTTTCATGTCAAAATTTTCACAAAGACATTTTTGAACATGCTCAATGGACTTCAAACAAGGGCTAACAATCAACATGTCATCCACATAAATTAAAAGAAATACAGTACGAGTCTATATTCTTATAATACGTGCAATGATCGTGAGAACTCCTTTTAAACTTTAAAGATTGCATGCATTTATCAAATCTTATATTCCATTGCCTAGGTGATTGTTTTAAACCATACAAAGCCTTTTTAACAAACACACATGATCGGGCAATTTAGGGTCCACAAAGCCCTCGGGTTGGTGCATATAAATATTTTTGTCAATGTCACCATGTAAGAAAGCAAGAGTAACATCCATTTGTTTTAATTCCCAATTAAAATGAGCAACTAAAGCAAGCATAATTCTAACAAGAGTGAATTTGACAACGAGGGCAAAATTTCAAAGATAATCAATTCCCTCCTTTTGAGTAAATCCCTTAGCTACTAACCTAGCCTTAAACCTAACACCTTGATTCTTGTTTCACCTTAAATGACCACTTACAGTCCACTCTGAGAACAACTAGCGGGTTTAGGAACAAGTTTCCATGTTTGGTTAATTCTCGGGATTCCATCTCACTCTTCATAGCACTAATCCATTCTTTAGAATATTTTGACCTTAATGCTTCACTATAAGTCTTAGGTTCATTGCACTCAAGGGATTCAAACACATTAAAGGCAAACTTCGGACATATTACAATCAGTCAAATTGCAATCTCTATATCTATCGGGTTTCCTAATGGTTCTTTTATTTCTATCCCTAGTGAGTTGATAATCATTCAAATCATGCATGTTATCTATTTCCGCATATTATGCTCCACCTCATTAGGAATAATCTCATCTTGATTTTCAATAATTATATCATTCAATTTCTCTTAGGAGGTAATTGATTGATTAATAATAGGCATTTGCTCCACCTCATTTGGAGCATCATTTTCGAAATAGGAGCAGTAAAGATAAACAAGGAAATTCATTTTCATTAAAAACATCTCTACTTATTACTATCTTAAACCCGGTTCACTCTTATTCCAAAGCCTATAACCTTTTACCCTTCAGGTATCCTAAGAAAACACATTTCTTAGATCTAGGTTCTAACTTATCAATCTTTTGATGCACATAGCCAAGACTCAAAATTCTCAAGTTATTTAAATCAAGAGGTTTGCCCGTGAACACAAATTGGGGCATTTCCTCCTAAGGGAACGAAGGAGACCTATTAATCAAATAAGCGCGATACAAAGACTTCTCCCGAACTTCTTGGAGAGCCGGATGTGGCCAACATAGCCCTCACCCTCTCTAAGAGAGTTCTATTCATCCTTTCAAAGAACCCCATTTTCTTTGTGGTGTGTAGGGAACAGTTTATGTCTTTTAATACCCCAAGTAGTACACAAGTCATTCAATTGTTTGTTACAAAACTCAAGACCATTATCTGTCCTAAGAGTTTTAATTTTCTTTCCGTTTGGTTTTCAATCATAATTTTCCGGTTTTAAATTTATCAAAACTTGATTTTTGTTTCATGAGTAAAACCAAACTTTCCTAGAGTAGTCATCAATTATGGAAAGAAAATATTGGTTCCCTCCATGTAGAAACACTAGAGGGACCCCACACATCAAGATGCAAATATTCAAGTACATCGATTACACTTAGGCGATTAGGAAAGAAGAAACGGAAAACTAACCCTATGTTGTTTTCCTAGCACACAAGATTCACGAAGGGATGGTGGATATTTTATCACTACCAAAGTGACCTCCTTTATGCAAAATTTCTAATCCTTTATTACTCATGTGACCTAATCTATTATGCCATAAAAGCATTTATCACCTATCACGAGTTAACAGAATCAAGCACGAGGTTGACATGACAAACATATAAGTTATTTTGTTTTTCGTGATAAAAATAACAAGAGACCCTTCGGAATTTTCATAACCCCTTTACCCCATTTTCCCTCCAAACCATCATTTTCTAGAGATGCACAAGAAATCAAGTTATAACTTAAATCGGGAACATGCCTAACATTCTTCAAAGTAAACTTCGAACACGAAGAAAACCTAAGGCATACATCACCGGTTCCTAAAACATTGCTTTTCTTTTCATTTGCCATTGACACAAAGCCATTCTCTATTTTCTTATAGTTTGAAAACATGTTTTTAAAAGGAGTCATATGAAAAGTACAACCGAGTCTAATAACCAATCGGTTACACAAAGAATCGGACAACACAGTTCAAATATGCATAATCACAAAGATTATTAATCATGAAAATTTCACCCATTTTGCCCTCCTGAGGCGACCATATTAGCATGATCATTTTCTTTGATATTTCTTAGGTTTAGGACAATCTTTAATAAAGTGACCGGTTTCATGACAATTATAGCATTTTTAACTTTAAACCCGGACTTAGATCTACCCCTTCCATTTTCAAATTTTTCTTACTTGATTCCCCATTACTTGCATTCTTTTGGTTATTAGACCTATTCGAGGCCTACCCCTCACATGCATAACCTCACGAATTTTTATTTTCCCCGAATGTTTTAAATCTAATTCCTTACTCTTAAGACCATTGATCACAATATCAAGGGTAACCTCATCTCTACCATATTTAATAGCGATTTTACATCACTATATGAGTCGGGAATAGCATTTAGAAGTGCAATAGGAGTATATTAGATCTATATGTTTATCATAGGTTAACTTAATGTCCGAAATAAGTTTTGTGAAAACATCTAGGTTCTCCTCAATGTCCTTAGACATATCCAATCTAAATTTGAAAAATTTTCAAGCAAAAACATTTTCTTGGGTAAAGAGGTTTACGTATATAGTTCTTCAAGTTTATCCCAAAGGGTTTTAGCGATTCCAAAATTCCAACTTTTCTAAGCACGAGTCGATAAGTTCAAATAAATTGTGGAACATGCATTTTCGTTCATTCGACCCTTTTTTCTTGATGTCGGAAGCCAAATAAGTCGACCAATAGCCCTAACAGACTTGTTGAATTAAAATACATTTTATTTTTGTTTCCAAATGCTAAAATCGATTTTCCGTTGAACGGAACCAAACCATATTGAACCATACCATAGTGATTAGTAGCGACATTCTTCACACGGGAAAAATAAGCGATGAACACGGCTCGGGTTCAAACCCTTTGTGCTTTCGCGACGAGCACAAACAAATTTCCACTTCGCCAGCTAAACGCAAATAAATAAAACCAGAGATTTAAATGCAGTGAAAAAGAAAAAATTGATAACCACAATCACTGAATACTGTAATATACCTGAGCGAAACCCTATGAGAGGGTTTCGACCTTACCCACGCGACGACGGCGGCGGCGGTTCGACGGCGGTCGGCGGTGGTCCTGCGTCGGTTCGGCAGCAGTTCGGCTCAGCGATCTCGGCTGGAGCAGCGGCTTCAGCCGAGATCCAGCCGACAAATGACGGCGGTTTTGAACGGCGACGACTCAACGAGGCTCTGATACCACTGTTGAGGATCGGTGTCGTCGTTTGGCTCAGAAGCCTGCTTCAATCAGTCACGATGTTCCTTCTCGTGTGCACCACCAAGGACACAAAGGGGAGAAATCAACTCAGTCTCTCACAAAGAAAGAGGGGATCGCACAAAGCAGTGGACGGAGAAGAGCCTCACAGAAAAACAGGGGAGAGGTTCGCACAAAGCCCTCTCAATCTCCTCTACATCGAGCTACTACCAACCCTTCTATATATAGAAGAGGGCAGCCGTCACGAGAGAGATTTCTAGGGTTTTCGAAAGCCGCCGACAAAGGAGGGGGGGGAGAATGAACTAGGGTTTCGAAAGGCAGCGGACCAAATGAGGAAAGAGCAGCGGATCGGTAAATAGGTAAGTGAACTGGGCCTCTGCATCAAATGGGCCAGCAGTTCATGGGCCAACTAATAGCAACAAGATGATATGAAGGGTTTTGTTAAAAGTAAGGTATTTGTCTTTTTAGAATACATTATTTGCATGTGACACGTCAAATCTTATGGTTTTAGTTTTGGGGGTTTTTTTATGGAACTTATCGGCCATAGGTGAATCTTTCAAACTTTTTTTGGGGTCAAGTGAAAAACGCCCAAACATATTTGTTTTGTTTGTTTAAAAAGTAACCTAATTTAGTTAAGATGGGAGAAATTAAGATGACGCCTCAAAAAGAATTGAGAATTGCATTGTATGGGTAGAACTCTCTTTAAGTATGGTTCTCAAGAAAGGAATTGATGCTGACCCTCTTAGATTCTCTATTCTCCCTTTTGCATTCGACCAATTCCTGGTCTATTTCTAAAGAAATCATCGAAAACCCTACGGCTTCCCAATAATTTATCTTTTCTTAAATAGTCACTTCAGCCAAAAGCTCAAGCCAGCATAAACTTCTGCAAGTAATGTAATCAGAAGCTCAAGTCATCATAAAATGATGCAGAAAGGCAGCAATAGCAACTTTTAAAAAAAAAATCATGCTATTCCTGAGCCCAACTATATATGAATATTTTGACACTATCTATTCCTGAGCCCAACTATATATGAATATTTTTGACACTATCTTCAATTAAGCATGAAATGCATCAGGTTCAGAGTGTGTACCTCATACATGTCCATCTCCGCTAACGATTCAATGACTCCTCGTGCGGTTTTCCCATCATTATTCAAAACGCAGGGATCAACTCTACTATCGTTCAACAACAGAAGAGTCGACTGTATCCTAGATTTCTCTGCAGCCAGATGCAGAGGAGTATTCCCATTATTATCAGCCCGGTTTATAACCTCCGCCAAATTTATATTTTTCAACAAACACTTCAGTGCTACTACAGACCTACTCACAACTGCAATATGAAGAGCATTTTTGCCTGTATGATCTACTTGCTCTGCTGCGTCAGGACACTGCCTTAATATCTCTCTGATAGTAGACGTTGAATTATGTTTTGCAGCGACGTGGAGAGAAGATTGACCATCGATGTTTCTAAGGTAAGCCAATGAAGGCTCTTTTTGTAGTAAGATTTCTGTCATTTTGCCGTTGTCCTTCTTCACTGCATAGTGAAGGGCATTGTTACCAGTTATGTCGGTGAGTTTGATGAAGTCGCTTCTTTTTTCCAGCAGCATCCCTACAATGGCTGTAGGATCAAAGAATCTTCTACGTTAACATGGTTTTTAGTTTCTTAGTTTTTGAGAATTATATTAGCTACATAATGATTAAAACCAAATTCATAAATTGCATATATTAGGAGCCAAAAGAGAATAATAACTAACAGACTTAAAATTGATATATGCAAGTATATATTCATAAAGTAAAGTTAGTATGAACATCAGATTTATTAGTGTACTGTATTGACGTATCAATTATTTCTCATTTGTCCAAATTACTTGTCGAAAAGGAAGGGATTGTATCAGCAGGACTATTAGAGGATATAAGCTTATTTCAGACACTGATGCTACTACTGATAATCGCCATAGAGAAGAGGAAGACACTGACATGGAGCCCGAGTGAAGTTTTATTGCTTGTTTGTCTGCACTTTTGGTTTTGTTTTTGAGTTTTGAGTTTGTCGACGATCTTTTGTTGTTTGAATATGGATATTTGTTCATTCTGTGACACTTGGTTACAAAATCTTACAGGAAGGTTTTTTAATTTATGTAATTTATGTTAACTGAGTTGGACTCTGATTGGAAGATTTCCTTTTAGGGGTTTTTTTTAATCTAGTCACTTAAAAACCTTTTCATCTTTTCAAATCAGTCCCTAAACATCGAAATTACTATTAGGTCCCCAAGTGCTCATAACTTGTTGCAAGTTTATCCCTCAATTGCTAATTCTATTTGGATTGGAGGGATTAATTTGAAACAATTTATGTAATTAAGGACCTAATATCAATTTCAATAAGGCGAAGGATTATAATTTAGAAATAATTTAAGAATTGAGGAATCTAATAGCATAACTAATTTCAAAATACTAATGGGGACTAATATAAAAAAATCTTGAGATATTTTCTTAAACTCTTTAATGTACACTGTATTAGAATGGGAACCTTGGCGCAACGTTAAGAGTTGTCGTGTGACCAGAACATCATGGATTCGAATCGTGAAAATAGCCTTTTGTGAGAAATGCAAGGTAAGGCTGGGTAGAATAAGCGTAAGTGGTCCGATCCCTCTCCAAACCAGCATATAGCAATTTAAAATACATGGATTTGGAATTTGTAAACTTCTGAAACAGCTTCTATACTATTTGCTTGCAAAATGTCAATGAAATCTTCAAGAATTGACTCACCACAATGACCACCAAGAACAGCTTGATGCAGCGGCGATCCGGTCCCTTCCAGTGGTGGCTCCTGCTCCTCTTGCGCTTCAGCCCACGGATGATTCAATATCTCCTCAACAACCTTCTCCAACCCCTCCCTTGCTGCAATATGCAACGACGTCTCTCTCTTTTTATTCATCATATGCCCAACACTCGGATCAGCACTGAACAGCTTCATTGAAATCTCAACATAATCATTCGTCAGTCCAGTGGCGGAGCTTCTAAGGAGCAGGGGGAGGCCTCGGCCCCCCCAACCCTTGAACAAATCCTATGGGCCAATGCCCAACGAAAGCCTACAAAGCCTCCACAACTCCATAGCCCATAGGCTTTTGGCCCCCCCAAGTCTTGTAACCTAGCTACGCCACTGCTCGTCACTGCCTCATGCAATGGCGTGTTATTCCACTTGTTGGTCATCCTCAAAGGCCCTGGCTCCCCTTTCTCGATATCAGTAGGCCATTTCTGAGCGTAGTCAATTAGCAATGTGACAATTTCCAAGTTGCCGGTTCTTGATGCAACGTGCAAGGGAGTGTCCTCGTCGACGTTTTTCAGTATGAGCAGGGTTTTGTCATGATTTAGGATTTTCTCAGCGATGAGTCTGTGACCAAGCCTTGCAGCGATGTGGAGTGCTGTGTTGTCTTGAGGAGTTACTGAGTATAGGATTGTTGGGTCTTCTTCAATGAGCTGCTGTAAGATGTGAATGTTGCCTTGTGTTGCTGCTTTGTACAATGTGGGATCCATGATATGTTTGATTTGATTTCAGAGATCAAAGAGCAGAAGAATGAAGTACCTGTACGCGAGATTTTTCTTGTATTATGGATTTTAATTTTACCATGCAAATCTATAACATTCTCTAGCAAGAGTGGGGGAAAATGTTTGTTAAGTTTTAATCTTAAAAAAATTGTGTTAAATGTTCCAAATTTCATGACTCCGCATAAATAGTTAATGGAACAGCATCAAACAAAATCAGGGGAAAAAATAACGAGTTTGCTGCATTTTATTTTATTTTATTTTCATATGGTGAAAAGGAAAGTGCAAAATTTTAAAGTTCACTGTTATTTCCTTGCAAATTGTGGAAGAAATTGCAAGATGTATCCTGTCTAATAATATGTAATGAATCACATAGCAGACTTCCGTAGCATAGCACACCAATATCAATAATTCCCCTATAATTTGTATTGATCCTTGCCTCTGCAAAAAGAGTCCTAATGCTTCCCTGTATAAAACAGAATTTATCTCTAAATTGGTAAAACACTGAAACCTTTTACAAGCAATACATCATGCACGAGAGAAATGGCATCAAACTCGGATTGTTATAAAATATAAGTGATACATATATAATCTCCATGAGAAATGAAAAGAAATGCTTACTTGCCTAAATGATCATCATCATACTAGAAACCCAACATGCAAAAGAACTAAGCAATATGAGGTTGTATATAACATGCTATGGATAGGTTCCTTTCTTCAAAGGTAGCATAAGCATCCATTACTTTTCCTGTGTTTTGAGAATGGTAGCATTACATCATATTCCTTTCTTCAATGGTAGCATTACATCATATTCCTTTCTTCAAAGGTAGCATAAGCATCCATTACTTTGCCAGTGTGCTGCACTTTTAAACCGCGGAAGCTATTCCACAAACGACCATTCGCCGAGGACCTGTGAGTGTTGAGCCCCCTTCGGATTCCCTTGTCTGGAATGGTCTCTTCATTAATTCCAGCCCGCGACGAGTCTAGGATTGTTCAGCTAGGAGGCCACAACATATAAATTATAGTAAAACTTAATTCAACTATCCCACCAAGTATAAAAAATCGCTAAAAGACCAGTTTGGTCTCCGCAACAGGGCTTCATACACAAATTTGTTCCCTCATTTTGTTTTTTTCTCAACTTAGTCCATGCACCACACCTTAATTACAAATTAAGTTCTTTTTTAATATTTGTTAGAAATTAGCCGTTTATTTTGCATTTACGACCGCATTGCCCTCAAGAGGTCATTGTACTTTTAATTTAAAACACCTCTTTCGTAACCATTTAAAATTGTCTAAGATTATTTGAAAACTAAGGATGTAGTCAGGCAAGCCAAATAATTAACTACATGAGTACTAAGTAGAAGTGTATGTATTAGTTTGACATGTAAAATTCTAGCAGACATCATCTTCAAATAATTAATTGACAACTAAACAATAGTTTAAAAATTATCTATACCTTTAAATTATTGATTTTTTTAACAAATACACTTGACACTTTAATGCTTTTAAACATTAAGATATCTATTTCATATTGTTTAGTAGAAATTATTACATAAAACTGTTCAATTATCAGTCAATGACTATTTAGTAAACTCTTACTTAAGCTAAAGTATAACGCACAAATGAATATAAGACCTTTAGTTTTATACATGCCCATGGGTCAGAGTTGGGCTCAATCAAAAGTAAAGAGCCACTCTATGCTAGGACTTTATATATCATCTGTAGATTTAGAGAGAGCTTGGTTAGAAACATATATTATTTATAAAAAAAATTTGAAACATATAAAGCATTAAAAGGACAAAATCTGGAGGGACCATCGTGCCTACTACCCCGATTCCTCCTTTATTCTAGTAGTGAGACTATTGAGAGAATTCTTAAGCTAAAACTTATCCCGCCTCACGTGAAGATTTTCATTCGGAGAGCCCTAAATACTTGTCTTGCCACAAGGGACATCTTGGTTAAGCATGGTATGTCGATTAATCCCCTTAATTTGTCCACTTCGCAATATAGAAAATGAGACTATGGATCATCTTATCATCTCATGCTAGTATGACCGATCCATTTGGTCACTAGTTAAATGTACAGTTCCCTCTTTATCATCCTTTCTCCTATTGTTTGATCAATGGTCGAGAGCCCCCTTGGACTCACATATTCAGAACATCCCCGTCAGGCTTTTGCTGCAGTTAGCTCTTTGTTTATTTAAAAGTCGAGATGTGATGCTATCTTTAGAGACAAATTTCCATCATGCTTGCCACTTTTACTCTCATTGAGGTTTTTGTTCAATTATAATCTTCTGGCATGATGATCTTGGGTTCCCTCTTTAATATTTTCTCACCCTTTACTTGGACACCACCATCCGTTAATATTGTTAAAATTAATGTTGATGCTACATGTGTGCTTAATTGCTCTGCCATGGGGTTTATTGTTGTTCATGATCATTTGGGACTTCATCTTCTATTGTATTGCACTTTTGAACCCCCATCGTCCCCCCCATGAGTTTGAAGCCAGAGCTATACTTATGAGTTTGCAACTTACCCTCTCTCAAGGTTAGATTGATATCATATTCTAATCGGATTGCCTTGATCTTGTGCTCATGTAGCATGGGGCCATTGCTCACCCACAACATCTCGCGGTAATCTTCAGCGAATGTTGGGCCCTTTTTAAGAAATTCAACTACTCCTATGTTATCCATGTTCGTTACTTGGGTAATATTTATACGTACAAACTAGCTCATTTGGCTTGCAGATATAAATGTACTACATTCTCGGATACTCTAAATGGTCCCAAATATATCTGGATTCAAATTCTTCTTGATGCTAAGTACTAAAATATTTTTTTAGTCCTAAAAAAACAACTAAACATGGTCGCCCACATGACCCCCCTTCTGCAGGCATATACTTGTGCAAAAAGGATTAATTTGTATTGATCCTTGCCTCTACAAAAAGAGTCCTAATCCTTCCCTGCATAAAACAAAATTTCTCTCTAAATTGGTAAAACACTGAAAACTTTTACAAGCAATACATCATGCATGAGAGAAATGGTATCAAACTTGGATTGTAATAAAATGTAAGTAATGAATATATAATCTCCCTGAGAAATGAAAAGAAATGCTTACTTGCCTAAATGATCACCATCATACTAAAAACCCAACATGCAAAAGAACTAAGCAATATGAGGTTGTATATAACATGCTAAAGATGGGTTCCTTTCTTCAAAGGTAGCTTAAGCATCCATTACTTTTCCAGTATTTTGAGAATGGTATAGGTTTAAAGTATTTTTGTATCAAAAAATTTATGCATTACGTCATATTCTTGCTCTATGCTGCAATTTTAAACCGCGAAGCTATTCTACAAATGACCATTCGCCGAGCACTTGTGAGTGTTGAGCCCCCTTTGGATTCCCTTGTCTGGAATCGTCTCTTCACTCAATTCCAGCCAGCGACAAGTCTAGGATTGCTCAGCTGGGCGGGCCACAAGATATAAATTATAGTACAACTTAATTCAACTTTCCCACCAAGTATAAAAAATCTCTAAAGGACCTGTTTGGTCTCCGCAATAGGTCTTCATGCAAAATTATGTTCCCTCATTTTGTTTATTCTCAACTTAGTCCATGCACCAGACCCTAATTACAAACGAAGTTCTTTTTAATATTTGTTAGAAATTAGGTGTTTATTTTGCATTTGCGACCACATTGCCCTCAAGGGGTCATTGTACTCTTAATTTAAAACACCTCTTTCGAAACCATTTTAAATCAGCCTATGCTTATTTGAAAACTAAGGACGTAGTTAGGCAAGCCAGATTATTAATTACATAAGTACTAAGTAGAAGTGTACGTATTAGTTTGACATGTAAAATTCTAGCAGACATCATCTTCAAATAATTAATTGACAACTAAACAATAGTTTAATAATTATCTATACCTTTAAATTATTGATTTTTTAACAAATACACTTGACACTTTAATGCTTTTTAAACATTAAGATATCTATTTCATGAGTAAGGCTCCTATGAACTTAAGTTCATAATGAATAGTAGTGCACCAACTTTTTTATCCACTCATCTTGCCTTGAGATTTGTGATGCACAAATCTCAAAGTGGCCTTTATATTTTTCACGGATCCCAAAACAAGATGAGTGGTTAGAAAAGTTGGTGCACCACTATTCATTATGAACTTAAGTTCATAGGAGCCTTGCTCTCTATTTCATATTATTTAGTTGAAATTATTACATAAAACTATTCAATTATCAGTTAATGACTATTTGGTAAACTCTTACTTAAGCTAAATAACACACAAATGAATATAAGACCTTTAGTTTTATACATGATGATGGATCAGAGTTGGGCTCAATCAAAAGTAAAGGGTCACTCTATGCTAGGACTTTATATAGCATCTGTAGATTTAGAGAGAGCTTGGTTAGAAACATATATTACATATAAAAAAAATTGAAACATATAAAGCATTAAAAGGGCAAAATCTGGAGGGACCATTGCCCCTACTACCCTCCCTCCCCTCGACTCATCCCTTATTCCAGCAGTGAGGACTATTGAGAGAATTCTTAAGCTGAAAGTTATCACGCCTCACGTGAAGATTTTCATTTGGACAGCCCTAAATATTTGTCTTGCCACAAGGGACATCTTGGTTATGTAGGCATTAAAAATTGCTGAAGAACCTCAAATATGACTAAATTATGAGAAGATCGATGGACAACGTCGTCAAAATCTCAAGAAGTCAACACATGGGAAGATTGTGTCTCGCCATAGTGCGAGACACTTGTTTGTGCCTCGCTACAAGCGAGACACTCGCTTGTGTCTCGCTACTAGCGAGACACTTGTTTGTGCCTCGCCACGAAGCGAGACACCTTGATGTGTCTCGCCATAGTGCGAGACACTTGTTTGTGCTCGCCAAAGGCGCAGACACCCGAATATTTGAAATGAGCTCTTGAAGGGTCTAAATCAATGCCGGTGGGGCCCACTTGACTTTATCAACGCAAAGAGACGCTCGATACTTTAATGGGCGGTTACACGCTAAAAATACCACTAGGCGTGATTTTAGGCATTTAATCGCGCCTAAAAAGCGGGGAAACCGTTACAACAGAGGGACACCCCGCCAGCTTAGCGAGGTACCATACCGCCGCCGCCACCGGTAGCCGCACATCGCCGCCAAAGGAGTAGGTAGCTTACGCCAGGCACTGGCCGCCGCCGCTAACTACAAATATTGAGCACTTATGACACTTGTGTTTCTTCAGAGGGCACGCCTCCCAAAGGCTATAAATACTCCCCTACATCCACTTGGGTAGAGGGGGGGCAATCAGAGATCAGATAAGCAGAGCTATTGCAAAGAGAGAGAGAGAATCCAAGCTTCCGGAGTTCAAGAACACGATCCACACGGAGATTCCTCGAGTTTAAGCTTTGACTTATTCTTGAGAAGAGTAGATATCTTACTTTGCTAAGATATTTGCTTAAGTTCTTGTTTCCTTTGCGAAGCATCAACTAAACCCCGTCGATTCGACGATCGTTGCTCGGTGGTCCACGGATTACGCGTCCCCAGCACAGGCAAAGACCCACAAAAGCAGGAGATCTACGCGTGTAGCCTCTTCTGTTCGAGTTTGTGAGAGAGTTACTTAAATTTCTTTGTAACTGAGAATCAAAAGTGTAATTTTCTCAAGTTTTACAATGGAAACAACTTTCGACCCAAACAGGTTAAGGATATGTAGATTGATCCCCTTAATTTGTCCACTTTGCAATATTGAAAATGAGACTATGGATCATCTTTTCATCTCATGCTAGTATGGCCGATCCATTTGGTCACTAGTTAAATGTACAGTTCCCTCTTTATCATCCTTTGTCTTATTGTTTGATTAATGGTTGAGAGCCCCCTTGAACTCACATATTAAGAAAATCTCCGTCAGGCTTTTGTTGCTGTTAACTCTTTGTTTATTTGGAAGTCGAGATGTGATGCTATCTTTAGAGACAAATTTCCATCACGCTTGCCACTTTTACTCTCATTGAGGTTTTTGTTCAATTATAATCTCCTGGCATGACGATCTTGGGTTCCCTCTTCAATATTTTCTCACCCTTTACTTGGACACCACAATCCGTTGATGTTGTTAAAATTAATGTTGATGCTATATGTGTGCTTAATTGCTCTGCCATGGGGGTTATTGCTGTTCATGATCATTTGGGACTTCATCTTCTATTGTATTGCTCTTTTGAACCCCATCGTCCCCCCATGAGTTCGAAGCCAGAGTTGTACTTGTGGGTTTACAACTTGCCCTCTCTGAAGGTTAGATTGACATCATATTGGAATTGGATTGCCTTGATCTTGTGCTCATGTAGCACGGGGCCATTGCTTACCCACAACATCTCGCGGTAATCTTCGACGAATGTTGGGCCCTTTTTTAGAAATTCAACTACTCCTATGTTATCCTGGTTTGTTACTTGGGTAATATTTATGCGCACAAACTAGCTCATTTTGCTTGCAAATATAAATATACCACATTCTCGGATACTCGGAATGATCTAAAATATATCTGTATTCAAATTCTTCTTGATGTTATGTACTAGAATCTTTTTTATTCCTAAAAAATAATTAAACATGGTGGCCCACATGACCCCCCTTCTGCAAGCATGTACTTGTGCAACAAAGGGGACGTTTCGCTTGTTTGCAACAGCAATTATTGTAAATTTATGAGATATTTTGTAGTAGTTGTAGCTTGCATGCAATTTCTATATTTTGAACCAACATTGCAGCTATTTATTTCGCTACAACTGATAATACAGCTGTAACTCTAACTGCTAAAAGGATTCTCGTGGCAATTTCTTTGAATTTGTAAACGAAATATGAGTTGAAACTACAATCACAATCGATCCAAGTCCAGAAATATGATACCCAAAAACAAACACTTGTAACTATGTATAACTAAAATTATAAATTATAATTAGATTTCAAAAGTGTTGGTACCCCAAAAAGATTTTTTATTAATCCCTGTATGAAAATCGACACGAACCGAATCTCACGCCAAAGTAAGCGAACTCAGGGCCGAAGGGGATCTCTCTGCTCTCACAAGTGCTCGGCTACTACAGCGGTCGTCTGCTACAGTGCCGACCTCTCGGTTGCTACAGTAGACCGACTGCTACAGTAACGCCGACCCGAAACGCAGTCCCCGTCGGCCAGCTACGGTGTTCGGCCCTCTTATCGGTCGCCCCGCTACCGACTCGTCACATAGTAATGATCAGCATGCTCGGACGATCGGCATAGAACGAGCTACGCTGTCACCGACGCGAAAGACATCCTCGATTGTCCTGCTATCGTGAGGTCACTCTTCTCAGCATAAGATTCGGACGATCAAGCATAGCTACGACCGGTGCAAGATTTCCCGCTTTACTAGTTGGCCTTGAGCCCCGCGCCAGCGACAAGTCAACATCATAATTAATGGCGCATGGCCTCTGCATCCATTGCCCATGTCTCACCCACATCACATCAGTGATGACTCACCCCACACAAATGCTGACATGTGTAAAATCAGTGCTAAAATGACCAAATTACCCCTCTCTTATTCCTACAAAGAGAAACTATTCTCAAGAAAAAGGTACGCCTGCTTCTCCCCTGCACTCTTCAATTAAGAACTCTTACTGTTCATTTTCTTCTCCACTCAAGCTCAAAACACTGACTTGATCGTCGGAGGTACAACGGGGGAGCCAAGCCCCGTCCTCTCACGAGCTTCTACCTGTGCAGGGGGGAAGAACAGCCCAACTCAGAGCTAGGTATTCGGGGGAGAGAGCGGATCCCTGTCATCTTCAACCTAAAGCTAAACTCACACCGAGATTAGTGACTGTGATTATATACATCAACAGTTTGGCGCCCACCGTGGGGCCTCTCTCTCCTTCGAGCAATCATACCTGGATCCGAGCATACGACCGGTGATCTTTTTAGGCTTGGAAACCTACCCCTTAGGCTACACAACTCAAGCTCAGCTCCAGGACTCCACTGAAAAGATCACCCAATCAGTTCAAGTACAGTAAATAGCAATTTGGGAGTGTAGGCATCAAAAATTGCTGAAGAACCTCAAATATGACTAAATCATGAGAAGATCGAAGGACAACGTCGTCGAAATCTCAAGAAGCCCAATATGGAAGATTGTGTCTCGCTACAAGGCGAGACACTTATGTGTGCCTCGCCACTAGCGAGACACTTTGATGTGTCTCGCGACTAGCGAGACACTTTGATGTGTCTCGCGACTAGCGAGACACTTTGATGTGTCTCGCGACTAGCGAGACACTTTGATGTGTCTCGCGACTAGCGAGACACTTTGATGTGTCTCGCGACTAGCGAGACACTTTACTTGTGTCTCGCCAAATGCAGACACCCGTAATACTTAAACGGCTCTTGAAGGGTCTAAATCAATGCCGGTGGGGACCACTTGACTTTATCAACGCAGAGACGCTCGTGACATCGCTAATAGGCGGTTACATCGCGAAGATACCACTAGGCGTAATTCTAGGCATTTAATCATGCCTAAAAGCGGAAACCGTTACAGCAAATGAAGGGACGATATTGCTCGCTTGTCACCAGGCAGTTTCATACCGCCGGGCATGGTGGCAACAGACCGCCGCCAAGCATGACAACTTGTAGGCAGCTCGAGCCGCCGCGCTTAATCGCAAATTTCACGCACTTATGACACTTGTGTTTCAAGAGGGCACGCTTCCCAAAGACTATAAATACCCTCCTACGCCCACTGGGCAGGGGTCGGCCATCGAAGGGAAAAATCGAATCCAAGTTTCCTGAGTTCAAGAACACGATCCACACGGAGATTCCTCGAGTTTAAGCCTTGACTTATTCTTGAGAAGAGTAGATATCTTACTTTGCTAAGATATTTGCTTAAGTTCTTGTTTCCTTTGCGAAGCATCAACTAAACCCCGCCGATTCGACGATCGCCGCCGGTGGTCCACGGATTACGGCCCCCAAGACAGCAAAGTCCCACAAAACAGAGATCTACACTTGTAGTGTCTCTTGTTCGAGTTTGTGAGAGAGTTATCTAAAATTTCTTTGTAACTGAAAATCAAAGTGTAATTTTCTTAAGTTTTGCAATGGAAACGACAAAGAAATCAACTTTCGACCCAAACACGATGGCGACCACAGTGGGAGCTAACGGTCTTGAGCCCGAGATCGTTGTGTCGCAGCCTTGCAGCGATCAGGCCGACCTCATGGTTGATGGAATAGACTACTTCTTCGATCAAGCCAAATTCGAAGAGTATCTCTCCTCTTCCACATCGAAGTCCTCCTCACCCCGCAAATATCGGAGGATCTCATCCCCTAAGAGGGAGGTTCGTTCTGTTGTGATGTGCAATGATCTTCGCTCGCTATGCATGCAGGCGCATTTCCTCTCAACAAGATCTCAACCGATTCGACGAAGAGAGCTCGCCAAAGACGACGCCAAAAGATGGCTCACAATTAGCCAAAGCCCCGAGTCAACGGATGGAGTTCACTATCGCATCTAACTCACATGATCAAAGGCATCAACAAACCGCAATCTCTCAATCCGTCGGCCTCCTCCCAAGGAAGAATGGGTTCTCGCCAAAAGGGCCCGATTGACAAAGAAGGAGCGCTCAAAAACGCTGCACGCTTTGCTCGAGCACGCCGTTGTTCGCAAGGCGCAAGAGTCAAAAGCAACCCAAAGAACGGCTCAAAATCGCCAAGCATGGATCCCGGTCGACATCAAAATCGGCTCAAAGTCCGCCTCGCCAACGCTACCGATAGAAACCGCTTCGCCTACCGAAAGCCTTGAGCCGCCGCCAACAACAGGTATAAATCGCCTCGCCAGCCGAGATAGCCAATCGCCGCCAAAAGCGCAGGCCCTCCATGCATTGACAAAAATGGGCTTTTCCGCCTTTCTTCCACTTTTCCTACCGAGGTATCAACCGTTAAGTCCGGAAATCCGTCAACTTCGTGTTCACGCCTTGGTCCACAATTGAGAACCAAAGTCAAAACACCGTAATGGAACGCTTGGGTCACCCGATCCATAAACAACGACGAGTTGGGGGCGTACCCAAATTCCAAGTGATGTTCGAATGTGCCGAGCCATCCGACGCAGCTCAAACCGAAGAATTTCGCTATGCCTCGCTTGAGCATCCCACAAGGGGTCCACGAGTCTGCTGAGAAGAATAAGTTGAGGCAAGTGACTCGCAAAATCACGAGAAATAACCAGACACTCGTGATTCATACAGAAGCAACTTCAGATGACGAAGCCAAGCGACGGAAGTTGTCTCTCAAGTCAAACGGCCGATGTCCCCAAAAGAAGACGTGTCCTCCAATTAAGGACAATGTTACACTTGGGGGTGGAAGTGCAATTTGTGATAAACCACACCAACCACACCATCAGGCTGGGAGTGGCAACACACGAAAGAGGACGATCGACGAAATAGATTGCTCTTGCTCGTGTGCAAAATTGATTAAGACATGGTTATCAGGATGTGCCTGTTTTGAGTCGAATGCTCACCCACAAAGAGCTTCAGTATTCGAACGGCTTTCCCTGTCAGCAACGGAAAATCTGAAGCCACAGTCAAGATGACGTCGAAGAAGAAAGAGATCGTCCATCCAGTTTGATGAGTTTCCGGCGACTATCAACATGGTGAACAAAGGGAAAGGACCGCACGGATGCGATCCCGATTTCACTCGCAGAAAAGTCAAGACCCGAAGTTTCCCGCCAGATGTCTCGTTACAATTGCGAAGCTACCCAACGATCGACTATAGAAGGATGCATGAGGGAGAGTCATCCGATGATGAAGCTCCGACATCAATTCGGCGATAGCTTCCGATGACACAATGTCAAGTGTTGGTCCCCATCCCAGAGAAGCTTTTACCATTACTCCCGACGTCCTGGCTCAAATGTTACAAGAAGCCTTAGCCAAGCAAAGAGAAGAGCTTAAGGCCGAAATGAGAACAGAGATGGAGCTAGCCATGCAACAGATGAGGGAGTTGCAAACCCAAACGGTTGCACAACCCGGTCCACCAATACCAATCCAAATAACAAGGTGGAGTTACCCACCATAATGCTCATAATGTCGAAGACAGTGATTCGGAGATTGATGAACACATTTATGCTGATCAACCTCCAAAGAAAGCTCCATTTGATGCTCAAGGTGGAAATGGTCCAATTCTTCCTATTGGAAGCGATCCAAAACAAGGGGAGGATGATGGCGAAAGGATGAAAGAGCTTGAAAATAAAATCAATGCTTTGATGTCCACACAGGAAGTCAAAAGGACTGGTATCCCGTGGTTCAGATCCGAGAATGGGATTCAATCCCTTACCCGCCGAAATTCAATTTGATCAACTTCACGCCATTTGACGGGAGAGGGTCACCTTCACAACACTTAATTTACTTCAAATCACATTTGGGGGTAATCTCGGGAAACGAGCCTCTGATGGTTCGGTCATTCGTCGGTACTCTTCGCGGAGCTGCCTTCGATTGGTATCGAAGACTCAAGGCCGGAGTATTAACCGAGGACATGGAAAGTTCTTTTCAAAGAACTTCTTCGATGACGACATCAAGTCTCAATTGGAACTCTCCTAGACTAAAAGCGAAAGGTGGGGAGACAATCGACACCTTCGTTAGCGATTCGCAATAAAGCTATGAATTGCGTGGATCCACCATCAAGAGTTCATATTGAAGACTTGCCACAACAATCTTTCTATAGAATTGCTGGAAGTCATGGGGGTTGTCCCACCAACTACGTGGAAAGACCTAAAAATACGAGGAGAACAAGCCGAACGTTTCCTCAGAAGGAAGAAAGCTGAAAGAGGCAAAATGACGGATGACCCCTCAGAAATAAATTTTTCCTCTCGTAATAGAGGAAAGGCATCTGGATCGCCGTTAGTCAAGCGCCGCAACAACGATCGCGTCAAAAGCTTCTAAATCGAATTCCACAGACATACTCTTTCAAGGACGAAGAAGTTCCAATCATCTTCAAACACCTCCTTGATAACAACAAAATCAAGTTGCCTCAATTACAAATCAAGAGGAGGCTAACAAAACTTCAGACCCTAAATGCGTGCGTACCACGGAGGATCCTCCATCCTACAAAGGATTGCTTAGCTCTCAAGGCCATCATCCAAGCTTTGTTGAAGCGCCTTAACGCCAAATAAGTGAATCAAACTTGACTCCAACAGTATACGAGTATAAACCGCCCCTTTGACTCGGCTGTATACGAGTATAAACCGCCCCTTTGACTCGGCTGTATACGAGTATAAACCGCCCCTTTGACTCGGCTGTATACGAGTATAAACCGCCCCTTTGACTCGGCTGTATACGAGTATAAACCGCCCCTTTGACTCGGCTGTATACGAGTATAAACCGCCCCTTTTCTCCGATGAGTACAAGAGATTAAACTGCTCCTCCTAATTCCTCCATGAGTATAAGAGCCTAATTTTGCAAAGAAAGTCGGGGTGGATAATCCATGAGCGAGATGTCCACTTCAGTTGAGTGGTCAAACCTTCCTACGCTTAGGACCATAATCAAAATCCCTCTCGATTCCTTCCATGAACGAGAGGTCCATATCAAATTGAGCAATCAAAC
The DNA here is from genome assembly GCA_012295165.1 of Asparagus setaceus. Lineage (NCBI taxonomy): Eukaryota > Viridiplantae > Streptophyta > Magnoliopsida > Asparagales > Asparagaceae > Asparagus > Asparagus setaceus. Next base: position 4,675,052 of record CM022706.1, read on the forward strand.
CTTCTTACGCTTAGGATTGTCTCAAAACTCCTATCTGGTCAAACCTTAATACGCTTAGGACCACGGTCAAAATCCTCTCGATTCCTTCCATGAACGAGAGGTCCATTTCGAGATTGAGCGATCAAACCTTCCTACAGCTTAGGATTGTCTCAAAACTCCTATCCCGATCAAACCTTCCTACGCTTAGGATCATTTTTAATTTTCACTCCCACTTGGTCAAACCTTCCTACGTTAGGACCACGGTCAAAATCCTCTCTCGATTCCTTTTATGAATGAGAGGTCTACTCCGGTAACAGGGTTCGTTTTCGCCCCAAGAGAAAACACAACAGGGTTCGTTTTCGCCCCAAGAGAAGACACAACGGGTTCGTTTTCGCCCCAAGAAAACACAAATTCCACAAGCCTACGTATTCAAAATCGTAGCATAGATGTCATTACCTAATGACACCTAAAATATGCTTTCATGCATAGGGATATTATCTCGTCCCTTATCGGAGATAAGTGCGCATCTAACACATGCCGCCGTAATCAATTCCGTGATAATTGATCAAGCCTCATTATTCAATATCGTAGCATAGATGTCATTACCTAATGACACCTAAACTATGCCTTCATGCATAGGGATATTATCTCGTCCCTTATCGGAGATAAGTGCGCATCTAACACATCTTTGGGTAATCAATTCCCGTGATAATTGACCGAGCCTACGATTCAATATCGTAGCATAAAGTCTAAGAGAATTCACTCTTTTAGCACAACGTAACATGTAGAACGGACTCGGATAATCTACATGCTAGCCCAACTCAAGCGGTAGTTGGTAAAGGCTCATCAAATCCGTTGATGGTGAGGGTTTGCCAAAAATCCTATATCTATCATACAAGCAATAACTTGAGACAATGGTTCACTCTTCTGCCGGGGTCAAGCACTTTCTCCTACCGTGATTTTAATGCACTTTGTAATTCATTGCTAATGCAAATGTGCCATTACATCGCCTCCGAAGCTCAAGCATGCTCGCATGCATTCGTGGCGGTCCTTTTGAGCAAGACACTTGATTGCCCTTCGCTTTCTTCAAGTGGGACAATTCCAGATATTACATATAGAAGCTTTCACGGAAATCGATATTGAGAAAACCGAGACGACGCTTTTCTCAATGATTCTCAAGGCATTCAATTATAACCCAAGTGGTGACTTTCAAGATGAAGATGATTAGTCCAAAATCGACTTCGACATTTCAATCAATCCAAATACAAATGCAACGACTATTGATCCCAAAGTATGGTCACGACGCCACAGAGCCGTGATTCAAGAAACCGAAGCAAAACATGGGCCTCTTCTACAAAGTTCAACGTTGAGCGAAGCAAAGCATCTTATCCAAAGTATTCCGCACTTCGATAAAATACGAGGAGTCCAAAACTTTGGAGGGGTATCTGTAGGCATCAAAAATTGTGAAGAACCTCAAATATGACTAAATCATGAGAAGATCGAAGGACAACGTCGTCGAAATCTCAAGAAGCCCAATATGGAAGATTGTGTCTCGCCACTAGCGAGACACTTTGATGTGTCTCGCGACTAGCGAGACACTTTGATGTGTCTCACGCGAAGCAGACACTGCGGTGTGCCTCGCCACGAAGCGAGACATCAGGATGTGTCTCGCCGCATGGTGACATTTTGTGTGTGTCTCGCCATAAGCGAGACACCTTGATGTGTCTCGCGACTAGCGAGACACTTTACTTGTGTCTCGCCAAATGCAGACACCCGTAATACTTAAACGGGCTCTTGAAGGGTCTAAATCAATGCCGGTGGGGACCACTTGACTTTATCAACGCAGAGACGCTCGACATCGCTAATAGGCGGTTACATCGCCAAGATACCACTAGGCGTAATTCTAGGGCATTTAATCATGCCTAAAAAGCAGGAAACCGCACAGCAGAAATGAAGGACGATATTGCTCGTTGTCGCGCCGAGGAAACCATACCGCCGCCGCTAGCGGTGCTGCGATCGCCGCCGCTTGCTAGCGAGACAGCCTACGAGGCGCTCGAGCTGCCGCCGCTTAATCGCAAATTTCGCACTTATGACACTTGTGTTTCAAGAGGGCACGCTTCCCAAAGACTATAAATACCCTCCTACGCCCACTTGGGCAGGGGTCGCCATCGAAGGGAAAAATCAGAAATCCAAGTTTCCGGAGTTCAAGAACACGATCCACACGGAGATTCCTCGAGTTTAAGCCTTGACTTATTCTTGAGAAGAGTAGATATCTTACTTTGCTAAGATATTTGCTTAAGTTCTTGTTTCCTTTGCGAAGCATCAACTAAACCCCGCCGATTCGACGATCGCCGCCGGTGGTCCACGGATTACGCCCCCAAGACAGCAAAGTCCCACAAAAACAGGAGATCTACACTTGTAGTGTCTCTTGTTCGAGTTTGTGAGAGAGTTATCTAAAATTTCTTTGTAACTGAAAATCAAAGTGTAATTTTCTTAAGTTTTGCAATGGAAACGACAAAGAAATCAACTTTCGACCCAAACAGGGAGCCACAAACGATATCAGATGGCCCAAAAATGGTGGATGTCATGGCTGGATCATTTCTGCTCGGAGCTACATTAGCCGACCTTGTCAACCTCTTTTCGGGGCATTCTCACTGGCCATAAGCTGACCGAAGTCGATCACATAAAGGACCGAAGTCACCGCTACAAGGTCGAATTGCTTGTTACAAAGGCCATTCTCGCCACAGGTCGAATCACCAACAGAAGTTTTTTCAATGAATTTGCATCAGAATCTTGCTCAAGAACTTTCTATATAAATAGAATTTTACTTCGACAATTATTCTCTCGCCTTAAATTGTACAAGGAGCGCCTTAGCGATCAACTCGCCACAACAGATCAAATCGACCTTCTCGCTAAAAACGAAGTTGTAACAACCCAATTTCACTTGTCGAAGTGGGTAGCTTTGTTGGAGCCGAAGTTTAAGGGACCCTTCCCACCGGCCGAAGTCAGCACGCCCTTCACCTAACACGAAGTCGACATCCCACTCTCTTAGCTTGAGTCGAGATAACTTCCTTCTTGGGTGTAGTTCAGCGACCTTCCCGCTAGGTCGAAGTCAAGGAACCCTTCGCCACGCCGACTCAAGGAACCCTTCTCACCTAGTTGAGACAGCGACCCAACTTACTCACCAAGTGAACCTACCACTCACTAAGTCGAAGTTAGGGTATTCCTCTCGTTTAGGACGAGTCAATGAACCCTTCTCACCTAGTCGCGACAGGTGATCCAACTCGCTCAATTAAGTAACCACACCCTACTCGCCAAGTCAAGACGGGTTGCCCAACCTCGTTAAGTCGAGTCAAGGAGCGTATCCGCCTTCCAAGTCATCGCGCCCATGTGAGCCGACTCCATAAGACCTAGGCGCCACGTAAGTCCTAGGCACCCAACCTACGGGTTGTCAATTACGGAGTCGTCTCTCCCACGTGAGCCGACTCAGGCTTACTCTTTGCCTAAAAATAGAGATCGGTCATGCCGAATGAGACCTAGGCGCCACGTAAGTCCTAGGCACCCAACCTACGGGTTGTCAATTACGAAGTCGTTGCTCCCACGTGAGCCGACTCAGGCTTACTCTTTGCCTAAAAATAGAGATCGGTCATGCCGACGAGACCTAGACGCCACGTGAAGTCCTAGGCCTAACCTACGGGTTGTCAATTGTCGTCGACCTTCCTCCCCGGCCGAAGTCCTCCTGTGTCGAAGTCGAGCCTTCCTCCTCGCCGAAGTCCTCCTGTGTCGAAGTCAGCCTTCCTCCCCGCCGAAGTCCTCCTGTGTCGAAGTTGAACTTTCCTCCTGGTCGAAGTCGAACCTCCTCCCGTGTCGAAGTCGGTCTTTCCTCCTGGTCGAAGTCGAACCTCCTCCCGTGTCGAAGTCGAACTTTCCTCCTGGTCGAAGTCGAACCTCCTCCCGTGTCGAAGTCGGTCTTTCCTCCTGGTCGAAGTCGAACCTTCCTCCTGTGTCGAAGTCGAACCTCCTCCCGTGTCGAAGTCGAACTTTCCTCCTGGTCGAAGTCGAACCTTCCTCCTGTGTCGAAGTTGAACTTTCCTCCTGGTCGAAGTCGAACCTTCCTCCTGTGTCGAAGTTGAACTTTCCTCCTGGTCGAAGTCGAACCTTCCTCCTGTGTCGAAGTCGAGCCTTCCTCCCCGCCGAAGTCCTCCTGTGTCGAAGTTGAACTTTCCTCCTGGTCGAAGTCGAACCTCCTCCCGTGTCGAAGTCGGTCTTTCCTCCTGGTCGAAGTCGAACCTCCTCCCGTGTCGAAGTCGAACTTTCCTCCTGGTCGAAGTCGAACCTTCCTCCTGTGTCGAAGTCGAGCCTTCCTCCCCGCCGAAGTCCTCCTGTGTTGAGTCGAGCCTTCCTCCCCGCCGAAGTCCTCCTGTGTCGAAGTTGAACTTTCCTCCTGGTCAGTCGAACCTTCCTCCTGTGTCGAGTCGGTCTTTCCTCCCTAGCCGAAGTCCTCCTGTGTCGAGTCGAGCCTTCCTCCCTGGCCGAGTCCTCCCAGGTCGAGTCGAGCTTTCCTCCCTGGTCGAGTCGAACCTCCCTCCCAGGTCGAGTCGGTCTTTCCTCCCTGGTCGAGTCGAGCCTCCTCCCGTGTCGAAGTCGAACTTTCCTCCACAGTGAGTTGAACCTCCTCCCGTGTCGAGTCGGTCTTTCCTCCTGGTCAGTCGAACCTTCCTCCCCGGTCGAAGTCGGTCTTTCCTCCCCGGTCGAAGTCGGTCTTTCCTCCTGGTCGAGTCGAACCTCCTCCTGTCGAAGTCGAGCCTTCCTCCCCGGTCGAAGTCGAACCTTCCTCCCAGGTCGAGTCGAGCCTCTCTCCCTGGTCAAGTCGAACCTTCCTCCCAGGTCGAGTCGAGCCTCCCTCCCTGGTCGAGTCGAACCTTCCTCCCAGGTCGAGTCGAGCCTCTCTCCTAGGTCGAGTCGGTCTCTCCTCCCTGGTCGAGTCGAACCTCCCTCCCAGGTCGAGTCGAGCTTTCCTCCCTGGTCGAGTCGAACTTTCCTCCCAGGTCGAGTCGAACCTCCCTCCCAGGTCGAGTCGGTCTTTCCTCCCTGGTCGAGTCGAACCTTCCTCCCGTGTCGAGTCGGTCTTTCCTCCTGGTCAGTCGAGCCTCCTCCCAGTCGAGTCGAGCCTCCTCCCAGTCGAGTCGAGCTTTCCTCCTGGTCGAGTCGAACCTTCCTCCAGTCGAGTCGAGCCTCCTCCCAGTCGAGTCGAGCCTCCTCCCAGTCGAGTCGAGCTTTCCTCCACAGTCGAGTCGAGCTTTCCTCCTGGTCAGTGGGTCTTTCCTCCCTGGTCGAGTCGAGCTTTCCTCCCTGGTCGAGTCGAGCCTCCCTCCCAGGTCGAGTCGGTCTTTCCTCCCAGGCTGAGCCGACCCTTCCCTCCAGACCAGGGTCGGCTCGCCCTTCCGAACGTTAACCAAAAATCTTGGCCTCCTCCTAAGCCTATGGAACCGATCCTCACAAATCAACAAGCGGTAGTTGATTTCACTGAACCGCTTAAGCCGCATCCAAGTGAAAGGGGCCTCTGTTGGTACCCCAAAAGATTTTTATTAATCAGATGAAAATCGACACTAACCCAATCTCACGCCAAAGTAAGCTAACTCGTGGCCGAAGGGATCTCTCGCTCTCACAAGTGCTCGCTACTACAAATACGCCGCTCAACATGCGACCTCTCGGCCATTAAGGACCGATCGCATAAGAACGCCGACCAAACACCTCGCCTGGCCACTACGGTTCGCTCCTCTATCGTCGTCCTACTACGAGGGTCGACTCGCCGCTACGATTCTGATGATCATACAGAACCGGTAAGCATTCGGCCGACGCGGAAAGGCGCCCTCTGTCGCTCCGGCCGCAGAGGGCCGACTCGCTTGTTACAAGAACTCCAGCGCCGCTGCAACGGGTGCTACGTTCTGGCCGACGCGAAGGCCCCGGTCATCTTGCTACAGAAGTCCGACTCGCTACTACAAGAACGATCGCTACAAGATCCTGACGACCGCCGCAGCTACGATCGCTACAAGATTTCCGCTTTACTAGTTGGCCTTGAACCCCGCGCCAACAAGTCAACATCACAATTAATGGCGCATGGCCTCTGCATCCATTGCCCATGTCTCACCCACATCACATCAGTGATGACTCACCCCACACAAATACTGACATGTGTAAAACCAGTGCTAAAATAACCAAATTGCCCCTCTCTTATTCCTACAAAGAGAAACTATTCTCAAGAAAAAGGTACGTCTGCTTCTCCCCTGCACTCTTCAATTAAGAACTCTTACTGTTCATTTTCTTCTCCACTCAAGCTCAAAACACTGACTTGATCGTCAGAGGTACAATGGGGAAGCCAAGCTCCGTCCTCTCACGAGCTTCTACCTGTGCAGGGGGGAAGAACAGCCCAACTTAGAGCTAGGTATTCGGGGAAGAGAGCGGATCCTTGTCATCTTCAACCTAAAGCTAAACTCGCACCGAGATTAGTGACTGTGATTATATACATCAACACCACCTAAGAGATTTCCTCTATCACAAATAGTGATTTATCTATAGTGAATTTCAAGTTTGCTAGTGGTTTTCAAGGTAATAATAGAAATCTTACATAACGTGATCTCATCCGTTGAAAGTGATATAGACGTTAAGGATTGAGAAAATTGAACACTCTTTAATTACCACCTAATTAGAAAGGATTCGGATCCCTTTTGGTAAACTGACAAGAAGGGAAGATGGTTAATAACCTATTTTTTATTAATCATAAAAAATAGGAAAAAAATTCCTACATAGAATCCTCTATAGAATATCATATAGTATGATATCTTGTATTTATATCACAAATATTGAAACACATATCACTAATGTCTATCAATAGTTTTATTGATCTTGAAGGGTGTTTTTGCATGTAAGTAAAAGTTAAAAGTGATAAAGTGACTTTTTAAAACATTTTAGGTGTTTATTTGCATGCAAGATGTTATGAAAGTGAAATGCAAGAAACTTGCCGTATAGGATTTTATACAATTTTGATTTTCCCTAAAAAAGTGGCGAAGTCACCTGAAGTGTTAAAAATAATAACTAATTTTAATTATATTTACTAATTAATCATATTTTGCCACATCATCTTCACATTGCGCTTTCAACAATAATTTACTTCGAACAAACGCTATATTTCACTTACATGCTGACGTGGATTTGAAAGTTATTTTTAAAAAAAAGTAAGGCTAAATATCATAAAACCCCCCTTAACTTTGGATGATTATCAGAAAACCCCCCTTAACTTTGAAAATATTAGAAAACCCCCCTTAACTTTGAGATTTTATCTGAAAACCCCCCTAATTTAAGGTGATTTTCTGATAAAATCTTAAAGTTAAAGGGGGTTTTCTCATAAAATCTAAACGTTAAAGGGGGGTGTAGGCGTTGAAAAATACTTACAAGATCCCCGAAACCAACTCGTGACAGGGAGTCGGCGAATGACAACCCATCGAATGATACGGACGTCGAATCGTTAAGACGCGAACTCGACGGCGAACCCATTGCCACAAGCACGGCTTAAACCGACTTGAATGCACGATCGGATCCCAGATCGCTGAACCGAACAAACCAAGAGTTAGTCCCGAACCAAATACGACGGAACCTAAGTCCCGAGAAGGCCAAGAGTCGAATAGCGGTGGCCTAAACCCGAGATCGAGAAAACGCTAAACGGGCGAAAACGGCGAACGGCGCTACCGCCAACTTGGCCGAAGTTACTCGCCAAGTGGCCGGCGGTTCTACCACAATGGCCGAGCCACCTCGCCAACTTGGCCGAAGTTACCTCTACCAAGTGGTCGGCAGGCAGCCACACCACGTCGGCCACCTACCAACTTGCCGAGGTGGCTCGCCAAGTGGCCGAGCCGGCCGGCGGAACCCCCTATTGTATAAATAGGGGGGGTCTTGTTGGTTGAGGGGGGTGTCTTCTTCTTCAAGCGGACGGGGGATTTTTGGACTTCGGACTTCGGGCTTCTTGGAGAGAGAGGAAGGGAGGATTTGGCTTTTGGGCTTGAGCGGGGATTTTCAAGGATTTTCTAAAGAGTTCTCACGAGATCCACGAGCCGTCGACGCACCGTTCCGAGCACCGGCGAGCACAAGTCCAGTCGACGTCTGATCTACAAGCGGAAGGTAACTGAATTCGGGTCGAACTACAGATACCCTCTAGATTAAGCTTCGTCTTAATCTCGTGGATAGCTGCGGATTTCTCCTAGTAGATCTCACCCGCCCGCGATCCTCTCCTTCGTGAGTGTGATCCCCGCAGCGATCCTCTCCTTCGTGAGTGTGATCCCCTCAGGCGCTTCGTTTCCTTTGTGAAACGAGCCCATTTACATCTGTAGTTCCGTAACCCGGTCTCCACTGATCGAATTGCGCTGTGGTCCACGGACACAAAAGTCCCCGACAGTAAAGAACTCCACGCAAGCGGTGACCTCGATATAACAGATCCTCGTGTTTGTTCAAAAGGATAAAAGTTGTAATCTTTTTGATTTTCATTGTAAGCCTTAAAATAAAAGGCTTATATTTCTCTTTGAATTTGTTTCAGCGATCAAGTTTGTAACAGCTCAAATCAATGACAATCATCCCAACTTTTACCGCGAACAAGCCGCTAATTACAATGGGAGCCACCGCCTCAGATCGGAGGTCGCCGTACGCAACCGCGGATCCTTATCGGTGGAGGAAGAGGTCGAAGTTTGAGTTCGACCAAGAGAAGTTCGAGGAGTACCTATCCTCACCCTCCTCCGCATCCAGCCTCCCACCGCCCAAGAAGGTCTCCGCTGCAAGGAGAACCCGATGGGCCTCAGTAGGGCCCCGTGACGGCGAAGTCCAACCCCGCCGCCACGTAGCGAAAAATCCCCTGCCTCAACTCCGAACTACAACGGCGCCGAGATGAACATCGATGACGCCAGCTCCAAGCTAAGCCCGCCAAAGGCGACGACAAAGCATGGCGCAAACTCGCCAAGGCCATGCAATCCATGGATGGGGTCCGCTACGGCGGATCTAAGATCCAGACTCACGCAGGCTCCACCAAGGAATCGACGGTCCATCCAAGCCGCCAACCAACGAGTGGGTCCGTGGTCAAACGGAACCGCCTTCGTGAGCCGTGATCCTAAGCCGCCGTGGCACTCCTGCACAAGCACGAAGCGCTGGTGCGCAGTGCGCGGAATTAAAGAAGGAAGTGGCAAAGAAGCCACCAGCATCAGCCAGTTTGAGGCCCAAGTCTAATGGTGTCCCAACCTCGCTTGCCCACACTCCTGTCGGCACTTAAACCGAAGGATACAGCGCTGTAAATCCAACGCCAAGGTCCAAGACTAACGGCCAAAGTTAAAGGCGCTCAGATTCAACGCTGGTGAAGCCAACACCCGCCACCACCACCAAACCAACTATCAAGGATCGCTGGGTCCTCAAGGATCGCTGGTCACTCCTCATATAGAGGCCGCACTGCCTGCAAAGGACCGGAGATTCCCGCAACCCCACCAACCGATTAAAAATCAAGTCCGAGAGTCCCACGCTCACATAAGCGGAAGTCAAGACGAGTTACTTTCGGTAGTTTTGGCCATTCTCGGAAGGAGACGCTCTCGTCTGATGACGACGACGTTATACCCGGGAGATTACGCCAACACACGGCAGATTGCTCCGGCACACCCACCGACGAGCCGTACTACCGCGGCAAGGGTACGAAAATCTCGAAGGGATTCCCCTAAATTGACGCAGTCATGCTTGTGCTCCAAGCTCATCAAGACGGTGCTCTCGGAGTGCAATTGCCATCAAGAAGCTCCAGAAAGGGTGTCTTCCAGAGACTTAGCACCAACACGCCAAGACCCAGTCAAGGCGATTCCGAAAAGGATGACATCCCGAGAGGATGAGTTGCCGAGGTCACTAATAATATGACCAAAGAAAGAACCATCGCCACGCTATTCCCAACAAGACGCAACGGCTAACTCGCTTGTGGTGCGGACTATCCGACGGTCCGTGATACGATAAACTTCAAGGGAATACCCATGAGGATGATGCGTCGGATATTGGCTCAAGAATCGATCCGATCATACCGTATCTAGCCAAGGAAGCCCCTAAGAAACGCTTTATGATCGCATGCATCAAGTGGCCAAAATGCTAGACGGCGCTGAATAAACAACGGAAAACTTCAAGTTAGAAATGGAGTTGGCCATGCACGATGAGAGAAATGCATGACCAATCGATCCAAGCCTTGACGAAACATCAAGGTGAATCGAGTCAGCGATCAACGCCGATGAAGATGATAGCGATTCGATCGAGGAAGCACAAGAAGATGATAACCCTCCGAACCCTCATTTGGGCAAAACATAGATGTTGTTGCTCAGAAAGCGAGAAGATCAAAGACTTGGAGAGCAAAATTAACTCATTGATTTCCGCCAAGAAGTAAAGAAGACAGTATTCCTTGCCCATACCCGAGGGAGTGGGAATCAATCTCACTCCGGCCGAAGTTTAACTTAATAAACTTCACACCATTTGACGGAAGGGTTCCCCGACGCAAAGACTTGATTTATTTCAAGTCACACCTCGGAGTTATTTCGGCAACGAACCCCGATGGTTCGGTCATTCGCTGGCACCCTTCGGGCGCCGAATGGTACCGCCTCAAGCCGGGAGCATTCATACTGGACGACATGGAGTCTAGCTTCCTTACCAATTTCTTTGATGACGATACCGAGGTATCGATCGACATTGCTCGACGAGAAGCGTAAAGACGGAGAAACCGTGGATATCTTTGTCAAACGATTCTAACAAGGCAATGAACCGCCGTGATCCAATAACAGAGGAATTCATCCTCCAAACTCGCCACAAGAACTTATCGATAGATGTGCTTGAAGCAATGGATACAGCACCATCGATAACGTGGAAGGACTTGAAGGTTCGTGGAGAGCAAGCCAAAGATTCCTTAAAAGGAAAAAGGCGAAAGAGGCCACCGACCGAAGTCTGCCGCACTTTGTCCCACGCGCAAAGGGAAAGAGCAGCCTAAGACAGCGTTGTAACCAAACATTTCAACTCCAACCCCAAAGAAGAAGAAGAAGAAGAACGGACGCGAATGTGCACAATCAACGTGGCAACCCGGGCCACGTAAACGTAAGGCCTCGTGAGCCGCGATTCCAAGTCCTATTCCTTTAGGGACGACGAGATTCCGGTCTCTTCAAATATCTTGTCGAAAATAACAAGATCAAGCTCCCTCCGATTCGTAATCAAGAGGAAGCAATGAGGACTAACGACCCAAAATATCATACAGACACAGGCAATTCATCACCCTACTAAACTCGCTTCACTTTAAGGATAAAATCCGTGCTTTAATTGATGTAGGGTCATCACTATGAAGCCGCCCAAAGAAAAGAAGGTCGGAGCTAATGCGTGTCCATAAGATTCGGTCGGTACCGCTGACATGGTTTGAACCTCGAACCGCTGGTCAAAGTCGCAGTTGAAGACGGTGAATGACGACCCACACAAGCAACGCCGTAAAGGACTTGTATCGTGACATACCAATGGCGAAGTCTTGTGGGTCCACCCGCACCTACTTGAAGATGAGCAATGGTAGCCTCTTCTTCGCTGAAGAAAAGCCGGCGAAGGGAAAGGCATGCCATGCTACTCCGCACTCGAGGGAGACGATGAACAGTGGTAACATTCCACCGTCCGAAGGGGAACTCGGCCTCACGCCACCGAGTGGACACGAGTACAAGTACAAGTACCCTAAGTCCCCGAATTAATGCCAAGACGCCTCGAGTCGGGGTACCAACAAATCCCCTCACTCGCCTGAGAAAGCGCAACAGCCAGTGGTCGCCAAAGAAGCTACAAAGAAAGCACGCGAAGAAGTTCAAACCCGGCGCCTCGATTCACCGCCTGATTGGAAGAGATAAACCGAACTTCGAACTCTCCATACCGCTTTGACGAATGGCACACTAATAATATCCCCGCAAGGATCACTCTCTATGAGTTGTCATGTTATCAAAGAGACGAGAGAAGCTCTTCAAGAAGCCCTCGCCGATTCAGAAGTCTTCCTCACCCAGATTAGGCCGAGTCCAGAAGAGTCGGCCCAACAATGCAATCTTGCGACTAAACACTTCCCCTGCATCACTTTTACAAAGGAGGATATGCACGAGGAATTCCAAGCACGATAGGCCGCTATACTTCACCGTATATTGGTTCTAGCTGGTTAACCGGATCCAAGTCGATCCGGTTCCACAGGAGCATCATGCCCCCGCTACCATGTATCATCTTGAATTCCCGCCAAGAAGTCGCATCAACAGCACAATGATTTATGGATTTAACACCGGTCTCGCTTGGTAAGATCCGGATAAAGTGCCAAATGGGGGACTTAAAGTCCGAAGTCACCTGCTATGTGATTGACGCGGAGACTTCCTATAACTTATTGTTGGGTCGACCTTGGATCCACAATAATGTTATAGTCCCTCTACTCTTCATCGTCTCAAATATGTAGACACTAATAATGAAGTCAAGACGGTGGTCGCGACAAGCAACCGCTTAAGGATGGAGAATTATTTCACCGATTCTCTCCTCTACTGTAATGAGTCCAAATCAATCATCGCCCAAGGCACGGACAGCGGTGAAGAAGCTGATACCGAAGCCGGGCTTGGTTATAGTGGTGGTTTTGTTTTGAACGACATTGTACCCCTTGTAATCAATCTTGACGATGAAGAATCGTCAGATGAACATTGTAATTGGCAAATTGCCGATGAATCAATAAATGACGATTTAGAGTATCCTTTGTCTTTGAATGATGTGATGACAGGTTTATACAACGATCCAGAGTTGCACCTGCCAACTCGGTCATATTGCTTTACACAAAAGCAGTTCCGAGACTCCTTTGGGACGGCACTCGTCATCCCACGAAGATCAAGTAGTGAGAAAGACTTGGTTTACGGAAAAGGAGATGCGCCCAACGTAATCATTTCTTTGAAGAAGATGAAGATGACAACGGACCTATCCTCCACACATTCAGATATAGTCCAGAAACACTGGGTATCATGAAGAAATGGGGGTACAACTTGACACAAGGTGAAGGTCTATGTTTCGGGCGAGGTCCTCGAGTCCCCCCTAAAGCGGCATACGTCCCAAGAGGGAAGCCGGATAACTACTATGCATTTAGAAGGGGATTGGGATACGAATCCTCCTCAGAAGATGAATGCGCATGGCTGATTGATAATAATCCACCCGATGAGGGAGACGGACATTCGTCTGATTCTTCGGCTTGGGATTCTGACACCAGCCTCGGAGAAACTTTCAAGGCTTTAATGTCAAATATGGCTTCAGTTGATCCTGCTACTATTGAGGATGATGAAGATATGCCAACATGGGAAGGCCCATGGATCCATCAACTCCAAGAGCAGTTTGGGGATAGATTCGAACAAAGAGAACCCCCCACCAAGGATGAAGTAGTCCAGATTAATATGGGTGAGGAAGAGCATCCTAAGCTCATAAACATCAGCAATACTCTTCCCTCAGAAGAGAAGGAAGAGTTAATTGCCCTAATCAGGGAGTATATCGATGTATTCGCCTGGAGCTACGAGGACATGCCAGGACTCGACCCTAATATGGCGACACATCGCCTCAACATCAAGGCGGATGTCAAACCCGCTAAGCAACAAAGAAAGACGGTTTCGCCCATAAATCTTGCAGCAATCGCCGATTTAAGTGAAGAAACTCATAGAATCGGATTCATCGAGGAAATTCAACATCCGGATTGGGTGGCTAATATAGTCCCGGCCATGAAGAAGAATGGTTCGATTAGGACTGTGGTCGACTACAGAGACCTAAACGCCGCTGCCCAAAGGATGATTTCCCTCGCCAATCACCGACGCCATAGTTGACAATACATGTGGATTCGAGAGGATGTCCTTTATGGATGGCTTTTCGGTACAACCAAATCAAGATGCACCCCGATGACGCCAAACACATGCCGTCGTAACTTCCATCGGTATATTTTGCTACACGGTCATGCCGCTCGCTTAAAGAACGCCGGTGCAACATACTAGCGAGCAATGACGGAGATTTTCCAGGATCATCTTCGGAAAACGGTCGAATGCTACGTCGACGACTTAGTCGTAAAAAGTCGTGACAGAGGAGATCACATTAAAGATCTTAGAACGGTATTCGAGCTCATGCGAACTCATCAACTAAAGATGAACCCTGCCAAATCCTTCCTTGGGATGTCTAGTGGCAAGTTCCTCGGCTTTGTCATCACAAATAAGGGCATCCACGTCGATCCTGATAAAGTGAAGGCGATTCAAGAGTTGCAACCTCCGAAATCAGAGAACTCGAGGGTTACAAGGGCGACATGACATCCGACGGTTCATATCGAACCTATCCGAAGTGCCAACCGTTCTCAAAATTGAATAAGAAGGGCGGTCATTTATTTGGGATGACGCCGTAAGGCATTCAAGAGATCAAATCGTATCTCGCTAAACCTCCCGTTTGTTGCACCGCTGTCGGAAAACCGCTTTTGATCTACGCCAAGGCAACGGATCACTCGTTGCTTTTACTCACGCGAAGACGAATACGGTCACGAACAGCAAGGTATTACCCGAGTCAACATTAGTCGGCGCCGAAGTCTCGATATCCAATGGTCGAAGCGTTGTTTTGCATTAGTGTTCGCAATTAAAATGCGACACTATTTAGTCGGACGACGATTTATGTTATCTCTAACGAACCGTCCAATATTTATGACCCACCGCCTCAATGAGTTGGTGTTTGGCGAAATGGGCTTTGCTCTTGTCCCAATAGGACTTACACTTCAAACAACGTAAGTCACCAAAGGACAAGCGATTTGCGATCTCTTGGTCACCGACAACGACGCAGCTTGAGCTATATGATGATCTTCCGATGAAGTCCACGGTTAACACTAAATCGCACCAACAAATATGGCGATCGTACTTTGACGGAGCTTCTCGAGCTACCAACGTGGCAAGTGCCCCGGATGTTCTAAGATTTCCACGAGTCGGGTTGTCTTAGTTTTCGAGGAATCATGTCATGCCCCGCTTATTCACTCATCGAATCATGCTCTAATAACGAGTCAATATAATGCGCTACTTATCGGGCTTAGTTTCGCCAAGGAGCCGGGGTCGAGTATCTCGCCGCACGGCGATTCGCAATTGATAGTTGCGTGTTCGTGGTGACTACGGTCGAACTGATCTAATCCCTATCATCGATAGCTATTGAAATGGCGTACTCATTCAAGAATTCTTCATCGAATATATCCCGCCCCAAAACGCTTTATGCGGATGCACCGGGCGCGTTAGCGTGTCAGCCGCACAACCTTCCGAGACCGAGCAATTAGTTACGGTCAGGACTCACCAGCTCTTCGTACCAATATATGATGGGGTACAAGAAGACAAATGGGTAGTTACCAAAGAAGTACATACAACCCAAACCAAATTGGAGCCCCGAGATTGGCGCTTTCCTATCATCGACTACGTCTTGCACGGTATTCTGCCGGGAGACGTGAAGGAGAGAGAGTCAATCCGGCGAAGAGCTCCAAGATTCTTCTACAATACGGAGACCCAGATGTTATATCGCCGGGGGTACGACGGTCTTTTACTCCGATGCCTCTCAAACAAAGAGGCAGAAGAGGTCCTTCGAGAAGCACACAAAGGTGAATGTGGTACACACCAGCCTGGTCCCAAACTCTACGATCGAATCAGGAGAATGGGCTACTTTTGGCCCACAATGATTAATGACGCAATGAGCACGCCGAAAATGCCACGCGGTCAAATTCACGCTAATTATATGCATCACCTCCGAGCAGCTTGCATCCTTCGCCACATCCCGCCATTCGAGACATGGGGAATGGGCGTCGTAGGTCCTATTTTTCCTCCGTCGGTCAAAGCGTCGGTTTATTCTAGCGATCACCGACATTTCCAAGTGGGCGTATAATCCCGCTAAAAGAAGTCAAGGCGAAAGTACCGCTGCCAATTTATCAAACACCATGTCATCTACCGACACGGTGTTCCAAGACGGATCGTGCATGACAACGGTTCCCAATTCATCGGCAATTCCTTCATCGTTTTGCGAAAAATTCAAAATACAAGATGTCTCGCCGACGTTCTATAATCCAAAGAAGAAATGGATTAGCCGAGGCATTCAACAAGACGATTATCAAAATTCGCCGGGCTTGTGAAGAATAACAAGCGAGACCGACGATAAACTCTGAGAAGCACTCGGGCATATCGCACAATCCAGACGCGACGCCAACCGGAGCGACTTCAGATTCTCGGTTTACTGCGCGGCGCTTCTCCGCTGGAAATCCAGATTCGCCACTTCAGACGCCTTTCAATAGAGATGACGACCGAAGAACAACATCAAAAACGTCTCGAAGAGCTTGAGATGTTAGATGAGAAGCGCCTGGAGGCTCAACAATGCATTGAGTTCTACCAAGCTAGGATGTCGAGGGCTTTCAACAAGAAAGTTCGACAGAGAACCTTTAGAGAAGGAGATTTGGTCCTCGCTGCTCGACGACCGATAATCCTCACTTCCAAAAAGAAAGGTAAATTCGAACCTAAATGGGAGGGTCCGTTTGTAATAGAAACGGTTTACTCCAATGGTGCGTATCGCCTAATTACCCAAAGTGGCGACCGGCAATTAATGCCGATAAATGGGAAGTTCCTGAAGAAATACTACCCTTAGTATCTTCGGGATAACCCGTTTCGACGGGAAGTTCCTCGTGGGATATTTCACCCACTTTTCTTGAGGATAACCCTAGATTTGTCCTCCATCATAATTTCCCCCGCCGATCAAATTCCTTGACGGTAGGTCTACAAATTTTCTGGTACATTACCAAAATCCCCTCTTGATTCCGTCTATGAACAAGAGGCCCACTCAAAATTCCTTTCACGCCGGAGATAGAATATAAAATTCTTCCTCTCCAAGCGTAAAATCCTTTTCGTGTCAAACGGAGGGGTCCCATCTCTTATCCTAGGTAGCGCCGACTGAAGGTATGCGCCGGATTTTCGCACTGTGTTGTCCACCAAGGTCACCTCGAGTCTCTTCGGTTCTCGAGTGGAGATCCCACTCTTAGTTCCATCTCTCCTAGGTAGCCGACCGAAGGTATGCGGGATTTTCGCACTGTGTTGTCCACCAAGGTCACCTCGAGTCTCTTCGGTTCTCGAGTGGAGATCCCACTCTTAGTTCCATCTCTCTCTAGGTAGCCGTGAAGGTATCTTGTAGGGATTTTCGAACCAGGTTGTCCTTTGAAGGTCACTGAGTCTCTTCGGTTCTCGAGTGGAGATCCCACTCTTAGTTCCATCTCTCTCCTAGGTAGCGCCGACCGAAGGTATGCGCCGGATTTTCGCACTGTGTTGTCCACCAAGGTCACCTCGAGTCTCTTCGGTTCTCGAGTGGAGATCCCACTCTTAGTTCCATCTCTCTCCTAGGTAGCCGACCGAAGGTATGCGCCGATTTTCGCACTGTGTTGTCCACCAAGGTCACCTCGAGTCTCTTCGGTTCTCGAGTGGAGATCCCACTCTTAGTTCCATCTCTCCTAGGTAGCGCCGACCGAAGGTATGCGCCGGATTTTCGCACTGTGTTGTCCACCAAGGTCACCTCGAGTCTTTTCAATTCCTACAAAGAAGCCCTCGCTATTGGTCTCATTCTGAGAAACAGAACATAAAGTTCCTTCTCTCCCACCTCAATCAATCTTAAGCCGGTTCAGTCATTCTCCGGTCAAAAGAGGACACCAAGGTTCATCTTGGGGCATTCTATCCCGAAGCCTAAGAAGGGATAAAGCCAACGCCTTACACGCGTTGCCGGTTTAGTCTTTTTCCGATTGAAGAAGACACCAGAGTTCGATTCTGGGGTATTTTATCCCGAAACCTAAGAAGGGATAAAGCCAACGCCTTACACGCGTTGCCGGTTTAGTCTTTTTCCGATTGAAGAAGACACCAAGGTTCATCTTGGGGTATTTTATCCCGAAACCTAAGAAGGGATAAAGCCAACGCCTCACACGCGTTGCCGGTTTAGTCTTTTTCCGATTGAAGAAGACACCAAGGTTCGTCTTGGGGCATTTCATCCCGAAGCCTAAGAAGGGATGAGTCTACGCGTAACACGCGTTGCCGGGTTAGCCTTCCCGTGAAAAAAGACGAAGTCTACGTATTCAACATCGTAGCATTAAGTCTAAGAGAGTTTCATTCTTTTAGCACAACGTTGTGTGTAGAACGGATTTAGACAATCTACACGCTAGCCCAACTCAAACGGTAGTTGGTAAAGGCTAATCAAACCCGTTGAGGGCTGGGGGTTGGCCAATAACCCTAAAGCCAACGCCTCACACGCGTTGCCGGTTTAGTCTTTCTCCGATTGAAGAAGACACCAGAGTTCGATTCTGGGGTATTTTATCCCGAAGCCTAAGAAGGGATAAAGCCAACGCCTCACACGCGTTGCCGGTTTAGTCTTTTTCCGATTGAAGAAGACACCAGAGTTCGATTCTGGGGTATTTCATCCCGAAGCCTAAGAAGGGATGAGTCTACGCGTAACACGCGTTGCCGGGTGGTCTCTTGCCCGTAAAAGAGTATGAAGCCTACGTATTCAACATCGTAGCATTAAGTCTAAGAGAGTTTTATTCTTTTAGCACAACGTCACGTGCGGAACGGATCCAGATAATCCGCACGCTAGCCCAACTCAAACGGTAGTTGGTAAAGGCTAATCAAACCCGTTGATGGCTGAGGGTTTGCCAAAAATCCTATAAGTATTATGGTTAATTATTTCTAACGGTAAAAGAATCATAATAAACGATGAAAGGAATGGATCTTATTCATTTGAAGCAAATATAGAAGGAGCTACAACTGTTTAAACATCAAGTCTATGACAAATGATTTGTTGTTCAAGCTGAGACACTTCACCATTGTAAGCCTGGTGGAGTTCTTCCTGCAACTCAGCCCTGAAGGACTCCTCATTGGTGTTCGTCTTCGTGGTCGCCTCCTCGAGCTCGGCCGGTTTACGCCCGACGGATCGAGTTCCCTAGACGCAACGGTGAGGGCTTCTTCCTTGTTTGCCTTGGCCAGCCCAAACCGCCATCCTATCTTCCTCAAGATGGAGCTCTCCCCGAGCAAGATATCCTTCTCCGCACTCGCCACGATATCACCGATGTGGCTTAGGGAAGAATATGTTTCAAGAACAACAGCCCGAGCTGATCGGCGCTGTCTCTCTCAGACTGACCTCGAGCCCAAGAAAACACGAGCATCGGCCATGCCTCTAAACGCAAGGCCACCGAAAGTGCCTATGTATGAGAAAGCCCCAGCCGCCCGCAGCTCTTGCAGTCTCTGGAGCTTTCCCTCCAGATGGGCGAGATCATCAACAATGGCCTGAGCCAGCTCGGGATAACCCATATCTCGTATCAAAGCTATCCGGGGATCAAGCAGTGGCCTGAACTGATGAAGAGAAAGCCCGCCATGAAGGACCTTTTCGATCACCATGTTCACCAAAGAAAAGAATGAGCGTACTTCCAAACAGATAATAAGATGGGATGGATCTTCATCCAGCATCAACGCTCTCGCCAGGTCATGGAGTCGAGATGTAGGCTCTGCACGGAAGAAAAGAGGACTTTAGAATTTTCAAAAAATAAAAAATGGGCGAAAATTTATTGGGCTAAAAGACCCTTACCCGTCTCCTTCGGTGTAGTCTCAGAGGCTAGCGAGTCCACCGAGGCGATCTATCGCCGATGTCGCCAACCGCGACTGAGCCCTCAGTGTGCTCATCTATCTCAACGGTCGCTGTGGTAGCTGATTCCGAGAGAGCGGCGGAAAGAGGAGTACCTACCGCTGCACAAATGGAATGTCTCAGCCTCTTTTAATTATAGTGGTATTAGCCAAACGGCTGGTCCTATAATTAATCGAAGAGAAAATTCATACCTTCTTCAGGGACGGTAGCTTCGGGTAAATTTTCACCAAGGGTACCTCCATCCTGCGGACTGCTGCCAGAAGGTGTCATCCATGGAAGTGTTGCCATATGAACCCAATCCTCTTTGAACAAGGACTCCTATTTGGCAGGAAATAGGAATTCTAATTGGAGCCCAAATCAATCCTAATTAGGACTCTAATCAGCCTCTAATTAGGAGTCCTAATTGGAATCTTATTTGGATGTCAAGATAGTGCCAAATCAGTCCGTTGATTGGCTCCCTCTCCCTCCGCCAAGTTTGGAAAGATTCTGAAGATCTATTCGGCAGAATAACACCTCGCGAAGGCCACCACCGACGCAGATCAACGCGTCGACCAATCCTACTCCAACTAGGATTATGAGTATAAACTGTTTCCCAATTTGTCGAAGTTCCTAAGAATATTCTCACAAGAAATATTCTTAGGATAACTCGATCGTATGGATCATATCGGCCGGTCAGCGTCGCCTAATCCTACTCCAACTAGGATTACGAGTATAAACCGCTTCCTAATTTGTCGAAGTTCCTAAGAATGTTTTCAAAAATATTCTTAGGATAACTCGATCGCACGGATTGCATCGACGCCAATCAACGCTACGCCTAATCCTACTCCAACTAGGATTACGAGTATAAACCGCTTCCTAATTTGTCGAGAAGTTCCTAAGAATGTTTTCAAAAATATTCTTAGGATAACTCGATCAGACGGATTGCACCGACGCAAATCAACGCTCGCCTAATCCTACCCAACTAGGATTATGAGTATAAACTGCTTCCCAATTTGTCGAGAAGTTCCTAAGAATATTCTCACAAAAAATATTCTTAGGATAACTCGATCGTGCGGATCATATCGACGCCGGTCAACGCGTCGCCTAATCCTACTCCAACTAGGATTATGAGTATAAACTGTTTCCCAATTTGTCGAGAAGTTCCTAAGAATATTCTCACAAAAAATATTCTTAGGATAACTCGATCGTATGGATCATATCGGCCGGTCAGCGTCGCCTAATCCTACTCCAACTAGGATTACGAGTATAAACCGCTTCCTAATTTGTCGAGAAGTTCCCGGAAGAATATTCTCACAAGAAATATTCTTAGGGATAACTCGATCGTGCGGATTACATCGACGCCAATCAACGCGTCGCCCCTAATCCTACTCCAACTAGGATTACGAGTATAAACTGTTTCCTAATTTGTCGAGAAGTTCCCGGAAGAATATTCTCACAAGAAATATTCTTAGGGATAACTCGATCAGACGGATTGCACCGACGCAAATCAACGCTCGCCTAATCCTACCCAACTAGGATTACGAGTATAAACCGCTTCCTAATTTGTCGAGAAGTTCCTAAGAATATTCTCACAAGAAATATTCTTAGGGATAACTTCGATCGTGCGGATTGCACCGACGCAAATCAACGCTCGCCTAATCCTACTCCAACTAGGATTACGAGTATAAACCGCTTCCTAATTTGTCGAGAAGTTCCCGTAAGAATATTCTCACAAGAAATATTCTTAGGGATAACTTCGATCGTGCGGATTGCACCGACGCAAATCAACGCTCGCCTAATCCTACTCCAACTAGGATTACGAGTATAAACTGTTTCCAAATTTTCGACGAGGAGTTCCTGGAGAATAAATCCATATTCTTAAGGATAACTCGATAACCCTTAATTTCCTCCCACCATAATATCCAAGAGAGGAATAATCTGACGAGGCGTGAAAGTCACGGCGACACCGGACAATATGTCCAGCCCCGAAGAAACTTCACCCACCGTGGATAATCATATCCCAACAACGGTCAAAGCATCGACTAATCGGCTAGGACGATGATTGAAAGCCAAATGGTCTCTGTTTCAACAAAGAATCCTCAGAGGATATCTCCATGAAAAGATCAGTCCTCCCGCTGTGGTTAAACCAACAACACACGTGATGATGGAAGAAATAACCGACTGAGGGTTATGAAATTCCATGTACTCGACACAACCAACATGTCGCCAACAAGGAGTTCGCCGACATACGGATAAGTCCAAAAGTCCGATGGTTAGTCAAACAACAACCAACCGACACGAAGTTACAAGCAAAACTCACCCACCACTTGAATCAAGATTTCAACAAACGGTCGACAATAAATGCAAAGATCGGATCTTATCAGAATCCTACAAAGAACCGGATGATCTGAAAGAATCGAAGACTTGAAGCTATCTTTTGGGACCCTCACCGATCAAGGCCGAATCATGTCCAAAGCATCCCGACTCATTAAGAATTGAGATCAGACGCTTTGGAGGGGTATCTCAGAGGCGCTGAAAAATACTTACAAGATCCCCGAAACCAACTCGTGACAGGAGTCGGCGAATGACAACCCATCGAATGATACTGGACGTCGAATCGTTAAGACGCGAACTCGACGGCGAACCCATTGCCACAAGCACGGCTTAAACCGGACTTGAACAGACGATCGGATCCCAGATCGCTGAACCGAACAAACCAAGAGTTAGTCCCGAACCAAATACGACGGAACCTAAGTCCGGAGAAGGCCAAGAGTCGAATAGGCGTGGCCTAAACCCGAGACCGAAAAATGGCTAAACGGCGAAAAACGGCGAACGGCGCCTACCAACTTGGCCGAAGTTACTCTGCCAGCGGAGTCATGGCTCGCCACAATGGTCGAAGCCGCCATAAGCCGAGGCCGTTAACTATGGCCGAAGCCACTCTACCAACTTGGCCGAAGTTACCTCTACCAAGTGGCCGAGCCTACGCACTGAATTCCTATTGTATAAATAGGGGGTCTTGTTGGTTGAGGGGTGTCTTCTTCTTCAAGCGGACGGGATTTTGGACTTGGACTTGGGCTTCTTGGAGAGAGGAAGGGAGGATTTGGCTTTGGGCTTGAGCGGGATTTTCAAGGATTTTCTAAAGAGTTCTCACGAGATCCACGAGCCGCCGACGCACCGCTCCGGAAAGCACCGACGAGCACAAGTCCACCGACGCCCGATCTACAAGCGGAAGGTAATCAATTGGTCGAACTACAGATACCCTCTAGATTAAGCTTCGTCTTAATCTCGGGGATAGCTGCGGATTTCTCCTAGTAGATCTCACCCGCTCGGCGATCCTCTCCTTCGTGAGGCGATCCCCGCAGCGATCCTCTCCTTCGCGGAGTGTGATCCCCTCAGCGCTTCGTTTCCTTCGTGAAACGAGCCCCTTTACATCTGTAGTTCCAGAACCCGGGTCTCCACCTGGATCGGAATTGCGCGGTGGTCCACGAACACAAAAGTCCCCAAGACAGCAAAGAACTCGACGCAGTTGGACCTCGATATAACAGAGATCCTCGTGTTTGTTCAAAAGGATAAAAGTTGTAATCTTTTTTTGATTTTCATTGTAAGCCTTAAAATAAAAGGCGATATTTCTCTTTGAATTTGTTTCAGGCGACTGAAGTTTGTAACAGTTCAAATCAATGACAATCATCCCAACTTTTACCGCGAACAGGGGGTTTTGTGATAATCCCAATACTTAAGGGGGGTTTTCTGATATTTTGAAAGTTGAGGGGGGGTTTTGTGATAATTGTCCAAAGTTAAGGGGGGTTTTCTGATATTTAGCCAAAAAGTAACTTACACATTTTAAATTTATTTTCAAATTGCCAAACACCCCCTAACTGCATCAATAAACATGTACTTTTACTAGTACTGATAGTAATTATGCTTATGTATTAATTGCTATTCTCTCATTTCTTACTGTAGGATATTCCATAAAGAACCCTCGCCGGCATTGCTCCTCTTTTACTAATTGGTGTACTAATGTTCCTAGGTGCTACGTACCCTACATGACTGTTGATTTGGACACAGCAGGATGGCCGGGGACATGAATGAATATTGCAGACAAATTTTAGCATGCGTGCCATCTCCCAGCTAAGAACATGTTTGGCAACCTACTTATTTTTATTTATAAGTGTGTTTTTATTTATAAATTTCCACAATCATATTTGGTAAAATTTACTTATTTATTTTTTTTTAACTTACAAGTAGCCGGAAAATAAGTTGAGATTTACCAACTTATCTTTTGGGTACTTATAAAGATATTTGCTTATTGTTGTCAAAAGTCTACTTTGCCCATCAAAAAAATAAGTAAAAATGAGTAATAAGTAACTCATAAGGCTTCAAAAAATAAGTATTAGCCAAACATGCCCTAATAACGGTTTCTTCTGCTTTTGCTCTGCATGTAAATTGCATATAGAAAATGAAAAAGGCAATACATATAGTAAAATGAATTACTTAAAATTAATTTAGAAGTATATTACTGTTTGAGAGTAGCAAGAAACCCATGCATGTCTTTTTTAGAAGGATAAAATTAAATGGTAGGATAATTAGGATCCATGTTATACTAATCTATTAATTCTTTTAGCTAGGTGTATATCCATCACGAAAAAATAAATTTCCTTGTGCAGTTGCTTCTTTCCAAAAAATGCAAAGAAATAAAAGTATCTTTTTTCTCTTCTTTTCTTATTTAGAATTGGTAATACATATGATTTAACAAAAGAGAAAGGCATCCTCATGCTTCTATTATGCATTTTGCTTTATCATTTAGTACTGTTCAATAAAGAACACCATTATTTAGAATATATAAGGGCTTTATTCCAATTTTATTACTAGAAGAAAATAGGAAACAGCACAAATAGGTGTTAGAAAGGATGAAGTGCAAGTTATAGGTGGGTGAAGTAAAAAAGCAAAAACTAACTGTTATATGTATGTAATAATGTCAATTCAGCAAGTAAATAAAACTGGGCTCTGAATAATATCCGAAACCCTTCAAATATAGTAGTAAATAAAAAAAGTGATTGTCCTAAAAATATTACCTATTGCCCAACAGCTTATGGAGCCTTATGATAAGATCAACCTCATCTTCTCCAAACTTCCCTCGATGAATAGCAGGGGAAAGATAATTCAGCCATCTAAGTCTACAGCTTTTTCGACACCTCTTGAGGCCTAATTAAACACACATAACCAAATGCCTGTTAACCAAGAAAACAAGATGCAATATAATTTCAATACTTCGATAAATTTCCCTAATATCACTATACACCAGCTTTTTTGGGGACTGACTCCACTTCCCCTCTCCATACTTTTCAATGCACTTCCTCAGTAAATCATCTTCCTCTTTGCTCCAAGCTCCCTTTCGAACCCCTGAAGGTTTGAGTTCAGGTTCCATTTGTTAGTTTAATAATTAGTTGAAGCCTCTATCTGAGATTTGGGTGAGAGAGCTTTTGAGGACAGCTGAGCTTAAAAAGAGAGATCATGTTGGTGCACTTTAGAGCTTGTGGCTCTGCATGAGATACGTAGTAGCGATTGGAGAAAAGTTTGGTAGAATTGTCCGTTCCACTGTCCATAACGTAATAAATCTACCGGTCAACACAAATATGGGACTAAACAACAAAGGGACGATTTTGGAAAGGAACATAATAAGAAAGATTTTATGCATAGTTAAATCTTTTTCCAAATTTTATTATGATATATGTTTCGTTTTGGAGAAAATAGAATTATATGATTTTTGGAGCATATATATATATATATATATATATATATATATATATATATATATATATATATATATATATATATATATATATATATATATATATATATATATATATATATATATATATATATATATTACTTATTGAGGAAAAGCATTGGAGACAAGGAAAGTAGAAACTGAATATGACCGGCCAATTCTTTCCCTTTTAGTGATGGATTCGAATTTTCTAACTGGATTCAGATCTTTTTTTCTTTCATCGCAAACAGATAGTAAAAGCTTTATTTCAAATGGAAGATTACATACTTTTTGGGTAAATCTATATCTATACTACATATAAAAGAGGATTGGGGTGCTAAAACTTTAATTGCCCCTTTTACCCCTCTCAAATTTGATAATTCCAATTTCACTTTAATTGTTTTCTTTATTTGATAATTTAACTATTACAAATTCCATAACTTATTTAATTAAATGCATATGTTATGGATCCTCACATAACCTCTTTTTCATATTTCTGCACTATAAATTATGATTATGACCATCCAAAGATTATAGGAAGGTTATTATTTAGAAGTCTTGATATCTAAGAGTATGTATAAGTCTGATTTTGGAACCAATGATTGTTTCATTGTGTGCTTTTTTTTTTACTGTGTATTGGGTAATGTCACGCCCAGGGCCCGCGAGCCTATTGGCGCATTGCAAGCCGTGGGATCCACTGAGTGTAGCGAGAGAAGGTAGGGTGCTAGATTTATTGAATTTTGATAAAATTAATATATAGATATGATGGAAAGCAGAATGGAATATTTCCATGACAATAAATAAAGACTAAGGCGTAGTTGAAGCCTCGCGTTGATCTGACTATGTCCAAATTTCGGTACACATATTTGATTTGATTATGTTACAATGAGCGAAAGGTGTTGCAAAAGCAAAATAGGCTAAAAGTAGGAAAATTATAGTCGTGTTCATATTTTGGAGCGTTCCAATAGGAGGAGTTGGAACTACTTGATTTTGTTAATGCTTTTGTTATTTCAAACTATTCATAACCAAATACACAATGAAGTAATGACAATTGATTTAGTATGTAGTAATAGTCTACTATCCGTTTAGTAAACAAATTTTTGACAAATCAAACTTTTATTTGGTTGAGACCCTTTCGGGATAAAAGTCATGTAAAAATCACTAGTTTCTTTCTAGTTAGCTTCCTTTAAGAAGAAAGGTTGTCCAATAGCTAAATGGTCACGCAGAAAGGTCTTTTTCTATAACTGAATGGTTTCTTAGAGCAGAATGATCATTATAAACTTACATCTCTGAAGGCTTCTACAATCTGGTCAGAAATTTTTGGAATTTTATTTGAGAACTAATACTATAGTAGAGGAGGAGAAAGCATATTGTTGCTTTTGAAAGATGAGAGTGTCAAAGATTCATGACAATCTACATTCATGTAAAGATTTTCTCCTCTAAGGAAATAGATTCACATTTCGATGTGCTGTAGGCATTCAAGCTTAGTTAGAATGAGACTATTCTGATTCTGGCAGTAGTTCAGATAGAGAAGGATGGGACTAGCATTAGCATTAGCAGGAGAGATCCTAGAAGGTGTTCATTGAGGCCAAGTTTCTGCTTCTTGGTATTCAATAAGCAATATTAGGGAAAAAGGGCCTCATTGCATCTTATTGTCAATAAAAGAGCAGAGCAGATAAGAGAGTTTATATTGTAATAGCTTGATATCGAGCGGTATACAGGAAAAATACAATGTTACACTTTTCTATCGAAGTGTGTGAGTCAAAATCTATAAGTTTGACAAAATTGTAAAGGACTTTTATAAATGACTTGTGCAAGAGGTGTATGAAGATTGAGCTATTGACATGTAGAAAAACATACTATTTTGAAGATGTTAGCATCTATTTGCACAGTTTATATTCTTACATTTTCCTTGTGGAGACCTGCATATATCATGATAGACTTTAATGAGATTACAAGTCTCCAAGAAAAAATCTTCATTATTATTATTTTTTTTGTTTTGCAGGGAAAGAGCGGAGCAAAGCTCCCTTAAATTAAAAAGGAAAATAATATGTACAATGCATGGCACCCTAAAATAAGGGTCCATAGTATAATCTTCATTAATTTTCATAGCACGATAAATACCTCTCAATCGACTTATACATCACGTATTACTTCATCAAATACGCCTTGAACTCTCGAGAGCCCAATATTAGCAATTAGACCGGAATAAACAATATATCATGACCTAATATAGCCCAAAGCACAAAAGGCGCACCGCAGCAAATCAAACACACAACAACCGCTACCCATTTACACTGACTATCCACCACCACATAAACCGCAGTCATCAACGCAACAATCATCGCCAAGCTCGCAATCACAATGATCCTATGTCCCCAAATCAATTGGTTCAATTTGAACTTCAGCGGATCCTGCCATGCCCAAATAAAGCAAAAGACAACAATAAGAGAGCTGCACATTGCAATGGTATTGGAAATCACAAAGACTTTGAACGCAGCATGCTTTGCGAGCAATGCATATCCGTGTTCTTGGCTATAGCCTCCGGGCATTGTGAAGGTGGCAGCGAAAGTGACGGTTGCGATTAAGGCGGCTACTAATGTGTAGGTTCCGACGCAAGATTTGAAATGTTCGTCTGCAATGGACATCTTCTTCTTGAATGATTTTCTAGCAGTGGCGATGTCTGATAGTTGATGGTGTTTCTTGCATTTGCGTTCTTCGCTCTTCTTCAATGAGTCCAAAATGTACATCTGGTTGCGTATTTTGTGTCAGTTCCAAGTTCGAGAGTTGCCATAAATTGAAGGGTAAGTTTCATAAAGCCCCCAATTAAGTTTGGGTGTATTTCACTTAACCCCCAAAAAAGTTTGAAAAAATCACTTAACCACCAATAAGTTTAGGAAACCTATAGAAAACCCCCAGAATACTTTAATTTCTTTCACTTAACCCACATGATGGTGTTCCATAAAATAAACATCAATTTGGAGTTTTAAAGGACAAAATCACTAAAAATAAATTGTGGAGATTGGTAGGTCTGACTTGGGAGTGAACATGAGCACAGAGAAGAAGAAAGAAGAGAGGAAAAAAATGATTTAGGGTGAAAATATAAAAGATGATATGACGGGTTTTCTTAAAAGTAAGGTATTTATCTTTTTAGAACACATTATTTGCATGTGACACGTCAGATCTAATGGTTTTCGTTTTGGGGGTTTTTTTATGGAACTTATCGGCGGTAGGTGAATCTTTCAAACTTCTTTTGGGGTCAAGTGAAAAACGCCCAAACATATTGGTTTTGTTTATTTAAAAAGTTGCCTAATTTAGTTAAGATGGGAGAAATTAAGATGAGACCTCAAAGAGAATTGAGAATTGCATTGTATGGGCAGAACACTCATTAAGTATGGTTCTCAAGAAAGGAATTAATGCTGACCCTCTTAGATTCTCTATTCTCCCTTTTGCATTCGACCAATTCCTGGTCTATTTCTAAAGAAACCATCGAAAACCCTACGGCTTCCCAACAATTTATCTTTTCTTAAATAGTCACTTCAACCAAAAGCTCAAGCCAGCATAAACTTCTGCAAGTAATGTAATCAGAAGCTCAAGTCATCATAAAATGATGCAGAAAGGCAGTTATAGCAACTTTTTAAAAAAAATCATGCTATTCCTGAAATGCATCAGGTTCAGAGTCTGTACCTCATACATGTCCATCTCCTCTAACGATTCAATGACACCTCGTGCGGTTTTCCCATCATTATTCAAAATGCAGGGATCAACTCTCATATCCTTCAACAACAGAAGAGTCGACTGTATCCTAGAGTTCTCTGCAGCCAGATGCAGAGGAGTATTCCCATCATTATCAGCCCGGTTTATAACCTCCGCCAATTTTATATTTTTCAACAGACTCTTCAGTGCTACTACTTTCCTGCTCACAACTGCAATATGAAGAGCATTTTTGCCTGTATCATCTACTTGCTCTGCTGCATCAGGACACTGCCTTAATATCTCTCTGATAGTAGATGTTGAATTATGTTTTGCAGCGACGTGGAGAGAAGATTGACAATCGAAGTTTCTAAGGTAAGCCAATGAAGGCTCTTTTTCTAGTAAGATTTCTGTCATTTTGCTGTTGTCCTTCTTCGCTGCATAGTGAAGGGCATTGTTACCAGATTTGTCGACGAGTTTGATGAAGTCGCTTCTTTTTTCCAGCAGCATCTTTACAATGGCTGTAGGATCAAAGAATCTTCTATGTTAACATGGTTAGTTTCTTAGTAATATATCAGCTACATAATGATTAAAACCAAATTCATAAATTGCATATAGTAGGAGCCAATAAAGAATAACAACTAACTGACTTAAAATTGATATATGCAAGTATATATTCATAAAGGAGAGTTAGTATGAACATCAAATTTATTAATGTACTGTATTGCCGTATCAATTATTTCTCATTGGTCCAAATTATTTGTCGAAAAGGAAGGGATGCGTATCAGCAGGACTATTAGAGGATATAAGCTTATTTCAAAGTTTCAAACACTGATGCTACTACTACTGATAATCGCCATAGAGAAGAGGAAGACACTGACATGGAGCCCGAGCGAATTGTTATTGCTTTTTTGTCTGCACTTTTGGTTTTGTTTTGAGTTTTGAGTTAGTTGACGATCTTTTGTTGTTTGAATATGGATATTTGTTCATTCTGTGATACATGGTTACAAAATCTTACAGGAAGGTTTTTTAATTTATGTAATTTATGTTAATTGAGTTGGACTCTAATTGGGAGATTTCCTTTTAGGGGTTTCTTAATCTAGTGACTTGAAAACCTTTCTGCTTTGTTTGGGAGTTTACTACGTGAAGGAAATGAAAGTTAAATAATGGAAAGGAAAGGTAGAGAAGGAGAGGGAAAAGGTAAAATGTCATTTGGGAGTTTAGCAAGGGGAATAGAAGTAAACTTAATTTATCTTGTTTGGGAGTTTTAGTAAAGAGAGGGAAGTGAAGTAAATATATGTAAAGTTACATAAATGCCCTTACATGTTAAAATATTTTGTCACCTAATAAATGATAGGGGTAAAACTGTCTCTTTATGTTGTTAAAATTTACACTGTTCATTTTACATCCTCTACCGCCCAAATTGGGAGGAGGAAATCTTCCCAAAATTTACATTTCCTTCCATCCATTAACCCCCTCTAAAAAACTCTCAAACAAAAGTTTTGTAAATTTTAACTTCCCCTACCCTTCTCTAACCCCCATCCAAACACACCATTCATGTTTTCAAATCAGTGTCTTAAATCATTGAAATTACTATTAGGTCCCCAAGTGCTCATAAGTTGTTGCAAATATATCCCTCCGATTGCTAATTCTATTCTGGATTGGAGGGATTAATTTGAAACAATTTATGCGAATTGAGGGACCTAAGAGCAATTTCAATAACACGAAGGATTATAATTTAGAAATAATTTAAGAATTGAGGAACCTAATAGCATGACTAATTTCAAAATAGTAATGGCCTAGGGTACTAGTATAAAAAAATCTCAAGATATTTTCTTAAACTCTTTAATGTACACTGGGAGCCTTGGCGCAACGTTAAGAGTTGTCGTGTGACCAGAAGATCATGGATTCGAATCATGAAAATAGCCTTTTGTGAGAAATGCAAGGTAAGGCTGGGGTAGAATAGGCGTAAGTGGTCTGATCCCTTTCCAGACTCTCATATAGCAATTTAAAATACATGGATCAGGAATTTCTAAACTTCTGAAATAGCTTCTATATTGTTTGCTTGCAAAATGTCAATGAAATCTTCAAGAATTGACTCACCACAATGACCACCAAGAACAGCTTGATGTAGCGGCGATCCGGTCCCTTCCAGTGGCGGCTCCTGCTCCTCTGGCGCTTCAACCCATGGATGATTCAATATCTCCTCAACAACCTTCTCCAACCCCTCCCTTGCTGCAATATGCAACGGCGTCTCTCTCTTTTTATTCATCATATGCCCAACACTCGGATCAGCACTCAACAGCTTCATTGAAATCTCAACATAACCATTCGTCACTGCCTCATGCAACGGCGTGTTATTCCACTTGTTGGTCATCCTCAAAGGCCCTGGGTCCCCATGCTCGGTATCGGTAGGCCAATTCTGAGCGTAGTCAATTAGCAATGTGACGAGTTCCATGTTGCCGGTTCTTGATGCAACGTGCAAGGGAGTGTCCTCATCGACGTTTTTCATTATGAGCAGGGTTTTGCCATGATTTAGGATTGCCTCAGCGATGAGTTTGTGACCGAGCCTTGTAGCGATGTGGAGTGCTGTGTTGTCTTGAGGAGTTACTGAGTTTAGGACTGTTGGGTCTTTTTGGATGTGCTGTTGTAAGATGTAAATGTTGCCTTGTGTTGCTGCTTTGTACAATGTGGGATCCATGATATGTTTGATTTGATTTCAGAGATCAAAGAGTAGAAGAATGAAGTACCTGTACGCGAGATTTTTCTTGTATTATGGATTTTAATTTCACCATTCAAATCTATAACATTCTCTAACAAGAGGGGGGAAAATGTTTGTTAAGTTTTAGTCTTTAAAAAAATTGTGTTAAATGTTCCAAATTTCATGACTCCGCATAAATAGTTAATGGAAAACCATCAAACAAATTCAGGGGAAAAAATAACGAGTTTGCGTCACTTTATTTTATTTTATTTTCATATGGTGAAAAGGAAAGTGCAAAATTTTAAAGTTCACTGTTATTTCCTTGCAAATTGTGGAAGAAATTGCAAGATGTATCCTATCTAATAATATGTAACGAATCACATAGCAGACTTCCATAGCATGCCACACCAATATCAATAATTCCCTTACAATTGGTATTGATCCTTGCCTCTACAAAAGAGTCTTAATCCTTCCCTGCATAAAACAAATTTCTCTCTAAATTGGTAAAACACTAAAAACTTTTACAAGCAATACATCATGCACGAGAGAAATGGTATCAAACTCGGATTGTTATAAAATGTAAGTGATACATATATAATCTCCCTGAGGAATGAAAAGAAATGCTTACTTGCCTAAATGATCATCATCATACTAGAAACCCAACATGCAAAAGAACTAAGCAATATGAGGTTGTATATAACATGCTATTGATAGGTTCCTTTCTTCAAAGGTAGCATAAGCATCCATTACTTTTCCAGTGTTTTGACAATGGTATAGGTTTTGAAGTATTTTAGTATCAAAAAATATATGCATTACATCATATTCCTTTCTTCAAAGGTAGCATAAGCATCCATTACATCATATTCCATTGATTGGACAATCTCAATCCTCATGAGCGTGCTTCTAATTTTTGTGTTGTCTTCCTATTTTTAGAACAACCATGCATCATTTCTCTCTTTCATAAAATGAGGGAAAAGGAGAAGAAAGCACTCACAAAGATGTTTAGCTACTGCAGTTTATATTTATAGCAGTGTGAAATGGAGGTTTTGTGTTGAAAGCTCTGTTTTTGTATTGTCTTTTAATTAAGAAGTGGTGATAATCGGTATTATTACTATTAGTTTCTTTGAAAACCTCGTAAAGGGTATATTCTTTCGCAAGTCCATAGAGAGGCTAACATATGTGAGACCCCTAATCCAGTAGTATTAAAGTCATTTTTCTTCCACCCATTTGGATGTTATATAGATTTTCAAGCATTTATGGAAATGTAGATATCATAGCTCCAAATTTTTCTTTCTTTGCTAATAGCATTATGATTAATTACTTCTGCTACCCTAAGGTGGAGTATACTACACCAGTGAATTCATAGTCTATGTATTTACATGAGTAATCTTTAAATTACAAGTTGTAATTGCACAGGCAATTCTAGAGTATATTGTTTGTCTTTTGCTGACTTCAAGTTTATGTTGGATGTTGGTTGAAGTTATGACTGAGATTGTATTAAATGTTACTGACTAATGCTCCACTATCATAACCCAGCCCTAATCCTAGCTAGTAGCCAGTTACCTTTGCTATAACCGTAACCCTGATCTTAGCCTAACCCTCGCCTATTTAAGATTTAAGGGACTCATATTGAAAACACTTTTTTTTATCATTAAAACAACTTTTTGGGGTTTTTTTTATATAGTCCCCCGAATATTTTATGTTTTGATATTAGTCCCCCAAAACTTGATATTTAAAAGTAATCCCCAAATCCTTCAGTGTCCCAAAATTAGTCACCTAAATCCTCGTATTTTGAAATTAGACTCCCAAATCTTTCAAACACCTGCTAACTAGAAGGACTAATGTCAAATAGTTACAATATTTGAGATCTAATTTCAAGATATGAAGATTTGACGGAGTAATTCGAAAACACTTGAAATTTTAAGAACTAATATTTTACAATCGCATGAACAGACCGGTCTATTGAAAGCCTTCTTGGTTCACTAGGGATGGATAAACATAGCCCATATTTTACAATCGCATGAACTGACCGGTGTATTAAATGTCAGCCCATTAAAAGCCCAACCCAATTCCCTTATCCTCACCTCCCCTCACCAAAACTCAAAATATCCACTCAAAAATATCCCAAACTGTCTCTAATGGCTTCCTCTATGCACTTCATCCTCCCTCCTCCAAACCCCCTCTCCCGCCAAAAAACCACCACCATCCTCAACTGCTCCCAAAACCCAAACCCAAACCCAAACCCCGAAAACGGATCCGCATCCACACCCGATATCGAAACCCGAAAGAAGCTCTCCCTCCTCAGAGAATCCCGCCAAGGCTCCGCCCTCGAAAAACCCGAACCCCCAAACTTCGAAATAGGCTGGAAACGAACCAAAGAGATAAAACACGAGAAGCCCAAAGGATGGCAGATCGCCGATTTCTTGGAAAAGCTGGAGTCTTTGATGGGCCGAGAGTACGGATCGAAGGAGCTGCTCGCTAAAGTTGGGTACATTGTGGCGGAGAGAGCGAGGGAGGAGGCGGAGGTTTTGAGGGAGG
This sequence comes from Asparagus setaceus, assembly GCA_012295165.1. Classification (NCBI taxonomy): domain Eukaryota; kingdom Viridiplantae; phylum Streptophyta; class Magnoliopsida; order Asparagales; family Asparagaceae; genus Asparagus; species Asparagus setaceus. The sequence goes on from CM022706.1 coordinate 4,709,437, forward strand.
GAGGGGAGGTTGAGGAGAGGATGCTGACGGAGTTGTTTAGGGTTTTGAAGCTGATGGAGATGGATTTCGAGATGGTGAAGGCGGCGGTGAAGGAGGAGACGGTGAAGGAGCGGGTCGAGGTTGCTAAGGCGAGGTGTCGGCAGGCTATACTTGTCGCGTTGTCATTTTGAGTATGTAATTATCTATATGTTAAAAGTTGCATTTTTAATTTTGCCCTGTTCTTTTATCTCTCTTAATTTTTAGAAGAATTATACGATATTATGTGATTGGTGACACTACTCGGTTTGAGTAGTATGGATAATAAAACATGATGAAAGTAGTTTGTTACGAGAGAAGGTAGGGTGCTAGATTTATTGAATTTTGATAAAATTATAATATATAGATATGATGGAAAGCCTAATGGAATATTTCCATGACAATAAATAAAGACTAAGGCGTAGTTGAAGCCTCGCGTTGATCTGACTGTGTCCAAATTTCGGTACACATATTTGATTCGATTATGTTACACTGAGAGAAAGTTGTTGCAAAAGCAAAATAGTTGTTGCAAAAGCAAAATAGGCTAATAGTAGGAAAAGTATAGTCGTGTTCATATTTTGGAGCGCTCCAATAGGAGGAGTTGGAACTACTTGATTTCGTTAATGCATTTGTTATTTCACTATTCATAACCAAATAGACAATGAAATTATGATTACTGATTTAGTATGGAGTAATAGATGAGCCTACTATCCGTTTAGTAAACAAAGTTTTGACGAGTCATACTTTTATTTGGTTGAGCCCCTTTTGGGATCAAATTTATGTAAAACTCATTAGTTTCTTTCTAATTAGCTTCCTTTCAAGAAGAAAGTTTGTCTAATAGCTGAATGGCCAAGCAGAAAGGTCTTTTTCTATAACTGAACGGTTTCGTAGAGCAGAATGATCATTGTAAACTTATATCTTTGAAGGCTTCTACCATATGATAAGAAATTTTTGGAATTTTATTTGAGAACTAATACTATAGTGGAGGAGGAGAAAGCAGATTGTTGCTTTTGAAAGATGAGAGTGTCAAAGATTCATGACAATCTACATTCATGTAAATATTTTCTCCTCTATGGATATAGATTCACATTCCGATGTGCTGCAGGCATTCAAGCTGGGTTAGAATGAGACTATTCTGATTCTGGCAACAGTTCAGATCGAGAAGGATGGGACTAGCATTAGCATTAGCAGGAGAAATCATAGAAGGTGTTCATTGAGGCCAAGTTTCTGTTAGGATTTTTAGGTCTCGCAAAAATCCCGAAAACCACCAAACGCAGTAAATAGAATCACACAAGATTTAACGTGGAAAACCCTCAACAGGAAAAAACCACGGGATCGAAAATAATCCACTATCACCTCCAAATTACAATCTTTTGCACGGACAAAAACTGTCAAACCCTCTCTCTCACACAATGTTACATTAAACGTTGAAACCTCTAAGCCGGACCGGCTACCGGCTTAGGCACCTAAGGCGCTTGCGCTTCCCGGGCGTTTTTTTTTATTTTTTAATTGTGATCTTCAAGTGTATATATATATATATATACTCAAACAAAGATGCATAAGCACTAAATACCAACACGTATGCTATCCAAAACTATAATAGTCAATCAAAGATGCATAAGCACTAAATACCAATACATATAATATCCCAAATCTAGAAGTTTAAGTCCCAAAATATCGACAAAAGACAATCAAATAGAAATAGTCTAGACTCTATTATAATAAATATTTTTAACTACAATTTCTTGTTAAATTGACATTTAATTATCTTAAATAACTTTAAGTTTGAGTTAACAAACTAATAACAAGTTCTTGTTAACTTAAACTTAAGTTAACAAGAACTTAAACATGCATTAGTATCACGGCTTGAAAATGAAGTTGAAGGGACAAGGGTCTAGTCGTTGAAATTTCTAGCAGGGATAAGGGTTTGGTCATAAAAAAGAAGAGAAAAGAAGAAGAAAAGAAGAAAAGAAGAAGAAAAGGAAACAAAAACTGGTTACCTTCAAGGGCTACGACAAAAGGAATTTGAGGTGGCTTTGACAGCTTTGACAAGAGGATTTGAGGGCCGGCAATGATGGCGTGAGGGATTTAAGGGGCCAGCGGCTAATAGGAGAGCTGGACGGAGACTCAAGCAATACCGCATCGAGAGCTCGAAAGGGGCTTCATCTACTTCAAAGCAGGGAGAAAATAGCAGGGAGTTGAGGGGACTGACGGCTTGGAAAGAACTAAGAAGATCTAGGGTTTAGTTGTTTTATGAATTGGGTTTGGGTTTGGGTTGAAACTGGGCTTTGTTTTGCATATATATAATAGGATTTGGTTTAAATAAAAACAGTGTTTTAGTTTTTAACTTTTTGGGCTGGTCATCAAATGGGCCTAATGGGTTTTTTTCCCTTGAAAAGTTGGGTGGACCTTCATCGGCCATGATGCTAAGCGCCGCTTAAGCTCCTTGCTAAGCAACGCTAAAGCGGTTGACCACGGTCCGGCACTCTGCTGGCCCGGCGGGAGCAGTTCAAATTTGCCTCACAATACACTTGAACCCGGTTACACCCTCTGTTAAACCCTAATTACAAGAATATTGTTTCTCTCCCTCTCTCTACATCTAAACCCTAGAATAGAACGCCTTATTTAAAGACACCCCTAACTTGCCCACCAAGTTAACTTGGTCTCCAAGAAAACTATTAACACTGGGCCTAGCCTTCATATACGCATCCAACTTGGAGTTTGAGTCGGTACCCAACATATCCTCTCTCGACGAAAAATCTCCAAGTATCTCAACGGCTTCAGAAAAACTCACTCTCTGCTTCTTGTTCTTCACCTCTCCCTTGTGGACAAGAGTATGAGAAGAGTCATCTACATCATTAACAGATCGCCCATCTAAGTAGCAAATATGGTTGCTATTCTTCCTCCCTCGCAAAATCAAATCACTATCTTTATACACTTTGCACCACTCTCCTTCATCAACATACTTGTACCCACGTGATGCCATCTCACCCAACGAAATTAAATTAGCACCCATTACGGCACATATCTCACATGACGAAGAATTTCGACCTTCCTAGTGTGAAGCTTGAGGCGAACACTCCCAACACCTTCAACCTTCATCTTCTCGTTATTTCCAATGATCACGTAGCCAAATTCTTTATCCGTCTTCAATGTGTCAAAATACTTTTTGTTATTGCAAACGTGCATAGAGGCTGCAGAATCTAACACCCAAGTGTTACTCGCATCAATACCGGTACTCTCCATCATCAACACCACATCTTCATCACACACAACTGTCGAGGTGTCCACATTCTTCCCATTTTCTTGAAGCTTCATCTGTCTAATACTCTTCAAATCATCTCGCATCTGGGAACATCTAAACTGAATGTGACCCTTCTCTCCGCAATAATAGCACTCCTTTTCGCTGTTGTCTCGGGCCCGAGATTTTGACCTTTCTCGATATTTGTCACATATCCCCTTACTCCTCCCTCGATTAGAACCTTCAAAAGCTAGTGCACTTTTACCACCATTAGATGCGCTCTCCTTCCCCATCATTCTTTTATTCTCACGTAGGAGTGCTGTCACATCGTCGAACTTCAAAGTCTATTTCCCTGCAATTATCGTCTGAACTAACGGCTTGTACGACTTCGGCAAAGAAGACAGTAGGAGTAGCGTCTGCTCTTCTTCTTTAATCCCTTCATCAATATTCATAAGTTGGCAAACTAGCTGATTAAAGGCATTGATGTGGTCTTGAATTGCAGTACCTTCTTCCATCTTCAATGAATAAAGCTCTATCCTCAAACACAATCGGTTGGTCATCGACTTCGACACATAAATCCCGTCGAGCTTTTCCCACAGCCCCCTTGGCGTGGTCTCCTGCATAACGTTGTACTTGATCTTGGGGCGAGTGCCAAACAAATTGTGCTAACCGCCCTCTTTTGCATGGAACTCCATTCAGCATCCTTCAACCCTTCAGGTTTCTTCTCCTCCAAAGCTTGATCAACACTCTCTGCACAAGAATATCTTGAACCGTGCACTGTCATGCTGTAAAATTTGTCTTGCCGTTGAATAGCAGAATATCAAACTTCGGACCCATAGAAGTCATCATCCTCTAACCACAATTAAAATTCAAATCAGTCACTGTAGAGATTGAATTTCACAGAACCGATATCAAAAATAAGCTCAGCACGTCGAAAAACCCTACGAACAACTCCTGAATCACCAAAATCTGCCTCCAAACCCTCGATCAGAAGACAAATCAATCTGCACCGTCGGATTTGATTTAATAATTTTAACCAAACCCTCACCTATGTGAACAGTGTTTCGGCCGCTACAGTGTTACCGCTGCTACAGTACCTTCCTTTTTTCCTTTTTCACGTGTTGTTCACATGATTCCTCTCCTCCAACAGTGTTCGGTTCTCTCGTTCGCTCGATGTCGATCACTGCACCTCGATCACTGACGCTTTCACCAATCACACACCGCTCGACCCTCCACGAACCGTCGAACCCCGTTCTGATACCACTTGTTAGGATTTTTAGGTCTCGCAAAAATCTCGAAAACCACCAAACGCAGCAAATAGAATCACACAAGATTTAACGTGAAAACCCTCAATAGGGAAAAATCACGGGATCGAAAATAATCGACTATCACCTCCAAATTACAATCATTTGCACGGACAAAGACTGTCAAACCCTCTCTTTCCCAATACCCTTGAACCCGGTTACACCCTCTGTTAAACCCTGATTACAAGAATATTGTCTCTCTCCCTCTCTCTACATCTAAACCATAGAATAGGACGCCTTATTTAAAGACACCCCTGACTTGCCCACCAAGTTAACTTGGTCTCTAAGAAAACTACTAGGAGTGGGCCTACCCTTCATATCCGCATTCAACTTGGAGTTTGAGTCGGTACCCAACAGTTTCTGCTTCTTGGTATTCAATAAGCAAGAGGTAAATGAAATTTCTTTTAGGGAAAAAGAGCCTCATTGCATCTTATTGTCAATAAAAGAGCAGAGCTGATAAGAGTGTTTATATTGTAATAGCTTGATATCGAGAGGTATACAGGAAAAATACAATGTTACACTTTTCTATCGAAGTGTGTGAGTCCAAATTCTATAAGTTTGAGAGAATTGTAAAGGACTTTTGTAAATGACTTGTGCAAGAGGTGTATGAAGATTGAGCTATGAACATGGAGACAAACATACTATTTTACGGATGTTAGCATCTATTTACACAGTTTACATTCCTTCATTTTCCTTGTGGAGACTTGCGTATATCATGATAGGCTTTAATGAGATTACAAGTCTTCAAGAAAAAAATCTTCATTATTATTATTATTATTTTCCTTTGTTTTGCAAGGAAAGAGCGGAGCAAAGCTCCCTTAAATTAAAAAGGAAAATAATATGTACAGTGCATGGCAGCCTAAAATAAGGGCCCATAGTATAATTTTCATTAATTTTCATAGCACGATAAATACCTCTCAATCTACTTATACATCACAAAATACTTCATCAAATACGCATTGAACTCTCAAGAGCCCAATATTAGCAATTAGACCGGAATAAACAATATATCATGACCTAATATAGCCCAAAGCACAAAAGGCGCACCGCAGCAAATCAAACACACAACAACCGCTACCCATTTACACTGACTATCCACCACCACATAAACCGCAGTCATCAACGCCACAATCATCGCCAAGCTCGCAATCGCAATGATCCTATGTCCCCAAATCAATTGGTTCAACTTGAACTTCAGTGGATCCTGCCATGCCCAAATAAAGCAAAAGACAACAATAAGAGAGCTGCACATTGCAATGGTATTGGAAATCACAAAGACTTTGAACGCAGCATGCTTTGCGAGCAATGCATATCCGTGTTCTTGGCTGTAGCCTCCGGGCATTGTGAAGGTGGCAGCGAAAGTGACAGTTGCGATTAAGGCGGCTACTAATGTGTAGGTTTCGACGCAAGATTTGAAATGTTTGTCTGTTGTGGACATCTTCTTCTTGAATGATTTTTCAGCAGTGGCGATGTCTGATAGTTGATGGTGTTTCTTGCATTTGCGTTCTTCGCTCTTCTTCAGTAAGTCCAAAATGTACACCTGGTTATGTATTTTGTGTCAATTCCAAGTTCGAGAGTTGCCATAAATCGAAGGGTAAGTTTCATAAAGCCTCCAATTAAGTTTGGGTGTATTTCACTTAACCCCCGAAAAAAGTTTGAAAAAATCACTTAACCACCAATAAGTTTAGAAAACCTATAGAAAACCCCCAGAATACTTTAATTTCTTTCACTTAACCCCCATGATGGTGTTCCATAAAATAAACATCAATTGGAGTTTTAAAGGACAAAATCACCAAAAATAAATTGTGGAGATTGGTAGGTCAGACTTGGGAGCAAACATGAGCACAGAGAAGGAGAAAGAAGAGGAAAAAAAATGATTTCTGGGTGAAAATATAAAAGATGATATGAAGGGTTTTGTTAAAAGTAAGGTATTTGTCTTTTTAGAATACATTATTTGCATGTGACACGTCAAATCTAATGGTTTTAGTTTTGGGGGTTTTTTTTATGGAACTTATCGGCCGTAGGTGAATCTTTCAAACTTTTTTGGGGTCAAGTGAAAAACGCCCAAACATATTTGTTTTGTTTATTTAAAAAGTAACCTAATTTAGTTAAGATGGGAGAAATTAAGATGAGGCCTCAAAAAGAATTGAGAATTGCATTGTATGGGTAGAACACTCATTAAGTATGGTTCTCAAGAAAGGAATTGATGCTGGCCCTCTTAGATTCTCTATTCTCCCTTTTGCATTCGACCAATTCCTGGTCTATTTCTAAAGAAATCATCGAAAACCCTACGGCTTCCCAATAATTTATCTTTTCTTAAATAGTCACTTCAACCAAAAGCTCAAGCCAGCATAAACTTCTGCAAGTAATGTAATCAGAAGCTCAAGTCATCATAAAATGATGCAGAAAGGCAGTAATAGCAACTTTTAAAAAAAATCATGCTATTCCTGAGCCCAACTATATATGAATATTTTTGACACTATCTTCAATTGAGAATGAAATGCATCAGGTTCAGAGTCTGTACCTCATACATGTCCATCTCCTCTAACGATTCAACGACTCCTCGTGCCGTTTTCCCATCATTATTCAAAATGCAGGGATCAACTCTACTATCGTTCAACAACAGAAGAGTCGACTGTATCCTAGATTTCTCTGCAGCCAGATGCAGAGGAGTATTCCCATTATTATCAGCCCGGTTTATAACCTCCGCCAAATTTATATTTTTCAACAAACACTTCAGTGCTACTACAGACCTACTCACAACTGCAATATGAAGAGCATTTTTTCCTGTATGATCTACTTGCTCTGCTGCGTCAGGACACTGCCTTAATATCTCTCTGATAGTAGACGTTGAATTATGTTTTGCAGAGACGTGGAGAGAAGATTGACCATCGATGTTTCTAAGGTAAGCCAATGAAGGCTCTTTTTGTAGTAAGATTTCTGTCATTTTGCTGTTGTCCTTCTTCACTGCATAGTGAAGGGCATTGTTACCAGTTATGTCGGTGAGTTTGATGAAGTCGCTTCTTTTTTCCAGCAGCATCCCTACAATGGCTGTAGGATCAAAGAATCTTCTACGTTAACATGGTTTTTAGTTTCTTAGTTTTTGAGTATTATATCAGCTACATAATGATTAAAACCAAATTCATAAATTGCATATATTAGGAGCCAAAAGAGAATAATAACTAACAGACTTATAATTGATATATGCAAGTATATATTCATAAAGTAAAGTATGAACATCAGATTTATTAGTGTACTGTATTGACGTATCAATTATTTCTCATTTGTCCAAATTACTTGTCGAAAAGGAAGGGAATGTAACAGCAGGACTATTAGAGGATATAAGCTTATTTCAGACACTGATGCTACTACTGATAATCGCCATAGAGAAGAGGAAGACACTGACATGGAGCCCGAGTGAAGTTTTATTGCTTGTTTGTCTGCACTTTTGGTTTTGTTTTTGAGTTTTGAGTTTGTCGACGATCTTTTGTTGTTTGAATATGGATATTTGTTCATTCTGTGACACTTGGTTACAAAATCTTACAGGAAGGTTTTTTAATTTATGTAATTTATGTTAACTGAGTTGGACTCTGATTGGAAGATTTCCTTTTAGGGGTTTTTTTAATCTAGTCAATTAAAAACCTTTTCATGTTTTCAAATCAGTCCCTAAAATCATCGAAATTACTATTAGGTCCCCAAGTGCTCATAACTTGTTGCAAGTTTATCCCTCCAATTGCTAATTCTACGCTGGATTGGAGGGATTAATTTGAAACAATTTATGCGAATTAAGGGACCTAATAGCAATTTCAATAAGACGAAGGATTATAATTTAGAAATAATTTAAGAATTGAGGAATCTAATAGCATAACTAATTTCAAAATACTAATGGCCTAGGGGACTAATATAAAAAAATCTTGAGATATTTTCTTAAACTCTTTAATGTACACTGTATTAGAATGGGAGCCTTGGCGCAACGTTAAGAGTTGTCGTGTGACCAGAACATCATGGATTCAAATCGTGAAAATAGCCTTTTGTGAGAAATGCAAGGTAAGGCTGGGCAGAATAGGCGTAAGTGGTCCGATCCCTCTCCAAACCAGCATATAGCAATTTAAAATACATGGATTTGGAATTTGTAAACTTCTGAAACAGCTTCTATACTATTTGCTTGCAAAATGTCAATGAAATCTTCAAGAATTGACTCACCACAATGACCACCAAGAACAGCTTGATGCAGCGGCGATCCGGTCCCTTCCAGTGGCGGCTCCTGCTCCTCTTGCGCTTTAGCCCACGGATGATTCAATATCTCCTCAACAACCTTCTCCAACCCCTCCCTTGCTGCAATATGCAATGGCGTCTCTCTCTTTTTATTCATCATATGCCCAACACTCGGATCAGCACTGAACAGCTTCATTGAAATCTCAACATAACCATTCGTCAGTCCAGTGGCGGAGCTTCTAAGGAGCAGGGGGAGGCCTCGGCCCCCCCCAACCATTGAACAAATCCTATGGGCCAATGTCCAACTAAAGCCTACAAAGCCTCCACAACTCCATAGCCCATAGGCTTTCGGCCCCCCCAAGTCTTGTAACCTAGCTACGCCACTGCTCGTCACTGCCTCATGCAATGGCGTGTTATTCCACTTGTTGGTCATCCTCAAAGGCCCTGGCTCCCATTTCTCGATATCAGTAGGCCATTTCTGAGCGTAGTCAATTAGCAATGTGACGATTTCCAAGTTGCCGGTTCTTGATGCAACGTGCAAGGGAGTGTCGTCGTCGATGTTTTTCCTTATGAGCAGGGTTTTGTCATGATTTAGGATTTCATCAGCGATGAGTGTGTGACCGAGCCTTGCAGCGATGTGGAGTGCTGTGTTGTCTTGAGGAGTTACTGAGTTTAGGATTGTTGGGTCTTCTTCAATGAGCTGCTGTAAGATGTGAATGTTGCCTTGTGTTGCTGCTTTGTACAATGTGGGATCCATGATATGTTTGATTTGATTTCAGAGATCAAAGAGCAGAAGAATGAAGTACCTGTACGCGAGATTTTTCTTGTATTATGGATTTTAATTTTACCATTCAAATCTATAACATTCTCTAGCAAGAGGGGAATGTTTGTTAAGTTTTAATCTTAAAAAAATTGTGTTAAATGTTCCAAATTTCATGACTCCGCATAAATAGTTAATGGAACAGCATCAAACAAAATCAGGGGAAAAAATAACGAGTTTGCTCCATTTTATTTTCATATGGTGAAAAGGAAAGTGCAAAATTTTAAAGTTCACTATTATTTCCTTGCAAATTGTGGAAGAAATTGCAAGATGTATCCTATCTAATAATATGTAATGAATCACATAGCAGACTTCCGTAGCATACCACACCAATATCAATAATTCCCCTATAATTTGTATTGATCCTTGCCTCTGCAGAAAGAGTCCTAATCCTTCCCTGCATAAAACAGAATTTCTCTCTAAATTGGTAAAACACTGAAACCTTTTACAAGCAATACACCATGCACGAGAGAAATGGCATCAAACTCGGATTGTTATAAAATATAAGTGATACATATATAATCTCCATGAGAAATGAAAAGAAATGCTTACTTGCCTAAATGATCATCATCATACTAGAAACCCAACATGCAAAAGAACTAAGCAATGTGAGGTTGTATATAACATGCTATTGATAGGTTCCTTTCTTCAAAGGTAGCATAAGCATCCATTACTTTTCCACCGTTTTGGGAATGGTATAGGTTTAAAGTATTTATGTATCAAAAAAATATATGCATTACATCATATTCCTTGCTCTGTGCTGCACTTTTAAACGGCGGAAGCTATTCTACAAACGACCATTCGCCGAGGACCTGTGAGTGTTGAGCCCCCTTCGGATTGTCTTGAATGGTGTCTTCACGAAAGTATGAAAAATCGCTAAAAGACCAGTTTGGTCTTTGCAATAGGGCTTCATACACAAATTTGTTCCCTCATTTTATTTTTTTCTCAACTTAGTCCATGCACCACACCTTAATTACAAACGAAGTTCTTTTTTAATAATTGTTAGAAATTAGGTGTTTATTTTGCATTTACAACCGCATTGCCCTCAAGAGGTCATTGTACTTTTAATTTAAAACACCTCTTTCGAAACCATTTAAAATCAATCTAAGCTTATTTGAAAACTAAGGACATAGTCAGGCAAGCCACATAATTAACTACATAAGTACTAAGTAGAAGTGTATGTATTAGTTTGACATGTAAAATTCTAGCAGACATCATCTTGAAATAATTAATTGACAGCTAAACAATAGTTTAAAATTATCTATACCTTTAAGTTATTGATTTTTTAACAAATACACTTGACACTTTAATGCTTTTTAAACTAAAGATATCTATTTCATATTGTTTAGTAGAAATTATTACATAAAACTGTTCAATTATCAGTCAATGACTCTTTGGTAAACTGTTACTTAAGCTAAAGTATAACACGCAAATGAATATAAGACCTTTAGTTTTATACCTGCTAGGTTAGAGTTGTGCTCAATCAAAAGTAAAGGGTTACTCTACGCTAGGACTTTATATAGCATCTATAGATTTAGAGAGAGCTTGGTCGGAAACATATATTACTTATAAAAAAAGTTAAAACATATAAACCATTAAAATGACAAAATCTAGAGGGGCCACCGCCCCTGCTACCGTCTCTCCCCCCGACTCATCCCTGATTCCAGCTGTGAGGACTATTGAGAGAATTCTTAAGCTGAAAGTTATCTCGCCTCACCTGAATATTTTCATTTGGAGAGCCCTAAATACTTGTCTTGCGACAAAGGACATCTTGGTTAAGCATGGTACAGTTCCCTCTTTATCATCCTTTGTCCTATTGTTTGATCAATGGTTTAGAGCCCCCTTGAACTCACATATTCAGAATATCCCTATCAGACTTTTGCTACAGTTAACTCTTTATTTATTTGGAAGTCGAGATGTGATGCTACCTCTAGAGACAAATTTCCATCACGCTTGCCACATTTACTCTCATTGAGGTTTTTGTTCGATTATAATCTTCTGGCCTGACGATCTTGGGTTCCCTCTTCAATATTTTCTAACCCTTTACTTGGACACCACCATCCGTCAATGTTGTTAAAATTAATGTTGATGCTACATGTGTGCTTAATTGCTCCATGGGGGTTATTGCTGTTCATGATCATTTGGGACATCATCTTCTATTGTATTGCACTTTTGGACCCCCATTGTCCCCCGTGAGTTAGAAGCCAAAGCTATACTTGTGGGTTTGCAACTTGCCCTCTCTCAAGGTTGGATTGACATCATATTGGAATCAGATTGCCTTGATCTTGTGCTCATGTAGCACGGGGCCATTGCTCACCCACAACATCTCGCTGTAATCTTCAGTGAATGTTGGGCCATTTTTAAGAAATTTAACTACTCCTATTGTAGGCGTTGAAAATTGCCTATAAGTCCCCGAACGTAGCTCGTGATGACGAGAATAATCGACAAGTCATCCGATGAAGTAATGGCAAACCGTTGACGACACAACAAGTGAACGCAAAGCGCTCTCCTCAAGGCGCCCTTGAGTTTTCGGCGGTCCCGCTAGCCGGTTAGCGGGGCGTCAAGGGCGGGCCCCTTCGAGTCCCGGCAAATTTTTGAAAAGAGCTCTTTCCTTTCGAACCGTCGGTGATTCCGGAACACAGGTGAACTGATGTGCCATGAGTCGCGGCGAAGGATAAACCGGACTTTGAAGCTTCAAATTAAGCGGGATGACAAGTCGGTCGAGAACCAAATCAAGCTCGAAAATCAACGAGAGAAGCCACGCGGCGTTCGGTCAAAACCGAGACACCGAGAGGTGTCTCGCCCGGCGAACACCGAGGTGTCTCGCCCGGCGAACACCGAGGTGTCTCGCCCGGCGAACACCGAGAGGTGTCTCGCCCGGCGAACACCGAGAGGTGTCTCGCCCGGCGAACACCGAGAGGTGTCTCGCCCGGCGAACACCGAGGTGTCTCGCCCGGCGAACACCGAGAGGTGTCTCGCCCGGCGACACCAAGGCCGAACGGGCTTTGCCCGATTTACCGCATCATTCTTTGCCCTATATATTGGACGGCTAGGGTTTCATTTTGAGAGGTGGGAGAGATAAAAGCAGAGGAGATAGCCAGAACTCTTGTGTGTGCCTAGAGTTAGAGAATTTCCAAGGAGAGGAGATCAAGATCTAGACTTGCACGGGGAGATTTGCACTCGAGATCCAAAGTTTTCGATCGGATCTACAACAAACCATCCTTTGGATCAAGCTTGGCCTTGATCCGAAGAAGAGTAACGAAGTTCGCTTGGCGATCTCGTTCACTACGTTGATTAGTTCCTTGGCGAATTAATCTCGTATTCGTTTAGATCTCGGATCCGTCGATCTAAGAATTCCCGTAAAAAGGAGGGATTTTTAGATCTAGATCCGATCCGATCTCATTCGATCAACACTTGGGAAAGGAATGTAGCGGTGGTCCACGGAATACATCCGGCATAGGCAAAGAATCCCATAGCGAGGACCCGTAAAATAGAGATCCTCGTGTTTGTTTAGGGTTAAAGTTGTAATTCTTTGATTTTCATTGTAAGCCTTATAAAAGGCAATCTTTTTCAATTTCGTTGTGTTTAATCGAAGTTTGTAGCAGTTCAAGCAATGACAATCATCCCAACTTTTCCCGAGAACACCTATGTTATCCATGTCCATTACTTGGGTAATATTTAGGCTTTTTTTATAGAAACCACCTTTAAAATATGGTGATTTTATAGAAACCACCTTCGATATTCAATTTATATATAAACCACCTTTAAAGTCATTTTTATTGCAATCAACCACCTGGGCTCACTTTTTAGTTTAAAATTTTCACTAATTGATCCCACATAACCTCCATTAAGGATCATCTCTCTAATATACTTGAGTTTTGGCTACCAATTATTACAACAAAACTGAAAAAACTTGATTTAAAAGTGAGTCTAGGTGGTTGATTGCAACAAAAAAGACTTTAAAGGTGGTTTATATGTAAATTAAACATCAAAGGTGATTTCTACAGAATCACCCTATTTTAAAGGTGGTTTCCATAATAAAAAAAAAACTCTAATATTTATGCGCACAAACTAGATCATTTTGCTTGCAGATATAAATATACCACATTCTAAGATACTCGGAATGATCCAAAATATCTCTGTATTCAAATTCTTCTTGATGCTATGTACTAGAATCTTTTTTATTCCTAAAAAAACAACTAAACATGGTGGCCCACATGACCCCCCTTCTGCAGGCATGTACTTGTGCAACAAAGGCGACGTTTCGCTCGTTTGCAACAGCAATGCTTGCAAATTTATGAGATATTTTGTAGTAGTTGTAGCTTGCATGCAATTACTATATTTTGAACCAACATTGCAGCTATTGATTTTGCTACAACTGATAATACAGCTGCAACTCTAACTGCTAAAAGGATTGTCGTGGCAATTTCTTTGAATTGTAAACAAAATTTAAGTTGAAACTACAATCGCAATCGATCCAAGTCCAGAAATATGATACCCAAAAACAAACACTATTAACTATGTATAATTAATATTATAAATTATAAATAGATCTCAAAAGGTTCTAAGATTTCTAAACAAATTTCAAAAATTGAAGTTATTTCAAGTAATTCTTGACAGAAAGGGGGAAAAAGATGGCATTAATATTTCTTTCATATAATTTTTGATCTTTTTCATTGTTACAATAGATTGGCTCAACCCAAACAAATAGTATCCTCAAGTAGCTTCTCCCATTCCTTAACCCCTCGCAAAAACAAAGCTTCATCCATGATTTCCTCAACTTCATAACTGAAACCAAAATCTAAAGAATTCAAATTCTCATGACTACTATTATACGGGATTACGCCACCAAGCTCCTCATCATGACCACTACTGACTATTAACTCATTCGACGATTCTTCTTCATGCTCAGCAATATTATTCTCAGGGAGGGCTTTTGAATTGTTGAGATCTTGGTGTTCATCTTTTTGCATAATATCTTTTGGTTCGCAGGCCCAGCTTCTGGAAACTCTCTGAGGCTGGGGCTTAACAACTCTGATTTTATTTTTGGTATTAATGGCTTCTATCTTCTTGCTCAAGTGAGAGTTCCAGAAGTTCTTGATGTCGTTGGCTGTCCTGCCCGGAATCCGACCAGCTATCAAGGACCACCTAAAACAAGAATTGTACATTTTTGGTTAAACACATTTCACTTTTTAAAAGGAATTACAAATATGAAAATCAAATTTCTTTTGAGTATAGAAGTGGATATCCACGTTAGTATACAAATGAAAATAGAGGGTCTGTTGATTTGCAGACAACTTAATCTTAACAGCGAAATATTAGAAAAAAGTCGATATTATTTTATAATCTTCAATGAGTTTAATTGCGTAGTAAATATAAAATAAAGTTAAAATGAGATATGAATGCCACAATAAAATTGCTCTTTCATTTGATGAAGGACAATAACTTATTTACATGACTCTAGTTACATTATTTTTATCAGCATACTAATTTTATAAATATTTTATGTAATATACTTATTATTCATTGAACTTCATAATTTTACATTTTTAATAATATAACTACTAAACAATATGTAAATTGTGATAGAAGTTTGTTTGCAAAAGTTGCTATATCTTTTGCCTCTCGATGGTAATTGGAAAGGGTCCAATTCTCTCAATCTTTACGGTCTATCTCAATTCCAATCGATGAGATCACACCACCTAAGAGATTTTCACTATCACAAATAGTGATTTATCTATAGTGATTTTCAAATTTGCTAGTGGTTTTCAAGGTGATAATAGAATTCTTACATAACGTTATCTCATTCGTTGAAAGTGATATAGACAGTAAGGATTGAGAGAATTGGACCCTCTCTAATTATCATCTAATTGGAAAGGATTCGGATCTCTTTTGGTGAACTGAAAAGAAGGAAAGATGGTTAATAATTTAATTTTTTATTAATCATAAAAAATTAGGACAAAAATCCTACAGAATCCTCTGTAGAACATCATATAGTATGATATCTTGTATTTATATCACAAATATTAAAACACATATCACTAATGTCTATCGATAGTTTTTATTGATACTGAGGGGGTGTTTGTTTGCATGTGTAAAAGTTGAAAGTGAGAAAGTGACTTAAAAAAATTAGGTGTTTATTTGCATGCAAGCGGTTATGAGAGTGAAATGCAAGAAAGTTGTCACATAGGATTTAATATAATTTTAGTTTCCCCTAAAAAGTGTGAAGTCATATGAAAGTAATAAAAATAATAACTAATTTTAATTATATTTACTAATTAATGTTGAGGTGATTAATATGTAAGTATAGTCCCACATCGGATAAGATAAGAAAGAGTGATTAGTTTAAATAGGAGTTTGTGTCAATATATAATAGCTATATCTTTTGCCTCTCGATGGTAATTGGAAAGGGTCCAATTCTCTCAATCTTTACGGTCTATCTCAATTCCAATCGATGAGATCACACCACCTAAGAGATTTTCACTATCACAAATAGTGATTTATCTATAGTGATTTTCAAATTTGCTAGTGGTTTTCAAGGTGATAATAGAATTCTTACATAACGTTATCTCATTCGTTGAAAGTGATATAGGCAGTAAGGATTGAGAGAATTGGACCCTCTCTAATTATCATCTAATTGGAAAGGATTCGGATCTCTTTTGGTGGTGAAAAGAAGGAAAGATGGTTAATAATTTAATTTTTATTAATCATAAAAATTAGGACAAAAATCCTGAGAATCCTCGTAGAACATCATATAGTATGATATCTTGTATTTATATCACAAATATTAAAACACATATCACTAATGTCTATCGATAGTTTTATTGATCTTGAGGGGTGTTTGTTTGCATGTGTAAAAGTTGAAAGTGAGAAAGTGACTTAAAAAAATTAGGTGTTTATTTGCATGCAAGCGGTTATGAGAGTGAAATGCAAGAAAGTTGTCACATAGGATTTAATATAATTTTAGTTTCCCCTAAAAAAGTGACGAAGTCATATGAAAGTAATAAAAATAATAACTAATTTTAATTATATTTACTAATTAATGTTGAGGTGATTAATATGTAAGTATAGTCCCACATCGGATAAGATAAGAAAGAGTGATTAGTTTAAATAGGAGTTTGGGTCAATACCTAATAGCTATAGCTTTTTGGTTAAAATTGATTCAAAGCTTTTGTTTAAGGCTCATCAACTCTAGATTGAGCCTGATTTCTCCCCCAACAAATGGTATCAGTGCTAAGATCATGGTCCAAGTAATTAAAAAAAAGAGATAAAAAAAACTTAAAAAGTCCGATGTGAAGCCCGAAGGTGCCGGGAGAACCCACGGATGCCCGTAGGAGTGACATAGTTTGGTTAGCCACCATGAGTGAAGTGGTGGAAGATCCTGCGGATGTTTGATAGTCATGTGCTGAATGCATGGTCTAGTTAGCCCACGAGTGAAGTGGTGCAAGAGTTGGTGAATTGGTTAGCCACGAGTAAAGTGGTGTAGAAGTTAGTGAATCCCGTGAAAGATTGAATTATAGTTGAATTGAACTATACTCATAAATTAAGGGGGAGTTGTTGAGGTGATTAATATGTGAATATAATCTGACATCGGATAAGATAAGAAAGAGTGATTAGTTTAAATAGGAGTTTGTGTCAATATATAATAGCTATATCTTTTGGGTTAAAATTGATTACTAGCTTCTGTTTAAGACCCATCAACTCTAAATTAGGCCCGATTTCTCCCCCAAAATTTAATTCTATTTTGTCATATCATCTTCATATTGCACTTTCAACTGTAATTTAGTTCGAAGCAACACTATATTTAACTTACATGTTGATATGAATCTGAAAATTATTTGTAAAAGAAAAGTAACTTACACATTTTGAATTCACTTTTAAATTGCCAAACACCCCCTAACTGCTTTTTTTTTTTTTTTTTTCCTTTTTGATGGCGCCCCCTAACTGCATCAATAAACATGTAGTTATACTAGTACTAATAGTAATTATTTCTTTCATTTCTTACTGTAGGATATTCCATAAAGAACCCTCCGCGGCACTGCTCCTCATTTAATAATTGGTGTACTGATGTTCCTAGATGCTACGTACCCTACTGTCCCTACATGACTGTTGATTTGGACACACAGGATGGGGACATGAATGAATATTGCAGACAAATTTTAGCATGCGTGCCATGTCCCTATTGAGAGCATGTTTGGCCACGTACTTATTTTTATTTATAAGATTTGCCAATCATGCTTGGTAAAATTTATTTATTTACTTATTTTAACTACAAGTAGTCAAAAAAATAAGTTGAGATTTCTCAACTTATCTTTTGAGTACTTATAAATAGATTTACTTATTATTATCAAAAGTCTACTTTGCCCTTAAAAAAATAAATAAAATTAAGTAATAAGTAGCTTATAAGACTTCAAAAAATAAGTATTAGCCAAACATGCCCTAATAACGGCTTCTTCTGCTTTTGCTTCTGCATGTAAATTGCATATAGAAAATGAAAAGGCAATACATACAGTAAAATGAATTATGAAAATTAATTTAGAAGTATATGACTGTTTGAGAGTAGCAAGAAACCCATGTCTTTTTTAAAAAGGATAAAATTAAATTGTAGGATAATTAGGATCCATGTTATACTAATCTATTAATTCTTTTAGCTAGGTGTATATCCAGCACGAAAAATTAAATTTCCTCGTGCAGTTGCTTCTTTCCAACATATGCAAAATAAGCAAAGAAATAAAAGTATCTTATTTTTTTTCTCTCTTTTCTTATTTAGAATTGGTAATACACATGCTTTAACAAAAGAGAAAGGCTTCCTCATGCTTCTATTATGCGTTTTGCTTTATCATCTAGTACTGTTCAATAAAGAACACCATTATTTAGAATATATAAGGGCTTTATTCCAATTTTATTACTAGAAGAAAATGGGAATCAGTACAAATAGGTGTTAGAAAGGATGAAGTGCAAGTTACAGGTGGGTGAAGTGGAAAAGGAAAAACTAACTGTTACATGTATGTAATAATGTCAATTCAGCAAGTAAATAAAACTGGGCTCTGAATAATATCCGAAACCAATCAAATATAGTAATAAAGAAAAAAAATGATTGTCCTAAAATTACCTGTTGCCCAAGAGCTTATGGAGCCTAACGATAAGATCCACCTCATCTTCTCCAAACTTCCCTCGATGAATAGCAGGGGAAAGATAATTCAGCCATCTAAGTCTACAGCTTTTTCGACACCTCTTGAGGCCTAATTAAACACACAAAACCAAATGCCTGTTAACCAAGAAAAAAAGATGCAATATAATTTCAATACTTGGATAAATTTCCTTAATATCACTATATAATCACCAGCTTTTTTGGGGACTGAACTCCACTTCCCCTCTCCATACTTTTCAATGCACTTCCTCAGTAAATCATCTTCCTCTTTGCTCCAAGCTCCTTTCGAACCCCTGAAGGTTTGAGTTCAGGTTCCATTGTTAGTTTAGTTGAAGCCTCTAGCTGAGATTTGGGTGAGAGAGCTTTTGAGGACAGCTGAGCTTAAAAAGAGAGAGATCATGTTGGTGCACGTTAGAGCTTGTGGCTCTGCATGAGATACGTAGCAGCATTACTTAATAAATCTACCGGTCCAACCCAAATATGGGACTAACAACAAAGGGAGGTATAGCATTTGGGTGAGCACACCACATATATCCCTTAAATCCTTTCCACTGTTCATAACTTATAACCCTACCGATTTCAGCCCAACTTGTGCTATGTTGAGCATGTCCAAGGCTTCATGTGATGAGGGTTTTCCCATTATATCCCTTAAATCGTTGATATTTTGAAATTACTCCCTCATATAACTGAAATTAAGTAATAAGTAGCTTATAAGACTTCAAAAATAAGTATTAGCCAAACATGCCCTAATAACGGCTTCTTCTGCTTTTGCTTCTGCATGTAAATTGCATATAGAAAATGAAAAGGCAATACATACAGTAAAATGAATTATGAAAATTAATTTAGAAGTATATGACTGTTTGAGAGTAGCAAGAAACCCATGTCTTTTTTAAAAAGGATAAAATTAAATTGTAGGATAATTAGGATCCATGTTATACTAATCTATTAATTCTTTTAGCTAGGTGTATATCCAGCACGAAAAATTAAATTTCCTCGTGCAGTTGCTTCTTTCCAACATATGCAAAATAAGCAAAGAAATAAAAGTATCTTATTTTTTTTCTCTCTTTTCTTATTTAGAATTGGTAATACACATGCTTTAACAAAGAGAAAGGCTTCCTCATGCTTCTATTATGCGTTTTGCTTTATCATCTAGTACTGTTCAATAAAGAACACCATTATTTAGAATATATAAGGGCTTTATTCCAATTTTATTACTAGAAGAAAATGGGAATCAGTACAAATAGGTGTTAGAAAGGATGAAGTGCAAGTTACAGGTGGGTGAAGTGGAAAAGGAAAAACTAACTGTTACATGTATGTAATAATGTCAATTCAGCAAGTAAATAAAACTGGGCTCTGAATAATATCCGAAACCAATCAAATATAGTAATAAAGAAAAAAATGATTGTCCTAAAATTACCTGTTGCCCAAGAGCTTATGGAGCCTAACGATAAGATCCACCTCATCTTCTCAAACTTCCCTCGATGAATAGCAGGGGAAAGATAATTCAGCCATCTAAGTCTACAGCTTTTTCGACACCTCTTGAGGCCTAATTAAACACACAAAACCAAATGCCTGTTAACCAAGAAAAAAAGATGCAATATAATTTCAATACTTGGATAAATTTCCTTAATATCACTATATAATCACCAGCTTTTTTGGGGACTGAACTCCACTTCCCCTCTCCATACTTTTCAATGCACTTCCTCAGTAAATCATCTTCCTCTTTGCTCCAAGCTCCCTTTCGAACCCCTGAAGGTTTGAGTTCAGGTTCCATTGTTAGTTTAGTTGAAGCCTCTAGCTGAGATTTGGGTGAGAGAGCTTTTGAGGACAGCTGAGCTTAAAAAGAGAGAGATCATGTTGGTGCACGTTAGAGCTTGTGGCTCTGCATGAGATACGTAGCAGCATTACTTAATAAATCTACCGGTCCAACCCAAATATGGGACTAACAACAAAGGGAGGTATAGCATTTGGGTGAGCACACCACATATATCCCTTAAATCCTTTCCACTGTTCATAACTTATAACCCTACCGATTTCAGCCCAACTTGTGCTATGTTGAGCATGTCCAAGGCTTCATGTGATGAGGGGTTTTTCCCATTATATCCCTTAAATCGTTGATATTTTGAAATTACTCCCTCATATAACTGAAATTGCTATTAAGTCCTTAAAATTCATATAAGTCGTGTCAAAATGAGTCCCACAAATCATTGAATTGTTGTTAGGTCCCCCAGTTCTTATAATCCATTTCATAATCTCTCTAGTAGTCACCAGTAGCAATAACAAAGATCTAAGAAGTAATTAAGAGCCAGGGGACCTACTAGAAATTTCAATGATTTGAGGGGCTAAGTTCAAATTGTTAAAGGTTTAAACCCTTATCATAATTATCTACACGATGCGTTATGAGTTTTCCAAGTGTTAAATACAAACAAATATTGTACCAGTTTTCTTCTAGGTAAATATTAACCATTCACGTACGTCTGGAAGCAACACTTTGAAAAGTTTGAAACCCCATTTAAAAGCCACATTTTTAATTTCTGGAAAATAAGGATCTTAGCTATATGATTAAGAATAATGATAATTGTGTATAAGATTTATACAACTCTTGTACTACTACACACATAAAAAGTGTGATCTTTTCATATAAATTGCAATGAGAAATAATAAGTTATTATGGACCCTACTATTTCTTTGTGTCACCGAGTCTTAGTTATCATGGATTATCATGGCTTGCTGATTAGTAACTTGTCACCGAGTCTTAGTTAGCATTATGATTTTGTTGTTTATTATTGTAAACTGTTTAATCACCTAATCCTTACTATATGTTCCGCTTTTAAGGAATATAATATAATAAGACCATTAGAACTGGTATTTTTATCTGGAAATCATTGTTGTTCCGAAATCCTATTGTGAAAGTTATTATTATAAAGGTTACTATTATAATATTGGAAATCCTAAACGACCTTATGTTATTTTTTTAAAATTAAAATAGATAATAAAAATTAGAGTAATTGGATTATCGGACCATCTTTGAGATGTACTCTATTGAAAAGAAATTGGATACGTAATTTTATTTGGAAAAACCATTTTGAGTTTGTACGCTATTAAAGAGGATTTGGTTCCGTATTTCACTTTGCAAAAAAAAGTCCTGTGACTTGATTTGGGACCGCATCTTCACGTCAGTATTTAAGGGAATGAACCGCAGCCTCGCACTGGCTTAGCGATGAAAGGAGCGGTCCACGTGTTCCTAATTGTTGGAGCCATCGTTTTCGCGAACTTTTCCCCGCTGGCCTTTCTTCCACGTACTCAACTCATCACTTCTCCTCCTCCTTTTTTTATTTTGTTACTTAATTTTTTGATTGACGTCCTTTTAATCATTGGATGGCAGTGGAATGGAATTTAATAAACAACAATGCTAAATTACCCTATCAGTATTTTAGCAATAAAGTGTTTTTATTTTATTATTAGAACAAATAATTTCCAACGTAGCTTCTTTTAATAATTTGTTCATCCAAATTCTCTGTAACTACTAACTAGCCAACAGAAATATGTTTTATAATTTGTTCATCCAAATTCTCTGACTACTAACTAGCTAGCCAACAGAAATATATTTGAAGTTGCTGTAAAAGGTGTTAAGGGTTTACTTAAGTGTAGTGAGTCCACTCTCAGAAAGGGGGAAAACAAAAAGTACTAAGTGCAATTTACTTTTGATTTGTGAATACTCACAGTTTGGAACTAAAAATTTTAGATATAGATTCCACAATCTATATATCTATCCATACTATTATATAATGAACATAGTAAGGATAGCGAATTTTGGATGAGTGGCGGACATTTTCCTCCTTTTTATTGTACTTTAAAGTGTAAAATGGTAATTTAAGAAGAGTTTTTTTCCTTTACATTCTTTTCATTTTTTTTATCGCTAGAGGATTCTAAATCATGACATAAGAATAGGATTTGAACTCACATAATTAAAATTATAATTTTCAAGAGAATGATTCATTTTCTTTCATTTATTTTCTCCTTTCTTATATCTAGAGCATTCTAAATAATGAAATTACAATACAAACATAATTAATTTGCAATGTTTCCACTTTTTTCATTTTAATCCCTTACTCTAATTATTTTATCCTCAATTAGGAAGCTATTCAAGAAAAGTATGTTAAGGATAGATTTAATTACTAATAACAGTTAAAGATACATTTTCTACTTAGAGCTCCATAATAAAATTGCATAAATTAAATCATCATCGAACTATTATATGAAAATGTAAGATATTAATCATATAACAAGCTATTTTTTGCATGTGCATCGCGCATGCCAATGTGCCAACTTATGTTTAAATAACCTGAAATTTTGATGTTCAAAATCATCCAATGTTGCAGCTTTTTTTTTTTTTTGAGGAAAAAATAATAGAAATTCTGCCAAATTATCTAGAAATTCTTCATCGAATCATTTCATAAATCACGTGCAGTTAATCCTTTCCTTGATACAGCTTCACATTTCACGTTCAAACTGAAATATCTTTTCCAATAATAGCATCACAGGCATCACCTAATTGTAAGTTAAAACTGAAAGCTTTTACTGATGATGACATAAAAGAAAGCAATGCTAGCTTGAAATTCGAAGAGTCATGATTTTGCACGGAGCATTTATTGTGAGTTTTGTTGCCTTCCGTGGCAGAGATGGCTCAACTACGTCTATGATTCATTTTCCATCAATTTCAACTGCTTTGTCCTAGGCTACAGTTTTCTTGGACTTTTCCTTTTTTCAAATCAGACTCTATCACTGATAATTGAGTAGGAATTAGATGGAAATCCAAGTGTTTTCTTTCTCTTTTTGAAATGTTCCGCAAATTCTTTGGACGTCATTTCTAATATTCACTAAATTCAACGTTTGATTCGGATTTCCAGTCATATCGATAATCCGCCTTGTTTAGTTTATCGCTAATTCAAGTAAAATTATGAAATCAGACGAAAAAACCAACAGGACTAATTTAGAGTGACATGTATAAATGAGGAATTAAATAGCATTTCAACTATTTTAAAGACTAATTTAAAAATTATAAAGATTTATAAGGGACTAATACCTCTTCTTCTTTTTTTGGATCGCTATAAGGGACTAATACCTAAAAGAACCTTTTTTCGCAAACTTCAATGATTCTTATCCGGGAAGGTAAGTGAAAAGAACACAAAAATGCAATACACCCTATAAATACCCTCTCACATGCTAAATCCTCGAAGTTATGATGAGAGTTGGGTGTTATAATTTTACATTATAAGATGTTACCTCTTGTCGTTCTCATTTTTCATGGGTAAAATCATAGCTCATGCATTAACTATCTTTTTTCCCTTAAAATATGCTTTAAATACACGTTTGGTGAAATTTGAATTTTGATTATTCTGATTTCATCTCAATGACTCTTCTAATCATACTCCAATTGAATGTACGAGTTCAGGAAAAGCTTTCCGCAGTCAATATTACCATTCACTATTTTAAATATTATATTTTAATCATAATCCATCCTAATCCTAATTACCCCATCACGTCCTATAGCTCAACAATGGAAACCTTCTGAAAGTTTGTTGGGCTTTTTAATGATTCGTAAGAAAATTGTACATGGACCTTGATAGGAGCGAATTTAAAGCCATAACTTTTAATTTAACCGAAGCCAGCTTAATCCTAATTATCCTATCATGTGAACTATCACTACCTATTTGTCCTATCATATAGCTGCTGTGAACTATAATTTTATCCTAATAGAATCAAATTACTTCACATCATAATTGAAAGGCGTAATAGTGATTGAACTATAGTCCTATATTTTTTATTAACTTCAATCCCAATCCTATCCTAATCTTACGTGCTAATAATTTCAAATTTCAAGAAACTATACAATTGTTATCCAATTAGAACTCTATGTACACTTGTTATCCCCTCACACATAACATCTCATGCATATATATATATATATATATATATATATATATATATATATATATATATATATATATATATATATATATATATATATATATACTAGTTTTTATGCACGTGCAATGCACGTGGTTAAATGTCAAAATAATTTAATTTTTATTTGATTCATTACTATAAATAAGTTAGATTTACTTTGAATTCAAATATGTAAAATTGAATTATTAGATTTGCTATAATTTTTATTTAAACATTATAAAAGAATTGATGTAATGGATTTTTAAGCACATAAAATGTATTGAAAAAAGATTAAACAATTGAACAGCACATTTGGACATTATAAGCTTTTATAAGTGTACTTAATCATGGTTTTACATATTCTCTTTGTTCAAAAATAGCAATTTGCTTTTCAAATCTGATACAGACCAAAACCTCAAAAGTTAATCGTACATTAAGAAGAAAAAAGTGACCTTTATCCTTAATTTTGCATGTATGAACAAAGTCAATAAGATTTTATAAGCAATAATTGAATAAAAGTCATCATTGAATAAAAAAGAGAGACCAAGACCGAACCTTTGAGAGAGAACAGTGGATTTGGTGAGAGAAGAAAGTGGATTTGTGGTGCTTTATTTATACCCCAAGAGTCCTATTGCTATGATAAGAATTAGGTTATAATAAGAATTCAAAATTTGATTAGGATTAGGATTAGAATAATTAGGATAGATTAATTATTAAAATATAATATACAAAGATGTTATAATAAGAATTCGGTTAATAGATATATTTTACCATCCTAATTATATAATATCACGTATTAATTAAGGATAGATATATTAGTTTAAACTTTTAGTAGTTTATCAAGAATTACAATTAGGAAGCGATAGAATTTAGTTATCAAATGTAGATAATCAGAATTAATTAAAGTACTTTGAAATAAAAGAAGAAACTAGCATCTTTATTAAAGGATAAGACCTTTGAATTAACGTGATGCACAGATTCAAATTAATATTACTAAGCCAGTTAAGTTAAGCGAGATTTAGTTTCTTATCACGTATTAATTAAGGATAGATATATTAGTTTAATAAGAATTAGGTTAATAGATATATTTTACCATCCTAATTATATAATATCACGTATTAATTAAGGATAGATATATTAGTTTAAACTTTTAGTAGTTTATCAAGAATTACAATTAGGATATTTAAAGAAGGGTAAAGGGTATTTTGTCTACCGAAAGATTTTAGAACTCGTGCTTTTAAAGTGAGTATAAGTATGTGTGTGTCTTGTATGTATATATATATATATATATATATATATATATATATATATATATATATATATATATATATATATATATATATATATATATATATATATATATATATATATATATATATATATATATATATATATATATATATATATATATATATATATATATATATATATATATATATATATATATATATATATATATATATATATATGCCACCGTAATATTTTTGTTATTTTCTTCTTATTAGATATTAGATTAGATTATTGGGTTAGGTTAGATTGTTTAAAAGCGATTGAATTATTTTTTACACATCACAAAAGATTATTGTATTTTTTTCTTCAAACTTAGCGCTACATTTAATGACTAAGATAAACAAAGCTGGAGATTGATGATTCAATAAATAAATATATTACATGAAGTTTGATATATACAAATTAAAAATAGTGGCGTTGTGCATTCAAGTATATAAAAGTATATTGATCCCAATTTAGTACACAAATCCATTTCATCATAATTTTTAAAATATTTAAATAAAAATTATCTCAAATCTAATAATCGGGTTTCTGATTTTAACTCAAAATAAATTTGACTGATTTATAGTAAGAAAATAAACCAAAAATAAATAATTTTGATATTTAACCATGTGGATTGCATGTGCATAAAAATTTGTTCACTAAAATTCTTAAGTCACGATGAAAATTGAGGAGTATACATTTATATTCTAACACTCTAAACCTTTTGTTAGCACTTAGAATCCCTCGTCATTGTTTCTATTTATTTGTACTTAACATGTGGACGCCAGATTGTCTGGCAATACAATATGTTCAATAGAGATTCCTAGTATTTTAGTATATTATAAAATACCCTATATTATTTATAGGTGTGTAATACAATAACGATTAATAAAATGTATTTTTCACTGCAGAGAATCTATAAGTGCTGATGAAAAAGTTGAGTTGGAGAGTAATTATAGTATATATCGGAAATTATTATGTTGTAATTAGAATAATGTAATTATGAGAGTAGGATCCGGAAAAAAAGAACTGTTATCCATGTGACAAAATTAGGCCCAAAACCCAATCAGGGTAGCACTTTGCGTCGTGCCCACTTGCATGGCAAGAGGTGACTGGTTCAACCCATGGCCCAGACTTGGTCCATTTAATGCGGTAAGTGTGTGGGCCTATAGCACAAACTGCCTACTTATGTGAGGACGAAATAGTAAATGGATGATTAAACATCTTTTCTCCCGAAAATAAAAAAAATAAAAGAACGAAAACGAAAAAAAATCACTGATCTATTTTTCATTGCTAGGTTTCAATAACTTTAGTATGCAATATAATATTATAGTGGATTTTAAGAAAATATAAATTTATATATTGAATTTGCTACTAATCTACATGTTACTGAAAATTACAATCTAGTTAGAATTGGCTATACAAGAAAACTTATGAAAGAATTACAATGGAGAAAAGATGAACATATATATAAACGACGATAACTTTATAATTGCAAAGAAGATGAAACTCGAGGCCAGTGGAACACTGTCTCCTTAAAGCAGATTCGCCCCCTTCGGAGTGCTCGAAAACTAGCTCGGACATCTGCCTCCCAGGATACAATGAGCTCGCAAGGCAGCCAGCACCTGCTCCTTGCTGTGCGAACCGAACACGAAGAGGAATTGCTTCTTATGTTTTTGAAGGAAAATTTCGGCGGAGATGGAGCGGAGGAAATCTGCACACGAAGTTCAAAGCACCCGCTAGTTCAGATCCTGGATTTGCACGGGCCAAGGAGGTACAATGTCCCCAATAAGAGCTTAACTCATATTATTGGGCTTTCACTTATAAACTCATCCTCATTCTTTCTTTACCTAACGCGACTAAACTTCCCACTTATTCTTGGCCCCTTTGGGAATTATTTTTTCCCATTCACCAAATGCTATTTTTCCAACACTACCAATGTACCCATCTATCTATACTATACTACTATATAAAAGAAATAGTGGAGTAGTAAAAAATTGGATGAGTGGTAGACATTTTCTCCATTCATATGGCTTTTGAGATGGTAAAATTATAATTTTATGGGAATACTTTTTCTTTCTTTTCTTTCTTTTTTTTTTTTTTGAATCTTCTAAAACATGACATGAACATATTATTGGAACTCACTAATTAAATATCTATTACAATGCATATCATAAGAGACCCTATATTATTTATAGGTGTGTAATACAATAACGATTAATAAAATGTATTTTTCACTGCAGAGAATCTATAAGTGCTGATGAAAAAGTTGAGTTGGAGAGTAATTATAGTATATATCGGAAATTATTATGTTGTAATTAGAATAATGTAATTATGAGAGTAGGATCCGGAAAAAAGAACTGTTATCCATGTGACAAAATTAGGCCCAAAACCCAATCAGGGTAGCACTTTGCGTCGTGCCCACTTGCATGGCAAGAGGTGACTGGTTCAACCCATGGCCCAGACTTGGTCCATTTAATGCGGTAAGTGTGTGGGCCTATAGCACAAACTGCCTACTTATGTGAGGACGAAATAGTAAATGGATGATTAAACATCTTTTCTCCCGAAAATAAAAAAATAAAGAACGAAAACGAAAAAATCACTGATCTATTTTTCATTGCTAGGTTTCAATAACTTTAGTATGCAATATAATATTATAGTGGATTTTAAGAAAATATAAATTTATATATTGAATTTGCTACTAATCTACATGTTACTGAAAATTACAATCTAGTTAGAATTGGCTATACAAGAAAACTTATGAAAGAATTACAATGGAGAAAAGATGAACATATATATAAACGGCGATAACTTTATAATTGCAAAGAAGATGAAACTTCGAGGCCGGTGGAACCTTGTCTCCTTAAAGCGGTCATGCCAGTGCTAAAACTAGCTCGGACATCGCCTCCCGATCTGATAGCTTCATAAAGCGACTGACACACCGCTCCCTTAATGCGAACCACTGAGGAATTGCTTCTTATGTTTTGAAGGAAAATTTCTGAGGAGATGGAGCGGAGAAATCGCACACAGTTAATTGTCGGGCTGGTTCAGATCACAGGATTTGCACCCCTACTGGGTAGCGCGAATCAATGTCCCCAATAAGAGCTTAACTCATATTATTGGGCTTTCACTTATAAACTCATCCTCATTCTTTCTTTCTCTCGATGTGGACTAAACTTCCCACTTATTCTTGGCCCTTTGGAATTATTTTTCCCATTCACCAAATGCTATTTTTCCAACACTACCAATGTACCCATCTATCTATACTATACTACTATATAAAAGAAATAGTGGAGTAGTAAAAATTGGATGAGTGGTAGACATTTTCTCCATTCATATGGCTTTTGAGATGGTAAAATTATAATTTTATGGGAATACTTTTTTTCTTTTTCTTTCTTTTTTTTTTTTTTTTTGAATCTTCTAAAACATGACATGAACATATTATTGGAACTCACTAATTAAATATCTATTACAATGCATATCATAAGAGACATAAATATGAAAATATGAGAAACTTTCTTTTAAAAAAGATATCAATAAATGCAATAAGTCACAATGTAAATATTATCGAAAGTGCATATCTAAATAATTAGTGTAAAAATGATTAATACAATAACCTTAGGGTAAAATATGAAAAAAACTCTTCTTAATGATATTATCTATAAAAATAGCAATTTTACTCAAATTGAAAGATGTTCCCTATACTATTTCAAATAACGTAAGATCGGATATCACGTGTGTAGAACATGCACAAAACATGCACAAACAGTTTTCGGGTTCATGAGTCGACTACTAGGCATTGTAGTCGACTAATGCGTATTGTAGTCGACTAATATGAGTTGTAGTCGACTACTAGGCATTGTAGTCGACTAATATGAGTTGTAGTCGACTAATATGAGTTGTAGTCGACTAATATGAGTTGTAGTCGACTAATCTGATGCATTAGTCGACTAATATGAGTTGTAGTCGACTAATCTACGATGCATTAGTCGACTAATATGAGTTGTAGTCGACTAATGCAGGCGGTCAGCGGGTCTAATTAGGAATTGGTTTTAAACCCAATTCGTTTAGAGGCTATTAATAACCCCTAACACGATTGTTAGGGTAAGTTTCAAGCACGTTTTGGAGCGACCTTTGAGAGAGTTTGGTGCATCTTTGGAGAGGAGATCTTTTGAGAGATTGAGAGGTTTGTTTTAGGGTTTCTTTGTGAGAACTTGTAATCCTAATTTGTATTCTCTCTTTCTATTAGTGAAAATCCCCTCCTTACCCGTGGGCGTAGGCAACTTGCGAACCACGTAAATCTCGTGTCTTTACTCTTTTATTGTGTTTTGCTATCGTTTGTGGTGGTTTCTCTCGACGGTTCAGCGGTCCAACAATTGGTATCGAGCTATTGTTGATTGGAAGTGGTGTAATTTCTAATTTGAGGGGTGTTGGTGATTCTGAGAGAAGCGGATTCACGAAGACAAACAGAGGATGGCGTCAACCAGTAAATCAGTCAAAGTGGGAAAATTCGAGATTGAAAAGTTCAATGGGAAGAACGATTTTTCTTATTGGAGGATGCAGATGAAAAACTTTCTAATTTCGCAAAAATTGCACAAGACTTTGGATGGAAAGGAGAAGAAGAACAAGGATATGTCTGATGAGGATTGGGAGGAGTTGGATCTGGAAGCACGGGCGTCGATTATCCTATGCCTCGAGAGGGATGTAGCTTTCTTGGTAGATGGAGAGGAAACGGCTGCGGGCGTGTGGAAGAAGTTAGAGGGTACCTTCATGACGAAGAGTCTAACTAACCGGATCTACTTAAAATCCAAATTGTATACTTGCAAGATGGAGGAGGGCTCATCAATCCGGGAACACATCAACAAGTTTGATAGGATCATATCAGATTTGAAAGACATAGATGTTAAAGTAGGAGGC
Source organism: Asparagus setaceus (assembly GCA_012295165.1). Classification (NCBI taxonomy): domain Eukaryota; kingdom Viridiplantae; phylum Streptophyta; class Magnoliopsida; order Asparagales; family Asparagaceae; genus Asparagus; species Asparagus setaceus. Next base: position 4,740,321 of record CM022706.1, read on the forward strand.
GAGGATCGAGCTTCTACTACTGTCTCTGCCGAAGTCTTATGAGAACACAGTGCAAACACCGAGGCTTGTGGGAGAAAATCTGAAGATGGATGAGACTAGAACGGCACTTCTAGCGGACGATCTTGGAAGATTGCAACTAGTGACATAGCCTTGGCGATAACAGGAACAAGCGAGGATTGTTTGCAAGAGGAAGGAGCAATGAGCGAGGAAAAGGCAAGGGAGGAAAGTCTAGATCTAAATCAAGACCTCTTGCGGAAAAGGATGTTTCAAGTCGCGGTGAAGCTGGGCATTTCAAAGTCGGTGTCAAATAAGAGAGTAGGTGGAAAGAAGAACAACAACAAGGCCGAGAGGAGAGAGGGCAAGGAAGAAGCGAGCTACGTTTGAGAGGAAGGGCGATAAGGAATGCTATGTCGTCCGCGGGTGGCGAGGAGATCTCGGGAAGTGGATACTTGATTCGGTTGCTCTTACCATATGTGTCCAAATAGGAAGTGGTTTACTACCTCGAGAGGCATTGATGGTGGAAGCTGTATTGATGGGGAATAACCATGCTTGTAAAGCAGTGGGGCTAGGTAATATCAAAATCAAGATGCATGATGGAGTGGTTCGAACCTTGGCGGATGTGAGGCATGTTCCCGACTTGCGGAAGAATCTTATCTCAGTTGGTGCTTTGGACTCCGGTGGTTGCGGGATTGTGGCGGAAAGCGGAGTGAAGAAGGTTGTTCGTGGTTCCTTAGTAGTGATGAAGGGTGTTCGTCACGGTAATCTATATACTCTCTCGAATGCAGCGGTGGCAGGAGATCGGCGGTTGGAAGCTGAAGGAAGTGGTGGAGACCCATGTGAGCACACACGGTTATGGCATAGGCGGCTTGGGCATATGTCGAGAAGGGTCTAGTTCGCTTGGTAAAGAGGGTCTGGCGAAGAATCTGAAGGAACCTAGCATGGATTTTTGCGAGGATTGTGTGTATGGAAAGTCACACGGGGTCAAGTTCTGAGCGACAAGTCTAAGAGCAGAGGGATACTAGATTATGTGCACACGGATGTTTGGGGTCCGCTCGGACAACTTCAAGGGTGGTTCAGGTATTATGTCTCGTTTATTGATGATTATTCTAGGTATGCTTGGATTTATTTTACGAAGCACAAGAATGAGGTGTTGAGACATTCAAGAAGTGGAGAACAATGGTTGAGAACAGACGGAAAGAAATTGAAGGCGAGATCGATAGCAGTCTGAGTATCTGAGATGGTGCTTTCAAGGAGTTCGTGATCGAGGAGAATTGTTCGACAGACCGATCCGAGTCTACACCACAGCGAGAATGGGGTCGCGGAGAGATCGAACCAACACCGCGAAAAGGCGTGAGTATGCGATCTTATGCGAGGATTGGGCAACGAATGGTGGGCGGCGGTGGCTCTGACTTGTTACATTGTGAACCGTTCACCACATTCGACATTGGATGGTGATACACCCTATAGGGTGTGGTCGAGAACATCACGATTATGATAGGCTCGGAATTTTTGGATGTACCGCCTACTATCCGTCAACGAGGGAAAGCTTGGCGAGGGCCAAGAAGGCAATATTCTTGGGATATGCAAAGGCGTAAAGGCTATCGCCTTTGGTGTCTGGAAGATTCAAAGTTCGTGGTCGGCGGGGATGTTACCTTTGATGAGAAATCCATGATTGCTAGGGGTCCAAGGATGATGGTGTTATGGTGGTGAGACTTCTAAGTCTCGGGTTATTGAAATAGAACCTAAAGACCAACTAGGTTCTAATCGTGCTCAAGTGGGAAGTCGGTAGATGATGAGCTTGGCGGGGAGGAGGTTCAGCGAGGAAAATACAGGCACTACAACAACAGCGGCTCGTGGATAATTTGGCTTCCACTAGGCCAAAGCGAGCATACAAGCAGTAATCGAAGTCGGGGCTGATCAACCCCTAAAGCACTATGGGTAGGCTAATATGGTTGAATCGCACTCTCGGTGGAGGAGGGCGAGCGGTCTCCTTCAAGGAAGCTATTCGGGACAAGGATAGTGAGAGTTGGTTGGCTGCGATGGAGGAAGAGATGGAATCTCTTGGAAGAATCATACATGGGAGGTGGTCCCATTGCAGTAGGAAGAAAAGCTATTGGTTGTAAGTGGGTGTATAAAAGAAAGGAAGATCTTTGAGCTCGGTGGTGTAAGATACAAGGCGAGGCTAGTGGCTAAGGGTTTTGCCTGAGAAAGAGGGTGTGGATTACAATGAGATATTTTCTCCGGTGGTGAAACACACTTCTATTCGGTGCTATTGAGTATTGTTGCTCATGGTGATTTTGAGTGGATCAACTCGATGTTAAAACGACCTTCTTGCACGGAGACTTGGATGAAGAGATCTACATGCATCAACCCGAGGGCTACAAGGTTGAGGATAAGGAGAATCATGTGTGTCGTTTGAGGAAGTCCTTGTATGGATTAAAGCAATCTCCGGCGATGGTACAAGCGATTTGACTCCTTCATCTTTGAAGCATGGGTTTTCGGCGATCATGATTGTTGTGTTTACATTCGGAAGCTTCGCGGAGGTAATTTTATCTATCTTCTTTTGTATGTGGATGACATGCTTATTGCTTCTAAGAGCAGGGTGGAGATAGATAGGTTGAAATCTCAACTTGGTGAAGAGTTGAGATGAAGGACATGGGTCTTTGCTAGGAAAATCTGGGTATGGAGATTAGAAGAGAGCGGGCGAATCGGCGATTGTTCTTGAGTCAGAAGGGCTACATAGAGCGGGTGATCGCGAGGTTCGGGATGCAAAGTGCTAAGTCGGTGGTGACTCCATTGGCTCCACACTTTAGGCTTCGGTAATCAATCTCCCACTGTGGAAGAGAAGGCACATGGAGCGTGTTCCCTATGCTAGTGCGGTTGGCGGTTTAATGTATGCAATGGTGTGTACGCCCGAGATATTTCCTGGCGGTTAGTGTGGTCGATGGATTCATGGCGAATCCGGAAAGGCGACCGGGAAGCGGTGAAGTGGGTCCTCAGTACTTAAAGGGTACAGTTGATCACAGTGCGTGTTTTGGTGGAGAAACATGTCGATTGGCGGGTTTGTGGACTCGATTATGCGGCGATCTAGATAGGCGGCGATCTACTACTGGTTATGTATTTAAGATACATGGAGCTCCGGTTAGTTGGCGATCGATGTTACGAGCTCTGATGGCACTTTCTACTCTGAGAGTACATGGCCATGGCGAGAGAGTGAAGGAAGCATTGTGGTTGTGGGGTCTTCTAGGCGATTTGGGGATTGGCGAGCGTGAACTTGTGGTGTGGCGGTCGAGTGCAATTCACTTGGCGAAGAATCAGTTCATCATGCTCGTACCAAGCATATTGATGTCGGTATCATTTTGTGCGGGATGTCATAGAGGAGGTGATATTTCTCTCATGAAGGTGCACACGAATGAGAATCCATGGACATGTTAACCAAGGTGGTCACGGTAGTAAGTTTAAGCATTGCTTAGACTTGCTTCATATCGACTCTTGTTGATTTGCCCAAGAGGGCATGGCCCTTGGTAATGGGTAAGGTGGAGATGATTTGAGGTGAACTACGGTGAGCTTGATCCGGTGGAGAATGCGTGGCGTCAGCGGTGTAGTGGCCTTGTTGGATTGGCTGGATTGGTGATGGTGATCTCTAGATGTTCTTGGTGTTCTTGGTGTTCGTCCAAAATTTGAGGTGAATCAAATGATGTGCGAGGTGGAGAATTGTAGAACATGCACAAAACATGCACAAACAGTTTTTCGGGTTGATGAGTCGACTACTAGGCATTGTAGTCGACTACTAGGCATTGTAGTCGACTAATATGAGTTGTAGTCGACTACTAGGCATTGTAGTCGACTAATATGAGTTGTAGTCGACTACTAGGCATTGTAGTCGACTAATATGAGTTGTAGTCGACTAATATGAGTTGTAGTCGACTACTAGGCATTGTAGTCGACTAATCGTATTGTAGTCGACTAATCTGATGCATTAGTCGACTAATATGAGTTGTAGTCGACTAATCGTATTGTAGTCGACTACTAGGCATTGTAGTCGACTAATCGTATTGTAGTCGACTAATATGAGTTGTAGTCGACTAATATGAGTTGTAGTCGACTACTAGGCATTGTAGTCGACTAATATGAGTTGTAGTCGACTAATCGTATTGTAGTCGACTAATATGAGTTGTAGTCGACTAATCGTATTGTAGTCGACTACTAGGCATTGTAGTCGACTAATATGAGTTGTAGTCGACTAATCGTATTGTAGTCGACTAATCGTATTGTAGTCGACTACTAGGCATTGTAGTCGACTACTAGGCATTGTAGTCGACTACTAGGCATTGTAGTCGACTACTAGGCATTGTAGTCGACTACTAGGCATTGTAGTCGACTAATCGTATTGTAGTCGACTAATCGTATTGTAGTCGACTAATCTGATGCATTAGTCGACTAATATGAGTTGTAGTCGACTACTAGGCATTGTAGTCGACTAATCGTATTGTAGTCGACTAATCTGATGCATTAGTCGACTAATATGAGTTGTAGTCGACTAATCGTATTGTAGTCGACTAATCGTATTGTAGTCGACTAATATGAGTTGTAGTCGACTACTAGGCATTGTAGTCGACTAATCGTATTGTAGTCGACTAATATGAGTTGTAGTCGACTACTAGGCATTGTAGTCGACTACTAGGCATTGTAGTCGACTACTAGGCATTGTAGTCGACTACTAGGCATTGTAGTCGACTAATCGTATTGTAGTCGACTAATCGTATTGTAGTCGACTAATCTGATGCATTAGTCGACTAATATGAGTTGTAGTCGACTACTAGGCATTGTAGTCGACTAATCTGATGCATTAGTCGACTAATATGAGTTGTAGTCGACTAATATGAGTTGTAGTCGACTAATATGAGTTGTAGTCGACTAATCTGATGCATTAGTCGACTAATATGAGTTGTAGTCGACTAATCTGATGCATTAGTCGACTAATATGAGTTGTAGTCGACTAATCGTATTGTAGTCGACTAATCGTATTGTAGTCGACTAATATGAGTTGTAGTCGACTAATATGAGTTGTAGTCGACTAATATGAGTTGTAGTCGACTAATCTGATGCATTAGTCGACTAATATGAGTTGTAGTCGACTACTAGGCATTGTAGTCGACTACTAGGCATTGTAGTCGACTACTAGGCATTGTAGTCGACTAATCGTATTGTAGTCGACTACTAGGCATTGTAGTCGACTAATCGTATTGTAGTCGACTAATCGTATTGTAGTCGACTAATCTGATGCATTAGTCGACTAATATGAGTTGTAGTCGACTAATCTGATGCATTAGTCGACTAATATGAGTTGTAGTCGACTAATATGAGTTGTAGTCGACTAATCGTATTGTAGTCGACTACTAGGCATTGTAGTCGACTAATATGAGTTGTAGTCGACTACTAGGCATTGTAGTCGACTACTAGGCATTGTAGTCGACTAATATGAGTTGTAGTCGACTAATCGTATTGTAGTCGACTAATCGTATTGTAGTCGACTAATCTGATGCATTAGTCGACTAATATGAGTTGTAGTCGACTAATCTGATGCATTAGTCGACTAATATGAGTTGTAGTCGACTAATCGTATTGTAGTCGACTAATCGTATTGTAGTCGACTACTAGGCATTGTAGTCGACTACTAGGCATTGTAGTCGACTAATCGTATTGTAGTCGACTAATCTGATGCATTAGTCGACTAATATGAGTTGTAGTCGACTAATATGAGTTGTAGTCGACTACTAGGCATTGTAGTCGACTAATATGAGTTGTAGTCGACTACTAGGCATTGTAGTCGACTACTAGGCATTGTAGTCGACTACTAGGCATTGTAGTCGACTACTAGGCATTGTAGTCGACTAATCGTATTGTAGTCGACTACTAGGCATTGTAGTCGACTAATCGTATTGTAGTCGACTACTAGGCATTGTAGTCGACTACTAGGCATTGTAGTCGACTACTAGGCATTGTAGTCGACTACTAGGCATTGTAGTCGACTAATCGTATTGTAGTCGACTAATCGTATTGTAGTCGACTAATCGTATTGTAGTCGACTAATCGTATTGTAGTCGACTACTAGGCATTGTAGTCGACTAATATGAGTTGTAGTCGACTAATCTGATGCATTAGTCGACTAATATGAGTTGTAGTCGACTAATATGAGTTGTAGTCGACTAATCTGATGCATTAGTCGACTAATATGAGTTGTAGTCGACTACTAGGCATTGTAGTCGACTAATCGTATTGTAGTCGACTACTAGGCATTGTAGTCGACTAATCTGATGCAAAGTGCTAAGTCGGTGGTGACTCCATTGGCTCCACACTTTAGGCTTCGGTAATCAATCTCCCACTGTGTGGAAGAAGCACATGGAGCGTGTTCCCTATGCTAGTGCGGTTGGCGGTTTAATGTATGCAATGGTGTGTACATGAGATATTTCCTGGCGGTTAGTGTGGTCAATAGATTCATGGCGAATCAGGAAAGGCGCCGGGAAGCGGTGAAGTGGGTCCTCAGTACTTAAAGGGTACAGTTGATCACAGTGCGTGTTTTGGTGGAGAAACATGTCGATTAGCGGGTTTGTGGACTCGATTATGCGGCGATCTAGATAGGCGGCGATCTACTCTGGTTATGTATTTAAGATACATGGAGCTCCGGTTAGTTGGCGTCGATGTTACGAGCTCTGATGGCACTTTCTACTCTGAGAGTACATGGCCATGGCGAGGGAGTGAAGGAAGCATTGTGGTTGTGGGGTCTTCTAGGCGATTTGGGGATTGGCGGAAGCGTGAACTTGTGGTGTGGCGGTCGAGTGCAATTCACTTGGCGAAGAATCAGGTTCATCATGCTCGTACCAAGCATATTGATGTCGGTATCATTTTGTGCGGGATGTCATAGAGAGGTGATATCTCTCTCATGAAGGTGCACACGAATGAGAATCCATGGACATGTTAACCAAGGTGGTCACGGTAGTAAGTTTAAGCATTGCTTAGACTTGCTTCATATCGACTCTTGTTGATTTGCCCAAGAGGGCATGGCCCTTGGTGTAATGGGTAAGGAGGAAATGATTTGAGGTGAACTACGGTGAGCTTGATCCCGTGGAGATGCGTGAAGCGTCAGCGGTGTAGTGGCAGCATTTGGATTGGCTGGATTGGTGATGGTGATCTCTAGATGTTCTTGGTGTTCTTGGTGTTCGTCCAAAATTTGAGGTGAATCAAATGATGTGCGAGGTGGAGAATTGTAGAACATGCACAAAACATGCACAAACAGTTTTCGAGGTTCATGAGTCGACTACTAGGCATTGTAGTCGACTAATCGTATTGTAGTCGACTAATATGAGTTGTAGTCGACTAATATGAGTTGTAGTCGACTAATCGTATTGTAGTCGACTAATATGAGTTGTAGTCGACTAATCGTATTGTAGTCGACTAATATGAGTTGTAGTCGACTAATATGAGTTGTAGTCGACTAATATGAGTTGTAGTCGACTAATCGTATTGTAGTCGACTAATCTGATGCATTAGTCGACTAATATGAGTTGTAGTCGACTAATGCAGGCGGTCAAAACGGGTCTAATTAGGAATTGGTTTTAAACTCAATTCGTTTAGAGGCTATTAATAACCCTAACGATTGTTAGGGTAAGTTTCAAGCACGTTTTGGAGCGACCTTTGAGAGAGTTTGGTGCATCTTTGGAGAGGAGATCTTTTGAGAGATTGAGAGGTTTGTTTTTAGGGTTTCTTTGTGAGAACTTGTAATCCTAATTTGTATTCTCTCTTTCTATTAGTGAAAATCCCCCCTCCTTACCCCGTGGACGTAGGCAAATTGCCGAACCACGTAAATCTCGTGTCTTTACTCTTTTATTGTGTTTTGCTATCGTTTGTGCGCGGTCCGCGCGCCCAACAACGTGTAAAAAAAACAACTATCATAAACAATCTTACAAAAAACGATGAAACTTTAAGGTATTAAAGTGACCCTTTTTACATAAAATTTATAATAATTAAGTTTAAATGTTTATGGCACATGCATTGCACATGCAATAATGCTAATATTTTTTAAGTAACTATCTTATCTACATAAAACAAAAAAACTAGAAACCGGTGAACACAATGGAGGATTTTGATTTTCTCCACTATGCAAAAGCAGTGGAGAGACCATTACGTTATTAGAACCGTTGATTGCTTACTTGATGTTTATGATTTATTTTTGAGTACAAATTAGGTATGAGTTTAATACATGGAGCTATAAAAAGTAATGGTCTCTTCACTACTTTTTTATAGTGGAGAGGAGCCAAATTCGATTTTACTTCTCTTACAAAATCCAGTAAATATTAAAAATTCTTACAAAGCGAGCAATAAAATGTTCGACCCCTACAAAGTCCGGTCATAGGGGGTGTTTGAACTTAAAGTAGATTTGAATCTCAAAATTTTCAAGCGTAAAAGTAGATTCACGTCGATGTCACCATGTAAATGGAAATAGGGTGTTTGTTACAAAAAATATTCTCAAGATCAGCAAAGTAAAAATAATGTGATAATGTTACTTTACTATTTATTTTAAATTCATATTCCACTTAATGATATCTCAATATATTAAATATTTTAATTAATAATGATATTCACCTTTTCTTTTTCTGCATGTTTTTGAGGACTTTTGTAGGCAAAATAAAGTACACATTAGATGTGATGCAGATTTTTTCCTTTTCATTTCAATTTTAATTTTAAATCAAACACTAAAAAATGTAAATATTTACACTTTAAGTTTTACTTTCATGCATACAAATATCCACAAAGGCCATAAAAGAAAAAGAAAAAGAAATTATAACAAATTGTGTACATGAAGAATTTAATTACAAAATCTATTACTATTATTTAAGAAAGCCACATTTTTGGTTCTACCCTATGTATGTTAAGATTTCACAAAAGTTTAACATTTGTCCTGAACAATTTATTGTCTATTAAAACCAATTATAAGGATAAAATCAGAAAGATCTAAAATACCCAAACTATCCTCCACTACTTGGTTGGTTTCTCCACTCTCCTGTAGTGTCTACTAGTAAGATATTTTATATTATTTTTAATAGTTTTCTAAAATCTATTCATATTAATTAGTATTGATTATTAAGATGTTAATTTTTTTTTCATACGAGTTTACTATAAGGCTTTATTTGGGAGTTTACTAAGGAAGAGACGGAAAGTTAAATAATGGAAAGGAAAGGTAAGAAATGAAAGTGAAAAGATAAAATGTTGTTTGGGAGTTTAAAAAGAGGAACGGAAGTAAATTTATTTTACATTGTTTGGGAGTTCTAATAAAGAGGAGGAAAGTGAAGTGAATATATACAAAGTTACATAAATACCCTTACATATTGGATGAGAGTATATCTTAGCCATTGATTTTAATGTCATAAGGGTATAATTGTTTCATCACATTATAAAATTTTACATTGGTTTCCATTCCATCATCTACCCCAAATTGAAGGGGAGAAAAATAGAAGGAAATTTAACCTTCCATTCTATCCTCTAACCCCTCAAAAAAACTCCCAAACAGGATAAAATTAAAATTTCACTTTTATCTTCCTATCCATTAACCCCCATCCCCCCATCCAAAAAAGGTTTAAGGTGCGTGCTCCAAGTAAATAGTCAAAGATAAAAGAGAGCATAAAATGACCCTCCCCATGAAGTCCAGGTCCTATCAGAACCTCTCGCGCCGTGCGGAGGTTCTGATCCGCTTACTTGGAGAATAGGGGGGCAGTTTAGTAAACTGCGCCTCCATCTGCGGCCTATCAGGATTTGTAGTTCTCCCCGTGGCCATGGACCCCATCAATTATAATCCATGGATTAGTAAATTGCACATGATACCATCGACCCGCGTTCTGAACTCACCCGTAATCGTATACACGCCTCTCTTCTCTCTTCCCTCAATCCAAAAAAATCCTCTCTCCTCCGAATCCACCAATTTACCTCAATATCTTCCCGTAATACCCCTCTCTCAATTCCCATAACATCCCTTCAGCAGCTCCGGCGCGAAAAATACCTCGGCGTTCTCAGTTGCCGGTGATGGAGCCAGCGATGCCTGATTCAAGATCCGAAACCGACGAAGAAGAGGAAGCTCCGATGTCCGACCCTGAGCCTGGTCCTAGGGTTTTACCGGAGGAATTGTCAAAGAACGTCGAGTTCTTGGAGTGCGAGTCGTCGGCCGAGGGCGGATCCTGCAGCGTTTACTTGGTTGGAACTGCTCACGTTTCTAATGTAAGCAATCCTTGATCTTAAATTAGGGTTAGGGTTTATCATGTATTTGAAATCTGCTCAGGTTCTTGATTTTGTGTCGGTTTTGAAGCGAATTGAGGTTGACGTAACTTCGCTGCGAACATTTTACTGGATTTTGAATCTGATTTCAGTAACTCTGTAAATTGTTCATGTTTCTTGATGTGCGATTTGTTTAAAGAATTGATTTTTATTTTCTTTGAAAGTGAGGCAAAATGTGGTTTTGTGTTTTTAAGTTTGGTATTTACTAACCTTTCTCTGTTCCATGCGAGGTAGTCTAGGTGCACTCATGCTTTACTCCATTTCTTTTTTTCTTCTTTGTTGTTCAAGGAGTGAAATTTTAGTTGCTAGATATAGAAGCCAGTCGCTAATGTCTTGTTTTTTCTGGCGGATTATCCATTCGTGACATAGAACATCCAGTTTGCCATTTTTGCGATGAACCCACTTTTGATTTGGATTAGCAATATTTTTAATCTTCTTCATACAAGCTTTGAAGGAGTTTTGTAAAAGGATTATACAACCAACCAATCCATATGGCACTAATAAGTCAGTTTACAGAAATGAAAACGGGTAGTGTGGGTACTTAGTGATTACAGCGATCTTCAATCGTGAATAAGGTGAGAGAATTCCTAAGAGAGTTTGGCCATGTGCTGCAGATACATTGATTGTACCAGTTAGGAGGATTGGTTAAGAAAATCGCTAGCATAAAGGGTATACCAAAATGTACATCGGTTTCAAGCGGAGAAAGATGTGAGTGTTAGTTCCATAAGGAAACTAAACGTTGAGAGGGGGAAAAACAAAACAAAAATAAAAAGAGAAAGAAAAAAGAAAAAAAGATTTATCTGGCAGGTCTAAAATTTTGCATTAATAATTTGTTATTATTGCTGTTTCAAGGTTGTAATTAGTTCTATCTGTCTATTTACATATTGACTATGTGGAGTTTTATAGATATTTGGGTTCTCTACCTCAAAAAACTAGCTTTTTGGGGCGAGTTCTCCTATGTCTCTAACATTTTCTTTTCTTCTTTTTTAACTTCATTTACTATGCATGCACTGAAATCACTAAAAGTGCAATGAAGTATATAGTTTTTCTTTTAATTTATTTCTAACACATCCATAAGAAAGTTATTATTAACTCGTCATTGGATACTGATATGTGGAGTTGCAGTTGGTTGCTCTAAAACTAGTTACAATTTCCTATAGTTTTCTAGCCTTTCTTTGATCTAGCATTTTTTAGGGTTACGTCAAAATGTAATTTTTTTTACTCAAAGTAAAGGTTTCAAAAAGCTTAACTAGCCATCCTGCTCCCAGTTCTGAAAGAAAGCTGAAGGTTTTTATTCCTAGAGTACTGGGGTCAGGGAAAGGGAGGGCACTCAAGCTTCTTTTATATTTGCTTTCTTTTCTTGGATTTCCACAGACGATTGCTTTGATTAATTTTAAGCCTTTCTGAGTTAGTTTAGGAATTCGGTACATGCTACCCATTATATATTTGACCATCTTTATTGTAGGTTTTGATGTATTATCAGAGTTATCATGTATAATGTGCATCTGTTTCTAGAACCTATTCTGATACTTCCAGACTTCCATCCATGGCATCATATCTTATTCCCTCTATAAAAGTGTCATGGAGGCTGACCTGTCTTAATTAAGTGTAATTAGTTAGCTTTGCTTTCTTTCTCTTTTGCTTCCTATTGAAGCATCAATTATTGTTTGGAGCTGGTTAGATTTCCAAGTTTCAGATTTTATTTGCTTTACTGCATTCATCTCTCAGATTGCACGCCTTCTTAGTGACATCTCATAGCCGTTGTATACTACTCTATAGGGAGATGGTTGTGCATGATTTCATTATTCTATGCGCGGAATACGTGCTCAAACTGATGGAGATATTCCATTAGATTTTGAGAATTGAGAAAATTATTACAGAAAGAATTTAGAAGGTCATGTCTTCTACAATTAAATTGAGGAAAATTGTTATATAATAATAAATAAGCATCTATGTTGTTATTTTAAATTTATAATTTTTTAATAAATAGGGTAAAGACCAAAATGCCATGGATTAAGGTAGCAAAAGACAGTATATCTGCAACTTTGATGGGGTCTGCCACATTAACATAACTTTTATAAAAATAGGATTTTGCACCAAAAAATGTAGGTTGAAGTTGTCTTGCTGTATTATGATTGTGAAAAATGGGGTTGTGTTTTTGGATTCCATTTGAGTGTGAGTTGTTTTCGCAGTTTCCAAGTGAATAGTTTGCAATATTTCCTGGCTTTGCGATACTATGTCTCTAAGAAAATTGAAAACTTGCTTTTTTGGTGTTATTGCAGGAATCTTGCAAAGAAGTTCAGGCTATAATCAGTTACTTGAAACCTCAGGTGCTTTCCTTTTAAACACAGTACATCAATTTATTGACTGATGGATCATTTAGCAGGATTGTTGCCTGCTATAGTAATCTCTAGTTACTCTTCAAGTCTGTGAGACTAACCTGCATTTCTTGCTGGTAATTGTTAAATTTAGGTTGTTTTCTTGGAGTTGTGCCCAAGCCGAGTTTCTATTTTGAACCCACAAACTCTTCAGGTATTCTAGCAATTTCTATAGTAAAGCATATAATAATGTTACACATAAAATTGCAAATTAAGCCTCTGGTAATGGAATTGATAGTGGAATTAATCATAATTTCCATTCCCATTATTTTCCCCCTACTTGTGATGACCAAAGACCGTACAGGATCAAGAAAACATGCAAATAATATCCTCTATTGTAAAGCTAGTGCATTGTCTGATTATTCTTCACATATTGTAGGAATATATATTATATGTATATCTGTATGTGCGTGCGTGCATCCATCTGCGTGTCTATGTGTGTGTGTCTCTGTGCACACGCATCTGGGGATTTCTGAGCTTAGCACCCCAATCTGGGAATTTCAGAGCTTAGCACCCCAATCTTTGCAAATTGTCACTTGTCATATTTGTTTGTCATCTCATCACTGATGCTGGATTTTCCCCTCAAATGTTTGTAGCAGCTAAAGGGTATTGCCTAACGGAGTACAAATGTTCCATTTCTTATTCTTCTTAGGCTTCTCTGTTAAAATTGCAACTCTGGAGTCCCATTCCGTATCTCTTTTTTCCCCTTATTCACATTCTTCAGCTTTTATAGCTCCCATGAAACTGTAATAACTCTGCTGAACAATGAAACGCCATCCTCTTCATGTACATGAAGTTACGAACATGCAACCTTTAATTCTTAAAAGTAAGACACATGCACATGGGGGCATGAAAACATGATAGCAGACTATATATAGATAATAAAAGGAGGGTACATGTAGGGGAATGGGTTGGGAAGGAGAAAGGACTGTTTTGACTGGTTTTGCTATTGGCTTGTTGTTTCAGAAGTGTTTAGTGGCTGTTTGGGCTGCTGTTCTGCAGTTTGCTGCTGCTGCAGGAAAACCAGAGGGGATGTGACTGGCAGCTGCAGAAGAGCGAGGGAGCAGGGGGCTGTTGGGCTATTGGATTTGGGGAGAGAAAAGAAAGAGCAGCGGCAGTTTGAGGAAAAGAAAAAAAAAATGAGAAGTTTAGAGAATCACACCCTAACAGAAAAAGAAAAGGAATCACACCTTCAAGGGGTAGGATTTGGCCTCACACTAATATGCAACTCACAGGCATTTAATTATTGATTTTCATTTTGAAATCAAAATCATCTGAATATTACAAGGTATATTTATAGATTACACACTCAAAGTGAAATTTCAAATCTTATCCCTAAATTCAGAAAGAGTCAAATTCAAATTTCAAATCTAATAGCTAATCCTAAATTCAAATCAAATATCTAATTCTTCAAATCTCCAATCTAAACTCATAATCAAGTATCTCATCTAAACTAGTTTCTCCAACTATAAATGAAAGAGAGAAAAAGTTGACTTAATCTACATTCTCAAAAGTTGTCCTGCATCAAATATATGCATATGCACATAGGCTTGTTAGCAAGTTTTTAAATATCGGATATCGGGGAAATATCGGATTGCCAAAATTCATATCGGATTGCGGATATCGGGGATATGTGGTAAATATCAGAATGCTATAACATATATTTTCATATATAGTATAATGCACTAAAATGTATATAATATAATGCACTAAAATGTAATCTCTACATACTTACGAAAATCTAAGCATATAAAATGTAAAAATATATGTTTAGGATCACTAATCAGCCTTGTAAAATAAACAAAAGTACAAATCAACGTTGCAACATTTGGTCTGATTTTTTTAGGCCAAAATGTCATTTGATATAATAGGAAAATTATGATATGTCGCCCAAAAATTGCCAAACACGGTATATTGTTTTGCGACAAGCCATATAAAAGCATATATCGGCCAACATATTAGCTGATATATCAGTCATATAGGGGATATATCGCCCAATATACTCAAAAAGCGGTAAAGGATGTTAAGAGACCATATCGATTGCGACAAGCCATATAAAAGCATATATCGGCCAACATATTAGGCGATATATCAGTCATATAGGGATATATCGCCCAATATACTCAAAAGCGGTAAAGGATGTTAAGAGACCATATCGATTGCGACAAGCCATATAAAAGCATATATCGGCCAACATATTAGGCGATATATCAGTCATATAGGGATATATCGCCCAATATACTCAAAAGCGGTAAAGGATGTTAAGAGACCATATCGATTGCGACAAGCCATATAAAAGCATATATCGGCCAACATATTAGGCGATATATCAGTCATATAGGGATATATCGCCCAATATACTCAAAAGCGGTAAAGGATGTTAAGAGACCATATCGATTGCGACAAGCCATATAAAAGCATATATCGGCCAACATATTAGGCGATATATCAGTCATATAGGGATATATCGCCCAATATACTCAAAAGCGGTAAAGGATGTTAAGAGACCATATCGATTGCGACAAGCCATATAAAAGCATATATCGGCCAACATATTAGGCGATATATCAGTCATATAGGGATATATCGCCCAATATACTCAAAAGCGGTAAAGGATGTTAAGAGACCATATCGATTGCGACAAGCCATATAAAAGCATATATCGGCCAACATATTAGGCGATATATCAGTCATATAGGGATATATCGCCCAATATACTCAAAAGCGGTAAAGGATGTTAAGAGACCATATCGATTGCGACAAGCCATATAAAAGCATATATCGGCCAACATATTAGGCGATATATCAGTCATATAGGGATATATCGCCCAATATACTCAAAAGCGGTAAAGGATGTTAAGAGACCATATCGATTGCGACAAGCCATATAAAAGCATATATCGGCCAACATATTAGGCGATATATCAGTCATATAGGGATATATCGCCCAATATACTCAAAAGCGGTAAAGGATGTTAAGAGACCATATCGATTGCGACAAGCCATATAAAAGCATATATCGGCCAACATATTAGGCGATATATCAGTCATATAGGGATATATCGCCCAATATACTCAAAAGCGGTAAAGGATGTTAAGAGACCATATCGATTGCGACAAGCCATATAAAAGCATATATCGGCCAACATATTAGGCGATATATCAGTCATATAGGGATATATCGCCCAATATACTCAAAAGCGGTAAAGGATGTTAAGAGACCATATCGATTGCGACAAGCCATATAAAAGCATATATCGGCCAACATATTAGGCGATATATCAGTCATATAGGGATATATCGCCCAATATACTCAAAAGCGGTAAAGGATGTTAAGAGACCATATCGATTGCGACAAGCCATATAAAAGCATATATCGGCCAACATATTAGGCGATATATCAGTCATATAGGGATATATCGCCCAATATACTCAAAAGCGGTAAAGGATGTTAAGAGACCATATCGATTGCGACAAGCCATATAAAAGCATATATCGGCCAACATATTAGGCGATATATCAGTCATATAGGGATATATCGCCCAATATACTCAAAAGCGGTAAAGGATGTTAAGAGACCATATCGATTGCGACAAGCCATATAAAAGCATATATCGGCCAACATATTAGGCGATATATCAGTCATATAGGGATATATCGCCCAATATACTCAAAAGCGGTAAAGGATGTTAAGAGACCATATCGATTGCGACAAGCCATATAAAAGCATATATCGGCCAACATATTAGGCGATATATCAGTCATATAGGGATATATCGCCCAATATACTCAAAAGCGGTAAAGGATGTTAAGAGACCATATCGATTGCGACAAGCCATATAAAAGCATATATCGGCCAACATATTAGGCGATATATCAGTCATATAGGGATATATCGCCCAATATACTCAAAAGCGGTAAAGGATGTTAAGAGACCATATCGATTGCGACAAGCCATATAAAAGCATATATCGGCCAACATATTAGGCGATATATCAGTCATATAGGGATATATCGCCCAATATACTCAAAAGCGGTAAAGGATGTTAAGAGACCATATCGATTGCGACAAGCCATATAAAAGCATATATCGGCCAACATATTAGGCGATATATCAGTCATATAGGGATATATCGCCCAATATACTCAAAAGCGGTAAAGGATGTTAAGAGACCATATCGATTGCGACAAGCCATATAAAAGCATATATCGGCCAACATATTAGGCGATATATCAGTCATATAGGGATATATCGCCCAATATACTCAAAAGCGGTAAAGGATGTTAAGAGACCATATCGATTGCGACAAGCCATATAAAAGCATATATCGGCCAACATATTAGGCGATATATCAGTCATATAGGGATATATCGCCCAATATACTCAAAAGCGGTAAAGGATGTTAAGAGACCATATCGATTGCGACAAGCTTTCTATGCTTATTTTTCCAACCACTATTCTTAATGTTCGCAATCCTTTTGGAGTTAATATATTCTTGTGGGTTTTTTTTAGGTTGCGGACAAGCTAGAAACATTCCCTGGTACTGAGTTCCGTGTGGCATTTGAGGAAGCCAGGAGTTATGGAGCCAAGGTTATACTTGGGGATCGTCCTCTTCAAGTACAGTGCTTGAACCTATTATATTAGTTTATGATTGAGTCAACCTCGCTCTTGAATTGATATAAATTGTTGTATACCATTCTTTTTATTTTTCCTCTGCTAGGGCTAAGGTTGCACTGGCATAGTGTTTTATTATGAGAGTGGAGGTTAATTGAAAATGATGGTATGAGTTTTCTTGTACCCAACTCATCTTTTCATCCACATTCAATTGCTGGTGTGACTACATTACCACATGTATGCATCTTACAAATGAAGCATTAGAACAGTCCCTTTTATGCACTAGAAGCGAGCTTCAAATTATATGTAGTCTGCCTTTGTCCTGACTTTAAGATTTATATTGCTTATATGTATAGCTGGCTGCTTGCAAATATTTGGTCTTAGAAGAGGTCTTATGTCATCATCTAAGCCTTCTTCCCATCATAATGGGTTTGGTTCTCGACCAAGTGGCTCCATGAAAGAGAACATGACTTTATGGCGGCTATAAACCTTATACCGACTTGTAAATTGGTCTCATGTCCTTGTGCTTGCCACAAGTCTAAGAAGGCAGTAATCTAGTAGGAATACTGTACTGGTCATGCAGTTTAACTTAGTGCAAAGAAAGCACCACTTTTAGACAAGGAAAGGTCTAGAAGAAGTATCAAATATTTTCTATAGGGAATTGCATTCAACTTTAAGGCATGAATGAGGCCAAATATAGATCATGCATGCAATTATTATTGTCTTTTCCGTTATATGATTTATTTTAAACTCCTCTTAGTAAATGTTTTTCTTTTTCGCTTCAAGATCTCTTGGGAGTATGCGGGCTGAAATTTTGTGCATACTTTGATCCTTGCTTTTATTGTCTGCATTCTTGAACTGCTATTGTAATTCACCCGCTTATTGATATAGCTTCTCTGCTTCTCAAGCCAATCCATTTATATCCAATATGCAAAATCAAATGAGGTTTAGCTTTGTCCAGTGTCATGTTTTACTCAATTCATGACTCTTTTTGTGCAATTGATTATTCTTAATTGTAATAGATCACATTACGAAGAACATGGGGGAAAATGTCTCGGTGGCACCGGATGAAATTTATATTCTACACACTTTTCCAAGCAGTCTGCTTGCCAAGCCCTGAAGAACTAAATAAACTGGTCAGTTTCTTTGTTATTGGGTCATTCTCAGTAGTTTATGCTGCTATGTAGATTATAATGCTTGGACAACTTTGTTTAATACTTTATCACTTCTGTTATCACCTGGAAATAAAGTTAGCACACAGTTCTTTTTACGTGAACTAATCTTGTAGATAAATTCTAAACGGCTGTCTAGGCTGTGCAGTTACAGATTCCGATAATTGAATATGACTCGATGCTGATATGTAGATATGCAAAATCCTAAAGCACAGATCAGATTCTCCTTTATATATGCTAATTAGGATATTTCCATAAGGGTTAGGAGGCAAGGTTCTTTCCCTTCAACTTCAATGTCTGATAATTCATATAAAAATTTATTTTGTTAAAATTAATCCACATTATTTAATGCGTCTAAATGCATTAACTTTTGAAGTTCTTTTATTCATTTATCGTAAGACACAAATTTAACGACACAAAGGGCAAGTTAGTTTAACAATGTAAATTGTTAATGGTCTAACATAAATAGGTTTGTAAGTATTTTTAAGTGTTTAGATCAACATCAAATACTTGAAACAAAAGTTTCTATTCCCTAAAGTGGAGAGCTAAGAAACATACCATTTTCACATTTATTTAGTACTTTAATGCATGGACAAAAAGCTTAAATTACTTGTTTTTTTGTTTATAGCAGTTTCGTTGACGTTTTTCTTCTCTTGAGTGGATTAGAAAAAGGAATGCCTCAACACCAAATTCTAATTGGAAGAAATTGACTCCATATCCTTCTCGAAGTATCGGCATCACCCCCACCACCACATCTCTCACTATTATACATAAACATGCATACACACATGTAGGTGTGGGTGTGCTTGTACACATGTATGTTACACTCAAACCAAAGAAGATGAACGTCTAATTTTACGTACACACATGTATGCATACACTCTACATCAAATAAAGTGTTTTCTTCTCTAACATTTGCTTTGCTTGTTATTTTCAATACTTGGTATCAACTTTAAAGTTTAAACCACATCCATCTGTCATCTATGCTTGATGTTCAAAGCAATTTTTGTTTTTGGCTTTTGTGGTTGAAGCCAGTGTGAGAAGAAAGAGGAGTCAGTATGAGAAGTAACATGCAAGAGCAGAGTGAACAAGAGGGAATAGAACATATATTCTAATAGAACAAATTGTCCTTTCGTATACCCACACTAGAACATATATTCTAATAGTACAATTATCTGACTACCTTGATCTATTCCTGTTTGAGATAATATTCTTCTTTTATTGTCCTTTTGTATACCCACACTAGAGATCTGCTTTGTTTAGTCTGTTAAACATACAACCTTCACTCCAGATTATACCACGGGCCCATAATCCATGTCCTTCATAAGAAATTAGCTGTCCAAACTATTTATCCAGTCATGAATCTTCTGTATGGGGCATAATACATCAAGTAATAATATTTCATATCCATGTTATATTTGAACCAACTGTACTTTGTCTATTGTGAAATTAAACAGCAGAATATCAATTGGTTCAAAAATTCAATTAGACACCAGGCATAACAATATTTAGTAAGTTACTTGCTGATATCTTTAAGGAGAACAGTTTATGGTTGTTACTTCTGTTCCTAAGTCTGCAGATTGATAAATCAGTGGGGTCACTTTTTTCACCTTTTGGTAGCCAGTGTAACTTTTGATTGGCTTCAAGAAATTTTTTTCCCCACTTCTTTGTTTCAATGTGATTATAACTTGACTATGTTTGTCTTTGTCAGTTGGCGGAATTGGAAAACGTTGACATGTTAACCCTCATGATTCAAGAGTTGAGCAAGGAATTCCCTTCTCTTATGGAGACACTCGTACATGAGAGAGATCTGTTAGTAGATACTGTTTCTCCTTGTTTCTATTTCTTTGTTCACTAGTAATAGTAAGGATGTCGTTCTTTAATTTTGATCCATCAATGATTTAGTGTTGTTTCACCGTGTGGGTCTCAATATAATATCGTTCGTAATCTCTGGTTCAATTTCTTTGATCTTGTAGATGCTTTTGTCTTCTGAATTATCAGTGTCTCAGAGACCATGGTCTCCACAGACCAAACTTCCAGTTTGTCGCAATCATGACATGATGAGTTTTTCAGCTTTAAGTTACTGCTGAACATCTAACAAGTCCTGTGCTTTTCACTATGCTGTTCCAACTGATAATATGAGGTCTGTGCAAGCAGACTTGAATTGGGTCATATGCATATATGCACTCAAGGAACTGGCTGGAGTTTGTATTTGGTTGGTTGGTTTCAAGAAATTTTTTCCCCACTTCTTTGTTTCAATGTGATTATAACTTGACTATGTTTGTCTTTGTCAGTTGGCGGAATTGGAAAACGTTGACATGTTAACCCTCATGATTCAAGAGTTGAGCAAGGAATTCCCTTCTCTTATGGAGACACTCGTACATGAGAGAGATCTGTTAGTAGATACTGTTTCTCCTTGTTTCTATTTCTTTGTTCACTAGTAATAGTAAGGATGTCGTTCTTTAATTTTGATCCATCAATGATTTAGTGTTGTTTCACCGTGTGGGTCTCAATATAATATCGTTACGTAATCTCTGGTTCAATTTCTTTGATCTTGTAGATGCTTTTGTCTTCTGAATTATCAGTGTCTCAGAGACCATGGTCTCCACAGACCAAACTTCCAGTTTGTCGCAATCATGACATGATGAGTTTTTCAGCTTTAAGTTACTGCTGAACATCTAACAAGTCCTGTGCTTTTCACTATGCTGTTCCAACTGATAATATGAGGTCTGTGCAAGCAGACTTGAATTGGGTCATATGCATATATGCACTCAAGGAACTGGCTGGAGTTTGTATTTGGTTGGTTGGTTTATTATCTACATAATGTATGTTTTGATACATTCAAAACCTTCACATGATGCCTTTGCTATTTTTTAAGCTCATTTTCATCAAGGCATGTTTCCCCCTGGAATATGGTGTTCAGATCAACCTCAAAACAGATAGTGATGCTTATTAAGTAGCAGATTATTGTATCAATTTATACTTGTAGTCCTCAAGTGTGCAAGTATCCTACTCATCAAGATCTACCAATGCAAAGTATATCAGGATAACTGTGGACATAAAAGACAGCAGAAATTAAGAGAAACTTGTTAAGCAAAGGCGCATAGCAATTTCTGGGCTCACTGCTATCTTCAAATACTTATAACCATTGTCTAATTCAAAGTTATAAATTATTACAGTTAAGATCTGTATCTCACTTAAAGATCTACAAAGTAGCTTGCTATATTAGAAGCTGAGAATTTTGTTTGTTGGCTTGCATTTCTAATTTTCTTTGGATGTTTATATTGCTCTATTCAATACCAGTATATGCATGTATGCATGCGTTCAGACAGTTAAATCTGCGCACTCATGCGTCCTCTTCGTCTGTTACCTTTCTTTTTCTGATTCTTTTGTTTGGGAAAATAAATACTTGTTTAAATCTCTATTCAGGTATATGTCAGCATCACTGTTGAAGTTTGCTAAGGAACACTCTTCAGTAGTTGCTGTGATGGGGAAAGGCCATCTACAAGGAGTTAAGAAACACTGGAATCAGCCTATTGAGGTAGCCACATTACTTATTATTCCTTGGTAGATTATTTTTGTAGATGAAATGCCTAGAATTCTTAAACTTTAAGTGGGTTCTATCACCTGTATCCAAATCGGTCAGCAATCTTTAAATTTGTGAAAATGGTATCACCGAAGATGTTTTTCACTGGTAGCTGAATTGCCTCAAAATTCTGTAAAGCTGAACTCCATATATGTCTGGCAACCTCTTCTTATTTGATGGCTGAACTCTTTCTTCAATTCTTGATCATGAATAATCATATTTGCATACTTTATACTGCGTGTGGTATCAATATCAGCTATTTATATCATCATGGGAGCTACAGTGGTATAGTAAGAGTGGATTACAGGAAGAAGATTTTCGTTGACCGCTAAATAATTTAAAACCTATCTAAGTTTTTCTTTTCCTATTTGAAATGGGAAGCATACTAGCTCCTTGAAAGAGGCATCTATCAAACTAACACCAACTAGTCCACTGTGAACAAGAGAGGAACTTTCATAGACCGTAAGAGGCCAATTTGACACTTTAGAGAAGTTACCTACTTTGTCATACAGTTTAAGCTCATGAATCTGAAGATGCAACATCCAAAATATTTTCTCGATGCTGAAGTGTAGAAAGGGGAAAGATGAAATTGAACTCAGTCCCTGACTAGCCAGTAACCTTGTAGTCTGAATTAAGAAATGAAGAGTCGGAAAGTCCCTGCGACTGCACCAAAATTCTGAAGTTGTGGTGAATGTTGGGGTTATAATTTTATATTCTAACACGCCCCTGTAGGTTGTGGTATCTTTTAAGTTTAAAACCCGCTTTAGAAATTCGTGGTCATTAAGACTCGAACCTGGGCATCTTTTATTTTTAAAATCCGCTTTAAATTCATGTCCAGTAAGATTGGAACCTGGGTTGCTATGATACCATGAAGTCCTTGCCATTGCTGAAGATGTGATGAGGGTTTAGGGTTATAATTAATGGCCATAAGTAATCAGTCAGTTCTGACCAAAAATGTTGTGCTTCCTTTTATTATTTCTGTTTTTATTCTGGTTTTGTTTATCAGATATGACTTCTTCCTACCTCTTGTTTTCTCTCTTAAAGCTGTAAATAAATACACAAGAAAAGTAGAAGAGAAGGATAATATGCCTTGCTGAAATCTTACCATAGTTTGTGCTGCAGGTAAAACACCTTATGGAAGTTCCCACAAAAAGTGAGGGAACATCCAACGTGAAGATTTTAGCCTACCTTGGGGTTGCCGGCGTTGCCATAGCTTCTGGCATCTACCTTATCAGCAAGAGGTGACAAAAGTGATCAATCATCTTCATGTTGTACTCTAAGCAGTGGAGACCCAAGAAATACAGTTCGATATACAGTTGACGTACATATTAAAGTCTATAACAGTTCAGAGACCTTGAAGAGGATAACTCTCTTTTTCTTCTATGTTTGATTAGGTTTATACTTTGCGTGGATAGTTTGCTGCATGGATAAATTAGCACTCTTTCGGCGTCTCTTTGAGAGTGCGAAAGGCTCAAAATTGAATGAGATCCTGCAAGATGGGGACTCTTCCCTTTAAGATTATTGATTGATGGGTCAATTTCTTGTTCCAGTACTACGAGTCTCTAATCTTTTAATGGCCATGCCCCTCATGTCTGTGGAGTTGATAAATGCAGGAAATGACGGACACCTAAGCTATGGATGGAGATTTATGGGTCCATACGAGGTTTATACATTATGAAAAATATAATATTTTGTTCATTAGTGTCCCTATTTATAGTAAATTCAGAGTTGGTGACTGAAATAAGCACCTGAGCTTAAGACATTTGACCACGTTTTCTTTAGTATACCCTCTCTTTTTCTTTTTCTTTTTTTTAAAAAAAAATTTCAATAATGATATAAATCATTAGAAGATCATCCGTTCAAGGAGGAAAAAAATAACGGAGGAACATAATGTCTTCTTTTTACTATCCAGTAAAGCTCTTGTAAACTGAAGTGAATAGGACCTTTTGTTCACCAATTTTTTTTATTTATTGATTTCGCTTTGAGATGTTGAGCTACACTTCAACAGTGTCGTTGGGATTTATGCTTTGAGCGTATTTCACATGCTAGTACGAATCTCAAACCAAAAATAGTAGATAAAAAAATAGATAAAAAAATAGATGGATAAAAGCTCATATCCATGTAAGTTTATAACAGCTTTTACTCTTTACTTTCTCACTTCACTCAAATAATGAAAAAGATTTATCTCATTTTTTACCATCTCTCTCTTCTCAACATGAAATAGTTCATCTTTGATTTACGGTCTGAATATTTCTTACGTAAATAGAAAGTTGAGTTTGATATTGAACATATCCACGTCATGCAACCTAATTCCCTTTGCCATTGAGTACCACCGCAGGACTGTTGGGTGAGATCAGCTATCGGGTCGGGCGCACGGCTGACCCGCTTACCAGCACCGACCAAATACCCCCACAGTGGCATCGCACGTGATAAAATCCCTTTGGAGATGCGCAACTTTAACTCAATTTAAGTGACCAAAAACAAAATGAAATAAAATTGAGTAGAGTCCAAAGAGAGAAAATAAAGGAGCAGCTAACCTCTGCGGTTCTTCTTCACTCCTTTTGATCCGTTTCATAAAATACGAATAAATTAATCTCATGGCTCGCCTGGATTCTTCGTCGTCGTCGACCTCAGAGATCGATCTGGATCGCCCCAACATCGAAGAGTACCTCCCCTCCGAATCAATCCATGAAAGCCCCAAGCGACTTCACCTGTACCAATCTCTTCTTTATCTCTTCTCTCTTCTGTTTTGCTTAATAATTTTTTTTTTGAGATTTCAGCTAGAAAGTTAGTTCATTCGTCATAAAAAACCCTAAGTTTCTGTTTGTTATCATTGCGTTTTTATTCAGGAAGGATTTGCTCAATATTTCTCCTACATTGGCGGAAGCAGCGGGCGCCATCATCGATGTCAGTTCAATCCCTCCTTTTCTCTCTCTCTGACTTGTTTTATTATTCATTGCGAGATTTGGATTGATATGCAATTTCTTTCTTTTTCTTTTTTTTAAAAAATTTCAATAATGATATAAATCATTAGAAGATCATCCGTTCAAGGAGGAAAAAATAACGGAGGAACATAATGTCTTCTTTTACTATCCAGTAAAGCTCTTGTAAACTGAAGTGAATAGGACCTTTTGTTCACCAATTTTTTATTTATTGATTTCGCTTTGAGATGTTGAGCTACACTTCAACAGTGTCGTTGGGATTTATGCTTTGAGCGTATTTCACATGCTAGTACGAATCTCAAACCAAAAATAGTAGATAAAAAAATAGATAAAAAAATAGATGGATAAAAGCTCATATCCATGTAAGTTTATAACAGCTTTTACTCTTTACTTTCTCACTTCACTCAAATAATGAAAAAGATTTATCTCATTTTTACCATCTCTCTTCTCAACATGAAATAGTTCATCTTTGATTTACGGTCTGAATATTTCTTACGTAAATAGAAAGTTGAGTTTGATATTGAACATATCCACGTCATGCAACCTAATTCCCTTTGCCATTGAGTACCACCGCAGGACTGTTGGGTGAGATCAGCTATCGGGTCGGGCGCACGGCTGACCCGCTTACCAGCACCGACCAAATACCCCCACAGTGGCATCGCACGTGATAAAATCCCTTTGGAGATGCGCAACTTTAACTCAATTTAAGTGACCAAAAACAAAATGAAATAAAATTGAGTAGAGTCCAAAGAGAAAATAAAGGAGCAGCTAACCTCTGCGGTTCTTCTTCACTCCTTTTGATCCGTTTCATAAAATACGAATAAATTAATCTCATGGCTCGCCTGGATTCTTCGTCGTCGTCGACCTCAGAGATCGATCTGGATCGCCCCAACATCGAAGAGTACCTCCCCTCCGAATCAATCCATGAAAGCCCCAAGCGACTTCACCTGTACCAATCTCTTCTTTATCTCTTCTCTCTTCTGTTTTGCTTAATAATTTTTTTTTTGAGATTTCAGCTAGAAAGTTAGTTCATTCGTCATAAAAAACCCTAAGTTTCTGTTTGTTATCATTGCGTTTTTATTCAGGAAGGATTTGCTCAATATTTCTCCTACATTGGCGGAAGCAGCGGGCGCCATCATCGATGTCAGTTCAATCCCTCCTTTTCTCTCTCTCTGACTTGTTTTATTATTCATTGCGAGATTTGGATTGATATGCAATTTCTTTCTTTTTTTCTTTACTTTTTTTTCTTCTGTTTAGTATTAAGTTATTGACATTCTGAATCCTTGAAATTGTTTGGACAAATTTTGCCAACTTTTTGTTTAATTTACTGCTTAAATTTATGCAATATTCATTCCTGTTGTTGGTACTAGCACTAAATTAACTGGTGATGTTATGTCTACAAGCTTTTAAACCGACTAAATGCGGCATTGAACTGAAATTTTGTATTTTTTCAATCATATCATTTAAATAGGCTAAATTACCAAATTGGCCTAAAAATTGACACGCAGTTTCCATTAAGGCCTAAAAATTGACTCAGGCGACAATAAGGCCTAAAAAGTGAATCACTTAACCGTTTAAGCCTAATCCGGCGACCGGAATTTTGGTTTGATCGCGAAAAGTATAAAATTTTTGCAGTTTAGTCCTCTAAACTTTAAATCCTCTTTCTCTCTCCCCCCTCCCTCCCTCCTACATCTCTTTCTCTCTTTCCCCCCATCCCCTCCTTCATCTCTCTCTCCCCCTCCCCCTCCCCCCTCCATCTCTCTCTCTCTCTCTCTCTCTCTCCCCCCCATTGTCTCCTTCCCAAAACACACACACTCTCTCTCTCTCTCTCTCTCTCTTCCCCCCTTCCCCTCCTCCATCTCTCTTTTTCTCCCTCCATCTCCCCCCCTCCCCAATTGTCTCCATCCCCTCCTCCAAAACAATGGGGAGAGAGAGAGAGAGAGAGAGAGAGAGAGAGAGAGAGAGAGAGAGAGAGAGAGAGAGAGAGAGAGAGAGAGAGAGAGAGAGAGAGAGAGAGAGAGAGAGAGAGAGAGAGAGAGAGAGAGAGAGAGAGAGAGAGAGAGAGAGAGAGAGAGAGAGAGAGAGAGAGAGAGAGAGAGAGAGAGAGAGAGAGAGAGAGAGAGAGAGAGAGAGAGAGAGAGAGAGAGAGAGAGAGAGAGAGAGAGAGAGAGAGAGAGAGAGAGAGAGAGAGAGAGAGAGAGAGAGAGAGAGAGAGAGAGAGAGAGAGAGAGAGAGAGAGAGAGAGAGAGAGAGAGAGAGAGAGAGAGAGAGAGAGAGAGAGAGAGAGAGAGAGAGAGAGAGAGAGAGAGAGAGAGAGAGAGAGAGAGAGAGAGAGAGAGAGAGAGAGAGAGAGAGAGAGAGAGAGAGAGAGAGAGAGAGAGAGAGAGAGAGAGAGAGAGAGAGAGAGAGAGAGAGAGAGAGAGAGAGAGAGAGAGAGAGAGAGAGAGAGAGAGAGAGAGAGAGAGAGAGAGAGAGAGAGAGAGAGAGAGAGAGAGAGAGAGAGAGAGAGAGAGAGAGAGAGAGAGAGAGAGAGAGAGAGAGAGAGAGAGAGAGAGAGAGAGAGAGAGAGAGAGAGAGAGAGAGAGAGAGAGAGAGAGAGAGAGAGAGAGAGAGAGAGAGAGAGAGAGAGAGAGAGAGAGAGAGAGAGAGAGAGAGAGAGAGAGAGAGAGAGAGAGAGAGAGAGAGAGAGAGAGAGAGAGAGAGAGAGAGAGAGAGAGAGAGAGAGAGAGAGAGAGAGAGAGAGAGAGAGAGAGAGAGAGAGAGAGAGAGAGAGAGAGAGAGAGAGAGAGAGAGAGAGAGAGAGAGAGAGAGAGAGAGAGAGAGAGAGAGAGAGAGAGAGAGAGAGAGAGAGAGAGAGAGAGAGAGAGAGAGAGAGAGAGAGAGAGAGAGAGAGAGAGAGAGAGAGAGAGAGAGAGAGAGAGAGAGAGAGAGAGAGAGAGAGAGAGAGAGAGAGAGAGAGAGAGAGAGAGAGAGAGAGAGAGAGAGAGAGAGAGAGAGAGAGAGAGAGAGAGAGAGAGAGAGAGAGAGAGAGAGAGAGAGAGAGAGAGAGAGAGAGAGAGAGAGAGAGAGAGAGAGAGAGAGAGAGAGAGAGAGAGAGAGAGAGAGAGAGAGAGAGTTTTGGGAAGGAGACAATGGGGGAGGGAGAGAGAGAGAGAGAGAGGGAGGGGGAGAGAGATGGAGGAGGGGATGGGGGGAAGAGAGAAAGAGATGGAGGAGGGAGGGAGGGGGGAGAGAGAAAGAGGATTTAAATTTTAGAGGACTAAAATACAAAAATTTTATACTTTTCGCGGTCAAACTAAGATTCCGGTCGCCGGAGTAGGCTTAAACGGTTAAGTGAGTCACTTTTTAGGCCTTATTGTCGCCGGAGTCAATTTTTAGGCCTTATTGGAAACCGCGTGTCAATTTTTAGGCCAATTTGGTAATTTAGCCCATTTAAATATCTAGATATTGTTAAAGGATGCAATATATTCTAGCTGTCAAGATGCAGTATACACTCTACACACATGACTTTATTTGCATCCATGAAAATTTGTTTGGCTTTTGGAGAAAACGAAGAAATACAAGTGTTGAAAGAAGTTCCATACTTGTATATCATCACGTACCCTGATTCCATTTGCATTATCTTTTTGATAACAGGTTCTCTCTCTGAAGTATCGCTGTGCATTATAATTTGATTTCTCTTGATCCTTATACCAGTTTTAACAATTAGGACGCTTGTTGCTCAATGTTTCATTTTTCAGGAAAAATTTCTACCTCAATCGTTTCAATTTTTTTGGGCTACTAAATTATCTTATTGTTACTGTCATTGCTTTCATGTATTTGTGCAGGATTCTTTTACTCGCTGCTTTAAATCTAATCCTCCAGAACCTTGGAATTGGAATGTATACCTGTTTCCCTTGTGGTGCTTGGGAGTAGTTGTCAGATATGGAATTCTTTTTCCAACAAGGTATTTAACTATGTAAAATTGTTCAACTTTACTGAACATATGAAGAGAACTACATTCCTGGTAACATATTGCAATTTGGCTAGATTTTCATCTTTTAGTGATTATTTCTGATTATTTTGTTCCAAGCTTAGTTGTTTCATTGTTTGACATGATTTTTTCAGCACATCCATGATAAATTGCTAAAATTAGACAATATCTAAAAATACCTGCTTGACGCATTTCAGTATGTTGAGTTGCATGTGAACTTTGGTAGGTAAATTAATTATTTTGGAACACCAGGCTACACAACCAACAAGCTGTTGGCCTAGTGATAGGCAAGCCGGTCCCCAGGCGGGCTCCTGCCTATTGGCAAGAGTTCAAAAGCTGGAAGCGGCACTTGTTGGGAGGGTTAGCCACCAGCCCCGAACAGGATTAGTCCCATCTCCAATGTGGGGTGGGGACACCTGTGGTTAAAGACCCCCAAAAAAAAAAGAAGAAGAAGAAACGAACAAAGAATAGCAGGCTACACAAAACAGAATAATTGTAGAAGTTACTTGATGCAAATGATGGAAAGGTGACTTGGACATTTTCTGAAAGTGCTACTTGATGTTTGTAACTAGTTTATTCTTAGGAAAATAAACATTTTCTATTTCCTTCTGGATTATGGACCTTTTCCAGATTTCTTATGGATCTTGTTTTGTTAATTTAAGTTATAGGTAGAGTATTTCCTACAGCATACATGCTGCAGTTTCATAACAAGGCTGAAAGCATTAATAACCTTGTGATCAATATCTTTGTGAAGAAGATGTTGGGACGTAGTCCATACAATAGCTTTTGTTTGAGTAGTAACAAACTCTTATTTGGTATTAATATTTGTTTGAGATGATATAGTACATGTAAAAATAGGTATACGAAAGCTACGAGGCGAAACGTAAAGAAAATCAGCATTTACGCTGATTTCAGCCTTAGAACCATCGATAGTCAAGGAGGACCCATCGATGGTCAAGTCATCGATGTGTACAGTCACTGTTGCAAATAGCGGTAAATAGCCCCGCA
Organism: Asparagus setaceus; assembly: GCA_012295165.1. Lineage (NCBI taxonomy): Eukaryota > Viridiplantae > Streptophyta > Magnoliopsida > Asparagales > Asparagaceae > Asparagus > Asparagus setaceus. The sequence continues at coordinate 4,770,321 of CM022706.1, forward strand.
ATAGCGGCGCTAATTGCGTTAGCGGTCCCTTCCCGCGACGCTATTGCCCGCTATCGGTGACATTACGGAATATGCGCTTTCTGTTCGTAAAAGCGGGCAATAGCGCGTCATAGTGGTGAATAGTGAGCGATTGCGAGCAAAATCCACTTTTTGACAGCTATTTAAAAGCGGTTTGAGGTTTATTTTTTGAAAATTAAACTCGACCTGCAACCACTACATCCCACTGCCTCCTGCGATTTCTTGACCGCTATTTATAAGCAATTTGAGGTTTATTTTTTTAAATTAAACCTGACCCGTAACCACTGCATCCCACCACCTCTTGCGATTTCCGGCATACTCCCGCCACCTCCCATAGCCTCCGGCACCTCCCTCAGCACTTCCTCTCACCTCCTCTCGCTGTGAGCTCCTCCTACTGTAGTCCTCTCACCGCTCAACTCATCTTCTCGAAGACGACAACTCTTTGGCTCCTCCTCCAGTTGTCTTCGGTATTATGTGACGGTTACATGTCTATTTCATATTTAGGATCTCTTTAAATCATTAAATATGCACTTTTAGATTTTTGAGATTTTTCTTTAATTTTTTTATATTTATACATATCTAAATTAGACCGCTATTTGACTTTACGCTATTTACCGCTATTTTGCCGCAATAGCCCCAAATAGCCTTAGCGATGCCTCACCGCTACGCGACGCTATCCACTATCGATAACCTTATGTACAGTAACCAATTGCAGAAATATAGAAAGTTAATTTCGGACCATCGATGGTCTGTAGTGACCAATCGATGGTCATTATCTCATTGATGGTGTACAGTGGCTAATTGTAGATTTACAAAAACATGAAATCAAACCATCGATGATTTACAGGCACCCATCGATGGTGCTCAGGGACCCATCAATGGTCGTGAGGAACCATTGATGGTAATGACGATTTTTGACAGATTTAAATAGTTAATCACAACCGTTCGTTGATTCTTTTCATCTCCAACTTTCACCATGATTTGGATCTCTTTCCTGATTAATTAGAGGCTATATAAGATTGAAAGAGATAGATTAAATAGGGAGAGCATTTGAGAGAACTTGAAGAGAGAATTTCTAGGGTTTGTGAGAAGAAGTTTATATTGGAGATTCAAACCTCCAGAGCCTCAACAAACTCTTTCTTGTCGCGCTCAACATCTTCAGATCATCTTAGCGAGAGGAGTTGCCCTTGGATGCAATATCTACACCGTTCTTCATCGAGCTTCGCTTCAATCTTTTAAATGACGATTTGTTTATTCAAAAGGGCTATAAGATCTTTTTGATTCTGTGCTTAAACTATTTTTAGTTATTTGTTTCAAATTTATTTTTACGGCGTACTCAAGCCAGTGATAATTGAGGGTTGGTACTCTGTACTAGCTAGTGCTAGGTATTACTCATTATGGAGAGTTAGGTTAGATGACTGGTTTCGGATAGATTCGAGGGTGCGACTTTGTAAGCCTACTGAATCGGGTTGTGATTCAGGAGAACACTTGGCATAATGAGGAAGTCCTTTCATGACAATAAAGAGTGGACATATGATTGTTATCTGAACCACTATAAAAATCTCGCGTGTTCATTGGTTGGTTTTTGGTTTGGTTGTTCACTTTTATTTTTTTATTTTTTCATTTTTTCGCTGCACATTCTGTGTTTTACCGAAAAACGAAAGCAAACCTATTCACCCCCTCTAGGTTTGCATCTCAGATCCAGCAAGTGGTATCAGAACTTTTCATTATCTATGACCGGAGAGTCAATATTCGCAATTTGCAGGAGTATGCCAACATCGTGGAACTCCTTGAAAAAGCTGGATTGAGCCTGATGATGAAGAAGGGTGCTGTGAGAGCAAATATCACTTTCGTGTGCGAGTTCTACATGAATTATGTTCGAGAGCATGGATCCACATGATTACCCAGCAGTAGACTCTCCCTTCCTTGCAGCTATACTCTTCCTGGCAGTCTCATCCGAAAGTGTAGCTCTCCCCTTCTCAAACTGGTCAGAATCAAGAGGGAATCTTCTCATCCTGTAAAATCTGTGTAATCAGATACGGATAAATCAACTGAGTCTTTTGCTTGACCCTTCTCTCAATAACATTCCTAACAGTAGATGTAACCATAGATATCCAAACAAATATGACCTGTGCTGGATTAAAAGTCTGACCACTAGCTATCCGGTATAATATAATAAATAATAACGTCCCAAATACTAAGTGTAGTGTGTGCTGCACTAGGATATAAGTTAAATTTAAGAAAGAGGTTGAGAAGGATATACTAAGGTTTTAGATATCCTGAGTTGACTCCGAAATGAATCTTCCCGTAGAGACACTCTACCATCTTGTTATAGTCCTCAAAATCGACTACAATATCCGTAGAGTAAGCAAAAGGATCCTGGCAACCTATCTGTGGGGTTGAAAGATTGAGGACTTTTCGGATGTATTCTGCACTCATCTTGATGATCTTTCCTCGCACCTTGGTGACTGCAACATTGGCTCCATGCACTCGAGCATAATTCATGTAGAACTCAACTCGCGCACGAAAGTGATATTTGCTCTCTCAGCACCCGTCTTCGTCATCGGGCTCAATCTAGCTCTTTTGAGGAGTTCCACAATGTTGGCATACTCCTACAAATTGCGAGTATCGACTCCCTGCTCATAAATAATGAAGATCGTCTCGTATCGTTCTTGGATCTTCCTCAAAAAAAGTTGTCCTCCACGGATCCTCTTGTGTGAAACCATTCTCTTAATGATGATTCAAACTTGAATTGATCACACAAAGGAGATGATAAACCTTTCACAAGCAATAGATCACAGCAAAAACTTAAAGATATTCGGAGAAATCAAAATTTTTGAGAGGAATCGGTAAAAGGGGTGAAAAAGGTAAAAAAAAGGAAACTTACCCTTCTTTCTATGCTCTGCTGTATCATTTTTTATTATTTTCTTTTATATTTTTTCCCTTTCGTTTCTTATATAAATAAATTTTTTTTAGGTAACCATCGATGGTCAAACCCCAACCATCGATGGTTGACCATCAATTGGCAGCAGTAAAAAGAGCGGTAAGCTTTATTTTTTAACATTTTTCACCCCTTTTACCGATTCCTCTCGCAAAATTTTTGATTTCTCCGAATATCTTGAAGTTTTGGTTGTGATCTATTGCTTGTGAGGTTTATCTCATGTGTGTGATCAATTCGAGTTTGAATCATCATTAAGAGAATGGCTTCGCATGAGAATCCATGGATGACAACTTTCTTTGAGGGAGATCCAAGAGCGATATAGGAAGCTCTTCATTATCTATGAGCGGGGAGTTGATACTCTCAATTTGCAGGAGTATGCCAACTTCGTGGAACTCCTCGAAAGAGTTGGATTTAGCCCGATGATGAATAAGGGTGCCGAGAGAGCAAATATCACTTTCGCGCGTGAGTTCTACATGAATTATGTTCGGGAGCATAGATCCAATGTTGCAGTCATCAAGGTGCGAGGGAAGACCATTAAGTTGAGTGCATAATACATCCGGAATGTCTTCAATGTTCCAACCCACAGAGAGGTTGCCATGATCCTTTTGCTTACTCTACGGATGTTGTAGTCGGTTCTGAGGACTACAACCAGATGGTAGAGTTTCTCTGTAGGAAGATTCATTCCGGGGTCTTCAACTCAGGATATCTGAAACCTGAGTATGTCATTCTCAACCTCTATTAATTTTGACTTATATCCTAGTGCAGCATATACTACACTAAGTATTTGGGACGTTATTATATTATACTAGATAGCAAGTGGTCAGTCTTTTGATCTAGCACATATCATATTTGTTTGGATGTCTATGATTGCATCCACTGCCAGAGAGGTTATTGAGAAGAGGGCCAAGCAGAAGACTCAGTTGATTTATCCGTATTTGATTACACGGATTTGCCAAGATCAGAGGATTTGCTCTCTTGATTTTGACCAGTTTGAAAAGGGGAGAGCTACACTTTTAGATGAGGCTGCGAGGAAGGGGGAGTCTACTACTGGGCAATCATTTGGATCCCAGCCTGCTGCAAAGAGATCTCTAGTTCTTCCGATGCCGATGCTACTCTGTGGACTCTGCAGTCTCTGGGAGAGTGTGGCGCAGATGAGGATGGAGATGACATCGCAACACCTACTATGATGTGTCGTTGCAATATATCATGGGAACTCTTCATCGATCTGATTCATCTCTAGGACGACCGTCAGTATATGGTGACTACTTCATCAGAGCAGCTCATCCTACTGGAGCTTCATATCCTCATGGTGCTGATAGAGGAGGAGATCATGATGAGTATTGAAAGATGATGCTAAGGACCGAGCTAGATGAGAGATTGGTTTCTGAAGGTTAATTTTTTTTGTTCTTTTTAAATTTTTTTTTATTTTGAACATGTATATATTCTTTTGGTGATGCTTGAGCTACTTTGATTATACTAACTCTTTATCTGCATTCTGATTGTTAGATAATTAGTTTAGTGTCATATATTTGCATGCTCACCTTTCTGTTGTATGTACATAATTTGATTTTTCTTGATTTCTTTTTAGGATTGTTTTTAGATTTTTTTTCTTTTCATTCTTTTGTATATAAAAACAAAATAAAATTTCTCTTCCTTTATTTTTCCTTTTCTTTGAAAAATAAAAAACTTTGGACATGCCTTTGTATATGCTTTTACAAGATTGATTCAGATGATATTATATTTTGGTATATAGGCTTGATTATATCACACATGTTCACATATTGTTTTCATATATATATATATATATATATATATATATATATATATATATATATGCACACAAAGATAAAAGTTTGGTTTAACATATTGTTTCACGAGATATTTCATGTTATATTTTCACACACATATTTTTATACTTATCATGTTTTGTATTGTGAAATAGTGGTAAAGAGTTTTCCTAGTGGGTTTATGAGATATTTTGAGAATATATCAAGAGTTTTGAGCTTGTTATTTGAATTGAATAATGCACACATTTATTCTTTATATGTACAAATGTGCATTTATGCTAAAAATATGTCAAACAAAAGAGTTTACTCGTTAAAAGATGATCAAAGATCCACTCTTAAAAGATGATCGATGATCAAGTATAAATTATAACCATTGGTGTGTTTTCATCTTTTGTTAATAATAAAAGGGGAGAAGATTTGGCATGAATTTTCTTTGCATGAGTGGAGTTTTTCAAACTAAGTGTTTTTCAAGTGGTTTCATGTTTTGATTTGCTTTGAAAATTTTTGAAACACTCGATGCATTGTTTTAGGGGAGTTGTTATAATAACTGTATATGTTTACACTTTTCATAAATGCTTGAATGTAGGGGGAGCATTGCATATCTTTTCTTTTTACATGAAAGTGTATTTGTGCTTATCATTGCTGTTTATATATCTTAAATATGCCTGTATTTTGGTATTTCAAATTTCAAGTTTGTTATTATTAAAAGGGAGGATTGTTAGGGCGTAGTCCATATAATAGCTCTTGTTTGAGTAATACCAAACTCTCATTTAGTGCTAATATTTATTTGAGATGATATAGTACAGGTGAAAATAGGTATACAAAGATTACAAGGCGAAATGTCACAAAAATAAGCATTTACGTTGATTTTAGCTTTAGAACCATCGATGGTTAAGGAGTACCCATCGATGGTGTACAATAACTAATTGCAAAAATCCAGAAAGTTCATTTCGAACCATCGATGGTCTACAATGACCCATCGATGGTCATCATCTCATTGATGATGTACAGTGACCAATTGTAAATTTACAGAAACATGAAATTAAACCATCGATGATTTACAGGCATCCATCGATGGTGCTTAGGGACCTATCGATGGTCGTGTGGAACTATCGACGGTGACGACGATTTTTGACAGATTTGAAGAGTTAATCACAATAGTTCATTGATCCCTTTCATCTCCAACTTTCACAATGATTTGGATCTCTTTCCTGATTAATTAGAGGCTATATAAGATTGAAAGATATAGATTAAAAAGGGAGAGCTTTTGAGAGAACTCAAAGAGATAATTTCTAGGGTTTGTGAGAAGAAGTTTGTATTGGAGATTCGAACCCCTAGAGCCTCAACAACTCTTTCTCGTTGTGCTCAACATCTTCGGATCATTTTAGCGAGAGGAGTTGCCCTTAGACTCAACATCTATACTGTTTTTCATCGAGCTTCGCTTTAATCTTTTGAAGGACAGTTTGTTTATTCAAAAGGGTTGTAAGATCTTTCTGATTCTGTGCTTAAACTATTTTTGGTTATTTATTTCAAACTTGTTTTTATGGCGCACTCAAGCCGTTGATAATTGAGGGTTGGTACTAGCTAGGGCTAGGTATTACTCATTGTGAATAGTTAGGTTAGACGACTGGTTTCGGGTAGATTTCAGGGTGTGGTTTTTATAAGCCTATTGAATCGGGTTGTGATTCAGGAAAACTCTTGGCATAGTGAGGAAGCCCCTTCATGAAAACGAAGAGTGGACATAGGATTGTTATTGAAATCACTGTAAAAATCTCGCGTGTTCCTGGGCTGATTTTTAGTTTGGTTGTTCGCTTTTATTTTTCCATTTTTTTCGCTGCATATTCTATGTTTTAGAACGGTAGTAAACCTATTCACCCCCCTCCAGGCTTGCATCTTAGATCCAACAGAAGAAACATCTTTTCTTATGAATATAACAATCACCATTCCATTATACTAAGCTTCTAGAAATGATTCATCAATGAGCTAGATTGATGTTTTTCTCGAGGCCCTTCAGTGGTGTTTATTCCTTGTAGATATATAGAGAATGTGTAAGTGTCCCCCCCAACCCCCAACCCCACCCTCCAAACCCGAATTTTTTTTTTTGGGTACAGTCTTGCCAAATAATTACTTATGATCTTAACTCTTTTCCAATCTAATGTACCTCTTTCATATTGGTGTAGGGTTTTTATATTGGCCGCAGGATGGATTTTATTCTTTTCAGCATTTTTTCCTGTACATTTCCTATTGGCAGGACATAATAAGTGGAGGCGAAAGATAGAGGTAGGGTTGATAACCTTTCCTGTTGTATTTACAAATTGCAGCATCTGCCTTTTCTTGTTTGTTCTGTTTAGTCTAAATTAGCTAATTCATAGGTGATGCTAACAATTTGGTTTCTCTTGTGCATTTCCATCCAATTGTAAATGGGTATATGTATTATTGAAGGAAATTTGGAGTCTGCAAAGATGATTAGTCATATTCATGTCTTTTGCATAATGTATCAGTCACACTTAATTTCTAATTTTACTAATCTTAATCTCTTTTTTGCAATGTATCATAATTTTTCAATAAATGCTGGAAAGGTTTTTTTGAAGTATTTTCTTATTCTTTATCTAGAGAAAATTGGTGGAAATGATGTGCAGCGTCTTTGTTGCTTCATGGACAGGGGTGGTCAGGTATCATGGACCTCGCCCTAGCATGCGACCTCAACAGGTGTTTGCTTTGAAGCTACAAAAGAATATTTATGTCTAGAGTCCAGACACTTACCAATCTTTTATCATCTATAATTTCATTCGGATTTATTGTCATTTGTCAGGTATTTGTTGCCAATCACACTTCGATGATCGATTTCATCATTCTAGAGCAGATGACAGCTTTTGCAGTTATCATGCAAAAACATCCTGGATGGGTCGGTAAGGATTCATGTAGTTCATTTTCCACATGCTTTTTAACAGTGTGATTCTTGAGTTAGATACATTTTACACAGTTGCTATTGAAATCTTTAAATTTGATTTCACGGTGCAGGATTTATTCAGAAGACCATTTTGGAAAGTGTAGGTTGTATCTGGTTCAACCGTACGGAGTCTAAAGATCGTGAAATTGTGGCCAGAAAGTAAGGATTATCTCGTATAAGAATGTTAATCTCTATGCATAGTCTTAGTCTGTAAATGATGGAACTTCTGTTTTCCAGGTTAAGAGAACACACTCAAGGAGTTGACAACAACCCTCTTCTGATATTCCCAGAAGGAACCTGCGTAAACAATCAGTACACCGTGATGTTCAAAAAGGTCACTATCTTATGTTCTTGCCTTGGTTAGTAAAATTAGATAGAAACTTGTATTTTTTTTGTTTTTTTGTTTTGGCTGGAAACTTGCTTCAACATATGGATGTTCTCATTGATCTTTTCTGACAATTAAGAATTTTGCTCAGCTGCTTTGGAAATCAGAAACATTACTCTCCGCCCTCCCTATCTAACTCTATCTATCTATCTGTCTGTCTGTCTAAATTTTCTCCCTCTAGGACACATCATCTTCGTAGCCTCTTTCCATCAAAATGGGATGAGTAGGGAGCAGAACGCTCCATAAAGGATTTGATAGAACTTTATAACCAGCTCGATGAACTTCATCTCTGACTGGTTCATAATTACTTGCAAGAAAAGCATGGACAGAGATACAGGATTAAGTGATCGGCATAGTTTGCCTTCTAATGGCCCCTAATTACTGGCAAAAAATTACAGGAAAGATAAGCATGACCACAAAACGATAAAGTCTGGTTAGCAAGAAGGAAAGTCAACTTTTAGTGGTGTCCCTGTTTGTCCAACCTGGGAGCTCTTTTAGAAAGAGAGATTCTAACAAAGCTAGAGGGAAGCACTGAAGTACAATCAACTCTAATATGCATACAAACTAAAGAACTGACTGAACAAACTTCTCTAGCTAGATGAGTAACTTTGAAATCAATGACTAATTATTAATGGTGTCCAAGTTTGTCCAACCTAGGAGTTCTTTTAGAGATTCTAACAAAGCTAGAGGGAAGTACATTCAATTCTAATGTGTATACAAACTAAAGAACTGAACAAACAAAATTCTCTTGCTAGATGAGTAACTTTGAAATCAAAGACTAATTATTAAAGGGCCAAGTTTGTCCAACCTAGGAGTTCTTTGGGGAAGAGAGATTCTAACAAAGCTAGAGGGAAGTACATTCAACTCTAATGTGCATACAACTGAAGAACTAAACAAACAAAATTCTTTTGCTAGATAAGGAACTTTGAAATCAAAGACCAATTGTTAACAAGAGAACTATAAAACAAGAGAACTATAATTTTATAGGTGGAATAAAAATCTGATCTAATAACCTCTTCATATATCTTCCTAAATATGATCTTATTATCAGACAAACTAAAGTTTACATCAGTTTCTTACCTTCCTCCGTTCCCTTCAAATAATGATACGTTGACTACCAAAAAATATGAATTATAAAAGGATTTTGTTTTCTTTTCACATTATAAATGGAAGGTTTTCACGTATAAGTAATTTGAACCGTCTCTGGTCTCCATTTTGACAGCCTATACTTTGTTCCTACATTGCTTTCATGGGTTTGTAGTTTAAAGTTAAAGGAGTCAGGAAGCTACTAGAGTTGCAGTTCATGTTCTTAAGTCTTAACTGTATCTGCACATTGGTTGGTTTGTTTATGCTACACCCCCACTAATCCAATGGATTCTGTATTATCATTCAATTATCAAGCATGCAGAGTTATATTGAGTATGCAGATTCTGATGGTTTGAAGAGGAGTGATGTTTCTGATCTTTACATTCGGCCCTGTTACAGGCATGCTAGTATACTCACCTCATCTTCCTGGATGGTACAATATTTCCCCCCTAAAAATAGGTGTTCATACGAGCATCCCTTTAGGAAGGCCTGGATCTTCCCAATACCCTGTCTCCTCTTATCACTGACCAATGTCTTGTTGGTGGTGTGACTATTTTGAGCTCACTTTTATTTGGCATAATGCTCAATCTACACTGTTTCACACTTGATTTATCCTGGTGGAATATGAATATTTCTATATCACCAATTGTATACAGAAATAGCACAGATATGAAAGTGGTGGTTGTTTCTTTAAGCTCCAACGGTCTGCAGAAAGTTGGCAAATTTCTCCCTTCCTGAGTGTTGTTTCCATTTCCTTGTGAAACAAATACCGAATTTTGTTTGTAGTTGCAGGATTTTATAATTTTATTTTACTCGTCTGTCATACACTATTTTCTTACACTTGATAGTTCCCTTGGTTAACTTATTTTGATACATGTGATATGTTCAGGGAGCTTTTGAACTTGGTTGTGCTGTCTGCCCGATAGCTATTAAGTACAACAAGATTTTTGTGGATGCTTTTTGGAATAGCAAGAAGTAAGATATATCACCAAACTGTGTTTAAAGTTTCATAACTTTATCTGTTATTTTTAAGAGCACTTTTTCAATTACAAGTATTACCCTTTCTTTACTATATAACATATCTTTGATTGATAGTTTGAATTTAAATGTCTTATTTTAGAGCCTATAGGAATTTTTACCTTAACAGTTCATCTAATCCATCAAGTTGAGAATTCTGTATGTTTGAAGCTTTTTATGTGGCCTTGTATGTCTCTCTTGTTCTATATAATGGGCCCATAGGTCACTGAAAGCTGCTAAATTGACTAGGGCTAGTTGCCAATTTCTTTTACTATTATTTCTCCTGCATTCTAAGATAAAAAACCTTCCTATTTGCATTTATACTCGAGTTGTTAAAATTTCTACTTTTGTTTCTAGCATCGTAAGATAAAGAATGTTCCAGACTTCCTTCAATATCAATAAAATTCTTACCAAAAATGCCATCAGCCTGTTTCAGTGATCATATTGTTATCAATATATATTTTTGTATATATGAGCTACTCATGAATATATGTATTTGCAGGCAATCTTTTACAATGCATTTAGTCCGTCTTATGACATCATGGGCTGTAGTCTGTGATGTTTGGTACCTTGAACCTCAGTTCCTAAGACCTGGGGAAACACCTATTGAATTTGCAGAAAGGTATACTCTTTGTGGTTATTCAATTGAATACCATCTGCTTGGAGGCTAAATATTTTTTATGATTATTTCAATTGGTTACCATATTCAGAAAACACATTTGACCTTTGGGGTATACTGTTTAGGGTTCGAGACATGATTGCTGCTCGGGCTGGTCTCAAAAAGGTCCCCTGGGATGGATATCTGAAATACTACCGCCCAAGCCCCAAGCTTACAGAACGGAAGTATGCAAACTTCTTTCTCCATTTTTTTCCGTACAATATATCTTTGAAATTTCTCTTTCAATATACCAACAGTAAAGGTGATACTTACAGGATTTTGCTTTCTCTATAAATTTAAAATGCTCAATTGCTCCAAAGATCACCTGCCTTTTTGTTCTTTGTTTGTGTACGAATGGTGGGGGTTCAAAACGAGGGATATTTGCAACAGGCAACTTAGTACCCTTGTTCTTCATTATAATGTATTTTGATCATATAAGAGGGGCTAACTGCAACATAACTTAATCATAAATTGTACATGGCATTTGTGGTAGTTAGAGAGATGGCTGGTTCTTCATCTTTGATAAGTAACTCTATATATTTCAGGCAGCAGAACTTTGCAGAGTCAGTGTTACGGCAGTTGGAAGAAAAATGAGAGGCTATCTTTTTGCATCAACTACTCCTCTTTCGAGGTTAAGCACAGAGTTTTCTTTAGGTTGCTATTATTGTACTATCGTGTGATAGTTCTAGGAGAAGGCCAGTATGGAAATTTTTAGGAGACTAGTGTACCTCCTTGTTGTTTAATTGTACAGTAAGATTCAATGCAGAGCAGTTGAGCATCTAGTAATCTGTTTTGTTCTCGTTGTGTTGGATGATATCTACCGTCTGAATTTTTGTCGAGGGATTAATGCATGTACTAAGCAGTTTTCTTTGAGGTTAACATTCAATTCTTTGAAATGTTCTTCTGGACTTTAACACGTACCAGCATATGGGAACAGGAAAAGGCCATTTCCTCCTTGATTGAGCTACTAGCTTTAAGCTATGTGAATAAAGTTTGCTGATGTATTTACATTTAAGCTTTTATTCTTCAATATGAGAATTGACTACTTGATAACAACCTTTATTGGACCTGTCTGTTCTCGAAAATGGCCAGTTCACATATAATTTGCAGCAGCTATCTTGAAAGAGAATACAATCAATCTAAAACGTTGCAACACATCTTGCACATGAGAAAAGAAAACTGGAAAAAATAACAGTAACTAAAATCAGTCTAAATGCGAAATGTCGAATCAACTTATTTTTTCACTCATTCTTCATGAACAATCCTCGTCCTGACCAGAGCAATTCCCTTCCCGTTGCTCTGCCACCACCGATCTCTTACCCTTACCCGACAAATTCTCCTCCCTGCATTGTTCAGCCACCCATCTCTCTACCACATTCTCTTCAACACTGAATTCATCCAAACACGACGGCGAACTCAAATCACTCCCATTCTTATTCACACTAAGAACCAACAATGTCTTCGCCACACTCCCACATACTCGAAGCCCACATTGCAAATCTGACCACACTCTCAATCTCTCGTTACTCCCATCATCATCATCGCCTTCTGTCATAACGATCACCACAAACTCTGAATGCACGAGGGCTGGATGATGTCGATACGCCACAAAATCCCCTCCATACTGAGTCCCCGACCTCACTACCCAATTCTTCGCTCGAAAATGCTCGTAAGCCTTGTATAGCTCGGGGAATTTTGCTTTCCTGGATTTCATGTATTCCCACAATTCAACATTGTCTACTTTGCAATCTTTGTCGGTTACGATGGTGAGAGCTTGGAGGTTTTGGTTCAAGAAGAAGGTCTCTTCGAGAGTGAACTGAAACCATTGTTTGGTTTTGTTGTGGGTGGTGATTTCGCGACCTAAGCATGACCGGTTGAGCAAGTCTGCGAGGTCTGGCGTGGCTTCGAAGAGCGCGGTTTGGTCGGAGAGCATTGCTTGTGCATTGGATTGTGAGAGAGAGGATTGGAGTTGGGCCATGATTTGTGACATGGGATTGGATTTGGCAATGGATGCGTTATTCTTTCCCTTCCATCTTGTACCCATTTTGGTATCTTCTACCTGCTCATCACATTCAAATAAAGAAGGAATTGTGTCAGTGAACTCGTTCTCTCATGTACCCTTAGGAGGTCTATTTGTCCAAAACATATTTCTCTTTCTCTGAAGGTAAAAGAGTCAAAAAAAATTCACTCAAGAGGGTCTATCTGCAATTATATAACTACAGAGGGTCTACCTGGCTGCAATAAACCCTTAGTTTTAACTATTATAAACACATTTCACAGATCCTAACAAGTTTAAATTGTACGAGAGCTTTATAAAATGCGGGCATCAAATAACTTAAATTTGCCAATGAAATGCATCTACTCGAGGTCTGTATCAAAATAAAGCGGCTGCAACTTGGAAAAAAATTGATCATATGAAAGTATTACATTACAAATATCTTTTCACTGAATAAATTGTGAACAAGTCATGAATGGTTAATGTGTCAATCGCAAAATTCTGCAAACAAGGTAACTCAACTTTGAGCCATCATCTTAAAAAAAGAGACGTTAAAAAGATGACAATGATTATCAAAGTAGTCTCGATCAACGAACAAGTCATGAATGTTGGGCATTTCAACAAACACTTGGCGGGTTAGAGTTATGAAAGTAAAAATAAACTGCAGTGACGCTACTTACCTTAACTGACTGATGGGAAAACGTACAAAGCTTAAGACGAAGGATATGAAATTCTTTTTTTTCTTTTTGGGTGCGTGTTTGTGGATCGATTGTGTTCGATGGAGGGAAGCGCTTGTTGCAATTATTGTTAGGAATTTTACGGAGAGTAATCTGCGGAATTAAACACTAAACAAATAACGACACCAATGAAAAATACCACACGCAAACAAATACCAAGATTTAACGTGGTTCGGCAAATCGTGCCGACGTCCACCTTGAGGATTAAATCACAATAGAAAGATACAGTGTTATCTCTACTACACCAAAACCCTAAAACCCGTCTCACCACAAATCTTCAACACCTGCGAAGAAATCAACACCATACCCTTGACGGCGTCGTCATTATAAAAATAACGGCATTTGAATCACTGCAATCGGACAACCGAGCTATCCGGAATCTCTAACTTTTCTCTCTCCCTTTTTCTCTCTCCTCTCGAAATCCGCGCACACCCCAAAATATGCTCTCGGGTTTCGGTTGCACCGAAAAATCAATCTCCGGGTGATCCATGTCACGTGCGTATAGAGCCTTTTAATAAGGAAAACTTTCCTTAGGATTCGTTTTAGAAATAAGTCCTCCAATCCAGCTAGTATTTAATCCCTGGACCTCACGCGGGACTTATTTTGGGCTGGACCTACAACAATTATAAGAAGCGCCACCAAAGAATGAAAATATTATGTTTGTTAAAATACAACCACTATTTGTACCAAACTACTTGAAATTATACCACAACTAAAATTAAGAATAAATAATCTATGACTATGAAGAGTCGAGTTTTTGAGGCGAAATGAAATATTTGACGATTACCAAAATACGAACCTTTTTATTTTTATCACCAATTTTGTTCGATACCGTATTCCAAGTTTCTCAAAAAATTACACGGCTAGTGTTGGAAATTATTTGTAAATCTGAATTTGTTGAACTAATCACCACTTATTTTATGATTATGGAACACCTGATGATGAGAATCTACTTATTTTATGATCATGCCGACACCTGATGATGAACACCTCTTTTGGATCTAACATCAGATCAATAATAATTAAATGTAACAGTATTAAGATGAAAAAACAGACCAATTATAAGATGATATACCACATATTCTTAAAACAATTTCACTTGTTATTAATAAGTCTTATAGTTTTGGATAAAATATTCTCCATATGATATTTCACATACCAAAAGGCTATGACCTTTTCTTAAACACAGAAGAAGGGGAGAAAAGAGAGCTTAAACATTGATTAAATTTCAGAAAATTCCCTAAACTTTGAATGATTATCAGATAACCCTATAAATTTTAAAATATCAGAAATTTCCCTAAGTTTAGGGTTATCAAAAGCCTTTTGACTGATATGTTTTTAGAAAACCACAATTTTCATTGGAAAAATTATCCTTTGCATAGTTTAACCATGTGAAAATTGCGTTTAACGCTTTCAGGAGGGTTTTTTTTTAATAGAGTCCTAAAGTTAAATAACACTCCAAAGTTAATTTTTTCTTTTTTAACCTTAGCCTAATAATACATATCCTAAATTATAAAAGAACTAAAATTAAAGGTGTTTTAGATAAGGTTAAGTTTTTTTTCTTTTCTATTTTTAACTTTAGCCTAATAATACATATCCTAAATTATAAGAAGAACTAAAATTAAAGGTATTTGTAGATACCAGTTCTTCAAATCCTTGAAATTTATTCTAAGCCCTAAATGAACAAACGACCCCTCAACTTATGTCAACCGGATCCCTTTCTCTGCGGTCATCTTACCATCCTCAACCTCAACGTCTCCCCCTACGCTCACCTCCCTCCTCCTCGTCTTCCAAAACAAAACCTTCAGCCGGTAACCCGACTCCACTCGCACCCCAACCGCCCCTTTCCTCATCCCACCGCCGCCGCCGGTAAAGTTACCGTACTTCTGAGCAGTCTTCTTATGCCCCTGGTAAAACCCAGGAACAGTGGCGGTGAGCTTACCTCGTGGTAGATGCCCATGTGCTTGTTTTCGTTTTCGATTTGGAGATGGAAGGAGGGGGGAAGGCGGTGAGGTTACCGCATAAGGAGAGGGAGATGAGGTAGTAGCGGGGGGTGATGGGGCGGTAAATGAGGAAGAGGGAGAGGGCGGAGAATCCGACCGTGAAGTTGAGGGCGAGGCAGCAGGAGCGAGGGCCAGGGTAATAGGAGTGGGACATGGTGGGGATTTTGAGTATTGTTTTGGGTAGAAAGGGGATTTTGTGGATAATAAATAACGGGTAGTGAAGGTGAATGATGGAATTGTCAATTGTGGAAGAAGCGAAGGAAGGTCTCATTTTCTTGTCACCCTGAGCTTGACTTGTCGACTGAAATGAGTCTGGTGTTTTTGTCGGAATGTATCGGTATAGAACATCTTTAGCATTTTCCAAACAGCAACATGCATGGAGTCTACCGTATTTTCTCACCTTTTGTACTTATTATTTTTGGCATATAATTCTTAAGTTTCATTTCATGACTACATTGCAGATATTAAAATTTTCGGAGACTATGAGACACCCACACAGACGTGTGTGTTATAATCAATTCTTGAACAATTTCCCCTTCCAAGTATTTCCCACCAGATCCAACAACTCATGTACGCACATAAAAGATTTGGATTTTATTCACTTGAAAAGAGAGACCGCTACTTTAATCATAATCATTGATTTCTACAGTGGATGGTTGTGATTCATTCTAAATATAATACTCCTCAATACCCCCCATGAAAACACTCATTCCTAATTTCCATTTAAAGACAGCCAATTCAACGGTTGTAATTGAAGTAGTGATCTCTCCGGTAACTTTTTTTTATAGCGGTTCTCATCGGTATCCGTACATAAAAGACACTCATCAAGCAATCAAGACCAACATTGTGCCAAAAGAAAAATTGCCAATAACAAAATAATCAAATTCACATTTCTAAAGGCCAACAGTATATATAGAAACTAAAATTTCCCAAAAAAAAAGAAAAATTCAATCAATTGGAGACTAAATTCACACTAGTTCCCTAAAACAATAATCAAGAACTCATTGTCTCTATTTTTTGTAAAATTATTCAGTAGTCTCTGTCCACTCGAAAATAAATCCTAAAAACCTCTGTTTTGCATTAAACTAAGGTAGCTAATACCTGGTGCATCGACTATCTAGCAAACAGAGCCACTGAATTATTTCTCCTAATTCTGTGCTCTGTGCATCTTGATCTTCTTCCTCCTCCCTGATATTTTCCCGCCAAAACCAACACTAATCCCAGCCTCCACATCCATCCAATGCCACCTACTCCTCCACAACCATATCCTATACCTCACCGCTGCCACCAACTCTACCCTCAACCTCACCCTCCTCCTCCTCTCGATCACCTTAACAACCTCATCCCACTCTCTACCACCACCAAACACTTCCCCCGAAACACTACTACTCTTCTCATGCCCCTGATCGAACGCATCCACCCTCGTGGTAGCTATGCTAGCATTTCTTGAATAGACGGTGATGTTGATTTTGTCGTAGTAGACTCTGCCTCGTTTGTTGTCGTTGGAGCAATCGATGGAGAAGGAGATGGAGGATGCGTTGTTGTTGTTGGAGGTGTTGATAGAGAAGTTGGTGAGGGTGAAGGATGGAGAAGAGGGACGGAGAGTGAGCCAGAGGAAGAAGAGGAGGAGGAGGGAGAGGATTATGACTTGAAGGAGCCAGAGGTAGAAACTGTGTGCAGGGCGTCTAGACATTTAAAGTTAGCTTTTTCTTTTTTTTATTGGTTTGATGTTGGAGATGACATTGGAGAGCGTTTGGAGTTTGAGAATAGAATGAAGAATTATTGTGTGTTGAGAGAGAGAGAGAGAGTTTGGTTTGAGGTTGGGGTGATATGTGAACGTGAGAGAAATTTTGGGGCATAGTTTTTGGGGGATGCAACGGATATGGTGATTATGGCAGAGGAGGTTTCGTAACTGCCAAGGAGTTAAGGTTGGATGATTGGCTCGTTATTAGGCCCACTATTGCGGCAGTTATGGATGCATACATAAACCGTAGACAAGTGAATTAGCTCTCATTTTCTTTTTCGATGCTAGTCTTTAAATCTTTGAATTAGTCCCTCAAATCATTGAAATTGCTAGCTGCGTAGGTACCCCAATTGTTAACTATTTAAAATTAGTTCATAAAATCATTGAAATTGCTACTAGGTCTTCTAATTCTCATAAATTGTTTCAAATTAATCTCTCTATTTGCTACTTCTACTCCTGATTGGAGTTATGAAATTAAAGATCATTGAAGGGTTTCTATCTGGGGAAGTAAAACACATAATATAACTATTGTAGGAAAGAAACATAGGATTTCTATCTAATCATAAAATCAAATGTTCTTTAATGATGATATTAGTTAGACGCAGAAGTGGATTAGCCCCCACTGTAATACAGCTCCCTACGGACCCTACCGAAACAGAGATTTTCACAACCAAAGGTATTTAAGTATTTTTATAAAGTAATGAGGCCAATATGTCTAGAAATTTTATTAACATGAAAAGAAAAAAAAAAAAAAAACTGAATATACATACAAATTGTGGATTAGAGACAGAAATATACAGCCCAAGAAGATAGGAATAAAGATTAAGACCAATTACATCCAAGTAACAAACGCTTAAGAAAAATCTCAACACAAACCAAACAAATTTTACAAATCAAACAAACACCAAACGAAACCTCCCCAAAACCCCCCTCAGAAATAAATATCGCACCTCTCATCCACATACCGCGGAAGCAAATTCCCATCAGCACCCACAGCCAACTCGCAACTCACGTGCATCTTATGGTCATGCGTATCCCAAATCTTCACCTTGAACCGTATAATCGACACGAACTCCAGCCTCAACGGAGCCTCACCGGTCGACTGATTCCCGTTAATCTGACTCGGCACTGGCCCACTCCCTTTACCCGCCAGCTGTCCTTCGATATTCGTAGTATTCTTCGGTTCCTGATAGAACGAGTTGATGACCGTCCCTGATGCAATAACTTGATCAAAATAGTACAACGAACCACTCATGTCATTGTAGTAGATTCCAATCTTTTGGTTCGGGTTTCGGTCTGAGACGTTGAATGAAGCTGAACCCGCTTGGTTCAATGTGAATGAGTTGAGATAGAATCTGGGCCTATGAGGTCTGAGGTTGAGGTAGAGAATGAAGAGGATTAGGCCAACGACAAAGAGAAGAGAGAGGAAGAATGAGCAGATGAATTTTGCGAACCGGCTCGTTAGGCTCTCTTGGACCATTTGGGCGTAGCGACGGGGACGGGCTCGGGCTCCACGGAGACCGGCTCGAGCCGGTTCGGGTTGAGGAGTGAAGTAACGGGTTTCCGTTTCGGGTTGAGGAGGGAAGTTGGGTTGAGGAGGGTTGTAACGGGTTCGATCTGGTTGGGGTCGAGGAGGACGCAAGTCGAATATAAAAGACATGGTTGATTGATTTTGAATTGATAGGTTTGTGGGTTTTTTTTTTCAGGGGTGATGTTTTGGGATTTATATAGAAGTTGGAAGAGGTTTCTTATGTTTGATGCTTTTTTGCTTTTTGTTTGGCTTTCGAGGAGGGAAAGGAATAAAGGTCATAGGATGAACTATATGTTTTTCTCCCCATATATGAGAGGTTAGCATCATTGTTCCAATAGTATACAATTGAAGACTTGAAAAAAATTAACTCCAGTGAGATTTTGCCACGTTTGAATGAAGGATTATTAGAAAAAAGATTAGCACTGAATTGGAATATCAGTAAATGCTAGAAAATTCAAAAATAAAATTAAAGTTCACAAAGAAAACTACATGCTACATACATCCAGTAAATTTTTGATTCGGGATTTCCTTAAATTTTACATTAATAATCAATATTTTTGGAGAATGCCTTAGATGTCAATTCCAAACCTACTGCGTTGTAGCAAAAGGCTTTACAACTGCAAATAAGCTAGTTTTAAGCTCACACTACCTCAAAGTATAATATAACTATGATATATTAGAAAACAAAATCAACCTAGCTCAAAACTCAGGCAGAAATGCCCTTCAAGTATGACTCAATAATATTTTCCTCTTTAAGTCTAAGACCTTATGTATGATGATGGGAATCATATTAATTAATCAAAGCAATCTATATTTTCAGAGTCCCAGCAGTGAGACCCCTTAATTGTAGAGGCTTTTTACCCCTCTTTTTGTTGGTGAGGAAAGAAAGCAAGGAATAAACTTTCTGAAAGACTAATATACTATACTTTCTCTGCGTGGTTGTATAGAGTAAAGTCATTTGTTTTGGTTGCGTAAGTAGGAGCTAAGTTTGTCCGCTGTAAAGTGGCTTGTACCGCTCATGAGGATAAGAATATCTTTGAAACTTTGAGAATAATTGAGAAACTTGAGAAGTAGGTAACAAGGGAAAGTAATGATAGAAACATTTGTAACTCAAGTTACAACAAACCTCAAGCATCCAAGATTTTACAATATGCAATATTTCTTCTTTAACACCTTCTTTTTAGTTGACATGCATGATTATCCGTAATTCAGCTTCAATTGAGGTTTGGAGTCTTAACCTCTTTAACTCAAGTAAGCTTAACATCCAAAACCATAATTCTTCGGTTTTATTCAGGTCAATCAGATAAATGATACCGATTAGTAGGCAAGGGTAGATTGTCACACCTCAATCAAGAAACCCAGGCCACTGCTCTTGAAATTGTCGCGAAGATGATTAAATAGGAAGTTCTCACACAATTCTTCAATTTTCTAGCTATAATTAAGGCTTGAGTTCATAGAAATTAATACGTATTAGAGACCTTGCTAGCTCACATTGTATATATAATTATTAACTTGGAGCATGATTAGGTTCATATTAGTTTTGTTGTTTGCTCCACTGCTCTTATGTTGATATAAGTGGGTAAAGAACAATCATGAAGTTGGAAGCAAAGATGTCTGTTGAAAGCATCTTCACTGAAGAGGAAGTGGGCACAAATATTAAGGAGTGCTCGAAACTGCCTTCTTGCAAATACAAGAGGATCAGTGAAAAGATATGCAGCTTGAGTTTTGGCCAACAATGTGGTATTCAAATAAAGGAAAAGAAGCATGTAAAAGTAATAAACAAACAAGGAAAACAGGAAAGACTGTTGGTGGGTTAGGACAAGGTGAAAGATGTGCATAATCAAAAGTAAGCAAGAACGGATTTTGAAAGGTTTACTTTGCATAAAAGTTATTAACAGTCAGCATGAAGTATGAGATCAATTAAGGGATTACCTGATTATAGAAAGTCATGACCTTTTTCCTTTCTGTTTTGCTAGGAAACAAAAACATGTAATTTTGAGTTTTGTGTGCTGTATCTAAATCGAGTAGATGGTTTAAAGCGATGAAACAATAAAGATATGAACTTTTTCCTTTTACTCCAAAAAAAAAAAAAAGAAAAATCAAATTTTCTTCCCTATAAAAGAAAACAGAATATGGGAAATGCAAAATGTTTGTTCAGTGCAAGCTAATACTGACTAAAACATATGTGGTCCAGTCAATATTTACTTTGAAGTTAGTATCATAGGTTCGAATCTCAAGCTTAGTAGGTTCAAGAACAAACCAAACTTTAGTTATTTCTTATGATCGGTTTACCATATCAATTTGGAACATGTTTCAAATCTATAAGCTAACAAGGTTCAAGGTTCATTAATACAATCCTACTCAAATTTATTTCTTAATAATCACAATTAGATTTACCATGGCCTCGTTCCCCAAATTTCTAATATCTAGATCCCCAAAGAGACACTGATTCAAGGTTTAACAGGTCCGAGTTTCCTTCTTCACTCATCTCAATACCATTGCAACCCATGTGCAAATAAAACTTACACGCTGAATGGGCACAAGCATCCCAAGAAACTACACTTAGAAAAATAAGCAATCCCCAAAAGCGATCTTCTAAAGAATCCAACCTCAATTAAGACCTTCTCAAACTCCAATAACAGCATCCCATAAGCATCTATTAATACCCGCGGTCATCCTTAAGCAGTCATTAGTGCTCATAATCATCATCATCTCAAAAAATGGCTTCAGCTCTTTACATAACTCTCCTATTACTATCCCATACCATTAGCTCAGCCCTCTCCTAGAACTCCAGTTCTATAGAAACTCATGCCCCAGAGCCGAACTCATAGTTAAGAGTGTACTCCAAAGGCATGTCGAAAGGACCCATCAATACCGCTGGCCTTCTCCGGCTCCATTTTCATGACTGTTTTGTCAGAGTAAGCTTCTATCCACCATATTTATTATTACGAACATAAAATTCAGTGTTGAAATTAACCAAACATTTTGGTGTTTCAGGGTTGTGATGCTTCGGTTCTTCTCGACAGTACTGATGACAACATAGCAGAAAAAGAGGCACCTCCTAACTTGACACTAAGAGCATATGATGTGATTGATGATATAAAGGCCGAGCTAGAGAAGGAATGTGAAGGAATCGTATCATGCGCTGATATACTAGCTATGGCAACTCGAGATGGGGTGGCATTTTCTGGAGGTGAAGAGTATGCTCTGCCGACAGGGAGGAGGGATGGTAAAATTTCAAGAATGTCAGAGGTTCACCTCCCTGGCCCTTCTTTCAGTGTTCAGGGTGCATTGGCTGCTTTCCAGTCTATCAATCTAGATTTAGTGGACCTCACTACATTATTGGGTAAGTTTTGTAACATTCTAGTAGTAGTAGTAGACTATTAGATACTTCAAACCTCAACAAACTATTTTTTTCACACTTAAATAAGTTTCAACAGAAAATGATGAAACTTGAATTGCAACTTTAATTTTCACTTTCTGTTTGCTTTATCCTATGCCGTAATGGGTGCAGAAAGGTCAAATTGATTGGTTTGGTTTTGTTAATGGGATTGCTTTCACCACTTTGGATTTAATAAAGGCATTTCCCCCCAAGGGGTCAACTCAAGTAATATAATCTTAATAGGATTGGATCATAAAAATGGTGAATAATAACTTTATTTGGCCTCAAAATTACTGAGGTTGAGTCAGGACAGAGGTGCCTTTCTAGAGTGGAGAAGGTAACTACCAGCCACACATTAATTGTAACAAATTATAGACAAGATGGATGCAAACCTTGGTGGCTTGCATAGATTAGCTTTAATACTGCATTAACGTGGCACAGCTCTACTTAAGCTGTCTAATTCAACTTTTAAGTAGTAGCATTATATACTTTGGAGAATGTGCATTTAGTTTCAATTTTAAGAATTAGCAGCTACATCTGTGCTAATCACTATTAATCTTAGTTTTAATATAGGTCAAACTTCACTTAGGATCATGTGATATTCCTTGAATGCCAGATTTCTTTAATTATGGAGACGTGGGTGCGTTTACAAAGGCCAAAAAGAATAGTTTATTGGAAGTTTTACTACCGACAGTAAGTTTTGATGATGGAATAGTGCTCCTTCAGGGCCTATTGCAACTTCTAAGGTACTAGGATAGATCCACATTGCCCAAACTAAAGGGGCATACTCAGGGCGGATTCAGGTAATATCTAGGGTGCAGTTGCACCTAGAAATTAGAAATTGCATATAGGTTCAAGTAATATTTATAATTTGCCCCTATAGAATTTTCAAATTGCACCCCAACCCAATTACCCAACCTATTAACCATGCTTATATGAAATATGGTGTGTAATAAGTTAGTTGCAAATAGAATTAGCTCATTGGAAAATAAAACTCATTTAACTTTTCGACAATCAGCATAAATTGGTATAGTCCCAAATACTAAAAGCGAAAACTACAATACTAGAAACCCAAAACTTCAACACTATAGTATTATAATATTATATTTTTAATTTTAGTTAAACAGATGTTTGTTGTTCGCCCCTCCAAGAAAATTTTACTGGATCCGCCACTGGGCATACTGTAGTAATTTTCGACAGGATATACACCCTTCGGAATGAAGAAAGTGACTTCTTGGACTATTTCTCCATAAATCAATCCATAGTTAAGTTTAATAATGAAAGTTAAGTTAGCATTAATCACGACAGGCCCTAGAAGGTATTTAGTATGATAGCAAATTTCATGTTAAGTAATGTGTTTCACAGCCCTAAAATTCTAACTATTACCAAAATTATCATTTATTTGTATTAACCACATCATTAATCAACAACCAAACTCCTACCAAAATTTAACAACATGTTCAACTATTTACCCGAATCTTGTGCTTTCCTCCTCTCTTCTCCAGGTGCTCATAGCATTGGTTTCTGTCACTGTGGCTTCTTCATCAGCAGGCTCTACAACTTTCGCAATAGTGGCTTGCCTGATCCTCGTATTGCTCCTCATGTGCTAAAACTCTGAGGCAGAAATGCCCCCACAACTTCAACAACTCAATGATGTACGCAAAGACCCAACAATATTCATGAATCAAGCAACAGAAAAACCATTCACTTTAAACTCCTCGTTCTATCATGGCGTGCTCAATGGACAAGCAACTTTGCACCTGGACCAGGACCTTGCCTTCACTGATGTCACAAATAGATTAGCAGTGGAGTTTCTTCAGAGTCCAGAATTATTCAGGAGGCAATTTTCCAACTCCATGATCAAATTGGGGATGGTCGGGGTGTTATCTGGACAACAGGGTGAAGTCAGATTGAATTGTAGAAGAGTGAATGGTGACACAACAGACAACCTCAAAGTATAATATAACTATGATATATTAGAAAACAAAATCAACCTAGCTCAAAACTCAGGCAGAAATGCCCTTCAAGTATGACTCAATAATATTTTCCTCTTTAAGTCTAAGACCTTATGTATGATGATGGGAATCATATTAATTAATCAAAGCAATCTATATTTTCAGAGTCCCAGCAGTGAGACCCCCTTAATTGTAGAGGCTTTTTACCCCTCTTTTTGTTGGTGAGGAAAGAAAGCAAGGAATAAACTTTCTGAAAGACTAATATACTATACTTTCTCTGCGTGGTTGTATAGAGTAAAGTCATTTGTTTTGGTTGCGTAAGTAGGAGCTAAGTTTGTCCGCTGTAAAGTGGCTTGTACCGCTCATGAGGATAAGAATATCTTTGAAACTTTGAGAATAATTGAGAAACTTGAGAAGTAGGTAACAAGGGAAAGTAATGATAGAAACATTTGTAACTCAAGTTACAACAAACCTCAAGCATCCAAGATTTTACAATATGCAATATTTCTTCTTTAACACCTTCTTTTTAGTTGACATGCATGATTATCCGTAATTCAGCTTCAATTGAGGTTTGGAGTCTTAACCTCTTTAACTCAAGTAAGCTTAACATCCAAAACCATAATTCTTCGGTTTTATTCAGGTCAATCAGATAAATGATACCGATTAGTAGGCAAGGGTAGATTGTCACACCTCAATCAAGAAACCCAGGCCACTGCTCTTGAAATTGTGCGAAGATGATTAAATAGGAAGTTCTCACACAATTCTTCAATTTTCTAGCTATAATTAAGGCTTGAGTTCATAGAAATTAATACGTATTAGAGACCTTGCTAGCTCACATTGTATATATAATTATTAACTTGGAGCATGATTAGGTTCATATTAGTTTTGTTGTTTGCTCCACTGCTCTTATGTTGATATAAGTGGGTAAAGAACAATCATGAAGTTGGAAGCAAAGATGTCTGTTGAAAGCATCTTCACTGAAGAGAAGTGGGCACAAATATTAAGGAGTGCTCGAAACTGCCTTCTTGCAAATACAAGAGGATCAGTGAAAAGATATGCAGCTTGAGTTTTGGCCAACAATGTGGTATTCAAATAAAGGAAAAGAAGCATGTAAAAGTAATAAACAAACAAGGAAAACAGGAAAGACTGTTGGTGGGTTAGGACAAGGTGAAAGATGTGCATAATCAAAAGTAAGCAAGAACGGATTTTGAAAGGTTTACTTTGCATAAAAGTTATTAACAGTCAGCATGAAGTATGAGATCAATTAAGGGATTACCTGATTATAGAAAGTCATGACCTTTTCCTTTCTGTTTTGCTAGGAAACAAAACATGTAATTTTGAGTTTTGTGTGCTGTATCTAAATCGAGTAGATGGTTTAAAGCGATGAAACAATAAAGATATGAACTTTTTCCTTTTACTCCAAAAAAAAAAAAAAAAAAAAAAAAGAAAAAGAAAAAATCAAATTTTCTTCCCTATAAAAGAAAACAGAATATGGGAAATGCAAAATGTTTGTTCAGTGCAAGCTAATACTGACTAAAACATATGTGGTCCAGTCAATATTTACTTTGAAGTTAGTATCATAGGTTCGAATCTCAAGCTTAGTAGGTTCAAGAACAAACCAAACTTTAGTTATTTCTTATGATCGGTTTACCATATCAATTTGGAACATGTTTCAAATCTATAAGCTAACAAGGTTCAAGGTTCATTAATACAATCCTACTCAAATTTATTTCTTAATAATCACAATTAGATTTACCATGGCCTCGTTCCCCAAATTTCTAATATCTAGATCCCCAAAGAGACACTGATTCAAGGTTTAACAGGTCCGAGTTTCCTTCTTCACTCATCTCAATACCATTGCAACCCATGTGCAAATAAAACTTACACGCTGAATGGGCACAAGCATCCCAAGAAACTACACTTAGAAAAATAAGCAATCCCCAAAAGCGATCTTCTAAAGAATCCAACCTCAATTAAGACCTTCTCAAACTCCAATAACAGCATCCCATAAGCATCTATTAATACCCGCGGTCATCCTTAAGCAGTCATTAGTGCTCATAATCATCATCATCTCAAAAAATGGCTTCAGCTCTTTACATAACTCTCCTATTACTATCCCATACCATTAGCTCAGCCCTCTCCCTAGAACTCCAGTTCTATAGAAACTCATGCCCCAGAGCCGAACTCATAGTTAAGAGTGTACTCCAAAGGCATGTCGAAAAGGACCCATCAATACCCGCTGGCCTTCTCCGGCTCCATTTTCATGACTGTTTTGTCAGAGTAAGCTTCTATCCACCATATTTATTATTACGAACATAAAATTCAGTGTTGAAATTAACCAAACATTTTGGTGTTTCAGGGTTGTGATGCTTCGGTTCTTCTCGACAGTACTGATGACAACATAGCAGAAAAAGAGGCACCTCCTAACTTGACACTAAGAGCATATGATGTGATTGATGATATAAAGGCCGAGCTAGAGAAGGAATGTGAAGGAATCGTATCATGCGCTGATATACTAGCTATGGCAACTCGAGATGGGGTGGCATTTTCTGGAGGTGAAGAGTATGCTCTGCCGACAGGGAGGAGGGATGGTAAAATTTCAAGAATGTCAGAGGTTCACCTCCCTGGCCCTTCTTTCAGTGTTCAGGGTGCATTGGCTGCTTTCCAGTCTATCAATCTAGATTTAGTGGACCTCACTACATTATTGGGTAAGTTTTGTAACATTCTAGTAGTAGTAGTAGACTATTAGATACTTCAAACCTCAACAAACTATTTTTTTCACACTTAAATAAGTTTCAACAGAAAATGATGAAACTTGAATTGCAACTTTAATTTTCACTTTCTGTTTGCTTTATCCTATGCCGTAATGGGTGCAGAAAGGTCAAATTGATTGGTTTGGTTTTGTTAATGGGATTGCTTTCACCACTTTGGATTTAATAAAGGCATTTCCCCAAGGGGTCAACTCAAATAATATAATCTTAATAGGATTGGATCATAAAAATGGTGAATAATAACTTTATTTGGCCTCAAAATTACTGAGGTTGAGTCAGGACAGAGGTGCCTTTCTAGAGTGGAGAAGGTAACTACCAGCCACACATTAATTGTAACAAATTATAGACAAGATGGATGCAAACCTTGGTGGCTTGCATAGATTAGCTTTAATACTGCATTAACGTGGCACAGCTCTACTTAAGCTGTCTAATTCAACTTTTAAGTAGTAGCATTATATACTTTGGAGAATGTGCATTTAGTTTCAATTTTAAGAATTAGCAGCTACATCTGTGCTAATCACTATTAATCTTAGTTTTAATATAGGTCAAACTTCACTTAGGATCATGTGATATTCCTTGAATGCCAGATTTCTTTAATTATGGAGACGTGGGTGCGTTTACAAAGGCCAAAAAGAATAGTTTATTGGAAGTTTTACTACCGACAGTAAGTTTTGATGATGGAATAGTGCTCCTTCAGGGCCTATTGCAACTTCTAAGGTACTAGGATAGATCCACATTGCCCAAACTAAAGGGGCATACTCAGGGGCGGATTCAGGTAATATCTAGGGGTGCAGTTGCACCCCTAGAAATTTAGAAATTGCATATAGGTTCAAGTAATATTTATAATTTGCCCCCTATAGAATTTTCAAATTGCACCCCAACCCAATTACCCAACCTATTAACCATGCGCTTATATGAAATATGGTGTGTAATAAGTTAGTTGCAAATAGAATTAGCTCATTGGAAAATAAAAACTCATTTAACTTTTCGACAATCAACGCAAATTGGTATAGTCCCAAATACTAAAAGCCGAAAACTACAATACTAGAAACCCAAAACTTCAACACTATAGTATTATAATATTATATTTTTAATTTTAGTTAAACAGATGTTTGTTGTTCGCCCCTCCAAGAAAATTTTCTTGGATCATGCTTGGGCATACTGTAGTAATTTTCGACAGGATATACACCCTTCGGAATGAAGAAAGTGACTTCTTGGACTATTTCTCCATAAATCAATCCATAGTTAAGTTTAATAATGAAAGTTAAGTTAGCATTAATCACGACAGGCCCTAGAAGGTATTTAGTATGATAGCAAATTTCATGTTAAGTAATGTGTTTCACAGCCCTAAAATTCTAACTATTACCAAAATTATCATTTATTTGTATTAACCACATCATTAATCAACAACCAAACTCCTACCAAAATTTAACAACATGTTCAACTATTTACCCGAATCTTGTGCTTTCCTCCTCTCTTCTCCAGGTGCTCATAGCATTGGTTTCTGTCACTGTGGCTTCTTCATCAGCAGGCTCTACAACTTTCGCAATAGTGGCTTGCCTGATCCTCGTATTGCTCCTCATGTGCTAAAAACTCTGAGGCAGAAATGCCCCCCACAACTTCAACAACTCAATGATGTACGCAAAGACCCAACAATATTCATGAATCAAGCAACAGAAAAACCATTCACTTTAAACTCCTCGTTCTATCATGGCGTGCTCAATGGACAAGCAACTTTGCACCTGGACCAGGACCTTGCCTTCACTGATGTCACAAATAGATTAGCAGTGGAGTTTCTTCAGAGTCCAGAATTATTCAGGAGGCAATTTTCCAACTCCATGATCAAATTGGGGATGGTCGGGGTGTTATCTGGACAACAGGGTGAAGTCAGATTGAATTGTAGAAGAGTGAATGGTGACACAACAGACAACCTGAGAACCTAATTGATTTCAACTATTTGACTGTAGTATCAAAAGACAGTAGTCAAAGATTTAACCTCCCTCAGGTTATCAATATTAAATATTCCATAGACCTCCAATGTTACAATTCAATGAAATAAACATTTCTATCATTTAGAGGAAGAGCAAAACAATGGGACTGTTCAAGAATTATAATAAATTTCATTGACTTTGGATGACGCTTTTAAGGATACTTCCTTATGAAATGCTCGCTTAGAGACTAGTTTAAGTACTCCAGGGACGAACCTGGAGATAATTAGTTCCTGAATAAGAAATCCTTTGCCAGAGATGAATGGCAGTTTCATGAGTTGCAATAAAATTGTTGTTGTTTTAGGCTTTTTCCACCAACTCATAAACTGTGTATTAATGATTATTTCATTCTCAACCAGTTTGGTTGTTTCTTCCCTTGTTGCTCGGTAATTACAGAATATTTTGCGGAAAAAAAATATTTCTATCCCTGGTCATTGGCTAGACTTTGTCAAATATCCACAAGATGAGGGCATACGAAGAGAAAATGCTTACATTTCTGAGGTGAAAGGCACAACTTCCATTTGACTGCAAACTCGAACATCTATTGCAGCAAGAAGTTTCGAGTCAGCAATATTTCCATAAGAAAATTTTCATTTGAACATCTAATGTTAAATGAAAATCCAAGCATTTCTGAACGATTCTGTTTAGTATATTGTAGGAAGCACTGACAGATCACTAAACCTGTCATCAACGACCTCCATTTACATGAGATGGATATAGATGAATCAGGATTAATAGAAAAGGTGTGTGAGTTACTATGGCCTCCTTTTGACTGCAGCACTACTCAATACCAAACAGAAATCCATTCATTCATCAGCATGCTAGACCATATAGCTCTCCATACTTATGTAAATGGATCAATACCTGGCAGATTCAACATTTAGAAAGATCATGTTCAATCCTTTGTTTCTATGCAGCGCTAAATGAAAGCAAAACAATGGTGAACATGTTTATGCTCAAAGTAAGTGGCTTTCAACAACTTTTCATTTTACCCCTCAACCTACCATCTTCAACCTCTGAATGACTATCAATACTTTCCTACTTTGGATGATATCTTTTGTTCTTTGTGAGCGAAGATACATGATAGCTTAGTCCCATGGCCAAATAGTTCACTATCTTCTGTTAAAGAAAAAGGAAGAAGGATATATTGACTACTAGCCAGTCTAAATATCAATGAAATGCATGATTAAGGTGATTGAGCAAATCTTAAGGACTTAATTATTCAAGATATATCAGCTGCCCAATATGGGCTTCTCTTTATCAAAATCAGAAGTATTTTCCAAACAATTTCACTTACTTAAGATCCAGATCCAGCAAACAATAAAGAGAATGTGTCAGCACACAAACTTAAGATAGACAGCTAACCATCATACATTCAAGTTTGTTTTCATCCAATAGTAGATGTATTTGAAGGTAGACAACAAGCGTTTGTAGTCCAACGGTTAGGATAATTGCCTTCCAAGCAATAGACCCGGGTTCGACTCCCGGCAAACGCAGTACTATTTTATTTTGTCCAAAAGAATATTGTCCATTAGTACCCGAAACTTACAAAGTTCAAATTTACAGATCCTATGTGCTATGCATATCCCTATATTATTTGTTGAATTTTTAAACTAAGGAACTAATTGCAACAAAAAGGACATTGAGAAATGTGGACAAAAAATAGAAACAACATTTTTAAATGAAGAACTTACATCATGAAGTTTTAAGAAATCAAATAAATAATTTACAATCCCATGCTGACAAGGATGTTTAAGATTCCCCTCAATCGGTCAATCCCATTAAGTAAAACAAACTAGATCACAAAGTATTCTAACTTAGCTATTTCCAAAAGTACTTCAGTTAAGGACTTGGAGACTTGAGAGCACTTCTTGAACAGCCCAATGGCACTTTAAGGCATACAAGGACGCCAACATCACAAATCTATGGCGACTAATATATTATGCCACTGTGTGCAAGATGTTGGCCTAGGTCTATTAGAGAAATGCCTAAGGTCATCTTCTTATACTCTGACCCAATAATTTTTAGTTGATGATGGGCTATACATGGATATACATACCTATTTGTATGAACACCTAAGAAATATAGTCATGTCCTTGTATTCAATGTTTGGAAGGTTCCTGAATCAGAAACTTCAAAATCTAGACAATTGATAACCTTGCCGTAAGTCACTGACCAAAAGTAGTAGTAACTCGCTGCGTGCACAAATATTATTACCTTTTTTTAAACAGGCAAAATGAAAACATAAAGCCTTTAAGCTCGTTCTAAAGATTTGTCATAGCTAGTTTTGGCCACAGGATCTTGAATTATAAACTCTTGGATATTACAAACATTATGCATAAATATTTCAGATAAGAGCGTATCTACACCACCCATTACACATGTCTGAAATATTAATGCTTTAAATGATGTGTATAACTTTGTGAAAGAGCTTTCAAGCTATAGAACAATTACTTGGTGATTTGAAGAAAATTTTAGAAGAAATCATAATTTCAACTGCAACAACATATACAATTACTCATACACCCACAATATACAATATACATGAATAATCACGAGTATGTAACAGAATGACTTGCAGATAACCGTTAAGAATTCAGGAGCCTGCCAAATCCAGCGAGCAAAGAACGTCTACCATCATGAACAATAAAAATTTTTGTTGAACAATATAAATTACAATTTATATTCTAAAGAACAATGAAAGTAATACCAGATTATCAAGGTTGCACTATGAAATATTAATTGGTCCATCTGCTTCTTGCTCTTGCATATCTACTTCAGATTTAGAGAGAGCCTCTGAAGGAATGTTGATCCCAACAAAACCTGCCATGACAGCAGCAGCTCCAATATAATCTAATAAATGAGGAGCATGGCCTGTAAGTGAATCCACAACAGCAGCTATTGGGACTTGAATAGTGAGACCTGCTGTTGCCACTGTGGTTGTAGTCAAGAGAATGGCCTTTGCCCACAGGTAATCGCTCAGAACATTGTCAAGCAAACCTGTATGCATAAGAATTACTTCAGAACTCCAACTAAAGAAAAGGGAAAGGAAATAAATGCTACATAATTTTCTAATAAGCAACAGTATTTAGATGCATGTGAGAACCATGAACAATGGCCTAATTGTCAAACGAAATCCATAGAATTTGCAGAACGATTTCCCCAGTAACAAAATTTACAGGTACACAATCTATAGAAATTATGGAAATCACTGGCACTCCTTAGAGTAAGTATATTACTCATTGGTTGTAGAGTCTGGACTGTTTGGTGTAAGGTTCATGGTTTGAAAGTTGACATGAAAAATCCTATCTCATCTGTTTAAACCTGCCCCCAAAAAAAATAAATAAATATATATATATATAAACAATGCTCTATGAACTTAAGTTCATAATGAATAGTGGTGCACCAATTTTTATCCACTCATCTTGCCTTGAGATTTGTGATGCACAAATCTCAAAGTGGCCTATATCTTTCACGGATCCCAGCAAGATGAGTGGTTAGAAAAGTTGGTGCACCACTATTCATTATGAACTTAAGTTCATAATGAATAGTGGTGCACCAATTTTTATCCACTCATCTTGCCTTGAGATTTGTGATGCACAAATCTCAAAGTGTCCTTATATCTTTCACGGATCCCAAGCAAGATGAGTGGTTAGAAAAGTTGGTGCACCACTATTCATTATGAACTTAAGTTCATAATGAATAGTGGTGCACCAATTTTTATCCACTCATCTTGCCTTGAGATTTGTGATGCACAAATCTCAAAGTGTCCTTATATCTTTCACGGATCCCAGCAAGATGAGTGGTTAGAAAAATTGGTGCACCACTATTCATATGAACTTAAGTTCATAATGAATAGTTGTGCACCAACTTTTTATCCACTCATCTTGCCTTGAGATTTGTGATGCACAAATCTCAAAGTGGCCTATATCTTTCACGGATCCCAGCAAGATGAGTGGTTAGAAAAATTGGTGCACCACTATTCATTATGAACTTAAGTTCATAATGAATAGTGGTGCACCAATTTTTATCCACTCATCTTGCCTTGAGATTTGTGATGCACAAATCTCAAAGTGGCTTTTATATCTTTCACGGATCCCAAGCAAGATGAGTGGTTAGAAAAATTGGTGCACCACTATTCATTATGAACTTAAGTTCATAATGAATAGTTGTGCACCAACTTTTTATCCACTCATCTTGCCTTGAGATTTGTGATGCACAAATCTCAAAGTGGCTTTTATATCTTTCACGGATCCCAGCAAGATGAGTGGTTAGAAAAATTGGTGCACCACTATTCATTATGAACTTAAGTTCATAATGAATAGTTGTGCACCAACTTTTTATCCACTCATCTTGCCTTGAGATTTGTGATGCACAAATCTCAAAGTGTCCTTATATCTTTCACGGATCCCAGCAAGATGAGTGGTTAGAAAAGTTGGTGCACCACTATTCATTATGAACTTAAGTTCATAATGAATAGTTGTGCACCAACTTTTTATCCACTCATCTTGCCTTGAGATTTGTGATGCACAAATCTCAAAGTGGCCTATATCTTTCACGGATCCCAGCAAGATGAGTGGTTAGAAAAATTGGTGCACCACTATTCATTATGAACTTAAGTTCATAATGAATAGTTGTGCACCAACTTTTTATCCACTCATCTTGCCTTGAGATTTGTGATGCACAAATCTCAAAGTGGCCTATATCTTTCACGGATCCCAGCAAGATGAGTGGTTAGAAAAGTTGGTGCACCACTATTCATATGAACATCTAATGTTAAATGAAAATCCAAGCATTCTGAGCGATTCTGTTTAGTATATTGTAGGAAGCACTGACAGATCACTAAACCTGTCATCAACGACCTCCATTTACATGAGATGGATATAGATGAATCAGGATTAATAGAAAAGGTGTGTGAGTTACTATGGCCTCCTTTTGACTGCAGCACTACTCAATACCAAACAGAAATCCATTCATTCATCAGCATGCTAGACCATATAGCTCTCCATACTTATGTAAATGGATCAATACCTGGCAGATTCAACATTTAGAAAGATCATGTTCAATCCTTTGTTTCTATGCAGCGCTAAATGAAAGCAAAACAATGGTGAACATGTTTATGCTCAAAGTAAGTGGCTTTCAACAACTTTTCATTTTACCCCTCAACCTACCATCTTCAACCTCTGAATGACTATCAATACTTTCCTACTTTGGATGATATCTTTTGTTCTTTGTGAGCGAAGATACATGATAGCTTAGTCCCATGGCCAAATAGTTCACTATCTTCTGTTAAAGAAAAAGGAAGAAGGATATATTGACTACTAGCCAGTCTAAATATCAATGAAATGCATGATTAAGGTGATTGAGCAAATCTTAAGGACTTAATTATTCAAGATATATCAGCTGCCCAATATGGGCTTCTCTTTATCAAAATCAGAAGTATTTTCCAAACAATTTCACTTACTTAAGATCCAGATCCAGCAAACAATAAAGAGAATGTGTCAGCACACAAACTTAAGATAGACAGCTAACCATCATACATTCAAGTTTGTTTTCATCCAATAGTAGATGTATTTGAAGGTAGACAACAAGCGTTTGTAGTCCAACGGTTAGGATAATTGCCTTCCAAGCAATAGACCCGGGTTCGACTCCCGGCAAACGCAGTACTATTTTATTTTGTCCAAAAGAATATTGTCCATTAGTACCCGAAACTTACAAAGTTCAAATTTACAGATCCTATGTGCTATGCATATCCCTATATTATTTGTTGAATTTTTAAACTAAGGAACTAATTGCAACAAAAAGGACATTGAGAAATGTGGACAAAAATAGAAACAACATTTTTAAATGAAGAACTTACATCATGAAGTTTTAAGAAATCAAATAAATAATTTACAATCCCATGCTGACAAGGATGTTTAAGATTCCCTCAATCGGTCAATCCCATTAAGTAAAACAAACTAGATCACAAAGTATTCTAACTTAGCTATTTCCAAAAGTACTTCAGTTAAGGACTTGGAGACTTGAGAGCACTTCTTGAACAGCCCAATGGCACTTTAAGGCATACAAGGACGCCAACATCACAAATCTATGGCGACTAATATATTATGCCACTGTGTGCAAGATGTTGGCCTAGGTCTATTAGAGAAATGCCTAAGGTCATCTTCTTATACTCTGACCCAATAATTTTTAGTTGATGATGGGCTATACATGGATATACATACCTATTTGTATGAACACCTAAGAAATATAGTCATGTCCTTGTATTCAATGTTTGGAAGGTTCCTGAATCAGAAACTTCAAAATCTAGACAATTGATAACCTTGCCGTAAGTCACTGACCAAAAGTAGTAGTAACTCACTGCGTGCACAAATATTATAGCCTTTTTTTAAACAGGCAAAATGAAAACATAAAGCCTTTAAGCTCGTTCTAAAGATTTGTCATAGCTAGTTTTGGCCACAGGATCTTGAATTATAAACTCTTGGATATTACAAACATTATGCATAAATATTTCAGATAAGAGCGTATCTACACCACCCATTACACATGTCTGAAATATTAATGCTTTAAATGATGTGTATAACTTTGTGAAAGAGCTTTCAAGCTATAGAACAATTACTTGGTGATTTGAAGAAAATTTTAGAAGAAATCATAATTTCAACTGCAACAACATATACAATTACTCATACACCCACAATATACAATATACATGAATAATCACGAGTATGTAACAGAATGACTTGCAGATAACCGTTAAGAATTCAGGAGCCTGCCAAATCCAGCGAGCAAAGAACGTCTACCATCATGAACGATAAAAAATTTTGTTGAACAATATAAATTACAATTTATATTCTAAAGAACAATGAAGGTAATACCAGATTATCAAGGTTGCACTATGAAATATTAATTGGTCCATCTGCTTCTTGCTCTTGCATATCTACTTCAGATTTAGAGAGCCTCTGAAGGAATGTTGATCCCAACAAAACCTGCCATGACAGCAGCAGCTCCAATATAATCTAATAAATGAGGAGCATGGCCTGTAAGTGAATCCACAACAGCAGCTATTGGGACTTGAATAGTGAGACCTGCTGTTGCCACTGTGGTTGTAGTCAAGAGAATGGCCTTTGCCCACAGGTAATCGCTCAGAACATTGTCAAGCAAACCTGTATGCATAAGAATTACTTCAGAACTCCAACTAAAGAAAAGGGAAAGGAAATAAATGCTACATAATTTTCTAATAAGCAACAGTATTTAGATGCATGTGAGAACCATGAACAATGGCCTAATTGTCAAACGAAATCCATAGAATTTGCAGAACGATTTCCCCAGTAACAAAAATTTACAGGTACACAATCTATAGAAATTATGGAAATCACTGACGGCACTCCTTAGAGTAAGTATATTACTCATTGGTTGTAGAGTCTGGACTGTTTGGTGTAAGGTTCATGGTTTGAAAGTTGACATGAAAAATCCTATCTCATCTGTTTAAACCTGCCCCCAAAAAAAATAAATAAAATAAATATATATATATATATATAGAGTAAGGCTCCTATGAACTTAAGTTCATAATGAATAGTGGTGCACCAACTTTTTATCCACTCATCTTGCCTTGAGATTTGTGATGCACAAATCTCAAAGTGGCTATATCTTTCACGGATCCCAAAGCAAGATGAGTGGTTAGAAAAGTTGGTGCCTCATTATATTAAGAATACATCAAACTTCTTATATATATATATATATATATATATATATATATATATATATATATATATATATATATATAAAGAAATAAATAAAAAAAATGAAAAAGATAAAAGAACAACAGAACAAACAAGAAAAGAAGAGAACAAACAGAAACCAAACAAATGAACATTATATCAATATAGTAGCAAGTTCATTAGTTTAGGTTGTGGATGGTTCGCTGAATAAATGAGATTGATAGGTATCATTGCTTGTATACATCAACCGTTTGGCTCAATTCAAACATGTAGGATTATTTCAAGCTAAGCAGCAAGAGATGAACAAATAAAAGTACTCAAAATATCCTTAGCAAACCAAGTGAAGGAAATTACTTTCAATGGTCATGCCTTGAATAACAACAACTGTATTTTGTATTAGACATATCTAATACAAAATATGATGTTCCATCAAAAACTAAAGCGATCTTTGTCATCAAGCAAAAGAATGGAACATAAACTCATATGAGAACATGAAGCAACTAGTATTAGAGTCGAACATGTGTTTCTCTTGAAAGATAAACAACACATGATAACCAAGTATTAAAAGACGCAAGCATAAATTGATATGTGGCTGAAAGAATGAACATAACAGTAGAGTGGCGAAAATTAGATTTAAAATGCAAACCTTTTGCAACAATGAGGCCAAACTGATACCAGGTAAGCTTTCGAAGGGCTCCATCTTGGTAAAATTTAATACTAATGCAACGGAGAAAAATCAAGAGATTAAACATTCCAAGATAACCCAGAAACTCAGCCATACTAGCTTTTCCTTCGCCCTTTTTCTCATCAGGCAGTTTTTTTCGAATGAGTGTGATGTAAACAGCATATAAACAAGCTGAAACAAGAGCTAGAATGTCTCCAATTACAGGGTTTCCTGCAATAGCATTCGCTCCACTTTCTGAATCCGCAAGACCCACTATTATAGTCCCTCCCATGCAGAGTAGAACACTAATTAGCTTTATCCATGTAAACCTTTCTCCTAAGAATGCCAAAGAAACCAAGAAGGTGAAAAGGCTAGAGGTGCTGCTTAAAATGGTATTTGACTGCAGAAAGAGAGAAATGTTCATTATGACTCCATTAGCAAGTTGACGAACAACGCTAAACTAACTGTGACATATATGTCAATATCATATTAAGATACTTACTGTCACAGTGGTGTATTTAAGAGAGAGGTTGAGCGTCAGTTGAGCGAAAAACCAGAAAGGACATATCAACAAGCTGACTTTTGCAACTTGGCGTGTCCAGCGGCGGGTGGGTCAGACTGCCTTCCTTGCTGAGCAAGAGCATCACCTAAAATAGGTGATAGTCTTTCTTCATCTTGATCACTGGAGCTTATTATAGATGTATTTCCATCTCCATAATGGCTTATTAAATTATCCTGTCGACATTCTCCTGTAGAAGGCTGACAGTTTCAGGTTTCTTAGGTTGTTGCTCTTTTATATTATTCCAATTTGTATGCCAATACCCAATACGACCAAGCAACCCCTCACAACACCTTCCAACCTCTACTATAGGGATGTAAACCAAGAATAAAGAGTTACAGATGTAGGATAATAGAAAAGGTGAGACTCCAGCATCTACAACAGACTGAACAAGGTAACTAGCAGCAATCCATATAGATGCAACAGCAATTATATATATCAAACCAAGAGCCCAATCCCATGTATCTCTGCCTATTCCTTTGGGAACCCATTTCATTTTGTGGTCCATTTAAAGCTGGAAGAAACTGACTGCTTCCTGTTCAGTAAAACAGCACTATTTAAAATTGCCTAGGAATAAAGCTTTTGTCTATACACTTCAGTATAATAGCAGTAATCTACTAACTTCTAAGCACAGAAGCACTTTCTATCACATATTTTCCTTATAATATTCTGAGAACTTTCTTCTTTTTCTTTTCTGTTATAGCCAATATGAAACTGGTTATGCTCACAACCATGATCAATTCTCAATGCAAAAACTTGCCTATGGACTTTGTTTATGGAAATACAAAGGCGTTAAACCAAAAAGTCGAGCTTTTATTAATGACAATTCTGAAGAATGTATAAGAATGCTTAGTTATGTGTTTCACAAACAAACAGACCACACACACAAGTCCCAGACAAGTGGAAAAGATTTTCCACATCAAGAGAAGTATTTGTGCTTTCTATATTACACATCCAATGGTGAATTATTAAGTATCGATCTCTAGTTTACATGGTATTTATGAAACTCACTCATGTTACTCTAAAGTTACAACATGAAGGCTTCATGTTAATGGTAAGTTGGTAAGAGGACTTGTTGCCAGCTGACATCATTATGGAGCATATTTACCAAGGTTAGGATTCTTCGAAATCTGCATTTTGGTATGTATTAAATCTTCACATGTATAGACATATAGGAACAACATTTTACATGCATCAGCAGTTTGGGCTGAATACAATCAACCAAAACATTTCAAGACAAAATGACCATCCTGGATAAGTATCAGCTACTTCTGTCCCAAGCATCTATTTAGGAAACAGCAAACAATAATAGCCAAGTACAGAAGGAAAAGATTTACTGCATCTTCATGCCGTCGTTGTTTCATTAAGCTGTTGAATGTTCTTTGCCAGCGCTTCAAAAATTAAAATTAATGATGCAGACTGCTCAGTATCATGGTGAAAAGAAATTAGGTCTAGAGCAAGAGATAGTCCATCAGAAGAATATTTTACTAAAGCATACACCACTTACAAAGTACATTGCATGATGTTTTCAATAGGTATGATGCAGTATGCATACAATGCCAAAGGTAAACAAGCATGAAAATTAAGTAACTATTCAATCATTCCAACAAAATATACAATTACTCATACACCCACAATATACAATATACATGAATAATCACGAGTATGTAACAGAATGACTTGCAGATAACCGTTAAGAATTCAGGAGCCTGCCAAATCCAGCGAGCAAAGAACGTCTACCATCATGAACGATAAAAAATTTTGTTGAACAATATAAATTACAATTTATATTCTAAAGAACAATGAAGGTAATACCAGATTATCAAGGTTGCACTATGAAATATTAATTGGTCCATCTGCTTCTTGCTCTTGCATATCTACTTCAGATTTAGAGAGAGCCTCTGAAGGAATGTTGATCCCAACAAAACCTGCCATGACAGCAGCAGCTCCAATATAATCTAATAAATGAGGAGCATGGCCTGTAAGTGAATCCACAACAGCAGCTATTGGGACTTGAATAGTGAGACCTGCTGTTGCCACTGTGGTTGTAGTCAAGAGAATGGCCTTTGCCCACAGGTAATCGCTCAGAACATTGTCAAGCAAACCTGTATGCATAAGAATTACTTCAGAACTCCAACTAAAGAAAAGGGAAAGGAAATAAATGCTACATAATTTTCTAATAAGCAACAGTATTTAGATGCATGTGAGAACCATGAACAATGGCCTAATTGTCAAAGCGAAATCCATAGAATTTGCAGAGCGATTTCCCCAGTAACAAAATTTACAGGTACACAATCTATAGAAATTATGGAAATCACTGGCACTCCTTAGAGTAAGTATATTACTCATTGGTTGTAGAGTCTGGACTGTTTGGTGTAAGGTTCATGGTTTGAAAGTTGACATGAAAAATCCTATCTCATCTGTTTAAACCTGCCCCAAAAAAATAAATAAATATATATATATATATATAGAGTAAGGCTCCTATGAACTTAAGTTCATAATGAATAGTTGTGCACCAACTTTTTTATCCACTCATCTTGCCTTGAGATTTGTGATGCACAAATCTCAAAGTGGCCTTTATATCTTTCACGGATCCCAAAGCAAGATGAGTGGTTAGAAAAGTTGGTGCACCACTATTCATTATGAACTTAAGTTCATATATATATATATATATATATATATATATATATATATATATATATATATATATATATATATATATATATAAAGAAATAAATAAAAAAATGAAAAAGATAAAAGAACAACAGAACAAACAAGAAAAAGAAGAGAACAAACAGAAACCAAACAAATGAACATTATATCAATATAGTAGCAAGTTCATTAGTTTAGGTTGTGGATGGTTCGCTGAATAAATGAGATTGATAGGTATCATTGCTTGTATACATCAACCGTTTGGCTCAATTCAAACATGTAGGATTATTTCAAGCTAAGCAGCAAGAGATGAACAAATAAAAGTACTCAAAATATCCTTAGCAAACCAAGTGAAGGAAATTACTTTCAATGGTCATGCCTTGAATAACAACAACTGTATTTTGTATTAGACATATCTAATACAAAATATGATGTTCCATCAAAAACTAAAAGCGATCTTTGTCATCAAGCAAAAGAATGGAACATAAACTCATATGAGAACATGAAGCAACTAGTATTAGAGTCGAACATGTGTTTCTCTTGAAAGATAAACAACACATGATAACCAAGTATTAAAAGACGCAAGCATAAATTGATATGTGGCTGAAAGAATGAACATAACAGTAGAGTGGCGAAAATTAGATTTAAAATGCAAACCTTTTGCAACAATGAGGCCAAACTGATACCAGGTAAGCTTTCGAAGGGCTCCATCTTGGTAAAATTTAATACTAATGCAACCGGGAGAAAAATCAAGAGATTAAACATTCCAAGATAACCCAGAAACTCAGCCATACTAGCTTTTCCTTCGCCCTTTTTCTCATCAGGCAGTTTTTTTCGAATGAGTGTGATGTAAACAGCATATAAACAAGCTGAAACAAGAGCTAGAATGTCTCCAATTACAGGGTTTCCTGCAATAGCATTCGCTCCACTTTCTGAATCCGCAAGACCCACTATTATAGTCCCTCCCATGCAGAGTAGAACACTAATTAGCTTTATCCATGTAAACCTTTCTCCTAAGAATGCCAAAGAAACCAAGAAGGTGAAAAGGCTAGAGGTGCTGCTTAAAATGGTATTTGACTGCAGAAAGAGAGAAATGTTCATTATGACTCCATTAGCAAGTTGACGAACAACGCTAAACTAACTGTGACATATATGTCAATATCATATTAAGATACTTACTGTCACAGTGGTGTATTTAAGAGAGAGGTTGAACGTCAGTTGAGCGAAAAACCAGAAAGGACATATCAACAAGCTGACTTTTGCAACTTGGCGTGTCCAGCGGCGGGTGGGTCAGACTGCCTTCCTTGCTGAGCAAGAGCATCACCTAAAATAGGTGATAGTCTTTCTTCATCTTGATCACTGGAGCTTATTATAGATGTATTTCCATCTCCATAATGGCTTATTAAATTATCCTGTCGACATTCTCCTGTAGAAGGCTGACAGTTTCAGGTTTCTTAGGTTGTTGCTCTTTTATATTATTCCAATTTGTATGCCAATACCCAATACGACCAAGCAACCCCTCACAACACCTTCCAACCTCTACTATAGGGATGTAAACCAAGAATAAAGAGTTACAGATGTAGGATAATAGAAAAGGTGAGACTCCAGCATCTACAACAGACTGAACAAGGTAACTAGCAGCAATCCATATAGATGCAACAGCAATTATATATATCAAACCAAGAGCCCAATCCCATGTATCTCTGCCTATTCCTTTGGGAACCCATTTCATTTTGTGGTCCATTTAAAGCTGGAAGAAACTGACTGCTTCCTGTTCAGTAAAACAGCACTATTTAAAATTGCCTAGGAATAAAGCTTTTGTCTATACACTTCAGTATAATAGCAGTAATCTACTAACTTCTAAGCACAGAAGCACTTTCTATCACATATTTTCCTTATAATATTCTGAGAACTTTCTTCTTTTTCTTTTCTGTTATAGCCAATATGAAACTGGTTATGCTCACAACCATGATCAATTCTCAATGCAAAAACTTGCCTATGGACTTTGTTTATGGAAATACAAAGGCGTTAAACCAAAAAGTCGAGCTTTTATTAATGACAATTCTGAAGAATGTATAAGAATGCTTAGTTATGTGTTTCACAAACAAACAGACCACACACACAAGTCCCAGACAAGTGGAAAAGATTTTCCACATCAAGAGAAGTATTTGTGCTTTCTATATTACACATCCAATGGTGAATTATTAAGTATCGATCTCTAGTTTACATGGTATTTATGAAACTCACTCATGTTACTCTAAAGTTACAACATGAAGGCTTCATGTTAATGGTAAGTTGGTAAGAGGACTTGTTGCCAGCTGACATCATTATGGAGCATATTTACCAAGGTTAGGATTCTTCGAAATCTGCATTTTGGTATGTATTAAATCTTCACATGTATAGACATATAGGAACAACATTTTACATGCATCAGCAGTTTGGGCTGAATACAATCAACCAAAACATTTCAAGACAAAATGACCATCCTGGATAAGTATCAGCTACTTCTGTCCCAAGCATCTATTTAGGAAACAGCAAACAATAATAGCCAAGTACAGAAGGAAAAGATTTACTGCATCTTCATGCCGTCGTTGTTTCATTAAGCTGTTGAATGTTCTTTGCCAGCGCTTCAAAAATTAAAATTAATGATGCAGACTGCTCAGTATCATGGTGAAAAGAAATTAGGTCTAGAGCAAGAGATAGTCCATCAGAAGAATATTTTACTAAAGCATACACCACTTACAAAGTACATTGCGTGATGTTTTCAATAGGTATGATGCAGTATGCATACAATGCCAAAGGTAAACAAGCATGAAAATTAAGTAACTATTCAATCATTCCAACAAAAAATTATCAGCAGACATTTATAGCAACATTTTGATACCATACTAGGAAACGGCATATATGAGGATTGTGGACCATGTTGGCCGCTTTCACCGCACCAAACTCTAAAGTTGGGGTGAGGATTGAGAGATATATAATTTTATGATGTAACATCCCAACAGGATGGGTGACCTTTTCATGGGATGAAATCTAGACTCAGGCAGCGATATTTTTCTTAAGCAGCTTTAAATGTGTAAGCTCTGGGACTTGGGTAGTGATACGATGTGAAAAGATTATTTCCCCTACACTGAAACTCCGAAGAGTGGTGAGGGTTGAGGATTATAATTTTATACTCAACATAAAGATGAAGCCGAAACTTTATGGCATATATATTAATCACTGTAGTCTTTGATTGATAAAGGGGTTTTAACGACTGGAATTTATTAGTTAAGAAGCACTTCAAGAGCCCAAAGCTTGCGTTTGATGTTACTGCACAGTGCTCAGTCATTGAGCGCTTTCAAACAGTTGAATTATGTATATACAGTTCTAAACCCAGTGTGAATTAATCAATAGTCTAGATTACTAGTCCTAATGTGTGCAAGATAAAACAATTACACAAACTATAGAAATTATGGAAATCACTGACGGCACTCCTTAGAGTAAGTATATTACTCATTGGTTGTAGAGTCTGGACTGTTTGGTGTAAGGTTCATGGTTTGAAAGTTGACATGAAAAATCCTATCTCATCTGTTTAAACCTGCCCCAAAAAAATAAATAAATAAATAAATAAATATATATATATATATATAGAGTAAGGCTCCTATGAACTTAAGTTCATAATGAATAGTTGTGCACCAACTTTTTATCCACTCATCTTGCCTTGAGATTTGTGATGCACAAATCTCAAAGTGGCCTTTATATCTTTCACGGATCCCAAAGCAAGATGAGTGGTTAGAAAAGTTGGTGCACCACTATTCATTATGAACTTAAGTTCATATATATATATATATATATATATATATATATATATATATATATATATATATATATATATATATATATATATATATATATATATATATATAAAGAAATAAATAAAAAAATGAAAAAGATAAAAGAACAACAGAACAAACAAGAAAAAGAAGAGAACAAACAGAAACCAAACAAATGAACATTATATCAATATAGTAGCAAGTTCATTAGTTTAGGTTGTGGATGGTTCA
Organism: Asparagus setaceus; assembly: GCA_012295165.1. NCBI lineage: Eukaryota > Viridiplantae > Streptophyta > Magnoliopsida > Asparagales > Asparagaceae > Asparagus > Asparagus setaceus. Next base: position 4,814,909 of record CM022706.1, read on the forward strand.
CCTGAATAAATGAGATTGATAGGTATCATTGCTTGTATACATCAACCGCTTGGCTCAATTCAAACATGTAGGATTATTTCAAGCTAAGCAGCAAGAGATGAACAAATAAAAGTACTCAAAATATCCTTAGCAAACCAAGTGAAGGAAATTACTTTCAATGGTCATGCCTTGAATAACAACAACTGTATTTTGTATTAGACATATCTAATACAAAATATGATGTTCCATCCAAAAAACTAAAACGATCTTTGTCATCAAGCAAAAGAATGGAACATAAACTCATATGAGAACATGAAGCAACTAGTATTAGAGTCGAACATGTGTTTCTCTTGAAAGATAAACAACACATGATAACCAAGTATTAAAAGACGCAAGCATAAATTGATATGTGGCTGAAAGAATGAACATAACAGTAGAGTGAAAGCGAAAATTAGATTTAAAATGCAAACCTTTTGCAACAATGAGGCCAAACTGATACCAGGTAAGCTTTCCGAAGGGCTCCATCTTGGTAAAATTTAATACTAATGCAACCGGGAGAAAAATCAAGAGATTAAACATTCCAAGATAACCCAGAAACTCAGCCATACTAGCTTTTCCTTCGCCCTTTTTCTCATCAGGCAGTTTTTTTCGAATGAGTGTGATGTAAACAGCATATAAACAAGCTGAAACAAGAGCTAGAATGTCTCCAATTACAGGGTTTCCTGCAATAGCATTCGCTCCACTTTCTGAATCCGCAAGACCCACTATTATAGTCCCTCCCATGCAGAGTAGAACACTAATTAGCTTTATCCATGTAAACCTTTCTCCTAAGAATGCCAAAGAAACCAAGAAGGTGAAAAGGCTAGAGGTGCTGCTTAAAATGGTATTTGACTGCAGAAAGAGAGAAATGTTCATTATGACTCCATTAGCAAGTTGACGAACAACGCTAAACTAACTGTGACATATATGTCAATATCATATTAAGATACTTACTGTCACAGTGGTGTATTTAAGAGAGAGGTTGAACGTCAGTTGAGCGAAAAACCAGAAAGGACATATCAACAAGCTGACTTTTGCAACTTGAAAGCGTGTCCAGCGACGGGGTGGGTCAGACTGCCTTCCTTGCTGAGCAAGAGCATCACCTAAAATAGGTGATAGTCTTTCTTCATCTTGATCACTGGAGCTTATTATAGATGTATTTCCATCTCCATAATGGCTTATTAAATTATCCTGGTCGACATTCTCCTGTAGAAGGCTGACAGTTTCAGGTTTCTTAGGTTGTTGCTCTTTTATATTATTCCAATTTGTATGCCAATACCCAATACGACCAAGCAACCCCTCACAACACCTTCCAACCTCTACTATAGGGATGTAAACCAAGAATAAAGAGTTACAGATGTAGGATAATAGAAAAGGTGAGACTCCAGCATCTACAACAGACTGAACAAGGTAACTAGCAGCAATCCATATAGATGCAACAGCAATTATATATATCAAACCAAGAGCCCAATCCCATGTATCTCTGCCTATTCCTTTGGGAACCCATTTCATTTTGTGGTCCATTTAAAGCTGGAAGAAACTGACTGCTTCCTGTTCAGTAAAACAGCACTATTTAAAATTGCCTAGGAATAAAGCTTTTGTCTATACACTTCAGTATAATAGCAGTAATCTACTAACTTCTAAGCACAGAAGCACTTTCTATCACATATTTTCCTTATAATATTCTGAGAACTTTCTTTTCTTTTCTTTTCTGTTATACGCCAATATGAAACTGGTTATGCTCACAACCATGATCAATTCTCAATGCAAAAAAACTTGCCTATGGACTTTGTTTATGGAAATACAAAGGCGTTAAACCAAAAAAAAGTCGAGCTTTTATTAATGACAATTACGAAGAATGTATAAGAATGCTTCGTTATGTGTTTCACAAACAAACAGACCACACACACCAAGTCCCAGACAAGTGGAAAAGATTTTCCACATCAAGAGAAGTATTTGTGCTTTCTATATTACACATCCAATGGTGAATTATTAAGTATCGATCTCTAGTTTACATGGTATTTATGAAACTCACTCATGTTACTCTAAAGTTACAACATGAAGGCTTCATGTTAATGGTAAGTTGGTAAGAGGACTTGTTGCCAGCTGACATCATTATGGAGCATATTTACCAAGGTTAGGATTCTTCGGAAATCTGCATTTTGGTATGTATTAAATCTTCACATGTATAGACATATAGGAACAACATTTTACATGCATCAGCAGTTTGGCGGAGCTGAATACAATCAACCAAAACATTTCAAGACAAAATGACCATCCTGGATAAGTATCAGCTACTTCTGTCCCAAGCATCTATTTAGGAAACAGCAAACAATAATAGCCAAGTACAGAAGGAAAAGATTTACTGCATCTTCATGCCGTCGTTGTTTCATTAAGCTGTTGAATGTTCTTTGCCAACGCTTCAAAAAATTAAAATTAATGATGCAGACTGCTCAGCGTATCATGGTGAAAAGAAATTAGGTCTAGAGCAAGAGATAGTCCATCAGAAGAATATTTTACTAAAGCATACACCACTTACAAAGTACATTGCGTGATGTTTTCAATAGGTATGATGCAGTATGCATACAATGCCAAAGGTAAACAAGCATGAAAATTAAGTAACTATTCAATCATTCCAACAAAAAATTATCAGCAGACATTTATAGCAACATTTTGATACCATACTAGGAAACGGCATATATGAGGATTGTGGACCATGTTGGCCGCTTTCACCGCACCAAACTCTAAAGTTGGGGTGAGGATTGAGAGATATATAATTTTATGATGTAACATCCCAACAGGATGGGTGACCTTTTCATGGGATGAAATCTAGACTCAGGCAGCTTATATTTTTCTTAAGCAGCTTTAAATGTGTAAGCTCTGGGACTTGGGTAGTGATACGATGTGAAAAGATTATTTCCCTACACTGAAACTCCGAAGAGTGGTGAGGGTTGAGGATTATAATTTTATACTCAACATAAAGATGAAGCCGAAACTTTATGGCATATATATGTCCAAGACATTAATCACTGTAGTCTTTGATTGATAAAGGGGTTTTAACGACTGGAATTTATTAGTTAAGAAGCACTTCAAGAGCCCAAAGCTTGCGTTTGATGTTACTGCACAGTGCTCAGTCATTGAGCGCTTTCAAACAGTTGAATTATGTATATACAGTTCTAAACCCAGTGTGAATTAATCAATAGTCTAGATTACTAGTCCTAATGTGTGCAAGATAAAACAATTACACAAACTATAATGAAATTCGAGTCTTAGAGAACCAATTAAACCCTAAATTGTGTAGTAGCCCTAATCGAGATAAATAAAATGAAATCAGAAGCTACTACACACTATTGAACTTTGCCCTAGATATCGGAAAATGGAACAGAAAATTTTTAGGTAAATGATTCGTTGGATGATTGACGAATCACCTGAAAAGATCGAATCTCGTCGGCGACTGGAATCTTCACCAGATCCTTTTGAGTGGTGACGATTTCCCCTCAAATTTTTTTGGGGGTTTTCCCCAAAACGAACCTAGCCCTCCAGATCTTTTGCATGTAGGCGCCTTATTTTCTAATATTTGTCAACTATTTGGACTCGATTTTGTGACTTCTAAGATTAAATTTCATAAGTATCATGAATGGTTTTGCATAAAAATATCACAATCTTATTTGTTACATGAGAATCCTATTTTATATATATATATATATATATATATATATATATATATATATATATATATATATATATATATATATATATATATATATATATATAAGAAGCGCTACTATAAACTTAAGTTGATAGGAAATAATATCCATCATACTTTCTATCCATGATGTCATTTCTCAACCGAAAGATATAAAGCTCACTTTGAGATTTGTGTACATCTTAATTTCCATCTCAGGCAAAATCAATGTATATATATATATATATATATATATATATATATATATATATATATAGAAAAATATAAGAACTTGGTACCAAGTATAAATTTTATGCTTGATAGTGAGGTGTCTCATTATATATATATAGAGCAATGCTCCTATGAACTTAAGTTCATAATGAATAGTGGTGCACCAACTTTTTATCCACTCATCTTGCCTTGAGATTTGTGATGCACAAATCTCAAAGTGTCCTTTATATCTTTCACGGATCCCAAAGCAAGATGAGTGGTTAGAAAAGTTGGTGCTTATTCATATGAACTTAAGTTCATAAGGCTTTGCTATATATAAGCAATGCTCCTATGAACTTAAGTTCATAATGAATGAAGTATCGCTTCATGAACTTAAGTTAATAATGGTGCACCAACTTTTTATCCACTCATCTTGCCTTGAGATTTGTGATGCACAAATCTCAAAGTGGCCTTATATCTTTCACGGATCCCAAAGCAAGATGAGTGGTTAGAAAAGTTGGTGCTTATTCATATGAACTTAAGTTCATAGGAAATTTCGCTTATATATAGAATCGCTTTCCATAACTTAAAGATACACAAGCACCAACTTTTTATCCACTCATCTTGCCTTGAGATTTGTGATGCACAAATCTCAAAGTGGCCTTATATCTTTCACGGATCCCAAAGCAAGATGAGTGGTTAGAAAAATTGGTGCACTATTCATATGAACTTAAGTTCATAGAGCTCTTGCTATATATAAACAAGCTCCTATGAACTTAAGTTCATAATGAATAGTGGTGCACCAACTTTTTATCCACTCATCTTGCCTTGAGATTTGTGATGCACAAATCTCAAAGTGGCCTTATATCTTTCACGGATCCCAAAGCAAGATGAGTGGTTAGAAAATTGGCACCACTATTCATTATGAACTTAAGTTCATAGGAGCTTGTTTATATATAGCATGCTTCTATATGAACTTGTTCATATTGATTACAGACCAACTTTTTATCCACTCATCTTGCCTTGAGATTTGTGATGCACAAATCTCAAAGTGGCTTTATATCTTTCACGGATCCCAAAGCAAGATGAGTGGTTAGAAAAGTTGGTGCACCACTATTCATTATGAACTTAAGTTCATGAGCTCGCTCTATATATATATATATATATATATATATATATATATATATATATATATATATATATATATATATATATATATATATAGAAAAATATAAGAACTTGGTACCAAGTATAAATTTTATGCTTGATAGTGAGGTGTCTCATTCACATCCACTCTCCAACCCAATGTAAGTTAATTTTGTTTATATTTTAAAAAACTATCATGAGTTTTACATTATTATTATTAACTATCTAGGTGATTAAAATAAAGTTAGATAGAAGCTTCGCTCATTTTTTATTCATTTTGTAAAAGGTTGTAAAGGTTACCATCAAGCAGGTTTACAAGTACGATTTTTTACAAACCCAAAGTTTTACCCTGATTATTTTAACACTACCCAATTCCAAAATACAGCTACTTAAACATAAACCCGCAAATTAGACAAAACTATAGCAAAACACTAACTGACAATACGCAAATTGGATTTGAAAATAATTCATTGGTGTATTTTGAGTCTAATAATGTTTTTGGAAGTGGTTGGGTCCAAAATAAATCAACAAAATTTTTGGGTTTTAGACCAAAACCCTTACAGTTGCAATTTCTTATCTCTAGAGGTACATAAAGATTGCGACTGTGACATCTAAACTTATACAAGAAAATGAATGTCCATCTCCATAATGGCTTATTAAATTATCCTGGTCGACATTCTCCTGTAGAAGGCTGACAGTTTCAGGTTTCTTAGGTTGTTGCTCTTTTATATTATTCCAATTTGTATGCCAATACCCAATACGACCAAGCAACCCCTCACAACACCTTCCAACCTCTACTATAGGGATGTAAACCAAGAATAAAGAGTTACAGATGTAGGATAATAGAAAAGGTGAGACTCCAGCATCTACAACAGACTGAACAAGGTAACTAGCAGCAATCCATATAGATGCAACAGCAATTATATATATCAAACCAAGAGCCCAATCCCATGTATCTCTGCCTATTCCTTTGGGAACCCATTTCATTTTGTGGTCCATTTAAAGCTGGAAGAAACTGACTGCTTCCTGTTCAGTAAAACAGCACTATTTAAAATTGCCTAGGAATAAAGCTTTTGTCTATACACTTCAGTATAATAGCAGTAATCTACTAACTTCTAAGCACAGAAGCACTTTCTATCACATATTTTCCTTATAATATTCTGAGAACTTTCTTTTCTTTTCTTTTCTGTTATACGCCAATATGAAACTGGTTATGCTCACAACCATGATCAATTCTCAATGCAAAAAAACTTGCCTATGGACTTTGTTTATGGAAATACAAAGGCGTTAAACCAAAAAAAAGTCGAGCTTTTATTAATGACAATTACGAAGAATGTATAAGAATGCTTCGTTATGTGTTTCACAAACAAACAGACCACACACACCAAGTCCCAGACAAGTGGAAAAGATTTTCCACATCAAGAGAAGTATTTGTGCTTTCTATATTACACATCCAATGGTGAATTATTAAGTATCGATCTCTAGTTTACATGGTATTTATGAAACTCACTCATGTTACTCTAAAGTTACAACATGAAGGCTTCATGTTAATGGTAAGTTGGTAAGAGGACTTGTTGCCAGCTGACATCATTATGGAGCATATTTACCAAGGTTAGGATTCTTCGGAAATCTGCATTTTGGTATGTATTAAATCTTCACATGTATAGACATATAGGAACAACATTTTACATGCATCAGCAGTTTGGCGGAGCTGAATACAATCAACCAAAACATTTCAAGACAAAATGACCATCCTGGATAAGTATCAGCTACTTCTGTCCCAAGCATCTATTTAGGAAACAGCAAACAATAATAGCCAAGTACAGAAGGAAAAGATTTACTGCATCTTCATGCCGTCGTTGTTTCATTAAGCTGTTGAATGTTCTTTGCCAACGCTTCAAAAAATTAAAATTAATGATGCAGACTGCTCAGCGTATCATGGTGAAAAGAAATTAGGTCTAGAGCAAGAGATAGTCCATCAGAAGAATATTTTACTAAAGCATACACCACTTACAAAGTACATTTGCGGATGTTTTCAATAGGTATGATGCAGTATGCATACAATGCCAAAGGTAAACAAGCATGAAAATTAAGTAACTATTCAATCATTCCAACAAAAAATTATCAGCAGACATTTATAGCAACATTTTGATACCATACTAGGAAACGGCATATATGAGGATTGTGGACCATGTTGGCCGCTTTCACCGCACCAAACTCTAAAGTTGGGGTGAGGATTGAGATATATAATTTTATGATGTAACATCCCAACAGGATGGGTGACCTTTCATGGGATGAAATCTAGACTCAGGCAGCTTATATTTTTCTTAAGCAGCTTTAAATGTGTAAGCTCTGGGACTTGGGTAGTGATACGATGTGAAAAGATTATTTCCCCTACACTGAAACTCCGAAGAGTGGTGAGGGTTGAGGATTATAATTTTATACTCAACATAAAGATGAAGCCGAAACTTTATGGCATATATATGTCCAAGACATTAATCACTGTAGTCTTTGATTGATAAAGGGGTTTTAACGACTGGAATTTATTAGTTAAGAAGCACTTCAAGAGCCCAAAGCTTGCGTTTGATGTTACTGCACAGTGCTCAGTCATTGAGCGCTTTCAAACAGTTGAATTATGTATATACAGTTCTAAACCCAGTGTGAATTAATCAATAGTCTAGATTACTAGTCCTAATGTGTGCAAGATAAAACAATTACACAAACTATAATGAAATTCGAGTCTTAGAGAACCAATTAAACCCTAAATTGTGTAGTAGCCCTAATCGAGATAAATAAAATGAAATCAGAAGCTACTACACACTATTGAACTTTGCCCTAGATATCGGAAAATGGAACAGAAAATTTTTAGGTAAATGATTCGTTGGATGATTGACGAATCACCTGAAAAGATCGAATCTCGTCGGCGACTGGAATCTTCACCAGATCCTTTTGAGTGGTGACGATTTCCCCCTCAAATTTTTTTTTTGGGGGGTTTTTCCCCAAAAACGAACCTAGCCCTCCAGATCTTTTTGCATGTAGGCGCCTTATTTTCTAATATTTGTCAACTATTTGGACTCGATTTTGTGACTTCTAAGATTAAATTTCATAAGTATCATGAATGGTTTTGCATAAAAATATCACAATCTTATTTGTTACATGAGAATCCTATTTATATATATATATATATATATATATATATATATATATATATATATATATATATATATATATATATATATATATATATATATATATATATATATATATATATATATATATATATATATATATATATATATATATATATATATATATATATATATATATATATATATATATATATATATATATATATATATATATATATATATATATATATATATATATGAGAAAAATATAAGAACTTGGTACCAAGTATAAATTTTATGCTTGATAGTGGGTGTCTCATTATATATATATAGAGCAATGCTCCTATGAACTTAAGTTCATAATGAATAGTGGTGCACCAACTTTTTATCCACTCATCTGCCTTGAGATTTGTGATGCACAAATCTCAAAGTGGCCTTTATATCTTTCACGGATCCCAAAGCAAGATGAGTGGTTAGAAAAATTGGTGCACCACTATTCATTATGAACTTAAGTTCATAATGAATAGTGGTCACCAACTTTTTATCCACTCATCTTGCCTTGAGATTTGTGATGCACAAATCTCAAAGTGGCCTTTATATCTTTCACGGATCCCAAAGCAAGATGAGTGGTTAGAAAAATTGGTGCACCACTATTCATTATGAACTTAAGTTCATAATGAATAGTGGTGCACCAACTTTTTATCCACTCATTTGCCTGAGATTTGTGATGCACAAATCTCAAAGTGGCCTTTATATCTTTCACGGATCCCAAAGCAAGATGAGTGGTTAGAAAAATTGGTGCACCACTATTCATTATGAACTTAAGTTCAAAGAGCCTGTTTATATAGCATGCCTGTCGAACTTAAGCATAATATTGGTGCGCACCAATTTTTTATCCACCGATGCTACCAGATTTGACTGACAAATCTCAAAGTGGCCTTTATATCTTTCACGGATCCCAAAGCAAGATGAGTGGTTAGAAAAATTGGTGCACCACTATTCATTATGAACTTAAGTTCATAATGAATAGTGGTGCACCAACTTTTTATCCACTCATCTGCCTTGAGATTTGTGATGCACAAATCTCAAAGTGGCCTTTATATCTTTCACGGATCCCAAAGCAAGATGAGTGGTTAGAAAAATTGGTGCACCACTATTCATTATGAACTTAAGTTCATGAACTTTTCTATATATATATATATATATATATATATATATATATATATATATATATATATATATATATATATATGAGAAAAATATAAGAACTTGGTACCAAGTATAAATTTTATGCTTGATAGTGAGGTGTCTCATTCACATCCACTCCCACGCTAATGTAAGTTAATTTTGTTTATATTTTAAAAACTATCATGAGTTTTACATTATTATTATTAACTATCTAGGTGATTAAAATAAAGTTAGATAGAAGCTTCGCTCATTTTTTATTCATTTTGTAAAAGGTTGTAAAGGTTACCATCAAGCAGGTTTACAAGTACGATTTTTTACAAACCCAAAGTTTTACCCTGATTATTTTAACACTACCCAATTCCAAAATACAGCTACTTAAACATAAACCCGCAAATTAGACAAAACTATAGCAAAACACTAACTGACAATACGCAAATTGGATTTGAAAATAATTCATTGGTGTATTTTGAGTCTAATAATGTTTTTGGAAGTGGTTGGGTCCAAAAATAAATCAACAAAATTTTTGGGTTTTAGACCAAAACCCTTACAGTTGCAATTTCTTATCTCTAGAGGTACATAAAGATTGCGACTGTGACATCTAAACTTATACAAGAAAATGAATGTCATAAGGCCAGATGAAGCTCTCAGTAAACTTATACCTTTCAATTAAAAAAGTTATTGCCGACGTAGTACAATCTGCCTTCGGATTCACTAAGTACAGTACTCTTTTATAACGGCATTCCTCATTATGAAAAATGTTAATGATAAATCTTTTTGTTGATCAGTACCTAGATCTCAACTATTTGTTTGATTCCTTTGCTTTACAGAGAAAATTCTAGGACCACTAGGTTCTTTATATTTCTTTGAAGAGGGAGTTGAAAGCAAAAGTATAATTATACTACTTAAGTAGAGGAATTCAAATACGTATGTCAACTGCTCCTTCAACTGCTCCATGTAATCGATGCTTGAGGTTTTGGAAACCAGATACAACTTAACCTAATATACAATCTTAGCTCATTTCATTTTTGAAAACAACTGTGTAAACTGTAACCCCACTCAACACTTTTCTTCCCGTACTAATTAAACACCAAGTGGGTTGACTTGTTCATCTACGAGTACTAAGCAATCAACTAACACATGCATAAATTAATATCATTACGTATAACATCACATGAAGGGCCATATGATGTTCTTTGTTAACTACACTCTAATCAATATGGCATCAACCCGGCAACTTCTAAAGATTTGTAGGATGCAGCAGAGTGGTCTCAATATCTATTATTCTTTAGCAATTTGGTCCCTCATTGGCGTGTGTAGATCACAAACTTAAAACCAAACAAACGCCTTTGCTAAGTTCATTAAGGACTAGTTTAACATTCATTTTACCCAACATAAAGATGAAGCCGAAACTTTATGGCATATATATGTCCAAGACATTAATCACTGTAGTCTTTGATTGATAAAGGGTTTTAACGACTGGAATTTATTAGTTAAGAAGCACTTCAAGAGCCCAAAGCTTGCGTTTGATGTTACTGCACAGTGCTCAGTCATTGAGCGCTTTCAAACAGTTGAATTATGTATATACAGTTCTAAACCCAGTGTGAATTAATCAATAGTCTAGATTACTAGTCCTAATGTGTGCAAGATAAAACAATTACACAAACTATAATGAAATTCGAGTCTTAGAGAACCAATTAAACCCTAAATTGTGTAGTAGCCCTAATCGAGATAAATAAAATGAAATCAGAAGCTACTACACACTATTGAACTTTGCCCTAGATATCGGAAAATGGAACAGAAAATTTTTAGGTAAATGATTCGTTGGATGATTGACGAATCACCTGAAAAGATCGAATCTCGTCGGCGACTGGAATCTTCACCAGATCCTTTTGAGTGGTGACGATTTCCCCCTCAAATTTTTTTTTTGGGGGGTTTTTCCCCAAAAACGAACCTAGCCCTCCAGATCTTTTTGCATGTAGGCGCCTTATTTTCTAATATTTGTCAACTATTTGGACTCGATTTTGTGACTTCTAAGATTAAATTTCATAAGTATCATGAATGGTTTTGCATAAAAATATCACAATCTTATTTGTTACATGAGAATCCTATTTTATATATATATATATATATATATATATATATATATATATATATATATATATATATATATATATATATATATATATATAAGAAGCGCTTACTATAAACTTAAGTTGATAGGAAATAGTCATCCACCAACTTTCTATCCATTGATGTTGCCTTGAAATCCGTGAAAGATATAAAGCTCACTTTGAGATTTGTGTACATCTTAATTTCACGCATCTCAAGGCAAAATCAATGTATATATATATATATATATATATATATATATATATATATGAAAAATATAAGAACTTGGTACCAAGTATAAATTTTATGCTTGATAGTGAGGTGTCTCATTATATATATATAGAGCAATGCTCCTATGAACTTAAGTTCATATGAATAGTGGTGCACCAACTTTTTATCCACTCATCTTGCCTTGAGATTTGTGATGCACAAATCTCAAAGTGTCCTTTATATCTTCACGGATCCCAAAGCAAGATGAGTGGTTAGAAAAGTTGGTGCACCACTATTCATATGAACTTAAGTTCATAGAGCCTTGTTTATATATATATATATATATATATATATATATGAAAAATATAAGAACTTGGTACCAAGTATAAATTTTATGCTTGATAGTGAGGTGTCTCATTATATATATATAGAGCAATGCTCCTATGAACTTAAGTTCATAATGAATAGTGGTGCACCAATTTTTTATCCACTCATCTGCCTTGAGATTTGTGATGCACAAATCTCAAAGTGTCCTTTATATCTTCACGGATCCCAAAGCAAGATGAGTGGTTAGAAAAGTTGGTGCACCACTATTCATTATGAACTTAAGTTCATAGAGCCTTGTTTATATATATATATATAGAGCAATGCTCCTATGAACTTAAGTTCATAATGAATAGTGGTGCACCAATTTTTTATCCACTCATCTGCCTTGAGATTTGTGATGCACAAATCTCAAAGTGGCTATATCTTTCACGGATCCCAGCAAGATGAGTGGTTAGAAAAGTTGGTGCACCACTATTCATATGAACTTAAGTTCATAATGAATAGTGGTGCACCAATTTTTTATCCACTCATCTGCCTTGAGATTTGTGATGCACAAATCTCAAAGTGGCCTATATCTTTCACGGATCCCAGCAAGATGAGTGGTTAGAAAAGTTGGTGCACCACTATTCATATGAACTTAAGTTCATAGAGCCTTGTTTATATATATATATATAGAGCAATGCTCCTATGAACTTAAGTTCATAATGAATAGTGGTGCACCAACTTTTTATCCACTCATCTTGCCTTGAGATTTGTGATGCACAAATCTCAAAGTGGCCTTTATATCTTCACGGATCCCAGCAAGATGAGTGGTTAGAAAAATTGGTGCACCACTATTCATTATGAACTTAAGTTCATAGAGCCTTGTTTATATATATATATATAGAGCAATGCTCCTATGAACTTAAGTTCATAATGAATAGTGGTGCACCAATTTTTTATCCACTCATCTGCCTTGAGATTTGTGATGCACAAATCTCAAAGTGGCCTTTATATCTTTCACGGATCCCAAAGCAAGATGAGTGGTTAGAAAAATTGGTGCACCACTATTCATTATGAACTTAAGTTCATAGAGCCTTGTTTATATATATATATATAGAGCAATGCTCCTATGAACTTAAGTTCATAATGAATAGTGGTGCACCAACTTTTTATCCACTCATCTGCCTTGAGATTTGTGATGCACAAATCTCAAAGTGGCCTTTATATCTTTCACGGATCCCAAAGCAAGATGAGTGGTTAGAAAAGTTGGTGCACCACTATTCATTATGAACTTAAGTTCATAGAGCCTTGTTTATATATATATATATATATATATATATATATATATATATATATATATATATATATATATATATATATGAAAAATATAAGAACTTGGTACCAAGTATAAATTTTATGCTTGATAGTGAGGTGTCTCATTCACATCCACTCTCCAACCCACGTGAATGTAAGTTAATTTTGTTTATATTTTAAAAACTATCATGAGTTTTACATTATTATTATTAACTATCTAGGTGATTAAAATAAAGTTAGATAGAAGCTTCGCTCATTTTTTATTCATTTTGTAAAAGGTTGTAAAGGTTACCATCAAGCAGGTTTACAAGTACGATTTTTTACAAACCCAAAGTTTTACCCTGATTATTTTAACACTACCCAATTCCAAAATACAGCTACTTAAACATAAACCCGCAAATTAGACAAAACTATAGCAAAACACTAACTGACAATACGCAAATTGGATTTGAAAATAATTCATTGGTGTATTTTGAGTCTAATAATGTTTTTGGAAGTGGTTGGGTCCAAAAATAAATCAACAAAATTTTTGGTTTTAGACCAAAACCCTTACAGTTGCAATTTCTTATCTCTAGAGGTACATAAAGATTGCGACTGTGACATCTAAACTTATACAAGAAAATGAATGTCATAAGGCCAGATGAAGCTCTCAGTAAACTTATACCTTTCAATTAAAAAGTTATTGCCGACGTAGTACAATCTGCCTTCGGATTCACTAAGTACAGTACTCTTTTATAACGGCATTCCTCATTATGAAAAATGTTAATGATAAATCTTTTGTTGATCAGTACCTAGATCTCAACTATTTGTTTGATTCCTTTGCTTTACAGAGAAAATTCTAGGACCACTAGGTTCTTTATATTTCTTTGAAGAGGGAGTTGAAAGCAAAAGTATAATTATACTACTTAAGTAGAGGAATTCAAATACGTATGTCAACTGCTCCTTCAACTGCTCCATGTAATCGATGCTTGAGGTTTTGGAAACCAGATACAACTTAACCTAATATACAATCTTAGCTCATTTCATTTTTTGAAAACAACTGTGTAAACTGTAACCCCACTCAACACTTTTCTTCCCGTACTAATTAAACACCAAGTGGGTTGACTTGTTCATCTACGAGTACTAAGCAATCAACTAACACATGCATAAATTAATATCATTACGTATAACATCACATGAAGGGCCATATGATGTTCTTTGTTAACTACACTCTAATCAATATGGCATCAACCCGGCAACTTCTAAAGATTTGTAGGATGCAGCAGAGTGGTCTCAATATCTATTATTCTTTAGCAATTTGGTCCCTCATTGGCGTGTGTAGATCACAAACTTAAAACCAAACAAACGCCTTTGCTAAGTTCATTAAGGACTAGTTTAACATTCATTTTACCCAACACTTTTAACTAAAGAGAAACAGTGCATGTTAAAGATTCTCAGTAATCTGAATTCTTCCACCGCTTGCAATTGTATATAATATCATCAATTGGTCGGTAAGTATAACATGAAACTGGCTTCATCATATACTCCTAAACTTGATACGCTGAGATATGACAATGACTTGACCCCAGTTCATGCACAACAAACCTTGTCATCTATCTTTTCGTATAAGTTTATCTTTCAAATTAAAAATCAAAACATGATCTTAGTAGCCTAATTACTTATTAGCTTGCTAGCTGTTCTAAATCATGCAATGCGATGCACATTGAGATTTGGTGGCGTTCAAATTAATTAGAGCTAAGTTCCTTGATTTTTAAGCCAATTGGCTTGCTAATTACCTAAAGTTATTCCTTAAGAAGGGAAGTAGTTGTTCATGGAGCCCTTAAATTGTGCCCTTAACAAAGGATTTGGTAATATGATTTGGTTCATGGCCTGTGTCAGAGGTCCACCCACCCCAAGATATGAACAAGTTTGCTTTGAAGCCACCCAAACAAATACAGTGAGATACGCAAAAAGATTAGTTACGTGGTGTTTGATAGAAGACAGCCCAGTTCAAACCTCACCTCTTTCTTACTTTAATATTGTCCCTTTCACAGCTAACTAACCACTCTATTATTTAAAATCACTTGGTTAGATCTACAAGCTACATATATATATAAAAGGGGACAGTGATGCACAGATGTTTGTATCAGCACATGAACCACATAGTGAAAAGAGCTTAATTTGTAAGTGTTAAGATTCTTGCCCTGTGTTTAGCTACAATGAGGATGAGTATGAACATTAACCTATTCACAATATGCATCCTCTTGGGTGTATTTAGTTGTGTGCATGCTGATCTCAAATTAGGATTTTATTCTCAAAGTTGCCCGAACGCTGAGAAAATTGTTCTCGACTATGTCAAGAAGCATATCCCTAAGGCGCCGTCTCTGGCAGCTGCCCTCCTGAGGATGCACTTTCATGATTGCTTTGTGAGGGTATGCTACTAATATTTCAATATTTTATTTCTTTAGCTACACTGCGCCCTTGTTGGCCTAATTTGTTGAATATTGTTGTAGGGTTGTGATGCTTCTGTTCTTTTAAACTCAACTAACAACCAAGCAGAGAAATTTGCACCGCCGAATTTTAACCTTCGAGGGTTTGGATTCATCGATGGAGTCAAGAGTCTGCTTGAAAAAGAATGCCCTGGTGTGGTTTCATGTGCTGATGTTGTTGCTCTTGTCGCTAGAGATTCAGTTGTGGTCACTGTAAGTCACTTCCATATGCTAATTTTTGTTCATAGACTTAACTTTTTTTTTTTTTTCCTCTTCTGATTATTATTATTATTGGTCATTAAAATTATAGGGAGGCCCCTTTTGGAATGTTCCAACTGGGCGAAGGGATGGGTTCATCTCAAATGCAACTGAAGTTTTAAACGACATCCCAGCACCAACATTTAACTTCAGCGCTCTTGCACAGTCTTTTGCTAGTAAAGGACTCAATGTAACTGATCTCCTTCTGTTATCCGGTAACTACGCAGTAATTCATATATATTCAAAATTTAACTCAAATTGTAGCTTAATATGTATTCTCGTATTGTGTATTAATCAGGAGCTCACACAATTGGAGTTGCTCACTGCGGCGGCCTTTCGTTCAGCAATCGCCTTTACAATTTCACAGGAAAAGGCGACCAAGACCCTGCTCTTGATCCCTTTTACGCTAACCTCAAGAAGTTCAAGTGCAAAGGTCCTAATGACAATACTACAATTGTTGAGATGGACCCAGGGAGCTTTAGGACTTTTGATCTCGGATACTACAAGCTTCTTCTAAAGAGAAGAGGTCTTTTCCAATCCGATGCAGCTCTCACAACTAACGCTGCAGTTAAATCTGCCATTACTCGGCTAGTTAACAGTCCCCTTGAAGTGTTCTTCAAAGATTTTGGTCTGTCAATGGAGAAGATGGGCAGAGTTGAGGTGTTGACTGGGTCGCAAGGAGAGATCAGGAAGCACTGTGCAGTTGTGAATAGCTAAGTGTTTTTTGAGTAGTAGTTTTACTTTTGGCGTGCACTTGATTGGTTTCTTATGTTTTGGATGTGTGTAATAAGGCATTGATTTGAATGTGTTTGCTTTGAGGTTTTGAGGGTATTTGTTGTTTTTCTGTGAAAATCAGAATAAGATAAAATGAATTGTAATTCATGTTCATTTTATTCTTTCTGTCAAATGTATTTTACTTTTTTAATTTGGATCAACATGCACAAGTAGAAAATTGACCTAACTAGACGGATCAAACTAGACGGAAATTTTCCGTCTAGTTTGATCATTTTTTAATTTTTTTAATTTTTTAAAAAATCAACCTAGACGGAATTTCCGTCTAGGTTGCAACCTAGACGGAATTTCCGTCTAGTTTATCAACCTAGGCAATTAGTCTAGTTTAGTGGACCACCCAAAAAAATTAAAACCAAACCCTAACCTCTCCCTTCCCTCGACCTCACCTTGGTAGAAAAAATCAAAATTTTCCCGAACCGACCCTAATCCACCTGCGGGTTCGTCCCCACCTCCCGCGCCCTCGTCCCCCCTTCCGCACCTCCTCATTGCCCGCCTCCCAGCCCCCTCCGCCCCTCGTCCCCTCCGCCCCTCCTTCTCCGCCCCGTCCCTCACTTGCGGATCCCCTCATATTGTTTTGAATCACTTGGGTTTTCGACACGCGCCATCCGGTGCACCACGGAACAATCACATGAGGCGGTATTAATACTCAGTTATCATTTATAGGTGTGATTTATTAATTATCGAAAGTATTAATTATCCTCTTTATTAATTGATTGCAGACTCATGGACACCCTCCTTCTCTTCTCCAACATTTTATACTGATTTGCGGTCCAAGACAGATGAGTATCGCCGTCTACCCCTACTCCGAGGACGCGATTACCTCTAGAAAAGTAGCAATGAAGCACCACCCTTTAGCGGATAAAAGGTATAATGAGATCATGCCTATAATGGAGGTTAGAATGACCGTTGCGCTCGAAGCTAAAAAAAGGGAGGAAGATAAAGGTAAATTTTATAGGTGTCCTATAGTAAGGACTTTTAATTTTATTGTAATGTGGTTACGTGTTATCTAGTTACATGATATATTATCATATTGTTATTATTATAGGTGCTATGCGGTCGGATAGCGGTCGACGTCGGGGGCAAGCCCAGTCAAACAACCACCAGGGCATGAGAGCCATTATTATTTGGAATAATGAAGCATTGCCTATTGGTGCTTGAAATTTAATAGTTACATCGGGGTTCTCGTGCATTAGAGCAAGCATTGTCAATCCGTATTTCAATTTTAAGGAACTACCGTGGGACATATGGCGGAGATATGGAAGGACCTTATGGTAATTATTCATGTTATTCATTTATTATTGAATAGCAATAGATATTGTATATATAATTAAAATATGCCTTCCTATTTTACAGGAATATTTTTGTCTTGAGGACTTTCGGGGGCTTGGAACTATGTTTTTAATGTTAAGGTTGAAACCATCCTCAAGCAATGGAGACATCAAATTAAGACAGAAACATATGACAAGTTATCTTGAGGACTGGCGTGATTTTTGAACATTGATGAAAGGGTTGACAAGCTTCATTTCACGACTCTCCTCATGTATTGGGACACCGGAGCCTGAGTTAGTTTTATGATATACTATATACATGTCATGATATTTTCATTCATTGTAACTTTCTTGATATTTAATTTTTAAAGAACAAATCAACGAAGGGAATCAGGTAAATAGAGGAAAAAGTTACATGACCACCATTTGGGTTCACACTCTATGCTATCTTGGAGGATGATTATTGTCGAGGCGGGTATATATTATTTTAAATATTTAAAGATCTTAGTGCTTAATATGACGACAAAGTCTCATAAATTTATAAAATTACAGGGAAAATCAATAATGCCGATGAACATAAAGGCAAAGTTGGCATATGCTAACCGGTGATCGATATAAAGCTAATGAGAAAAATAAGGATAAGATGAAGGCAAACCTCGAGTTGGTGGTAAGACTTAATTATAACTTATTTAGAATTGTTAATCAATTTATTCTGAATTTTCTTTAAATTTTTTAGATCTTTTCTCAAAGTTGCAATTGACGTTTAATCTTGATAATTTATGTAGGAGGGGTTTGAACTTGCAACAAAGGAGGCGGCAGCAATGCATATGTCTCAAGAGGGAGCAGAAGGAGAGCCTGATCCTCACATGCTATCAGTAGAGGATAATATCAATCTTACTCAGAACGTGTTGGGATATAATAGGTAAACAATCAAAACGAATACTAAATATTGATATAACCTTGCTATTTGATAAAAATTCATGAGTACTTAGTGAATATTAACATATTTTGAATAATAAACATAATAAGAGTATTTAATTTATTAAATTGAACATAAAACTTATGTGGTTCCTTTTCACCTATAATAATAGGAGAGGAAGATATCCATTGCGGTGTTGGAGCTACTCAGGGCATTAGATCATTCATTGCATCCTCCATGTCATCTACAGCTGTACCGCCAAAAAGACCATCCAAGATTTCGCTATGCCACTTGTTCTCACGAGTCTCCGCTTTCTCGTGGAAGGGTGGACCACGAATTGCTCGTTCGGTGACTAAGGAGATGAGCACTTGTGTTGAGGGCCCGACGATGGGCGGTCATGTCTTACATTGTAGGTTGCTTGGCCTAGATACCCGCCGATTCGTTCTGGAGATGTTATAGGACTTATAACATCAAAGCGGTAGTACCGGTTCCAAAGAAGCGTAGCAGTATTTTATTCGTGTTGATCCAATTTCAAAATGAGTTCATAAATTCTATTATAATTACATGACTCCTTTAAATGCGAGAAAATATCCATATAATTATATATTGGTCTCCATAATATTTAATAGTTACATACTATGTAGAAAATATTTCTATTGCAAATCAGTTCCACGAAAAATTCAATAATTGCTTATTATTTTCTTTAAAGTGAAAACATAAGGAACTAATGCTAAATTGAATATTTAGGGACTAATACATAAAGAAAATATTTAGATTTGATATAATGTCAAATTCACATGATTCTATAACAAAATTAATTTGACTTTCAGGCTGGAGATGACGATAATTGACCCGTTGCCAGTGACAAGATGTGAGGTTTGAATTTTTTTGGGAATTTTATACACTAAACAGTATTTATTTGCAAGAATACTTTATGTTATTTGTACTCAGGATTCTTTGTATATTTGTTGTAAATAAATGATTCCTGAATGTGTGCATTGGATTGTTGGTTGTGAAGTGGATTGGATTGTTGAAGCAGTTTATTGGATTGTTGGATGCATATTATTGGATTGGATTGGATTGTTGGATGCATATTATTGGATTGGATTGGAATATGGTTGGATGTGTATTACATTTTGTTTCGATTGTATATATATATTGATTTGTATATCAGGTAAATGTAAAATGCGGAATAAACCACATTTCAGCATATTTTTTTTTTTGGAAATAATAGCAACCTAGACGGAAAAACCGTCTAGGTTAATCAACCTAGACGGTTTTCCGTCTAGGTTGCTATTATAGCAACCAGACGAAATACCGTCTAGGTTGATCAACCTAGACGGTTTTCCGTCTAGGTTGTACCTAGACGGAAAAATAAACCGTCTAGGTTGATCAACCTAGACGGTTTTCCGTCTAGATTGTAAACTAGGCGAATTTCCGTCTAGGTTGTACCTAGACGGAAAAACCGTCTAGGTTAGTCATTATAGACGGTTTTCCGTCTAGGTTGTAACCTAGACGGAAAAATAAACCGTCTAGGTTGATTTCGTCTCGTTTGATCAACCTAGACGGTTTTCCGTCTAGATTGACGCAATCTAGACGGAAATATTCTAAACGAATTTTCTAGACGAATTCGTCTAGTTTGGTCAAACTAGACGGAAATGTGACCAAACTAGACGGTTTTTTCCGTCTAGATTGATCAATTTTCTACTAGTGATGACTAAACAAATCTCTTTTGTGTTTTTTTATCTTGTTATGCTACAGTTTTTGTTTTATTTTATTTTTATATTAATGTTTAACCAATGCCAGAACAATCAACTTATATATTAATTAATTGTGATTAGGTTAGGACATGAAGATCGATTGGTTAAAGTTGAATAATTTATCTATGTTTAATAACAAATGGTTGCTGATAATATTGTAATTGGTTGTATACAATGATGTTGTGGTTGATGTTGATGATACAACTGAGAATGGTGACAATGAGCGTAAATATTAGCATGCATGTTGGGCAACGACGTAGGTAATCACTTCACACTGAATGCATTGACAGTATCTTGTTCTCTGAAGTAGAGCTTATTAATTAAACGTAGGGTTAATCTAACCACATGTTAATTAATCAAAGATTGTAGTATAATTAAATAAGTGGCCAATAGATAACCGCCAGAAAGATGGTTTAGGAAAATTTGCCGTAAGATCAGGTCAATTAGGCTCACCATTCAATAGCTGGCAGCTTGACATGCACATGAATTTATCAGTAAATTAAAGACGTGCAAGATTGATAGAGTGTGTCAATTATATTTTCCTCTGCAAAGGAAAGGACAGCGCATGCAGAGAAACTTCAAACGTATGTTTAGGATCTGAATTTGATGTGATTTGGTGTAGGAATTTTTTTTAAAACAAGACCGTTTTAAAACTTTATTAGCAAAATCGGCATCTTTTGCCAATTTTGCAAAATATAGCTTTTAAAATACACGGGATAAGTGATGTAGGACGCATAATAAGCAAATTCATGGAAAAGTGGTGCCTTCACGAGTCAAATGTGGATACGGATGAATTATTGACTGGCCGCAAAGAAACAATCATATCTCTTAATCCGGAATATGAATTTTAACATATTATATATGAAAATCGCTTATTTCGACGAGACGGAGCCAACCAGATTGTCAGATTTCCAAAATCTCATCAGTATCACTAGCGGGCATGTTTGTTTGCATGAAAGTAGCTATGAAGTAGGTGAAGTAGATGAAATAGATGTCATTTCTGCTACTTCCGAGAAGAAAAGTATGTTTTTCTCTGAAATAGCGACTTCCGATACTTCCTTAGAAGCTGACGTGGCGCCTACGTGTCGTCTCTACTTCTTGAATCTTTTTCCTCCCATCAAGGCTCAGAAGTATCTCGGAAGTAGATGAAATTGAGTCAATTTAGGAATAAAATCAATTTTGTTATTATATGGATATTCTCATAGTCTAAATAAAATCCTGAAAGATCATCTTTCTCTCTTCCTAACAATATTTTTAATTACTACCAAACAAAAAAAGTTAATGAAGTAGAAGAAACATTATTTCCTCTACTTCCAAAATTTTACGAAACAAACAAAAAATAGTACTTCTGCTACTTCCTACTTCATAATTTCAGAAGTAATAGATTTGATTTACTTCTTACTTCTAATACTTCCTATCAACCAAACAGGCCCTTAGTAGAAATCCGAAAATAATTAATATTTAGTTTATTTTTAGTAATAAAGTTGGAGTCTATTTAGATTAAGAAACAAATTCAATTTTGATTCATGATTTGTTTTCTCTATTATAGGAGTCTTTTAGGGTAGGATTTGATACTTTCTATTTCTTTGTAATTTTAGTCATATTAGGAGTCTATTTTATTTTTCTATTTAAGAAGAGTCATGTAACCCTAGAATAATATATCTTTTTTTAATCAATAAAATCTCCTCTTTAATATTTCTTCGTGGATTCGAAGTTCTTCGTGGATTCGGAGATCATTCTTTGTGGATTCAGAGAACAATCCTTGGTGGATTCCGAGGTTTTCACTTTCACGTTGCGTTAATTAGTAGTCCCGTGTAATTAGTGTTTGCTAATCACATGCTAATTAAACTTTAAAAAATATACGAGACTAATTAAACTTTATTAGGGTGTAATTAGGCACCACTAAATGCACGGGACTAGTAGTCCCGTGTATTTTAAAGCTTTATTTTTGCAAAATCGACCTCTTTTTTACCAGTTGACCAAAAAGAAGTCGATTTTGCAAATTATATCAAAAATAGATCGATTTTGTTAATAAAGTTTCAAAAATGGTCTTTTTAAAAAAATTCTCCTTTGGTGTAACATACCCCATAACAGAAAGAAGCTAGCGATGATCTTTTATATTTTTTTTAGAAAAATAAACATGAAAAGAAAATGGGAACAAGGAAAAAAAAATCACAAAGTCGACTGGCCTGTTCTTCGAATTTAGCACAGTGGAATTGGTGGCCTAATGGATTTGGTTTATGATAATTTGTCGGTACATTTCCAAACAGATGTTTGAGGGTAGCAGGTATGATGCTGATTATGAGGATGATGTTGATAATGATAGTACGAAGCCTTGTGATAAAGTACAATGAAAGGCTAGCCTGACGTAGTTTACATAATTTTATAAAGTCCAGTTGCTTAACTAAATGCACAATACTAAATTGATGGGCACTATAATGCCTACGATGACATGAATAACGCCATATCATCATGTAAACTAGTCATAATGTTGTCTGTAATTTTATTAAGCCTCGTGGATAAATGTAAAGAAGGCAGAATTTATCATAGGAATTTTTTAAAAAGACCGTTTTGAAACTTTATCGACAAAATCGACCTTTTATGGATTTAATTAGCAAAATCGACCTCTTTTGACGATTTTGCAAAATATAATTTTAAAAATACACGGACTAGTAGTCCCGTGTAATTAGTGTTTGCTAATCACATGCTAATTAAACTTTAAAAATATCTGAGACTAATTAAACTTCATTAGGGTGTAATTAGGCACCACTAAATGCACGGACTAGTAGTCCGTGTATTTTAAACTTTATTTTGCAAAATCGACCTCTTTTTACCAGTTGACCAAAAGAAGTCGATTTTGCAAATTATATCAAAATAGATCGATTTTGTTAATAAAGTTTCAAAATGGTCTTTTAAAAATTCTCCTTTGGTGTAACATACCCCATAACAGAAAGAAGCTAGCGATGATCTTTTATATTTTTTTTAGAAAAATAAACATGAAAAGAAAATGGGAACAAGGAAAAAAAAATCACAAAGTCGACTGGCCTGTTCTTCGAATTTAGCACAGTGGAATTGGTGGCCTAATGGATTTGGTTTATGATAATTTGTCGGTACATTTCCAAACAGATGTTTGAGGGTAGCAGGTATGATGCTGATTATGAGGATGATGTTGATAATGATAGTACGAAGCCTTGTGATAAAGTACAATGAAAGGCTAGCCTGACGTAGTTTACATAATTTTATAAAGTCCAGTTGCTTAACTAAATGCACAATACTAAATTGATGGGCACTATAATGCCTACGATGACATGAATAACGCCATATCATCATGTAAACTAGTCATAATGTTGTCTGTAATTTTATTAAGCCTCGTGGATAAATGTAAAGAAGGCAGAATTTATCATAGGAATTTTTTTTAAAAAAAAGACCGTTTTTGAAACTTTATCAGCAAAATCGACCTTTTATGGATTTAATTAGCAAAATCGACCTCTTTTGACGATTTTGCAAAATATAATTTTTAAAATACACGGGACTAGTAGTCCCGTGTAATTAGTATTGGCTAATCATATGCTAATTAAATTTTAAAAATACACGAGACTAATTAAACTTCATTAGGGTGTAATTAGGCACCACTAAATACACATGATTAGTAGTCTCGTATATTTTAAAGCTTCATTTTGCAAAATCAACCTCTTTTTGGCCAGTAAGAGGTTGATTTTGCTAATTATATAAAAAAAATAAGTCGATTTTGCTAATAAAGTTTCAAAAATGGGCTTTTTTTTAAAAATTCTCCTTCATCATATTGAAGTGTTTTTTTTATTGGGTAAAGTTAAACCAATGACATGTTGAGCCAATGCCAATAGAATTTTTGTGATTATATGAGTCCAAGTTTCATGCAAAATTTGCGTCGGAAATAATGAAGCAGTTTGTTGCAGAGTACTGCACACATGAATCCAAACTGATGTTTTGGTCTAATTAAACTGAAAACCATAGGAAAGCTTATGATTATCAACATCCACGTAATCTCTATAGTTTGTGAATTTATTAGTAAATAGTCACACTCTTCTCATAAAATTTATACAGTACTACAGTCCCATAACTACAAGGAACTAATGAAGTTCTGTCAATAGAAGGGGAAGAAAAGTAATTAACTATAAGAATATTACTATTATGGGTTTTCATAGAAACCGCCTTTAAAAAGTCATTCTGCAAAAGCCCTTTTTTCTTTTTAATTTATACATAAACCACTTTTAAAACGTTTTTTGTTTCAACCAACCATCTGGACTCAATTTGAATTCAAGTTTTTTCGATTTTGTTGTAATAATCAGTTATTAAGTACCAAGTATATTAAAGAGATGATCCCTAATGGAGGTTAAGCGGGCTTATTTATCGACAAAGTTTAATTTAAAAGTAGGCCCAAGTGGTTGATAAACGTTTAAAGGTGATTTATGTATAATTAAAAATCAAATGTGGTTTCTATATAACGATCCTAGTTTAAATGTGATTTCGATGAAGAAAAAAAACACTATTATTATAGGAATTTAGATCTTCTCCACTATAAAAAAGTAGCGGAGAGACCACTACTTTTAATCTCAACCATTGATTATTTAGTAGGTGGTTATGATATAATCTAAATTTAACACTCATCATACGCCAGTGTATTGCAATAATTCCTAATTTGCACTCAAAGAAAAAATCACAACTATCGACTCGATAATTAATGGTTATGATTATGTAGTGGTCCCTCCACTATTTTTTTGATAGTGGAGAGGATCCGAATCCCTATTATAGATGTACTTTAAAAAAAGTACTAATGCATCAATTAGTTAAATGCTCTGCCTTAAAAGAGAACCAATTAACGAATTTTTTAGACTATAAGATCAGCTCACGATGCCAATGACTACCCAACTGCACAGGGAATAGTATTCAAACTTCAAAAGCTTATGCACTCATTTTAACAATTTTCAATACAACATGTGAAAATCAACAAAAAGATATCAAATTACAATTTGTTCCCATCTTATTATCCAAACAAACAGAAAATTATGCACACTTTCAAAATCACAACACAAAAGCAACAAACACTCTACTAATTCACAACAGCACAATTCCTCCTTATCTCACCCTGCTTTCCTGTCAACACCCCAATATTCCCCATGTTCACCATAGACACTCCAAAATCCTTGAAGAATTCTCTCGGATCACTCGCCTTTGCCTGGCGCTGAACATAAGATCTCGTTTCAGCATCTTGAAGAAGAGCACTATCAGTACTGAGCAGTCCTCTTCGTTTCGATACAATCTTATAGTAGTCAGTATCGAAACTTAAGAAGCTTCCCGGGTCCATTTCTGCGAGCTTGGTTGTGTCAGTGGGCTTGCATTTGCTCTTCAATTTGATAACGTACTCACTGTCGAGTGAAGGATCTATGTCGCCCTTTCCAGTGAAGTTGTAGAGGCGGGGGGAGAAAGATGAGCAGTGAGAGGTTCCAAGGGTGTGCCCGCCTGGTTAAAATTTATGTGTGAATATATGTAGATAGAGAGAGAATTAGACAAGGACAGATAGATGGTGTAGAGTATAAACTTATAACCCTCAACCCTCATCACAAAATCAGCGTTTTCGTGGAATGGCATGGTTCTTTGACATAGTATCAGAGGAATTCATGTTAATCCATTGGGCACGAATTTAAAGTGGATTTAAATAATTGATATTGCTGCATGGGTCTAGGTTTTATCCTATAAAAAGGACGCTCAATTTACATGGGCATGTTAGATCACAAAACTATAACCCTCAACCCTCACAACAACTTCAGGGTGTCGAAGTTATTCCTAACGAGTTAAACTACTTTTGGTTAATTTACCTCTCTGTATCTGATCTGTTTAGAGTCCATTAAAGAAGAGAAGTTCACTGTGAAGTCTGGTGACCAAAGGTTAGGTTACTCCATATAGAATCTATGGATATAGATAGTCATTTTGTTGTCTCATGGTCATCAGTTTAGGCCAAATCAAAATGGCTAATGTCTCATTAACCTTCCTATGGATATTGATATTCATTTTGAGAGAATTGCGAACGTTATCATGCTGTTGTGTATATGACTCTAAGTTTAGATTGAATTCAAAATTAAAACAAAAACAATGAACAGCTCGCGAGGGTACTAATAGTTTGTACTATTTAGTGAATTTGGTTTCAATATTTAAGGCCCATTTATCTCTCCACAAGGTTTGGTTACTCCTCAACACCTATTATGCATCAACACAATTTATGAGGAAGTATTTTTACCTGATAGAACTACCAGATCTTTTACACTCAAACCCTTTTCTTGAATGAGGCTTTCAGTTGCTGAAAATTGAAGAATGGTGCAGGTAGTTGTCGAGTTTCAGCAATCAACGAAACTCTTCCATCTCTTCGTCCAGTTGGTACCTCCCATGATGGCCCTTTAGACTGATCAAACAACAAAGAACACACACACACACATATATAATAAACCATTGTCACAATGTTATAAATAGTTTGATGCAAATTTGTAGAGAATGAGATTGAATTGAGCACCAAATATACAGCATCTCTAGCCACTAGAGCTGTGATATCAGCGCATGACACGATTCCAGGGCAAGCTTTCTCTAGTTTAGCCTTGATGGTGTCAATGACACCATAGCCTCGAAGACTTAGATTAGGAGGCTACTCTTTTTCAGCAACATTATTCTTTGTAGAATTCAATAAGATTGAAGCATCACATCCCTGCATGTTGCACAAAAATTCAAATATCGTGTATATGCAAAATTGATCAATTAGTTATACCAATTTAGATGTAAAAGTTACTACGCACGCATTCAAAATCACAACACAAAAGCAACAAACACTCTACTAATTCACAACAGCACAATTCCTCCTTATCTCACCCTGCTTTCCTGTCAACACCCCAATATTCCCCATGTTCACCATAGACACTCCAAAATCCTTGAAGAATTCTCTCGGATCACTCGCCTTTGCCTGGCGCTGAACATAAGATCTCGTTTCAGCATCTTGAAGAAGAGCACTATCAGTACTGAGCAGTCCTCTTCGTTTCGATACAATCTTATAGTAGTCAGTATCGAAACTTAAGAAGCTTCCCGGGTCCATTTCTGCGAGCTTGGTTGTGTCAGTGGGCTTGCATTTGCTCTTCAATTTGATAACGTACTCACTGTCGAGTGAAGGATCTATGTCGCCCTTTCCAGTGAAGTTGTAGAGGCGGGGGGAGAAAGATGAGCAGTGAGAGGTTCCAAGGGTGTGCCCGCCTGGTTAAAATTTATGTGTGAATATATGTAGATAGAGAGAGAATTAGACAAGGACAGATAGATGGTGTAGAGTATAAACTTATAACCCTCAACCCTCATCACAAAATCAGCGTTTTCGTGGAATGGCATGGTTCTTTGACATAGTATCAGAGGAATTCATGTTAATCCATTGGGCACGAATTTAAAGTGGATTTAAATAATTGATATTGCTGCATGGGTCTAGGTTTTATCCTATAAAAAGGACGCTCAATTTACATGGGCATGTTAGATCACAAAACTATAACCCTCAACCCTCACAACAACTTCAGGGTGTCGAAGTTATTCCTAACGAGTTAAACTACTTTTTGGTTAATTTACCTCTCTGTATCTGATCTGTTTAGAGTCCATTAAAGAAGAGAAGTTCACTGTGAAGTCTGGTGACCAAAGGTTAGGTTACTCCATATAGAATCTATGGATATAGATAGTCATTTTGTTGTCTCATGGTCATCAGTTTAGGCCAAATCAAAATGGCTAATGTCTCATTAACCTTCCTATGGATATTGATATTCATTTTTGAGAGAATTGCGAACGTTATCATGCTGTTGTGTATATGACTCTAAGTTTAGATTGAATTCAAAATTAAAACAAAAACAATGAACAGCTCGCGAGGGTACTAATAGTTTGTACTATTTAGTGAATTTGGTTTCAATATTTAAGGCCCATTTATCTCTCCACAAGGTTTGGTTACTCCTCAACACCTATTATGCATCAACACAATTTATGAGGAAGTATTTTTACCTGATAGAACTACCAGATCTTTTACACTCAAACCCTTTTGCGCGAATGAGGCTTTCAGTTGCTGAAAATTGAAGAATGGTGCAGGTAGTTGTCGAGTTTCAGCAATCAACGAAACTCTTCCATCTCTTCGTCCAGTTGGTACCTCCCATGATGGCCCTTTAGACTGATCAAACAACAAAGAACACACACACACACATATATAATAAACCATTGTCACAATGTTATAAATAGTTTGATGCAAATTTGTAGAGAATGAGATTGAATTGAGCACCAAATATACAGCATCTCTAGCCACTAGAGCTGTGATATCAGCGCATGACACGATTCCAGGGCAAGCTTTCTCTAGTTTAGCCTTGATGGTGTCAATGACACCATAGCCTCGAAGACTTAGATTAGGAGGCGACTCTTTTTCAGCAACATTATTCTTTGTAGAATTCAATAAGATTGAAGCATCACATCCCTGCATGTTGCACAAAAATTCAAATATCGTGTATATGCAAAATTGATCAATTAGTTATACCAATTTAGATGTAAAAGTTACTACGTACGTACCCTCACGAAACAATCATGAAAGAGCAACCTAAGTAAAGGACCAGCGAGGCTAGGTGCTACCGATATAACCCTTTTCATCTCATTGTAAACTATAGTCTCAGAATTAGGGCATGTCTTCTTATAGAATCCAACCTTCAAGCCTTGTGCATCTGCCGATCCTGATAGAAGAAGCATAATTGAAATAGGAAGGAAGAACTTGAGAACAAATTTCGGAGCCATCTTTGAAGATGAAGGTAATCGATGTGAAATGGTTATCAACTTAGTTCATTATATAGTGTCAATGGCATGGTAGGTATACACAATGTTGATTAATTAAGTTGTTTATAACGTTAGTGAAGGTTAAGAACTAGTTGCTCGACGTATGGGGGGGATTGACCTGACTATAGCCAGAGAATCCCAATTAAGAAATTGAAGTTGTGCAGGAATCAAAATGGACAAAACTAATACATTAAGGCAAAACACAACCCAGAATAGATAATTTTGTAGCATTACCTCACTTAAAGTATTTAATTCTTGGTTATTAAACTCTGCACATCAATAAATCAATAGGTTTGAGAATGGCATTCCAACAAACCAAGCTAGATTTATAGCTAACCGTGTTTGCCTCCAGCAAATTAATAATTAAGGAGCCACTTCAAAGAGGGATGGTTTTGTTTAGTCCAAATTATGAAATATCTGATTAATTATAGTTATTATCATCAATCTTATCTAAGTTTGAAAGGTATTGTTCAGAAATAAGTATACTAACTATTATGTTTTCATATCTGGTAAAATGTTGGTAGAGCTGGTTTCAGGATTTCTCAGATAAATACTTGTCTTATGGGTACCTTCTTTCTTTAAATCACTTTTTCTTTTCTTTGAGAGAGAAAAATTATATATAACTTTAGTTCACAGTGAAGTATTATAGATTTCAGAGTATTCTGATTGAAATGCATCTTAAATATTGAATAAATCAACTCGGATCTTCAATATTCTCATGGAAATTATTGGATAAACCAACTGGATTTGCTACTATGAATAATAGGATAAGAGAGCAGCCATAGGTGGAAGCTAATTATTGCATGCTAACAGGTAACTTAAGTTGAAGAAGGGACATTAATTCTCTACTTTGAAACAACTCGCAGAGTTGCAAGTAGAAGAACTATACAACTGCTGACACTATTTGACATTGTCTTTACTATTAAAATAGAATGTCAAACTCTTCATTAGCCTCACCTTACTTGCATACTTGCCACAATTGTATTTCTTAGATCATTGAAGTATATAACTCCAGGTATATCGTTGAGTACAGTTGTCCAAAATAGAATTTAGAAATCTTTAAGTCATGCATGCTTTCTTTTCTTTTCTTTTTGATACTTCTTCTGCCTAAAAAGGAAGTACAGAGGATGCTTAAGTTTTAAAGTTGAATGTTCAATGGATTGCAAAGGTACCTCTCTGTTGCTCGTCATTGAGGTTGATTAATATCTCCAAGAGGAGAAAACTTGTGAGTAACGTTTGAGTATCCAAAATATTTTATGTCATTGTGGTTAGGTTTTGATAGCGTTTTGCATTATATATTTGGCTTAAACATAATTTAGCATTTAATCCTTATCTTACTTCTTCTTATCACGCTTCTCTATACTTTGACCCTTTGAAGATACATCTTTAATCATACAAAGTGTCTTGAGTTTAGAGCTTGAAGGCAAAAAGAAAAAGAACAGAAAAAAAAAGAAAAAGAAAATAAAGATGTTGATATCTCATCCAACTTATGACGTCTAATAACTAGATGGAAATTGTTTATGCAATATTCTTCTATCAAATTTCTGCAATATTATTTGGTAAGATCAAATGGGGGATAGAATAAAATACTTAGTTGGGATAAGCCCTTATTTTCTTCCCTATTCTGAAAATTTTAGAAGGTTTTGCACATAATAACCCCTGAACTCTTTTTTACCTCACAAAACCCTCCTACATTCTGGGGTGTCTCACAAAACCCACAAAAAGTTTAAACTTTTCTGAATGGACCTTTTGTCTAATTGGACGAAGGAGTGCTGCCTGTAAAGTGCACATTTCTAAATGTGAGAGTGTTTGCCTATTGGCCTGCTTTCTCCCATTGACATTTTAATTACTTTTTAATTAGATTCTGGTGGGCTGATGAGAAAAGTCTTAAATTTCCACCATGTTTTGCGAGACATCCAAAAGTTTAGAGGTTAGCCCTATTTGCTGTTAAGCTTTGTTACAGATGGAAAAAAAACAAAAATAATGTTTGTATTTTTGGTTTATACTTTTATGCCACAGTGAGCAGCTAATACTCCTTTTGTAAACTATTTTTCAAGTGATCTTAGTTCTGCTAGGGTATAAGTTAACATTGTATCAACCATCTATAATCTAAATAATAGGTGATAACAATGGTCCTCTCCCTATTCACGGATATGAATTAGTTGATACTTGGTCTATATGAATAAGTTGATACTTGGTCTAACTTTATTCCTATTCACGGATATGAATTAGTTGATACTTGGTCTAACTTTATTATCTAGCTTATCTAAGACTTTCTAGCTTATTTTCAGGTAATGAATTGAACGGGGCATCTCGCCCTGTTTCTTCTTTCAAAAATAATAATAATAATAATAAGATCCTGTTCGCACTCCAGGTTGAAGCTCCTATTCCTTAATTTTCTTTCCTAATTTTTTGCCTCAGGATATTCGCACCCCAGGTTGAAGCTCGTGATCTCTAATTTTCTTTCCTAATCTTTTGCTTCAGGGTATCGCCATTGACGAAAAATTATGGTAAATGCTGCAATAAGGTTTAAGTGAAAAGAATCAAAATGCTTTGGTAGTTTTCTGGATTTCCCAAGCATTTTAGGGGCTAAATGATATTTTCAAGTAGTTGCGTAGTTAAGTGAAAAACACCCAAGCTCACTGGGGGCTTTGTGAGATTTACCCTTAATTATACTGTAATACTGGGATTGACGCAAATTTTCTTACATCTCTCTTCCGGAGTGTTCTTTTGGGTGCCAGTTTCGATTAACCTCTCATAACCCGAATTAATCTTGAATCATGATCATTAATTTAGTGCCTGTTGCTATTTGTTGGCCCATGAATTGACCGGCCCATTTGATGGAGAGGCCCAGTTCATTCTTTACTTACCCGACCCTCGGTTTCTTTCCTCTTTGAGTCCGCGCCTTGAAACCCTAGTTTCCTCTCCTCCCCTCTCGACGGCCGCTGAAACCCTAGAAATCTCTCCCTCGTAATGGCTGCCCTCTTCTATATATAGAAGGGTTGGTAGTAGCTCGAGGGTGAGGTGATTGAGAGGGACTTTGTGCGATCTCTCCCGTTTCTCTGTGAAGCTTTTCTGTCCATTGCTTTGTGCGATCCCCCTTTCTTTGTGAGAGATGTGGCTTTGTCCCCTTGTATCCTTGGTGGTGCACTTGAGAAGGATCAATCGACTGACAGCGGTGCTTCGAGCCAAACGACGACACCGATCCTCAACAGTGGTATCGAGCCTCGTTGAGTCGTCGCCGTTCAAAACCGCATCGCCGCCGGCCGCTGATCTCGAGCTCCCCCACGAGATCGCTGAGTCAACCGCCGCCGTTCCGATTAAATTTTCAACTAAACCAATATAAGAATTCTTACTTTTGAGAGTGTTTATATATGTATATATATATATATATATATATATATATATATATATATATATATATATATATATATATATATATATATATATATATATATATATATATATATATATATTCGCATCAGTATATCTTGTTCAAAACATCATCAAATGTATATGATCAAATTTTCACGTAGTTTGGAGTCTTCTAGAATATGAATCAAACTATTTTAATATGTTAATTTTAGGACAACTTAATAGATAATCCCTTTGCACATTGCTAAAATAATAATTAGAAAATTTAAAATGATATAATTTTTTCTACATATAGATCATGATGAGTGCAAATCACGATGGGAGGTATCGATCATCCTCAAGTGAGCCTATTCTACCATCCGACGATAAGACTCTCATCTCACAATCTCATTATATCATTTCTCTCTCTCCTCTCTCTACGATATATATATATATATATATATATATATATATATATATATATATATATATATATATATATATATATATATATATATATATATATATATATATATATATATATATATATATATATATATCAAGGCTCCTATAAACTTAAGTTGATAGGGAGGAGTGTCCACCAACTTTATATCCATTGATCTTGCCTTGAGATCCGTGAAATCAAGATACACACAAATCTCAAAGTGGGTTTTATATCTTCACGGATCCTAATGCAACATCAATGGATAGAAAAGTGGGTGGATGAATGCTAATGTGGCACAATCCCCATCAACCCATAAAGTAGGAGAGAGAAATATACTTGGTGGAGATTGTGCCACATAAGCAACATATGAGGAATCCCTCCTTGACATATGATACCCATTAATATATATATATATATATATATATATATATATATATATATATATATATATATATATATATATATATATATATATATATATATATATATATATATATATATATATATATATATATATATATATATCAAGGCTCTATAAACTTAAGTTGATAGGGAATAGTCATCCACCAACTATTCTATCCATTGATGTTGCTTTGGGATCAGTGAAAGATATAAAGCCCACTTTGAGATTTGTGTGCATCTTGATTTCACTGGATCTTAAGGCAAGATCAATGGATATAAAAGTTAGTGGACACTCTTCCTATCAACTTAAGTTTATAGGAGCCTTTATCTCTCTCTCTCTCTATATATATATATATATATATATATATATATATATATATATATATATGACTATTTAGTTCTTTGAAGCTATGATCAAATCTATGCATGAGTAACAGTGGAAGAGAAAGTTTACGTTTGTAGCAACAGTTTATATTCTAGGACATGATTGCGGTCAAATAAACATAAAAAGTAGTTGTTTTTAACGTTTTTGGGGAAATTTTTAACACTTTTTTTAAAATAAAAATTTTAACAATTTTTAACAGTTATGAATTCCTTCGTAAATTTGATCTAAAATGTGATAAGAACAGATTTTTGAAAACCACAAGGACATGGACATGTGGCATAAAAATATAACGAATGCTTCTACTTCTATATATTTGCCCGTATGACTATGTTTAAAGTAGAAAGTTTTTCTTAAATATGATAGATTTTTTTTTTCAGTAACAAAGAAAAGTAGAAAGTAACTTATTAGTGTTTTTCAGCTAGTAGGAGTTTCCTTTGAGAACATGCGGGTAGAGTTATTAAATTTGACTTTAGACTGATGTAGAACAGTAAAAAGAGCAAACCGAGTCAAAAGGAGTTGTTCACCTAAACAAGATATGGTGTGAAAATGTCAAAAAGAAATTTTATGCATGTTTAATGGAATAAAACAATGAAAGTAGATAATTACAAGTTAAGGGTTAAGGCTACTCTCTTAAGTTCATGGTCGAAAACTTCTTAGCCTACGACTCATTAACTCGGCAATCAAATCTATTTAACCCACTAGCATAATTTATCAGAAATTTTGCAAACTAGTTTATAATTATGTCATTGTATCCCACTTGAATAAAATTATCCCACTTGAACAATTATTCCAATTGTACTTGAAAAGTTCTGATTGACCAACACCCCCATGTTTTCTTGAAACCATTACTCTCTAAGTATAACTATATGTCATTGTATCCTTCAGGAGGATGATCTCCTGAAACTTGAGGTAAATCGGTGTTAGACTATGGTTCCGGGTTAAATAAAACCACAGCATTTTTAAAATAAACAAAATATAGATAAGCACTATTTTTCACATTTTTGGGGAAATTTTTAACACTTTTTTAAAATAAAAATTTTAACAATTTTTAACAGTTATGAATTCCTTCGTAAATTTGATCTAAAATGTGATAAGAACAGATTTTTGAAAACCACAAGGACATGGACATGTGGCATAAAAATATAACGAATGCTTCTACTTCTATATATTTGCCCGTATGACTATGTTTAAAGTAGAAAGTTTTTCTTAAATATGATAGATTTTTTTTTTCAGTAACAAAGAAAAGTAGAAAGTAACTTATTAGTGTTTTTCAGCTAGTAGGGAGTTTCCTTTGAGAACATGCGGGTAGAGTTATTAAATTTGACTTTAGACTGATGTAGAACAGTAAAAAAGAGCAAACCGAGTCAAAAGGAGTTGTTCACCTAAACAAGATATGGTGTGAAAATGTCAAAAAAGAAATTTTATGCATGTTTAATGGAATAAAACAATGAAAGTAGATAATTACAAGTTAAGGGTTAAGGCTACTCTCTTAAGTTCATGGTCGAAAACTTCTTAGCCTACGACTCATTAACTCGGCAATCAAATCTATTTAACCCACTAGCATAATTTATCAGAAATTTTGCAAACTAGTTTATAATTATGTCATTGTATCCCACTTGAATAAAATTATCCCACTTGAACAATTATTCCAATTGTACTTGAAAAGTTCTGATTGACCAACACCCCATGTTTTCTTGAAACCATTACTCTAAGTATAACTATATGTCATTGTATCCTTCAGGAGGATGATCTCCTGAAACTTGAGGTAAATCGGTGTTAGACTATGGTTCCGGGTTAAATAAAACCACAGCATTTTTTAAATAAACAAAATATAGATAAGCACTATTTTTCACATTGTTCCTGCAAAAGTATAAATAACAGCTATAATAACATAATTTCTACTATTTTACACATATCTAGATACACCAATTATATATAAGCTACTTCCTATAGCTCGTGTAATATTGATCATACACACATATACAGAAATTAAAAACAGAGGATTGCTATCTATGTACGGCTTTTGACAATTATATCAGGATATTCACTAAACTCATTAAGAGCAACGAAATTTGGACTCATGTAACAATTTTTCTTCTTCCTTAATGCACGTTTACATACGGGCGAGCTTTATTTAGCATTTTATTTTAAGTAGATAGTTGGGCTATAATTTCACACTATTTTTATAATTGCACACTATTTTTGTACTATAAGAAGCGTAAACTTAAATCTAATTAAATCTATTTGTGGGCACATATGTTAAATTAATGTGTAAATCTATCACTTAAGGAAACCCAATCAGTGATCAATTAAGTTGGGTTATCGGTATTTATATATTGTCATGGGCTAAATGTGCATACAAAGTTATAATTACAATTTGATGAGGGGCCAAATTGTAAAAGTGCAACACCTATATATATGGGGTTATGGTCCTAATCTAGGGTTAACACAAGAATTCTCATCTCTTTTACCCCATCTAAAAAGAGATCTAAGGAAGAGAAGAACCCTAAGATTAGAAGATCCATCAATCCACACAAGATCCAAATCATGGATTCAGGTATTGCTTCCGCTTTAGTTTTTATCAATCTCTTTGAGGTAATCAAGTCTTATTAGAGATCTTACAAGTGGTATCAGAGCCTCTTGATTAACTCTTAGAGATTTTTTGAGTTTCTATGGTTTTTCGGGTGGATTTATGAATAAAGATCAAATCTTTTTCGGATTTTTGGGTTCTGATGAACAAGAAATGTTTTTGCCGATGAACAAGAATTTTTCTGATGAACAAGAAGGTTTGATCTCGGATGAACAGTAATTTCTGTTCGGATGAACAGTAAATTAAATAATCCGCGATGAACAGTTTCTATGGTTACATTTTCTATGATTTTAGAAAATTAATATAAGGTTTGGATCTGGATTGAGTTTTAAGAAAAAGAAAAAAAAAATTTTTTTTTTTGGTTTTGTGACGGCGACAGCCATCACGAATAAACCTAATGGGTTCAAAAGTCTAAGCGGCTTTGACGGTTCGGATCTAAACCTAAGG
Source organism: Asparagus setaceus (assembly GCA_012295165.1). Taxonomy (NCBI): domain Eukaryota; kingdom Viridiplantae; phylum Streptophyta; class Magnoliopsida; order Asparagales; family Asparagaceae; genus Asparagus; species Asparagus setaceus. Next base: position 4,852,170 of record CM022706.1, read on the forward strand.
GGTTCTCAGAGTTCGACGAGGTTCGAGGTTCATTTTGGCAAACCTCGCCTTTTGGCGAACCTCGCATTTAGGCGAACCTCGGTTCATTTTGGCAAACCTCGGTTCATTTTGGCGAACCTCGCCTTTTGGCGAACCTCGCACTTTGGCGAACCTCGGTTCCTTTTGGCGAACCTCGCCTTTTGGCGAACCTCGGTTCATTTTGGCGAACCTCGCTTTTGGCGAACCTCGCCTTTTGGCGGCTTCGGTTCATTTTGGCAAACCTCGGTTCATTTTGGCGAACCTCGCCTTTTGGCGAACTCGCCTTTTGGCGAACCTCGCTTCTGGCGAACTTCGCACTTTTGGCGAACCTCGCCTTTTGGCGAAGCTCGGTTCATTTTGGCAAACCTCGGTTCATTTTGGCGAACCTCGCCTTTTGGCGAACCTCGCACTTTGGCGAACCTCGGTTCCTTTTGGCGAACCTCGTCCTGTGGCGAACCTCGCCTTCTGGCGAACTTCGCACTTTTGGCGAACCTCGCCTTTTGGCGAACCTCGCACTTTGACGAACCTCGTGTTCATTCAGTCGAACCTTGTGTTCACTTTGGCGAACCTCGTGTTCATTCAGTCGAACCTTGTGTTCACTTGGCGAACCTCATATTTTAGCGAACCTCGTGTTTGCTTTTGTCGAACTTCAGTTCAATTCCAGCGAACTTCGATTCGCTTAAGTCGAACCTCGCAGTTCGAACTCAAGTCGAACCTCGCCGTTCGAACTCAAGTCGAACCTCGCCGTTCGAACTCAAGTCGAACCTCGTAGTTCGAACTCAAGTCGAACCTCGCAGTTCGAACTCAAGTCGAACCTCGCCAAGTCGAACCTCGCCGTTCAAACTCAAGTCGAACCTCGCAGTTCGAACTCAAGTGGAACCTCGCCGTTCGAACTCAAGTCGAACCTCGCCGTTCGAACTCAAGTCGAACCTCGCCGTTCGAACTCAAGTCGAACCTCGCAGTTCGAACTCAAGTCGAACCTCGTGGTTCGAACTCAAGTCAACCTCGCTCGAACTCAAGTCGAACCTCAGCTCAAACTCAAGCGAGCCTCGTGCTCAATTCGGGCAAACTCAATTAAATTTCAGTGTTAATCAATTATTTCATTCAAGTATTATGACACTAAGGAATTAAGTTGGTCTCTCATTCTAAATGATTAATTGAAGCAAGATGTTGCCAAAGTAACCTCTCTTGTGTAGATTGTTCATGAAGGATGTTAGATGGTTGTGTATTATTATACTGGTAGATATTTAATGGCCCAAAGGAAGATTAATATTTATTTAGGCTGTATCGCATCTGTGATGATAAGCTGACAATTATAAGGTTTACATGTGGATAACAAATCAATCCAAGAGGGTTTGTTGTTTGACATGTGTTATTGTCGATGTTTGATCATTGCAACAAGATATCACTGCGATTAATATTCTGTCCAAAGACTTATATTAATGTTGTGCAGATATCTTGGATGGGGATATGTCATTATTTGAATGTTATTGATTAATAATTACAGGCTATTTGTAGGCATAAAAATTGCTTATCGATGCGACGAAACTTCGTGGCGGTGGGTTGGCAACCAGCGATCCATTCGACAAGCCGAAGCGTCGCCGCGCCAAATCCGCCGCGCGTAGAGAGTCGGCGAGCACATGAAGTGAGTCGGCAAGGCGTCTGAGCCAATGAGGCGGCGTCTGGGTGACTAAACTCAGCGTTGGCGAGGCGGAATCAACCGTGCCGTCCGTCAATGCAAGCGGGCGCTTAAGCTACGAAAGTTGATCGAACGCGGACTCAAACACGGCGACAATACAGAACAAAACTAAACCGAAGGCAAAGCGAAGCGGAAGAAAAGCAACAGCGGCGCCTCGACCAACTTGGCGGTTACAACGAAGTGGCCGTGGCTGTTGACAGGCCGCTCGACGGCGAGGTGCCTCGGCAGAGTGGTAGGCAGCTCGACTCCCGTGGTAGAACCACCTCGGCCAACGTAGCAGTGGCTCGTGTGACCGGCCGGCCGCACCCGTTAATAAATAGGGGGGTGTATTGGTTGAAAAAGGCGGATGCGGGAGGCTTGGAGAGAGGACTTGGGCTCGGGATTTCGAGGATTTTAGGAGTTCTCGAGATCTGCGTCGGCAGTTCGAGAGCAGGTGAGCACAAGTCGGTGGCGTCGATCTGGCGGAAGATGGCGGGTCGGGTCGAGCTTCTGAGATACCCTCTAGGTTAAGCCGTCTTAACCTCGGGGATAGCCTGTGATTTCTCCTTGTAGATCTCACCGCTCGGCGATCCTCTCCTTCGTGAGTCACGATCATGACGATCCTCTCTTCGTGAGTGTGATCCCCTCGGTACGCCGTTTCGCCGTGAAGCGAGCCTACATCTGTAGTTCAGGAACGGTCTCTACTTGGATTGGAATGCGGTGGTCCACGGACACAAAAGTCCGACGAGGGCAAGAACCCATGGCGAGGACCTCGATATAGCAGAGAGCCTCGTGTTTGTTCATAAAGGAAAAAGTTATAATCTTCTTGATTTTCATTATGCATGCCTTAAAATAAAAGGCATTTCTTTTGAATTTTGTTGTAGGCCAAAGAAGGTATAAGCAAGTTCAAAATCAATGACAATCATCCCACTTTCTGCGAACAAGTGGCGACCACGATGGGAACCACCGGCCTGATCGGAGGAGTCGATGCGTCTGCATGGCCAGCGATTCCTATCCGTGGAGGAAGAGGTCGAGTTCGAGTTAGACCAAGAGAAGTTCGAGGAGTACATCCTCTCCCTCCTCGAGATCCGGTTCCCCGCGCTCAAGAAGGTCTCGGCTGGGAGAACCCGATGGGCCTCCGATGTAGAGCCCGGGCGGAGTCCAACCCACTGCTTGAGGTGAAAATCCCGTCGGCTTCGAAGTCGGATGGCGCGGAGATGCCGATGATCGCGGCGGCTCTCCATGAGCCAAAGACGACAAAGCATGGCGCGCAAACTTGCCAAGGCCATGCAATCCATGGATGGGGTCGCTTCTGCGGATCTAAGATCGAACTTCTGCTGAAGCTTGGTGTCGACGGTCTATCAAGCCGTCAACCAGCGAGTGGGTCAGCGTCAAAGCGGAACCGTTCCACACTCGGGGCGCATCCAGGAGCCGCGCTCCTTCGCGGCGAGCCGCAGCTCTGGTGCGGCAAGCTCGTGGCCGAAGAAGAGGCGGTAAAGAAGCCACCGCGTACCACCAGGTTTGGAGGCCCAGCGGTGCTGACCCGATTGCCATGCTCTGTCACCGGCACCTAAGCCAAATGCTAGCATTGCAAACTCAGGCGTCAAAGTCCAGACCGGCGGCACTTCAAGATCAAAGGTGCACGAGGCGATGGTGAAGCGATTCCGTCACCACCACCAAACCAATTATCAAGGATAAACTGGGTCCTCACGAAGGGATCACGGGTCACTCCTCATGGAAGACGCACCGTTCGAGAGACGAGGAGATTCACTGCGGATCATCCCGAAGTCGAGAGTCACGAAACTTCATGCTCACATAAGAAGTCAAAGTGAGTTACTTTGGTAATTTTGGCCATTCGGAAGGCGCTCGTCGATGGCGGCAGCGTTATACAGAGATCACACCAACATACGGCCGGTGCTCGGTACACACACCGCAGGCATGTACTACGTGCAAAGTGCGAGAAAATCTCGAAGGGATTCCCCTAAATTGATGCGGTCATGCTTGTGCTCCAAGCTCATCAAGGCGGTGCTCTCGGTGCAATTGGCCGGGAACTCGAAAAGAGTTTGGTCTTCGAGCTTAGCACCAGCAAGACCTAGGAAGGCGATTCCTTAAAGGATGACATCAGAGGATGAGTTGCGAGAGGTCACTAATAATATGACAGAACCATCATCACGGGCTATTCAGGCGCATAGCCTAACTTCGTTTGCGGTCGGGACTATCAAGCGGTCGAATCGATAAACTTGAAGGAATACGCGGAGGATGATCGTCGGATATTGGCTCCGCGTCGCATCGATCCTCATCTAGCGAAGCCCCGCTTATGATGATCTGGATCAAGTGGCCAAAATGCTAGGCGGCGTTGAATAAACAGGAAAACTTCAAGTTAGAAATGGAGTTGGCCATGCAGGCGATGAGAAATGCATGACCGCGGATCAAGCCTGACAAACATCAAGGTGAATGAGTCGGTAGCGTCAGTCGATGAAGATGATAGCGATTGGTCGGGGAGGAAGCACAAGAAGATGATAACCCTCACGAACCCGCCTTGGGCAAAACATAGATGTTGTTGCTTTCAGGAAGAGAATCCGGAAGCAAAATCAACTCATTGATTTTAAGAAGTAAAAGAAAGCAGTATTCCTTGCCCACAGGGAGTGGGAATCAATCCGTGCAGATCGAAGTTTAACAATAAACTTCACACCATGGGAAGGGTTCCCAACAGCGACGCGATTTATTTCAAGTCACACCGGGTTATTTACGGCAGCGAACCCACGATGGTTCGGTCATTATTGGCACCATGGTACGCCTGCCGAATGCCGAGTACCGCCGTCTCAATGGGGAGCATTCCGGTTGGGGCGACATAGTCTTCCTTCCAATTTCTTTGATGGCGATCACAGGTATCGTGGGACGTGCTCGGCGAAGCGAAAAGCGGAAAGCCGTGGATATCTTTGTCAAGCGATTCGAAACAAGGCAATGGCTGTCGGGATCAATAGCAGGAGTTCATCCTCAAACCTGCCGATAACTTATCGATAGATGTGCTTGAAGCAATAGATGCGGCACCGCCGATAGCGTGGAAGGACTGAAGGTTCGTGGAGACAAGCCAGAGGTTCCTCAAAAGGAAAAAGGGTCGGTAGACAGCGAAAGGCTCGAGAGCGTAACTTTGCCAGCGGCAAAGGGAAGAACAAGCAAGGCGGTTCGCGAATCAAAGCGTTCAACCAGCCCGGCAGCGAGGCGGCAATGGCGCGCCGCCGCGGAGCAATCAGCGTGGCACTGGGCCACAAAAAGCGAAAGCCTTAGGCCGAGATTCCGAAGTCCTATTCCTTTAGGGCGGCGAGATTCTGGTCTCTTCAAATATCTTGTGGAAAATAACAAGATCAAGCTCCCTCGATTCGAATCAAGAGGAGGATGAACGAATGACCCAAGATCCATGCATATCATAGGCGGTTCATCACCCGCTAAATCTGTTTTATTAAGGGACAAAATCGAGGGCTTTAATTGATGTAGGGGTCATCACTATGAAACCGTCGAAAGAAGGTGGGCGAATCACGGTCCATAAGCTTGGTCCGGTCATTGACATGGTTTGAACTGAACCGGTCAAAGTCGCGGTGAAAGCGGTAAATGGCGACCCACAAACAGCGCGAGAAAGGACTTGTATCATTATCTGACCCGAATGAGAATCTTGTGGGTCCACCGGACCTACTTGAGGATGAGCAATGGGTAGCCTCTTCCTCATCGAAGAAAAAATCAACAGAGGAAAGGCATGCCGTACTTCGCCGTGCAGGGGAGATGAGCAGTGGTAACACTCCATTTGTTGAAGAAACTGAAGCCCACGCCACCGGGAGTGGACAGTACAAATACAAGTAGGAAGTCCCGACCCTAATGCAAAGGCATTTGTCGAGTGGGGGTACCAACAACACCCCTCTTTCGCGAAAAGATAAACAACCGGGAAGTTCAACTCGAAGCGTCGATTGATGCGATTGGAAGAGATAAGCCAGAACTTGAACTCCCATATAACTGACGTGATGGCACAATTGGCCATATCATGAGGATCACTCTCTATGAGTTCTTTGGTTATCAAAGAGCGAGAAGCTCTTCAAAGCCCTCGCCGATTGAGTCTTCCTCACACCGGTTAGGCCGAGTCGGAAGAGTCGGCCCGACAATGCAACCTTGCGACTAAACACTTCCGCATCACTTTTACAAAGGAGGATATCACGGGGAATTCCAAGCGCGATAGCGCTATACTTCACAGGGTATATTGGCTCCGGTGAAGTTAAGGATCCAAGTCGATCCGGGTTCATTGAAGCATCATGCCCTGGCGCCTCATGTATCATCTTGGAATTCTGCCCGGTATGGCATCAACGGCAATGATTTCTGGATTTAACACGGTGGTCTCATTAGCTTGGTAAGATCGAGGATAAAGTGCCAAATGGGGACTTAAAGTCGAAGTCACTGCTATGTGATTGGCGAGACTTCCTATAACTTATTGTTGGAGTGGACCTTGGATCCACAATAATGTTATAGTCCCCTCTACTCTTCATCGGTGTCTCAAATATGTAGACCACGAATAATGAGTCAAACGGTGGTCGTGGACAAACAACCGTTTAAGGGATGGAGAATTATTTCGATTCTCTCCTCTACGGTAAGTCAGCGAATCATCGGCCCAAAGATGCGGACGGTGAAGCGTCGAAAACCGAGGCTTGGTTATAGTGGAGGTTTTGTTTTAAATGACATTGTACCCTGTAATCAATCTTGACGATGAAGAATGTCGGATGAACATTGTAATTGGCAAATTGCCGATGAATCAATAAATGGCGATTTAGAGTACCCTTTATCTTTGAATGATGTGATGTGGGTTTATACAACAATCGAGTTGCACTTACCAACTTCGGTCATGCTTACACAATTAGAGACTCTTTTGGGACAACACTTTCGTCATCCCGAAGATCAAGTAGTGAAAAAGACTTGGTTTACGGAAAGGAGATCACGGTTCAGCGCGAATCATTTCTTAGAAGAAGAAGATGACGATGGGCCTATCCTCCACACATTAGATATAGTCGAGAACATCATGAAGAAATGGGGTATGACTTGACACGAGGGAAGGTCTATGTTTGGACGAGGTCCCGAACCCTCAAAGCGGCATATGTCCCAAGAGGAAAGCGGGATATTACTATATTTTTAGAGAGTTGGGATCGAATCCTCCTCGAAGATGAATGCTCGTGGTGATTGATAATAATCCACGGTGAGAGCGGACATTAATCGACTCTTGACTTGGGATTCGACACCCGGCCTGGAGAAGCTTTCAAGGCTTTAATGTCAAATATGGCTCGATCAATCTGCTATTGTTGAGAGTGATGAAGACGTGCCAACATGGGAAGACCCATGGATCCATCAACTCAAAGCGGTTTGGGGATAGTTGAACAAGAACCCCCACTAAGGGCAGGGTAGTCGGGTTAATATGGGTGATGAAGAGCATCCTAAACTCATTAACATCGGCAATAAACCCTCGGAAGATAAGGAAGAGTTGATTGCCTTAATCGGGGAGTATATCGATGTATTAGCACGGATTCACGAGGACATGCAGGACTCGACAATGTGCAAGACACATCGCCTCAACATCAAATGGATGTCAAACACGTCAAGCAACAGCAAAAGCGGTTTAGTCCACAAATATTGGAGAATGCGTTGTGAAGTGAAGAAACTCATAGAATCGGGATTCATCGAGGAAATTCAACATCGGATTGGGTGGCGAATATAGTCGGTCATGAAGAAGAATGGATTAGGATTAGTATGGATCTACTACTGAGAGCTGCTTGCTTAAAGATGACTTCCTCTTCAATGATGTCATAGTTGACAATCGTGTGGATTTGAAAGAATGTCCTTTATGGATGGCTTTTCGGTATAATCAAATCAAGATGCACCCGATGGCCAAACACCGGCGTTGAGCGCCCATGGCATATATTGCTACGGTCATGCCGTTCGGCCTCAAAATCGTATAACATACCGTGAGCAATGGCGGAGATTTTCGGGATCATCTTGGAGCGGTCGAATGCTCGTCGGCGACTTGGTCGTGAAATCGTGACAAAGGAGATCACATCAAAGATCTTAGAAGCGGTATTTGAACTCATGCGAACTCATCGACTAAAGATGAATCACGCAAATCCTTCCTTGGGATGTCCGATGGCAAGTTCCTTGGCCGTCGTCACCAACAAAGGAATCCACGTCGATCGACAAAGTGAAGCGATTCAAAATTGCAACCCAGAAATCGAGAACTTCGGGGGTTACAAGAGGCGATTGGTATCCGGCGGTTCATATCGAACTATCACGGGAAGTGCCAACCGTTCTCAAGTTGAACAAGAAGGGTGTGTGTTTATTTGGGGCGGCGCTGCCGAGAAGAGCATTGAAGAGATCAAGTCTTATCTCGCTAAACCTCACTGTTCTTGTTGCCGCGATGCGGAAAAACGTTTCGATCTCGTCAAGGCAGCGGATCACTCGTTAAGCTTTACTCCGCATAAGGCGGCGGCGTGATCCTGAGCAGTATTATTACGGTAGAACATTATTCGGTCTTTGAGTCTCGATATCCAATGGTGAAGCGGTGCCTTGCATTAGTGTTAGCGATTGAAAAATCGGCACTATTTAGTCGGACAAGCGATTTATGTTATCTCTAGCGTAAATCCGGTCAGAATATTTATGACCGGCCGGCCTCGATGAGTTGGCGTTTGGCGAAATGGGCCTTGCTCTTGTCCCAATATGACTTACACTTCAAACAACGAAGTCGGTCAAAGGACAAGCGATTTGTGATCTCTTGGTACGCGGCCCGAACAGCGGATGCGGTTGAGCTATATGATGATCTTGGATGAAGTTCAAGAAGTCAACTACATCGCACCAACAAATATGGCGATTATTTTGGCCAGACCTCTCGAGCTACCAATGTGGCAAGTGCCCGGATGTTCTAAGATTTCATGGGTCGGGGTTGTCTTGTTTCCCGAGGAATCATGTCATGCCCGTGCTTATTCACTCACGAACCTTGCTCTAATAGCGTAGCTGAATACAATCGCTACTTATTGGACTTAGTTCGCCAAGGGCTGGGGGTCGAATATCTCGGCGTCTGGCGATCGCAATTGATAGTTAAGCAGGTTGTGTGGTGACTACGAAGTCGAAATCGGATCTAATTCCTTATCATCGGTAGCAATCGAAATGGCGGACTCGTTGAAGAGTTCTTCATCGAATATATCCCGTCCAAAATGCTTATGCGGATGCATTGGCGGCATTAAGCGGTGTCGTTAGCACAACCTTAGACCGAGCAAGTTCACGGTCGGGACTCACCGACTCTTACATCAATATATGATGAAGTGCGAGAAGACAAAGAGGTGGTTACCAAAGAGGTATATGCAACCCAAACCAAGTTGGAGCCGAGATTGGCTTTCCTATCATCGATTACGTCTTACATGGTATACGCGGAAGGCGTGAAGGAGAAGTCAATCGGCGAAGAGCTCAAGATTCTTCTGACACGAGACCGGATGTTATATCGCCGGGCACGATGGCCTTTACTCGATGCCTCTCAAACAAAGCGGAGAGGTCCTCGAAGCACATGAAGGTGAATGTAGTGCGCACCGACACAGTCCCAAGCTCTACGATCGAATCGGGGAGAATGGGCTACTTTTGGCCCACAATGATCAATAGCCTTGATCGATGCATTTCGGAAATGCCAGCGTGTCAAATTCACCTTGAATTATATGCATCGGCCTCGAGGCGGTTGCATCCCGGCCACATCGGCCATTGAGACATGGGGAATGGGCGTTGTAGGTCCCATTTTTCCTCCGTCGATCAAAGGCGTCGGTTTATTCTAGCGATCACCGATTACTTCTCCAAGTGGTGAAGCAATCCGCTAAAAGAAGTCAAGCCGAAATCGTCGTCAAATTTATCAAACACCATGTCATTTATCGACATGGTGTCGAAAGACGGATCGTGCATGACAACGGTCCCCAATTCATCGGCAATTCCTTCATCGGGTTTTGCGAAAAGTTCAAAATACAAGATGTCTCGCCGACAACCTATAATCCGGCAAAATGGATTAGCGAGGCATTCAACAAGGCGATTATCAAAATTACGCCGAAGCTTGTGAAGAATAACAAGCGAGGCTGGGACGATAAACTTCGGAGAAGCACTCACGGGCATATCGCTGTGATGCGTCGCCATGGAGGCGACCCGTACTCACGGTCTACGGATGTGAAGCAGTTCTCCCATTGGAAATCCAGATTCCGTCACTCCGCATTGCCCTTGCAACGGAGATGACGACCAAAGAACAACATCAAAAACGTCTCGAAGAGCTTAAGATGTTAGATGAAGCGCACGGAGGCTCAACAATGCATTGAGTTCTACCAAGCTAGGATGTGAGGGCTTTCAACAAGAAAGTTTGACGAGAACCTTTAGAGAAGGAGATTTGGTCCTCTTGCTTTCGGCGGAGATAATCCTCACTTCGAAGAAAGGCAAATTCGAGCCTAAATGGGAGGGTTCGTTTGTAATAGAAGCGGTTTACTCAATGGTGCGTATCGCCTAATTACCCAAAATGACCCAGCAATTAATGCCGATAAATGGGAAGTTCCTGAAGAAATACTACCCTTAGTATCTTCAGGATAACCCGGTTCGACGGGAAGTTCCTCGTGGGATATTTCACCCACTTTTCTTGAGGATAACCCTAGATTTGTCCTCCATCATAATTTCCCTCACCGACCAAATTCTTTGTGGTAGGTCTACAAATTTACGGTACATTACCAAAATCCCTCTTGATTCCGTCTATGAGCAGGAGGCCCAATTAAAATCCCTTTTCAGTGGGAGATAGAATATAAAATTCTTCCTCTCAGAGCATCGACCCTTTAAGTGATAAGCGGAGGGTTCTTTCCATCTTTATCTTAGGTAGCCGGTGAAGGTATCTTGTAGGGATTTTCGAACCAGGTTGTCCGTGAAGGTCGCTGAGTCTCTTCGGTTCTCGGTGGAGATCCCACTCTTAGTTCCATCTTCATCTTAGGTAGTCGGTGAAGGTATCTTGTAGGGATTTTCGGACCGGGTTGTCCGGTGAAGGTGCTGAGTCTCTTCGGTTCTCGGTGGAGATCCCACTCTTAGTTCCATCTTCATCTTAGGTAGCCGTGAAGGTATCTTGTAGGGATTTTCGAGACCGGGTTGTCCGTGAAGGTTGCACGAGTCTCTTAGGTTATCAGTGGAGATCCCTCTTAGTTCCATCTTCATCTTAGGTAGCCGGTGAAGGTATCTTGTAGGGATTTTCGAACCGGGTTGTCCGTGAAGGTGCTTTGAGTCTCTTCGGTTCTCGGTGGAGATCCACTCTTAGTTCCCCTTTCATCTTAGGTAGTCGGTGAAGGTATCTTGTAGGGATTTTCGAGACCGGGTTGTCCGGTGAAGGTCACGAGTCTTTTCGATTCCTGACAAGGAATCTGGCGTTAGCTCATCAGGAAATAGAACACATTCTTTCTTTCCCACCTCAATCAATCTTACTCGGTTCGGTCATTCTCGGTCAAAGACACCAAGATTCATCTTGGGGCATTTTATCCGAAGCCTAAGAAGGGATAAAGCCAGCGCCTCACCGCAGCGTTGCGGTTTAGTCTTTCTCCGATTGAAGAAGACACCGAGTTCGATTCGGGGTATTTTATCCGAAGCCTAAGAAGGGATAAAGCCAGCGCCTCACCGCAGCGTTGCGGTTTAGTCTTTCCGATTGAAGAAGACACGAGTTCGATTCGGGGTATTTTATCCGAAGCCTAAGAAGGGATAAAGCCAGCGCCTCACCGCAGCGTTGCGGTTTAGTCTTTCCGATTGAAGAAGACACGAGTTCGATTACGGGGTATTTTATCCGAAGCCTAAGAAGGGGCGATGCGATCTTGACAGCGTTCGCGGGTGGTCTCTTGCGGTAAAGAGTATAAAGCCTATGTATTCAATATCATAGCAACAAGTCTAGAAGAGTTTCATTCTTTTAGCACAACGTCCGTCTTGAGCGGATCGAGATAATCCATAGCAACTCACGGTTGTTGGTAAAGGCTAATCAAACCCGTTGATGGTGAGGTTTGCCAAAATCCTATAAGTATTATGGTTAATTATTTACGAAGTAAAAGAATCATAATAAATAATGAAAGGAATAAATCTTATTCGGGAGCTACAAGCTGTTTAAACATCAAGTCTATGACAAAGGATTTGTTGTTATTTGAGACACTTCACCATTGTAAGCTGGTGGAGTTCTTCCTGCAACTTCGGCTCTGAAGGACTTCTCATCGGTGTTGATGTCTTCATGGTTGCCTCCTCGAGCTCGGCCGGTTTACGCCCGACGGATCAAGCTCCCTAGGCATAGCGGTGAGGGCTTCTTCCTTGTTGACCTTGGCGACTCAAACCGCTCATCTTATCTTCCTCGGCATGGAGCTCTCCCACGGCGATATTATCCTCGCCATGATATCGATGCGGATGTGGCTTAGGGAAGAATATGTTTCGGCAACAACGCTCGAGTGATGTAGCGGTCTCTCATCACGGACCTCGAGCCCGGTAAAACACGAGCATCGCGCCATGCCTCTAAGCGTCGTCGGTCGGCGGCTATGTATGAAAGCCCGGTGCCCGCGGCTCTTGCGATCTGGGCTGTCCCTCGGATGGGTGAGATCATCAACAATGGCACGAGCATTTCGGGGTAACCCATATCCGTATCAAAGCCATCAGGGATCAGCGGTGGCTTTGGCCGATGAAGAAAGCCGCCATGAAGGACCTTTTCGATCCGGTGTTCACCAAAAGAATGGCGTATTTCCAAGCGGATAATAAGATGGGATGGATCTTCATCCGGCATCAGCGCTCTCGCCGGATCATGGAGTCGAGATGTAGGCTCTCGCCTGAAGAAAAGAGGACTTTAGAATTTTCGGTAAAAATGGTAGCGTATTTGGCTAAAGACCCTTACCGTTTCCTTGATTGTAGTTTGAGGCTAGCGAGTCTACGAGGTATCTATCGGGGATCTTGTCAGCATTTGAGCCCTCAATGTGCTCATCTATCTCAGCGATTTGTCGTGGCGATTACGAGGCGGAGGAAGAGGAGTCCTGCCACTACACAAGGGCGTCTGACCTCTTTTAATTATAGTGGTATTGGCCAAGCGGTGGTCCTATAATTAAGAAAATTCATACCTTCTTCGGGATGGTAGTTTCGGTAAATCTTCACCGAATGCGTTGCCGTCTTGTGACCAAGTCGTGTGAGGTCATCCATGGAAGTACTACCGTATAAACCCATTTGCACGAGATCTTCCATTGAGAGTCTGAAAAAGAAGGCATTAGGAAGCGAATGCAATTAAGGCGAACAATAGGTAAAGTTACTTACCTCCTACGGTGTGGTTAGGCCTAGTCTCGGTTAGTGCATTTGTCTCCTGCAATCTCTAAAGAACAAAAGCAAAGAGGCAATTAGTGGGGTACAAATCGAGTCATTCCATTCTGCATTTAGCCACCCGAAGAGGAATTATCGATGTTAGATGTACACGGGTCCAGGGATCGGGTCCTACATCGGCCTCCTCGCCATAGCTCCATACATTTGTTGAGTAAAAGCTGGGCTCGGCATGGCGAGGCTCGGCAAAATTGTGGTGAGCAAAATCAAAGCGAGGATCATAATCCCTAGAACCCCCATGCATGCGAGCGAGAAATGTCGGTCTTCAAAAGTCGAAATTTCAGATTTCATCACGGTGAATTATTACCTCGTCCTTGTTGGAACATTCTTGGTCAAGTCTATATCAAAGGACCGAGGATTCACGTGATTCTTGTGGGCTAGCCTCTTTCGTTTAACCCTTGAGAGGGTCGAAATTCTTCCTCTTCAATAGATTTTCACGAAAATTCAATTGGATGAGAACTCTAATGGAAAGGATGAGAAAATGAAAGGGAAAAGGAGAAATACGAGATCCTTCTCATGAGCTGCGACCTGCTTGGTCCTCTCCTAAAGTAGCGGCGTCGAGTTGTGGAACTCCTCCTTAGCCTCACCGGTCGATAAGATTGGCGCTTCCTCACGAAAGCTTAGGCATCTGCGGGTGTGCGAATCATAGGCATAGCGATGCTTGGCTACCGATCGAGATGGCCCTCCACGAGGGGCCGACTTCGTTAGCTACTAATAGCCAACTACAATGGAGGAATGTCGACTCGGTGGCGGTCCGGCTCGGAGGCTGAATCTAGCACGGTACATCCCATAACGCTCCACAACCATGCTCGAAGGCCATCCACAAGTCCACCTCGAGTGGAACGATTCGGGTTCCCAACATAAAGTTGGTTACGTAACGAGCTGGCGAGCAAAGCGGCGAGGGAAAATAAGGCTCAATGAAGCATTCCTCCTTTACTCGGAAGGTGAGATACCACGGCACGATATTCACTAGCCGGTTGAAGCGACCAATGTCAAGTGAAGTCTGGCGTGTTTTCGGCATCTCCTCGTCGACCGGCGACTCACCATATTGACGGAGAATCGAGGAAAACATGGAAAAGATCCACCCTTTGTGAATCGTATCGTTTCTTGATCTCTGCAAAACCACCCCTTCCTTGCAATCCTCTATCAGCTGCAAGAAAGGAGTAGGCGAATCTGTGGAACCCGGTGCGACATCATGTCGGGCGATGAAGAACCAACGAGCCATCAAATAGGTATATGGGAGCTCTACTCGGACGGAAGGGATGCGTGATGATGGCTCATCCTTTCTCGAGTAGCCTTTCGAACTATATGCCGCAATCCACGGTGAATATTAGCCACCATCAGGAAGGAGAGAGTTCCTTCTTGTGGTGAGCTGCGGGATAAAGGACCTCAAAGGTAAGGCATCATCGGATTGATAGGGAACCACACACTTCTTGAGCCAGTTGCAAGGTAGCACGCTAGAAGAGTTGTCGGTTGGATAGGCTTCACCGCATGCCACGAAGGTCGCAAACTTGGTCCTGAAGGAAAGCCTTCTTTGGCGTAGTTGGCGTATAAGAGTTAGCCTCGGACTTCTTGATCAGTTCATTAACCTTCGAGAGGGTGGTGATAGTTCACATATTTCCTCGCGATTGTCCTCCAAATCTTTGGAACAAGTAGTGTGACGCCCGGACTCACTGCGATTTCCTTTTGGCATAAGGTTGAGTTGGGCGAGCTATATAGTAATGACAAGTGAGATCCCATAAAGTCTTATAACGATCGGTATGTTCCTTCAGGCTCGGTTCGATTGGAGGAAAGTACTCGATATAGCATCTTCCCATGGGTAGACACGAAATACGGTACATCTCATGTAAAGCCAACCCCAACTTCGCGTGTTTAGTGAAAGCGTATTGAATCTGGATTATAAAGCTCGAATAAGGTGAAGAAATGATTGGCGTTGATTGGAAGGCCATACATGGTGTACGAATCGTGAATCTGAGACCACAAGCGAAGTTCTCCATCCCATAGAGGACATAAGTGGTAAAGCGACCCACCAATGCTTATTTGTGAGTGAACCCAAGAAGAATCTATGGCTGGGCGGCGGCATCTCGCCCCAATTTAGCAAAGCGATTCTTCAAAGTCAAAGCGAGAACAAAAACTCATCAGGCGGTGTGTCGGACCCGAGGTGAAGTGAAGTAGATGTGGCGATTCTGTTGGAACCGGGAGCCATTTTGGGTAATAAACCCACAATGAATATGATCATGCTCCTCGGTCGGGCGCCATGACATCTGGCGAGTCCGCATGGTGTCTAAGGTCGATCAATGAGAGGCGGCGAGGTATCAGGGAATATACAAGGGGCCTCCGTCGTCTTTGTTCAACCACCTCTCACTCGATAAAGTCGTATCAGGATCCTTAAGCGAGTCGTAGAATAAATAATCTGTTTTTAAAAGTTCATGGTGAATTGTGTCCCTTACGGCGGCGCGCCGGTGACCAATCGTCGGAGAACGCGGGAACTCCCTCAAATCTGACTGGATCGTCTCCGCTGATGTCGCGGAAGCGCAATCGGCGAGATAAAATCGCGGGATCATGCGTGGAATAATAGTCATTATGGCGTCCATCGACAGCGTAGGTTGGAAAAGCTCGAGGAATAATCAACTGAAATCGAAAATATTCGGTTAGTAAAGCGTTGAATTCATCTTTCATAGATCGAGTCCGCGACGATAGCGAATGCAGCGATTTCATCAGTATCAAATACGGTGAGCGATAAATATAGTCGCGTAAAGCGGCAATATATCCGTTCTCTGAGTAAGTCTGATATAAATGCGCTCCGTTAAAGATATCGAGACGGGTGATGACCGAGCAAAACCAATCGTAGCTTCCATCCCCACAAAGGAGAATTTGGCTCTTCCCAATCGCCTCACAAAGGAGAACGAAGCGGGGTCATAACGAGTACACAATCGAGCGTCGGTCCCCACAAAGGAGGATTCGGCTCTTCAATCGCCTCACAAAGGAGAACGAAGCGGGGATATAGCGTATATACGAAGAGATGGCTGGCGTACCAGAAAGAAGGGCGTGCATTCCGCAGCCGTCGCGGATTGATCGACTCCTCGAAAGCGTGATCTTCCGGCGACATCGGAAAGCGCAAAAAAGACAAATAAAGTCGAAATCACAGTTGAAAGTCAACAAAACATCAGGAAGAACCGTGTCGCTTTCGTCGCCTGGCGGTCTGCCAACGACAGTTTGGGCGCCGGGGCGCGCCGACAGCGAAACGGTAGCGGCCAGGCATAATAGCAACAGGCGCAGCCAGGCGCCAAACTGAAAACGCCAACCGGGCGCCAGCCAGCGGCTTCAGCGCCCGGCAGCGACAAGGCGTAACCAACCGACGCCAGTAGCGGCGACGCCAGCGCCCGACGCGCCTCCAGCGCCGCCAATACCGCCCTTCTGACGCCGCCGGTGGCCGGCATTATAGCGGTTATATCTCTTCCCCCTCTTGGTTCGTGTCACACGCCTAAAAAGAAGAAAAGAAACGTCGTAAACCTTTCGTGCATGTACCTCGTTGTTGAAGAGAGAACTGGCGAGCGAGATGAAAACAAGAGGAAAAGAGCAAGGGGGAGGGGCGGCCTAGGTCAAGAAAAAAAGAGGGTTTGTGGGTATTTATAACAATCCCACATAGACCCAATCCTCTTTGAATAAGGAGTCCTATTTGGCAAGAAGTAGAATTCTAATGGAGCCCAAATCAATTCTAATTAGGACTCTAATCAGCCCTAATTAGGAGTCCTAATTGGAACCTTATTGGGATATCAAAACAATGCCAAATCGGTCCGTTAATTGGCTCCTACTCCCTCCGCTATATTTGGAAAGATTAGAAGATTTATTGAGGATAACACCCGCGGTTGCATCGGCGTAATCAGCAGCGTCGCTAATCCTACTCCAACTAGGATTACAGTATAAGCTGTTTCCTAAATTGTCGAGAAGTTCGGAAGAATATTCTCACAAAAATATTCTTAGGGATAACTTCGATCGTCGGATTGCATCGGCGCCAATCAGCGTTGCCCAATCCTACTCCAACTAGGATTACGGTATAAAGCTGTTTCCTAATTTGTCGAAGTTCCGGAAGAATATTCTCACAAGAAATATTCTTAGGGATAACTTCGATCGTCTTGGATTGCACCGGCCAATCAGCGATCGCCTAATCCTACTCCAACTAGGATTACGAGTATGACTGTTTCCTAAATTGTAGAAGTTCGGAAGAATATTCTCACAGAAATATTCTTAGGGATAACTTCGATCGTCGGATTGCATCGGCGCCAATCAGCGTTGCCCAATCCTACTCAACTAGGATTACGGTATAAGCTGTTTCCTAATTTATTGAGAAGTTCGGAAGAATATTCTCACAAGAAATATTCTTAGGGATAACTTCGATCGTCGGATTGCATCGGCCAGCAGCGTTGCCCAATCCTACTCCAACTAGGATTACAGTATAAAGCTGTTTCCTAATTTATTGAGAAGTTCCCGAAGAATATTCTCACAAGAAATATTCTTAGGGATAACTTCGATCGTGCGGATTGCACCGGCCAATCAGCGTCGCTAATCCTACTCCAACTAGGATTACGGTATAAGCTGTTTCTAATTTATTGAAGTTCGGAAGAATATTCTCACAAGAAATATTCTTAGGGATAACTTCGATCGTCTTGGATTGCACCGACGCAAATCAACGCCTAATCCTACTCCACTAGGATTACGGTATAAGCTGTTTCCTAAATTGTCGAGAAGTTCTGGAAGAATATTCTCACAAAAATATTCTTAGGGATAACTCGATCGTCTTGGATTGCATCGGCCAATCAGCGTTGCCCAATCCTACTCCACTAGGATTACAGTATAAACTGTTTCCTAATTTGTGAAGTTCGGAAGAATATTCTCACGAAATATTCTTAGGGATAACTTCGATCGTCTTGGATTGCACCGGCCAATCAGCGCGTCGCCTAATCCTACTCAACTAGGATTACAGTATAAGCTGTTTCCTAAATTGTGAGAAGTTCAGGAAGAATATTCTCACAAGAAATATTCTTAGGGATAACTTCGATCGATGCGGATTGCACCGGCGCAAATCAACGCGTCGCCTAATCCTACTCAACTAGGATTACGGTATAAGCTGTTTCCTAATTTGTAGAAGTTCGGAAGAATATTCTCACAGAAATATTCTTAGGGATAACTTCGATCGTCTTGGATTGCACCGGCCAATCAGCGTCGCCTAATCCTACTCCAACTAGGATTACGGTATAAAGCTGTTTCCTAAATTGTCGAAGTTCCGGAAGAATATTCTCAGAAATATTCTTAGGGATAACTTCGATCGTCTTGGATTGCACCGGCGCAAATCAGCGTCGCCTAATCCTACTCCAACTAGGATTACGGTATAAAGCTGTTTCCTAATTTATTGAGAAGTTCGGAAGAATATTCTCACAAGAAATATTCTTAGGGATAACTTCGATCGTCTGGATTGCATCGGCGCCAATCAGCGTTGCCCAATCCTACTCCAACTAGGATTACGAGTATAAACTGTTTCCTAATTTATTGAGAAGTTCCCGGAAGAATATTCTCACAAGAAATATTCTTAGGGATAACTCGATCGTGCGGATTGCACCGGCACGGAATTGGCGTCGCCTAATCCTACTCCAACTAGGATTACGAGTATAAACTGTTTCCTAATTTATTGAGAAGTTCCCGGAAGAATATTCTCACAGAAATATTCTTAGGGATAACTTCGATCGTCTTGGATTGCACCGACGCAAATCAACGCCGCCTAATCCTACTCCAACTAGGATTACGGTATAAGCTGTTTCCTAAATTGTCGAAGTTCGGAAGAATATTCTCACAAGAAATATTCTTAGGGATAACTTCGATCGTCTTGGATTGCATCGGCCAATCAGCGTTGCCCAATCCTACTCAACTAGGATTACGGTATAAACTGTTTCCTAATTTGTGAAGTTCGGAAGAATATTCTCACGAAATATTCTTAGGGATAACTTCGATCGTCTTGGATTGCACCGGCCAAATCAGCGCGTCGCCTAATCCTACTCAACTAGGATTACAGTATAAGCTGTTTCCTAAATTGTAGAAGTTCGGAAGAATATTCTCACAAGAAATATTCTTAGGGATAACTTCGATCGTCTTGGATTGCATCGGCCAATCAGCGTTGCCCAATCCTACTCAACTAGGATTACAGTATAAAGCTGTTTCCTAATTTGTCGAGAAGTTCGGAAGAATATTCTCACAAGAAGTATTCTTAGGGATAACTTCGATCGTGCGGATTGCACCGGCGCAAATCAACGCGTCGCCTAATCCTACTCAACTAGGATTACGGTATAAATGTTTCCTAATTTGTGAGAAGTTCAGGAAGAATATTCTCACAAGAAATATTCTTAGGGATAACTTCGATCGTCTTGGATTGCACCGGCCAAATCAGCGTGCCTAATCCTACTCAACTAGGATTACGGTATAAGCTGTTTCCTAATTTATTGAGAAGTTCCCGAAGAATATTCTCACAAGAAATATTCTTAGGGATAACTTCGATCGTCGGATTGCATCGGCGCCAATCAGCAGCGTTGCCCAATCCTACTCAACTAGGATTACAGTATAAAGCTGTTTCCTAATTTATTGAGAAGTTCCGGAAGAATATTCTCACGAAATATTCTTAGGGATAACTTCGATCGTCGGATTGCGGCATTAAATTAGTAAGCCTAATCCTACTCAACTAGGATTACGGTATAAAGCTGTTTCCTAATTTATCGAGAAGTTCCGGAAGAATATTCTCACAAGAAATATTCTTAGGGATAACTTCGATCGTCTTGGATTGCACCGATGAATCTTAATAAGCCTAATCCTACTCAACTAGGATTACGGTATAAAGCTGTTTCCTAAATTGTCAGAAGTTCAGGAAGAATATTCTCACAAGAAATATTCTTAGGGATAACTTCGATCGTCGGATTGCATCGGCGCCAATCAGCGTTGCCCAATCCTACTCAACTAGGATTACAGTATAAGCTGTTTCCTAATTTGTGAAGTTCGGAAGAATATTCTCACAAAAATATTCTTAGGGATAACTTCGATCGTCGGATTGCACCGGCGCAAATCAGCGTGCCTAATCCTACTCAACTAGGATTACGGTATAAAGCTGTTTCCTAAATTGTCGAGAAGTTCGGAAGAATATTCTCACAGAAATATTCTTAGGGATAACTCGATCGGCGGATTGCACCGGCCAAATCAGCGTCGCTAATCCTACTCCAACTAGGATTACAGTATAAACTGTTTCCTAATTTGTCGAAGTTCCGGAAGAATATTCTCACAAAAATATTCTTAGGGATAACTTCGATCGTCGGATTGCATCGGCGCCAATCAGCGTTGCCCAATCCTACTCCAACTAGGATTACAGTATAAAGCTGTTTCCTAATTTGTAGAAGTTCGGAAGAATATTCTCACAAAAATATTCTTAGGGATAACTTCGATCGATGCGGATTGCACCGGCGCAAATCAGCGTCGCCTAATCCTACTCCAACTAGGATTACGGTATAAGCTGTTTCCTAAATTGTCGAGAAGTTCCGGAAGAATATTCTCACAAGAAATATTCTTAGGATAACTCGATCGTATGGATTGCACCGACGCAAATCAACGCGTCGCCTAATCCTACTCCAACTAGGATTACGGTATAAACTGTTTCCTAATTTGTCAGAAGTTCCGGAAGAATATTCTCACAAAAATATTCTTAGGGATAACTTCGATCGTCTTGGATTGCACCGACGCGAAATCAACGCGTCGCCTAATCCTACTCAACTAGGATTAAGTATAAACTGTTTCTAATTTATCGAGAAGTTCGGAAGAATATTCTCACAAGAAATATCCTTAGGGATAACTTCGATCGTGCGGATTGCACCGACGCAAATCAACGTCGCCTAATCCTACTCAACTAGGATTACGAGTATAAAGCTGTTTCCAAATTTTCGACGAGGAGTTCTGGAGAATGAATCCATATTCTTAAGGATAACTTCGATAACCCTTAATTTCCTCAACCATAATATCCAAGAGGAATAATCGCGAAGGCGTGAAAGTCCGCGGCGACAGGACAATATGTCGACCGAAGAAACTTCACCCACCGTGGATAATCATATCCCAACAACGGTCAAAGCGTCGCCTCATGCGCCCGAAGGCTAGGACGATGGTTGAAAGCCAAATGGTCTCCTGTTTCAACAAAGAATCCTCGGAGGATATCTCCATGAAAAGATCAGTCCTCCCGCTGTGGTTAAACCAACAACACACGTGATGATGGAAGAAATAGCCGACTGGGGGTTATGAAATTCCATGTACTCGACACAACCAACATGTCGCCAACAAGGAGTTCGCCGACATACGGATAAGTCCAAAAGTCCGATGGTTAGTCAAACAACGACCAACCGACACGAGTTACAAACAAAACTCACCCACCAGCTTCGAATCAAGATAACAAGCGGTCAGACAATAAATGCAGCGTGATCTTATCGGAATCCTACAAAGCTGGATGATCCGAAAGAATCGAAGACTTGAAGCTATCTTTTGGGACCCTCACCGAAAGCCGGTAGAACCATCATGTCAAAGCATCCCGGACTCATCAAGAATCGAGAGGCGCTTTGGAGGGTATCTGTAGGCATAAAAATTGCTTATCGGTGCGAGCGAAACTTCGTGGCGGTGGGTTGGCAACCAACGATCCATTCGACAAACCGGCCAGCAAGCGGCGTCCGCGCCGCCAGCGTATGAAGCGGTCGGCGAGCACATGAAGTGAGTCGGCAAGGCGTCACGAGCCAATGAGACGGCGTCGCGAGTTGACTAAACTCAAACGTTGACGAGGCGGAATCAACCGTACTTAGTCCGTCAATGCAAGCGGGCGCAAGCTCGAAAGTTGATCGGACACGGACTCAAACACGACGGCGACATTACGAACAAAACTAAACAGAGAGCGGAAGCGGCGGCGGCAATGGCTAAGCGCTCGTTGGCGAGTAGGGTTACAAACAGTGGCCAGAAGTGGCTTTCGACCACAATGGCCGAAACCACCTCGACCAACTTGGCGAGGTGCCTCGGCCACCATGGCGAGCCACCTCGACCAACTTGGCGAGGTGGCTCATGTACAGTGGCTCGCCCGATGGTAGAGCGGCCTTACCCGTTGTATAAATAGGGGGTCTTGTTGGTTGAAAAAAGGGCGGATTACGGGAGGCTTGGAGAGAGGACTTCGGGCTCGGGATTTTCGAGGATTTTCTGAGGAGTTCTCACGAGATCCATGGCCGTCGACACACCGTTCGAGCACGGTGAGCACAAGTCCGGTAGGCGTCGATCTACAAGCGGAAGGTGAATTGGTCGAGCTCTGATACCCTCTAGGTTAAGCTTCGTCTTAACCTCGGGGATAGCGCGTGATTTCTCCTTGTAGATCTCACCCGCTCCGTGATCCTCTCCTTCGTGAGTCGCGATCCCATGGCGATCCTCTCGCCGTGAGTGTGATCCCTCGAGCGCCGTTTCCTTCGTGAAGCGAGCCTTTACATCTGTAGTTCGAACCGGGTCTCTACTTGGATTGGAATTGCGGTGGTCCACGGACACAAAAAGTCCCCGGCACAGGCAAAGAACCCACGCAAGCGAGGACCTCGATATAACAGAGAGCCTCGTGTTTGTTCATAAAGGAAAAAGTTGTAATCTTCTTGATTTTCA
This sequence comes from Asparagus setaceus, assembly GCA_012295165.1. Taxonomy (NCBI): domain Eukaryota; kingdom Viridiplantae; phylum Streptophyta; class Magnoliopsida; order Asparagales; family Asparagaceae; genus Asparagus; species Asparagus setaceus. The sequence goes on from CM022706.1 coordinate 4,874,965, forward strand.
TTGTACGCCTTAAAATAAAAGGCATTTCTTTTGAATTTTGTTGTAGGCCAAAGAAGCTGTAAGCAAGTTCAAAATCAATGACAATCATCCCAACTTTTACCGCGAACACTATTAATGTGAAATCTTTTGTTTATTTCGGCTAATGCATCTGCTGCAACCATTTCTGCTAACATCAACTCAATTCCCATGTTAAATGGGTCTAATTTCAAGATTTGGAAAGAGAACATTCTAATTGTTCTTGGCTGCATGGATCTAGACCTTGCATTAAGGACTGAACAACCTCAACCTCTCACTGCGGAAAGCACTCCTGATGCAAAGAAGGAGTATGAGAGGTGGGAGCGTTCAAATCGCATGAGTCTCATGATCATCAAGCGGCATTCGGAAGCCTTTAGGGGCACGCAAATCGAAGGGATTACTAAAGCCAAAGATTTCCTTGCCGAAATTGAGAAACGTTTTGCTAAAAACGATAAGGTAGAAACAAGCACGCTTTTAGCTCGCTTGATTTCAATGAAGTATAAGGGCAAAGGAAATATCAGGGAGTACATTATGGAAATGTCTCATATTGCTTCAAAACTTAAGGCGAAACTTCGATCTATGTGACGAGTTACTAGTGCATCTGATTCTTGTCTCTTCTGCACAATTCAATCAATTTAAGGTCGATTATAAGCTGTCAAAAGGAGAAATGGACTCTGAATGAGCTCATTTCATCTTGTGCAAGAAGAAGACAGATTGAAGCAAGATAAGACGAAAGTGCTCATTTGGCTTACGCCCATAAGGATAAGGGCAAGAAAATAAAGAATGATAAGAGGCGCTAAGGGTCGGTTCAAAAGAAACAACATAAGGATAATCGGGGTTGTTTCTTTTGTCATAAGGATGGACACGTAAAGAAGGATTGTACCAAATATCCGCTGGCGTGTCAAAAGATGCGTTCCTTACTTTGGTGCGTTCGAGGTTAATTTAGTCTCGGTACCTAGAAACACTTGGTGGTTAGATTCGGCTTCTACTACTCACATAAGTGTTTCTATTCAGGTTGCTGAGCTACCGAAAGCCAAGTGATGGTGAAAGACACATCTTTGTGGGCGATGGACAATCGGTAGATCTGGAAGCAATTGGGCACTTTAGGTTATTGTTAGGAGCTGGTTCCTATTTGGATTTGAAAGATACTTTTGTAGTCCCGTCTTTTAGGCGAATTTAGTTTCTATTCCTTTATTGGACAAATCAGGTTATTATTGTTCATTTGGAAATAACCGGGCTAGCTTATCTTTAAATTCAAATATTGTGGAACCGATTTCTTGAGTACTTTTGATAACCTATATTTGCTTGATCTGATTACTTCTTATAATGAAACCACGAATGTGGAATCACGTGGTACTAAGCGTAAATTAAATAAGGAAAATTCACATCATTATGGCACAAGCGCTTGGGTCATATCTCAAAAGGTAGAGTTGGCGTCTTGTGTCGATGGTATTATGGATTCCCTTGATTTTCTGAGACTTTGATGTATGCATTGGTATCAAGGGAAAAGCAGACTAAAGTTAAGAGATTACGTGCAACAGATCTTGAGCGTCTTAGAATTGATACATACAGATATTTGTGGGCCATTCCCTCGGCATCACGGAATGGTCAACAATATTTTATATCATTCATAGGCGATTACTCACGTTATGGGTACCTATATCTCATTAAAGAAAAATCGAGTCTCGGGCGTATTCAAATCTTTTAAGGTGAAGTTGAGAACCAACTCAATAAAAGATTAAAACCGTTAAATCGATGCGTGGTGGTGAGTACTACGGCGGATATGATGGTTCGGTGAACAACGTCCGGACCATTTGCTAGATACCTAGAAATTCGGTATCGTCCCGCGATACACCATGCCGGGATCACCTAGCATGAATGGTGTAGGCGAAAAGCAACAGGACTCTTAAGGATATGGTAAGAAGTATGATTGCTCATTCTTCTTTACGAGTCACTCTGGGAGAAGCACTAAAGGCTATGACTTACATTCTTAACAGTACCAAGTAAAGCAGTTGCTAAAACACCTTATGAGCTTTGGACTGGTCGAAAGCCCAGTCTAAAACACTTACATATTTGGGGATGTCCAGCTGAGGCAAGGCCTTATAGGCCAAATGAAAAGAAATTGGACTCCAAAACAGTTAGCAGCTACTTTATTGGGTATTCTGAACGATCCAGGGGCTATAAGTTTTATGATCCCACACTCAGGAATATTTTTGAGACGGGAACAGCAACATTCTTTGAGGATGTTGAGTTTGGGGGGAGAAATAAGGTTAGAGACATTGCCTTTGAGGAGGAATTGGCTTTAAATCCAATCCATACAGTCATTTCTGACAATATTCAAGTACCTATACATTATTGTTCAAGAAATGAATCCGGAACCTCAAGAAGGCAATATTGAACAACTCCCTGTTCCAGAAGAACAAACTCAACAACCTCAAGAACCAGTGCCATTAAGGAGATCCACGAGAGAAAGGAGAAATGCTATTCCGGATGATTATATTGTATTTCTTCAAGAACATGAGGAAAGTAATGGAATGATGGAAGATGATCCAATCAACTTCCTTGAGGCCATGAAAAGTTCTAACTCTCAAAAGTGGATTGATGCCATGAATGAGGAGTACAAGTCTATGCAAGACAATAAGGTTTGGGAACTTGTCCCATTGCGGAAGGTGCAAAACCAATTGGTTGTAAATGGATATTTAAAACCAAGCCGGATGCAAATGGTAATGTGGAAAAGTATAAAGCACGTCTTGTAGCTAAAGGCTATACTCGAAGGAAGGCATTGACTATCTGAGACTTTCTCTCGGTTTCATCGAAAGACTCTTTCGGGACTATCATGGCACTTGTTGCTCATTTCAATCTTGAGTTACATCAAATGGATGTTAAGATCGTATTTCTCAATGGAGACATTGATGAGATGATCTATATGGTACAACGAAAACTTTGTGTCGAGACCCAAAGAATATGGTTTGTAAACTAAGGAAATCCATTTATGGACTCAAGCAAGCTCCTCGTCAATGGTACCACAAGTTTCAACAAATAATTATCTCGTTTGGTTTTGAGATGAATATTGTTGATGATTGTGCATATCAAAATTCGATGGGAGTAAGTATATTTTTAAGTTACGTATGTGGATGACATTTTGCTTGCCACTAATGATATAGGCTTGTTGCCTGAAACCAAGAGATTTCTATCAAAGAATTTTGAGATGAAAGATCTTGGGGGCCTCTTTATATTAGGAATCGGATACATCGAGATCGTTCTCGAGGTATACTTGGATTATCACAAAAGAGCTATATCAATAAAGTACTCATAAGGTTTGGCATGCAAAATTGCGCACTGTGATACCCTGTTTCTAAAGGAGACAAGTTTAGTCTCAATCAATGCCCTAAAGGTAACCTTGAAATTCGGAAATGCGAAGATTCCTATGCTTGGTGTAGGGAGTCTAATGTATTCTCGGTATGCTGCGTCCGGATATTGCGTACATTGTTGGGATGTTAGGCGATACTTAAGCAACCACAGGATGGATCATTGGATCGCTGATCAAAGGGTTATCGCGATATCTTGAGAAAACAAAAGATTATATGCTCACATACGAAATCGATTAGTTGGAGGTCATTGGGTACTCGATTACGATTTTCTTTGGATGCCAAAACGAAAGTCTACTTGAGCTACATTTATATGTTAGCGGAGGAGCTATATCATGGAAAAGTGTCAAACGGACACTTGTAGCTTCCTCCACTATGGCGGCGAATTTATAGCTTGTCATGAGGCATCCAATCATGGAATATGGGCTGCGAAATTTTGTCACCGGTCAGCGTGATTCGGAAAATATTGAAAGACCACTAAAGTTATTTTGTGACAATAAATCCATGATCATGTATTCCTACAACAACGAAGCTCAACTAAGTCAAAACATATTGACATTAAGTTCCTAGTTGTGAAAGAAAGAGTCTGAGTGGATGAGATATCCATAGAGCATATTGGGACAAACTCCATGATAGCAGATCCTCTTACTAAAGGATTACCACCCAAAATTTTTCAAGAGCACCTTGCTCATATGGGGTGGTAATATTTGAGATATCATGTTTTAGTGGGAGTTTGTGATTTTATTGCTTTATGAGTATTTTGGACCTATTAGGGCTTTGGTTATTTTACGTCGAGAATAAAGTATTGATTAACCACTCTGTTACATTATGATTAAAGTTGACATCACTAAAGTTTTGGTAGGACCGGTTGAAAATAGGCATGCAGATCACATTGCATGTAATTTTCATCTTTGTACATCCATGATTGATCTATGTCATTTGGTATTAGTATATGTGACCATTGATGGGTTTAGTCACGATAAATGTGACGAAAACCGCTTTGATCCTATATTGATATTGTCAATGGGCGAGATTGTTTGGAAATACCCTTGTATGTGATAGAGATTTTGAGCTCATAAGGTAATATACATTTTAAGGATACATATGGTGCCCAAGTGGGAGATTGTTAGATTTAAATCTAATTAAATCTATTTGTGGGCACATATGTTAAATTAATGTGTAAATCTATCACTTAAGGAAACCCACTGAAGTGATCAATTAAGTTGGGTTATCGGTATTTATATATTGTCATGGGCTAAATGTGCAGATACAGTTATAATTACAATTTGATGAGGGGCCAAATTGTAAAAGTGCAACACCTATATATATGGGGTTATGGTCCCTAATCTAGGGTTAACACAAGAATTCTCATCTCTTTTACCCCATCTAAAAAGAGATCTAGGAAGAGAAGAACCCCTAAAATTAGAAGATCCATCAATCCACACAAGATCCAAATCATGGATTCAGGTATTGCTTCCGCTTTAGTTTTTATCAATCTCTTTGAGGTAATCAAGTCTTATTAGAGATCTTACAGAAACGTAAGATTTATAAGTTGAGATAGCACTTGTAAGGATAGAAATAAACATTTTAATTTTTAGTACAAAAGAAATATGAAATTTGTACTATATCTGGTTAGTATCCTCTTTTCCTTTTCCACACTCTTGCCTTGGCGTGCCAGATGTAAATATATTTCTCTAAGAAACTATACTAAACAAATTAATTATTATAACCCTACATAACTTGTTTAAGTGAGAGACAGAAATGGCCGGCAGAGTATACACCTGTCATCTGAGAGTTGTCTGTTTGCTAGTAATATATGATAATTATGAGACTAATTTAGTAAAAAATTTTACCTTCTCCTTGTCCCAAATGCAAACTGATAAGTTAATTAAGCGGCGGTTGAAAGGGAAATAAAGGGAAGGGAATAAAAGAGCATGTAATTATTCCACCGATGTAATTCCACCGCATAAAGAGCTTTTCCCTGTTACGGTGAACGTGAAACCTTGTTGTTATTTCCCAGTTCCCACGACCTTTACATAATTACGAGAGTGTATATATTTAACCCTCATTTTTTTCCCTTGACTAACCTTCATTTTTAATTATAACTTTGGAGTTATGTTACAATGAAAGAGAATTTTAACCAAATAGCAGAGTAACCCATGTTCAATTCCTACCAATAATGAGTTTATTGTATTGATCCAAACTTCAATCCATGAAAAAAGTCAACTTGTAGGGACACACTAGAATATGTAAATGTTACTCTAACCATTCTAACCACAACCTTCGGAGTTCTAATATTGTCAATGGGGCCTTTAACTATAATTAATCTAATCTTGTTTAATAATCAAATCAAATCAAATTTTATAATGAACTATTAGAGATTATCCATTCTGTTTAAATCTAAACTGATAATATTTAAAGGTATCCATATTCATTCCAGATAGAATTAATAATATCATAATGAATCCACTTCATTCGAATCTACTTAAAATTTACAGGATTCTTTTCACACAATCTATTGGCATCATCAAATAAGTTGAGTTAGTTAACTAGTCAACTACTTGGTTACTTTTAATCACAATCATTTCTTATTTGATTAAATTACTAAGAAAATACGTTTAATAAAAGATTGAAAACGAACACAAACACTATATCAGGATAATTATAATTACGAAAATGATTTCTTTATATTACAACCTCCATATATATCTTTGGCACCGGAATATATTTCAAATCAAACATTCTTGTTTAATAATACTAGATGGTATGCACGTGCATTGCACATGGTCAAATATCATGATCATTTCTTTTTTAGTTTATTTATTTATTATAACTCAGTTGTGAAATAGTTTCTATTTACCATAAATTTATTGCAATAATCGTCACTGACATTTACACTTTTCTCGGCAAAGCCACCCGACATTATAACTTCAAAATGTAAAATGACCTAAATACCTATTTCAGTTAATAAAATCTCGGAGGCAGTAAAAAGATACCCCGAGCCATTTATGATACTTAGACCCCTTAGCTATTTTATCGAAGAAACCCGTAGGCTGGGGTGCTGTAATAACCCTTCTCAACTTTAAAAATTTGATTTAACCCCCTCAAATCTAAAATGAAGTATAGCCAACCTTTTTATATCCCGCCGCTTTTCGTATCTCTTGATTTTCCCTCCCTTTATATTTTTTGTCCTCATTATGAAATTTCATAAATTCCCCACCGTTTCGTGGTCCGTCAAAAACGCAAACGTCGTCATCAAGATTCACCGATCAAAAGAAGTTGGCCGTTAGCGGTCAGTGAACGGTACTATTCCGCACTCCCTAACAAACAATTTGAAATCCCAAATTTACCCTTATCTAAACTTTCTATTTACTGTTCCTCGCCTGTTTATGTCAGCAGATAACCTCTTAATTTGTTTCAATATTCTCTCATCTCTTCTCTTTTGTCTATTAATTTCGCCTTTTTGATTGAAGCGTCCCATTTATTTAATAAGAGAGTCTCATTCGAAGACTCCGTCACCATTAAATAAAATACACACGAAACCGAAACCCAAAACAAAACAAAAACATTTTCTAATGGCGGAAATTCTCAACCCTGTGAGTTTTTCTCTCTAAATTCTAAATCATTTTATTTCCTTCTCCCTCTAAACTTCTCATCGCGTGCTTGATCTTTCGCTAGGGTTTTGCTATGGGCTCTGCTATTCGCCAAGAAACCTCAGAGTTCATCGCGCTCGACATTGAAAACCTTGATAAGGATTCGATTCCTAACTCCAGCCCGCGAGTCATCGTACCGCTCTTTTCCATCTCTCTCTTTTCCATCGCTATTTCGTTTGGTTTTGGTAATTAATTAATTGATTTCGATTTTTGTTAGAAAAACTATTCTCGAAAAGGATCGATGAAATTAGGAGCAGAAAACCAGAAAGCGGCGGCAGAAGGAGAAGCCACCGCTTTAGCAATAAACGGTGAGTATCATTTCGGCCGAAACGTTGCCGATATTTTTCTATTTGCATAAGGTCGAAAGCGACCTTTTTTGTTCATGGAAACTGTAAAATTTGGCATTTCACGGCGGTCGGGACTCGAGACCTGCCTTCTTTGGGAATCCTCACTTTATTTTCGTTTTCGATGCACAGGCGGGGCCCACTCTCTGGAGAAGCATGCAGTTAGCGTACACGTGGCACGCGCCGAGGAGCCCGTTTCGGTGTCCCATGTGATGACCCCGACATCGGCGGGAACAAAGTACAGGAGACTCGGCAGCAGGCGAGCGGCTCCGCCGTGGCTCAACCCGAGGCGCGTGCTCTTCGCCTTCGCCACCCTGTAAGTTTCTTTGCCCATAGCTTCCTACTAATTTACGGAACTGCCACCCGTAAACGAAATCGAGGTGATGAGATTAAATCTTAACCGCATTTTGTTAACGCAAGTTGCTGCCGTTATTTTTTTGAGTGGGACGGCTTGATTGTAACCGTCAAGCGCAACGTGTGACCGATGGGTACTCAGTGGCTGGGACCCACACGTGGTTTTGTTTGTTTGTGTGGGGTCTCCGTGTGTATTGTGTCGCTTTGGAGTCACGCTTGGGAGTTTTTGGGGGTGTTTTTCCTCATAGGCTTGAAGAGAACGGCACTGATGTTCTTTTGATCTATTGATGGTGACAGTTTAATCAATGCATCGGATTATCCTTGTTCTAGGATGATTGTTCTGGGGTGAAGTAGTTGATACGTTGCATTTTCGTGGTTTTTGGGAGGGATTTTATTGGTTTAAGATTTCATTGTTATTTCCCAATTTAATGCTTTAAAAAATTAGCTGCCTATGGATATAGATATGGTTGTATGATATTTGTGCGTTTAGATAATGGTTATATTCATTGCTCTATTCACAAGATAAGTCACAGAGTTGTTATGTTTACACTTGAATAAGAACTAAAAATAGAAAAATCAAGGGTTAGTTGCCTATAGACGCCATGTAGTATCACCCAATTGCAAATGGACCCAGTGTAGTTCTATTTCACTGTTTGAGCAAATAGGCCCCTGAGTGAATACTTTTTGACTCTTTAACATCGTTAAAAAGGTTTTGAGGAGGCGGTTAAATTCTATTGTTGAGGATAGACCCCCCCTCCCCCCGGCGCTCTTTTTTTTTTTTAAACTTTTAAAAGAGGCGAAAAAGTTAACTAAGGAAGTGTATTTGCACTTTGGTCAATACTATAGGGGGCCTATTTGCTCAAATAGAATTATATGGCGTCTATTCGCAATTAACCAAAAAATGAATAGCGGCACCAATATTGCTATTTCCCTTGATATTTTACCCAAGTGCGAAAGTTCTAGAGAAGTTGAAGATTAAAGTTATATTTTAATTTAATGTTTATAGCTCTATTTTTTTTCTCTCTTCAATATGGGGTGTGTCCTTACCTCTTCACAGTATGTGGAGGACAAAATTTCTGTCATGTTGGTTACGGCATGTGTTAAACTTGTGACCTACTTGTCACAATTGACATGCACTAACTAATTTTCTTGCGGCTACGGCTTTTCCCCCCAGAAAAAACTAATTTTCTTGGATTCCTCTTTTGACGTAAAAATTATGCCTAGAAAAGTTGAGGAAGACTTGGTGGAATATTGACTTGTAACTTGCAAGTTCAAGGTAGGTGGCATCAACATAGTGGAGCAACTCTCTTCTATATTTGAGTTTTTTTTTTCAATAATTGGGTCAAGGTGTTTATACGAAATTTATTAACTAGAGAAATAGATATAAAATTTACATAAAGAGGAAGGGGGAAGAAGGAGAGTTAAACAAAGCAGATAAGAGGAAAGATCTAGATTTTAGAAAATTGAAAATTCTATGCTTCAGAGGTTGGAAAGTATAGCAGCTTTTTATGATAGAAACAACATATGTGACATGTTAGTCATGGAAGAAATGACTATTTTTCCTATTGGATGAAAAAAATGAAAACAAAAGATCTGATTCATGCTAGTCTTTAGGTTTCTAGTAAGATTAGCAATTTTTCACTTTTTGCATTCTATTGTGCGTTCTCCTTTTATGAAATATAAATGCAAGATGGGTAATCTGTTTTCCCCATATTGTACCCCATATTGAACCTGGACGTCTACAACCATTGACCTCCTTAACCATTACGCTACACACACCAAGCTCCTTGTGATTTTCCCGTATTTGTGCTTCCAAATTTTTGTCTGTTTCCTAAATGTTCACCCTGAATTCAGTATTTGAACAAATATTTTTAAAGAAAACTTAATAATAATTCTTCATTTTTTCTCTATTCTAGGTTATGTCATTCTTCCAGCCCAACATGCATGGTTAGGTTACCAGCAGTGAGACTTTTGGCACAGATATTAAATGCCTGTGGAAACTTGAAAATGTTTTGTCATGAGTTTTGCTAGACTTTTACAAGTCATGACCCTCTTTAATGTATGTATTTCATTCTGCGTTTTTCCTACGTTGCAACAATATCTTCTTCTTTTTTTTAACCAGAATCAATTTGTTCTTTTAATGGCTGGAACAGGACATGCAAAGTCGTAGTATCTATGTAATAAGCATTAAATAATTGTAGTGACAGTGACAATATTGTGGAATTGCCTGCTTATTTTTTTCAAGAGTTCTAACTGTTGTGAGGACATACATCACATTGTCTGATGTTATGTACAATCTACGGTGCTAACATGATAACAAACTTCTCACTAAGTTTTACATTCAAGTGATGGGCTTATTTCCAATTATGCAGGTCAAGCATGGGAACCCTGATTCTGTTATACTTCACACTCTCCATGGGCAAAATGTCAGGTGGCGATGCTGATGCCCGGTGATCTTACCTCCAAGGTTTTTTAGGCTTTGTTAGGGGGGAAATGTTGAGTGGGATAGCCAGCCAACAAACAGATAAGTGACAGAGGAGAAGATTTGTGTCAGTGATCTCTTCTATTATATCTTAATTAATAGAAGATTATGATGATGAAGAATGATGATTGAGATGGTACTTCCCCTTTAATTTTTTTCAAGTCCACATGGATTAGTAGTATGTTGCATTTGTCCTGTTTATAATATATACTAGTGGTTTCTTTCTCTTGTTCTGTGAGTGGCATGTGATGTACAGGGAGATATTGAGATATTTTGTGGCATGTGATTTGTAAGGGACTTTGAGAATCTGTTCTTTAGGTAGAGCAGGCCTAAGGACTTGCTAGGTTAAGATTTTAGGCATGAGGTTGGAATCTGGTAGTGGATGTTTCCTAATATCAAATTATTTTCCAGTCATAGGAACAGCTTGTTGAAAGGTGCGTGCATGAGAATAAGGGGAACATTTAGGATGGTGGAGGGTTTGCTATTATAACAGAAGAGAGAGAATGAGAGAGATGAAGGAATTTGTTAACAAATAGAGAGCCAGAGTGAAGCTAATGCTGAGCCTTTCTATTTTCTGGTTGTCTTTTGAATTATTAATAAAGATGAAATTTTGTGTGAAATTTTTTTCTGAATTGTATTCACTTGTGGGTAACCTCAAATGCTCCTATTCCCTCAAAATTTTGACATCTTAATCTACCTCCTATAAATGTGAGCCTATCTTCATATGTTAAGATATTCTAGTAAGTCTGCAGTAATATGTTACCAAGGATGGAGAAGTCAATTTATTGGTTGAGCCACTCTTCTTGAAAAAAGAGGAAATATTAATCTGATCAAACTTTACTTGAAATGAAGACCTTTTATCTAAGTTTGATGTCATCTTTGATATTGAAAGGTGGTTGGTTGCCGATAATTCTACTGTATCGAGTAATTTTCTTTAGGCAGTTTATAACTTTAGTACTTTACAATATTTGCAATTAGTTCTGCAAGTTCACCAGTTTATTGCCATGCGATGTATTCACAGTGTTATAACTTTGTGTTAGGCGATAATATTTTCTGTGTACGACAATCCTAAGTCTAATGTGTCTGCATATAGGTGCCCTGAACTTTTGTAGAACAGACTTAGAAATATACATCATAATACTTTTTGAATTACGAATTACTCACCTTTCCCGAATTATTCCAAACGTTGAACTTGTGAGCGTAGGCTTGGTTGTTGCTAGGGAGAATGTACCCAGATTATTTTTAAGAATTCAAGATAAAGACAAGTATTACAAGTCAGTCAAATCCTAGCTTTTAAGTTATAATCTTCCTTTCCGCAAAAAGATGACTCCATTATGTAAGTTTATTCCACAGGAAAGTGGTAGACGACAAAAAGAGACACTGAGATATGAAGGAGAAAGCTAGAAGGAATATTGTGGAAGAAAACATTTAGAAATATACCACAAATGAACGAAAGGTCCGCACAGGCTAAAAGATTTGTGTCTGAAATTGTATTTTAATTTGACCATCATTATTGTGCTGTTAGAAAAATTATCCTGACTAGCAATATACATCCACATGGTCTGCCTTCTTTTATTTTTCCCACCTTTTTGCCCACTTTGTTTGTTTAATGGGTTTTGATTTCTTTTGTTTTATTTTTAGATTTTTATTGCAGTTACTTTTAAATCAGATGGTCAGCTCAGTCCTAACTCTTCTGATCAACTTAAACATGAAAGTGTTATAATAACATTTTTGAGAGAAAAAGTTCTTCTAAATAATGGGTTTGTCGCTCGGTATATGGTTGAAGAATTTTATATTTTAGATAATGGATTCTGATTATCCGTTGATTAGTAGGAGATAAAGAAACCATAACAAACGAGTTCCAAGTTTATAAAATTGAAAAGTAATGCAGTGCTGAAGTGATAAACCTCGAAATCCACTAAGAGTGCTCTTCGAATCCACGAAGAACGAGCTCTAAATCCATGAAAAAAATTTAATAAAGAGAATTTTTTATTGATGAAAGTTATGCATTTAGGACTTACAATTTTCTGCTTAAATAGAAAATAAGCTAGACTTCTACTAGGACCCTAATTTTATCAAAAATAGAAATAACAAAAACTATCCTTAAAAGATTCGCTATGATTGAGGAAATATGTCGGTCAAATTTAAAATCAAATCCGATTTATTTCCTAATCAAAACAAACTTCTAAAACATTACCCAAATAGTAAAAAAACTGACAAAAAGTCTGATATCTCTCAGTCCGAAGGCAATTTCGTGAAACAAACGGAACCGAATAATGGTCAATTTGGTTGGCTCCGTCCCGAAAAACTATACTATTTTCATATATCATTCGTCCAATTCCGATGCATGGTTTGGAAGATACAACATGTTCTTCGTTACAAATTAATTTCTTCCCATTTAGGCTTCTGACGATCCAGTTTCTGCAGGAATTATCAGCTGCACACTCTACATCAATAAGTCCACCGACTCGGAGCAGGTGGACAAATTTAGAAAGGAAAAGAAGAATATACTCATACCAACCTACAAAACAGACCCTAACACTGGGAAAAAATACAGCATAACATCCCAACATAAAATACCAGAGGAGCAGAACCACCGAAAACCTCAAAATGGAACACGTATCACATCCAACTCCTAATATAAATAGAAAATGGGAGAATAACTACAGCATGTCCTTGTATACAAATAATAAAAACAGAGAGGCCTTAAGTGAAAATCTGGAGAAATATATATTTTTACAATATCAAACCCCCAATGCAATTTTTACGGCTAATTATGCATGCTTTCTAAAAATCAAACACTAGCACATCTATCATACAATCTATCTCAACTAAACAATACCAAGCATGAGAAACCATGTCCATCATGATTTTTGGATGAGACCAGTTCAAAACAGCATACCCTTTTAGCATCATATAAACAAAAACGTAAATTGCCTGCAACTCAAATTACTGAAATACATCAACCATCTCATTTACATATAGCTTTCAAACTAGACACTGATTGTAATATATACATATATACAACATAAATAAACACACCGCAAACTGCAATCTCTAATATCGCTTTGATATTCGCGGTAGAAAGCACTTGTTCTTCCTATCATGATAAATTCTCACCAACACTGCCGCGGTCTCCTCTATCGCTTTTCCTGTGACCTCTGCAACAGAAATACAGTAAGTTCACCAACTCGGAGCAGGTGGACAAATTTAGAAAGGAAAAGAAGAATATACTCATACCAACCTACAAAACAGACCCTAACACTGGGAAAAAATACAGCATAACATCCCAACATAAAATACCAGAGGAGCAGAACCACCGAAAACCTCAAAATGGAACACGTATCACATCCAACTCCTAATATAAATAGAAAATGGGAGAATAACTACAGCATGTCCTTGTATACAAATAATAAAAACAGAGAGGCCTTAAGTGAAAATCTGGAGAAATATATATTTTACAATATCAAACCCCAATGCAATTTTTACGGCTAATCATGCATGCTTTCTAAAAATCAAACGCTAGCACATCTATCATGCAATCTATCTCAACTAAACAATACCAAGCATGAGAAACCATGTCCATCATGATTTTTGGATGAGACCAGTTCCAAACAGCATACCCTTTTAGCATCATATAAACAAAAACGTAAATTGCCTGCAACTCAAATTACTGAAATACATCAACCATCTCATTTACATGTAGCTTTCAAACTCGGCACTGATAGTAATATATACATATATACAACATAAATAAACGCACCGCTAACTGCAATCTCTAATATCGCTTTGATATTCGCGGTAGAAAGCACTTGTTCTTCCTATCATGATAAATTCTCACCAACACTGCCGCAGTCTCCTCTATCGCTTTTCCTGTGACCTCTGCAACAGAAATACAGTAAGTTCACCAACAAGGGGAAAAAATAAATAAATAAATAAAATAAGAAGAAGAAAATTTATTGTTTCTTACCAATCACAGGCCAAACAGGATTCCGAGAAAAAATCTTATTAGCGTGTTCCAACTCTTCCCTAACATAATCCATCTCCGAATAATTACTCCTCACATCCTTCCCAAATCCTAAGCTCTTAGCCCTAGCCTTCCTTATAGTCTGAAGCACAACCGGATTTATTGTCAGCCCAAATATCTTCTCTTGATCAATCTCAAACAATTTCTTTGGTAATTCAACACCCATTACAATAGGAACATTTGCGACCTTATACCCTTTTTGTGCCAAATAAATAGACAATGGGGTTTTTCCAGTTCTTGAAACTCCCACAAGAACAATTGTAGCACGACTGAGATTTTTAGGTAGAGCTCCATCATCTTGCTTGATTGTGAAATCAATGGCTTCGATTCGTTTGAAGTAGTCATCGGTGAGTGGGGCCTTCCGACCACCACGTGGGATTCCAGAAGGGGCGACACCGAGGTGGGCAGCGATGGCTTCGGTTGTGGGGCGAAGAATATCGGTGGATGGCACTCCCCATGCTTGGCAAGCTTGCTTTGCTGCCTCGGCCATTGAAGGATCGACAAGGGTATATAAAAGGAGTGCACCCTCTCTTGCTGCTTGTTTTATGATCTCCATTAGTCTTTCTGTGTCTTCAACCTATAGGAGAAGTGATAAGTGTAGCTAGAACTAAGATTGATAGAATATGGTGAGGTAATTATTTGGGTGAGGAAAAATCAATTAATTAAAATTGATTTCTACATGGAATATCCAATTAGCAGTTGATGAAAAACAAAAGAAACTGGGTTAGAAAAATAGGTGAAAGAACATCGGCACACATGAAGATAAACCAAATACTCTATAAGGCAACTCTATGTACTGATACTAGAAGACTAACCAGGAGAAGAGCATAACATATAACGTAAATAAAGAATGACTTATACATTAAAATCAGTGGACCAATATTATACTAAGAAGTAAAAGTCAGAGTAGTTTGGATAAAAATTTCGAACTCTAGATCAGAAATTTAAATCAGACATGCTTGATGATCATTTGCGGATTAGCTCAAAGAGTTTGTGAATTATCAATTGATCTTCTTGTTCCCAAGCCCTAACTATGGAGGGAAAAAAGGCTTTGTTGTCGATGCTGCTGTTTATTGATTTCCTTCTTTCTTTCATTGTTATGAACTGGCCGATACAATTCATATTGCAAAAGGAAATAAATGTGTCTAAACTGGATATATCGAGAAATGCCTTTGTGAAAAATATGTAAGATTTAATATGTTTGAATTTCTCTCTAAAGATGACACCATTAAAGAGTCCAGATTTAGTTTATAGTTACGGATTTCCCAATTTAGCAGTAGTATTCTAATGTCTCACATTAAAAGGTCTTCTTAAATTATTATAATAGTACTGCAAACACCCACTAAAGGATATGATCCTTAAAAGTAACAGAAATACAGAACTGAGCCTTCTTGTTCACAATATGTATGGATAACAGGAATTCTGGACTAGTCATTTTTCCTCCTAGAATTTGAATGACATACACTGAGAATTTGAAACCACTTTTCACTGATAAGCAAATATGCGTGCATCATGAAGTTTAGGAAAATAAACAGGCTGGCATGCATTTTCAGCCCCATAGCATCTATAGAACAACAGTTATAACACACCAGATGGAACTGAAAAATCACTAATTAATCAACAAACCAATATCTATGTCCCTAAAATCAATAAAAAGGAATGAGCAATTTTTTAGCTACAAAAAAGAACAAGAATCGATATGAAGAATTAGGAGGTGAATGAGATCCAAGCTTCACAAATCAAGATAAATTCACCATTTCGATATCTGACTCATGCTATAGATGGATCGTGTTTATGTACCTTTAATGCAGCTGGTTGATAAATTCACATCCTCTCCTTACAAAACCACTTCCAAAAAATACCTAATATGCAAGCATTCACAGAGGGTGCAAGGATATCCCGTCAAAAAAAATTCAATAAGGAACTTTTGGGGCTAGAGAATATAGGTTCTCCATTGCCTTCTATCACATCCCTCAAGCATTGAAGAAGCTTCCGATAATCTACATAAGAATACGATCCTTCGGTAAACTGAAGGAAGTGATTAGTGTCTCTAATAATAAGTTGCCGTCAAAGAACCTTGGATCTTAGTTTCATAGCATTATGAAATTTTCCACTCAATCTGAGTTTCTTTGCAATTCTTATGGGCACATTTGCAGTACCTGTTAACGAACCAACTGTCATCTGTATTCTCCTAACAACTCCGGGTCAGGTCAAATTCTCCAATCAAAGACTAGACCAAAGTTATCAATGATCAAGAAAAAAGAAAATTCCTTGAGATGCATCTCATCAAGCACTTTCCCGACGTTCATAATATATTACCAGTAGACCAATACACATGAATAAGTGAATTTCAACTGAAAACAAACCATGACCTCATTTAACCGACAATGAATGTAACTGACTAGTCATCCAGAGAGACGAAATCCAGCAGAGGCCTTCAACAATGCAGAGAACGTGTTAACAATCTGGTACACTCCCAAGTTGAAAATTTTGCCTAAAATCTTAAAATATCACTTGGATTCCATTTCAAAGTTACCGCGAATTGCCTTAAAAAAAAAATCCAAATTCCTCTAGGAAGTTGTATCAAACAGCTCGCCAGCATCACCAATTCAGCCATAAACAGAGTATAATTTCATGAGTTTTGGGGAACAAGCCTCGGTTTAACTCGACCCAGCTTGCTTAATTTGGGAATGGAGCTCTCTTCCTCATTGAAGAGGTCAATCAAGAATTTAAGTACTGCCGATAAGTGCTGAATTCTGATCAGATCACATGGGTTTAAACTTGTTTGAATTGAATGCCGTGGTTCATAATTTCTACGTCAATTAGATGTCGCCATAGAGAAATTATAAGCAAACTAAAGTTATCAAAAACTACAAATACTAAACTGAAAACAAAGAGCGGAATATTTTGTGGGGGTGGAGAATGAAAAAGACGAACGTACCCCTGAGAAGAGATGGGTGTTTACAGGACACCCATGGTCAACAAGACAGTACTCAAACTGCCCTAACGCCGCGTTGACGGAATGCTCCGCCGTCCACCCAGTCCCATCCGACACCATGTAAATCGCCTTCCCTTCCGCCGTCATCCCTCCGTTATCCTCCTCCTCAGAATCCTCATCCGAACTCGACTGCGAGATCTCGGCCAGCTTAGTGGACCCCGACGACGACGACGACGGTGATGACATGGAGGGTGGAGATGAAGGGTTCGAATTCTGGTTGGTTTTGTTTCGGAGGTCGGGCCAGTCAAGGCGGCGACCGGACCGGATGGTTCGGGCCCTGGACCACCGGTTCAGCCGGTGACTCACCTGTTTCGGGTTCGAGTTAGGGCTAGGATTAGGGTTCGGGTCGCCTTCGGAGAGAGAGCAGGAGATGATTGTGTTGGGTTTGGGCGTTGTTCTTGGTTTGAGATTGGGAGGGAGCATGGAGAGTGAAGCAGTGAAATTGGTGAGTGACATTTTAATTTCTTTGGTTTCTTTCGTTTTGGAATTCTGAATTTGGTTGTTTTTGGTTTATGTTTTATTGTTTATTGGTTTTGTAAAAAACAAATTTTAAAAATATATTGGTTTTGCTTGAAAAAAATAATATCTGAAAGTAAGCGGTGGGGGATTGGGAACCTGGAGCAAAGGGATCCAGGCCCATGCTAGCGCAGTCTAAAACGAGTGGGCCGTCGGCTTCAGAGGAAAACAAAAAGAGAGAGAGGGAGAGAGACCGAGATAGCAACTGAAGGCTGTAAGACCCGTAATGTACATGTATATTTTGACTATAATATTACTGTTCATGAAATTAACAGGAGAATTTTTATATTACCATATGTTGGTAAATTAAATATAACAAAATGTTAACGTCTTAATGTTAAATGATATAAATATTTTTGACAACACAACTTATTGCTGCTTCACTAAAAGGAACAACATGGTGTGGCCCCTATAACTAAATTCAACATGCTATTATAGATGTTTCTTTAAACAAAACCAACGGCTGTGCTAGCCCCACTTATTAGTAAGGCCTAGTTTTAAAAGTCCAATTCTTTCAGCCACATAGGAACCCAAGCTACCTCCCATGTCGTCTTCTCTCAAGAGCAACCTCCACCAAGCCCCAACCCTCCCCAAACCAGTCCAACTCTTTTCAGTACCACAACCCTCCAAAAGCCCTAAAAAACCCCTTCTCCTACGTGTACCCTCAAACCCCCTGCATGCACTCCATCTGCTCTTCATCCAGACCCCACCCCTCCCCATAAATACCCCCCACAAACCCCTCTCCTCTCTTCACCCATCGTCAGTGCAAACAATGAAGCCCATCACAATAACCCTCTTCCTCCTCCTCGCCCTCGTCGCATCCGCCGCCGCCTTTACATCCGAAGATGATGCATCGGAGAGCACGTGCATGAGGGAGATGCGTCGGCACCCCCTCGACAAGTACTGCCGCTCCTTCATAATGCACGGCCGACGCGGCGGGAGCCAAGGCGAGATAATGATGGTCAACGACGAGGAAGACGACGACGAGGGGGCTCCGGAGGAGTGCTGCAATCAGCTGAGGAGGACGAAGGAGGAGTGCAGGTGCCCTGCTGTTAGACACATGATGCGGGAGATAATGCAGCAAGAAGGGAAAGGGTCGGCGGAGGAGTGCCGAGGAGGTCGGTGCGGGGAGATGATGATGAGGGGGAGGTTCCTGCCGGCCATGTGTGGCATGGAGCCTCGTACCTGCAGGATGAGGCAGAGTGGTACTGGCTATTGAAAGTAGCTAGTATGCAGATGAGGTTTAGCCCTCTGTAAAAGAAAGAGGAGCAGCTACTAATGTACTGTGAGCACATCATCGTGTGTGACTGCGTGTAGCTGATGTTTGTAAGTTCAGTATATAAATAAATAAATTGGAGGGCTTCAAGTCACATTCGATCGATCCTCTATGTTTGACCGATAAGCATTTAACTAGATTCGGATACTCACTGTTACCAAGAATAGTGTAGAGAATACTACTTTAATCCCAACCCTGCATTTTCCCCTACAAGCACTTCGGTATCCTCACTTGGTTTTTTTTTTTTTTTTTGCGCCGGCACTTGTATACCCTTGATTTTTTTAAATTCAACTTGGATCTTCTTCCCTACAAAAATGTTATTGCAGATATCACTATTTTTAATCTCAATCTTTAATTATTTAGTGGATAATTATGATACATATTAAATCTAGCTGATACTCAGCATATCTCCTTGTACTGCACTCATTCCTAATTTGCACTCAAAGAAAAAATCATAATCACTCACTAGGTAATCAATGATTGTGATTAAATAGTAGTCCCTCAACTACTTTTTTGATAGTAAAGAGGATCGAGTCCATTTAAAATTAGCACTTTAGTATTTTTTTATTATATAAACATAATAACATTTCAGTGATACTCACATGCTAATTATAGAAATTTCTTGTTTTACTATTTGTTGAATTTACTATTAATCTATTCAATATATTTTAAAGGAGATTTGGAGTAGATTTAAATACAATTTAGATAAATATAACAACAAATCAACACCATATAAATCCTTCTTAAATAATTAGTAAAGGCGAGAAGAGATACTGCATCCTAAATATAGAGAATGCCTATAATTATCTAGGTGGATGGATAAGATTGGTTAGTCCAATGCCCACAACTAAAAATATTTTTATATAATTTAATTAATTAATATAATACATGGGGTTCATAGTGAAGGAGAAGAGATCCTCTACATCCTAAATTATAGAGAATGCCTACAATTGTATAGATGGAAAAACAAGATTGGTTATTAAAATGAGTCCCACAATTAAGAGAGTTTTATATAATTTATTTAATTAAATAATACATAGGGTCCTAGAGTGAGAGAAGGCTATTGGTGAATTATAGACATTCTCTACAATCTAGGATGTAGAGGATCTTATAGTAGAGTGAAGGAAGGTTATTGGTGAGTTCTAGACATTCTCTACAATCTAGGATGTAGAGGATCCCATGGCAGTAAAGACGGACTTCTCGTCAGATAGTAATCCTCTACATTATTGGTTATAGAGAACCTCTATAACTCATCAATCAAATCTCTTTATCAGTAAACTCCATGAATGATATTATTTATCTAAAATATATAATAATAAAAAATTTAATTGTAGGACACATTGAGATAAATCAATAGCCTTAGCCCACTTAACCAAGTGTAGACATTATCTACAATCAAGACGTAGAGAATCTGGACTCCTTTATGTCCTTAAAATCTTGGGACTAAAGATATTACTTTGGTACGCAACTCCATGTTATCAAGTATGAAGCAATGATGTGTCACTTCGCTAGAATGTTGATCACAAATGATATGTCACTTCTTTGAGTGCGGATTCTATCAGAACAGCCCGTACAAATAGGATAATCTATACCATACACGGGTAGTTAGTGGTTAATTTAGGAATTTTAGTTATTCTATCTATGATTAAAACCACCACATTCCTATAGGGATGGTTCTGATAGGATCTTTAGTTCACTCTTTAGAATGTTAATCTTGGTTAGAATTCTAAGAAAATGACATGTAACAATGTTCCGATTGATTCCATAATTTTTTTTATCCAAAAAAAGTGCCCTTGGCACTAATACGTCTAAATTATTTGCTCAACTAAGTTGACAGGCAAAAAACTACTTTTGGCATCCAATTCTACCTTCAACCCCAGTATCATCTAAATTTCAGAAACTCTCCTCAACTTTGGAGAGTGTTGCTCTAAACCCCCTGAACTTTTTAATTCTATTGAACCCTCTTGAAAATTTTTATTGCTCTAAATCTGCCTAAAAGTTTTTCATTTTATTCCCAAATTAGCATCATCAATTCTAACGTGTCAATGTGGAAGCCCAACAAAAAATGACGGTAATCTTTTGAAATTGAGGGGTTATTATTTATTTTTTTTCCTTTTTTGCCACGTGAGTGACACATGCATTTTAACAGTGCTGAGTTGGGGGCTTAAATGAGAAATTTTTCTTGAAGAAAAAAGTTCTTAGGGGTTGTGTGCGATAACCCCAAAACTTGAGGGGTTTTAATGGAATAAAGAAGGTTCAGTGCAACACCCCCCTAACTGCTGAGGGGTTTTCTGAAATTAATCAAAATTATGAAGGTCTATTAAACACAAGGAAGAATATACTATTTTCCTAATCTCGTTCGGTTCTAGGTTAAATAGGATTCTTTTTGCGAGTCAGAATACACCACGACGAAACTGAAAATATAAATGTCCATTGGAAAAAGTATAAAAGTTTTCTAATCCTACCTTTGCCCCCTAAGAATTGCCAACTTCGGTCTCGGTGAGTAAAAACTTCTCAAACCTGTAAGACATAAGTTTGTTATAATATGTCATTTTTATTTTCTCAATCATTTTTTTTAAAGCTTCGTAACCTAAATGAGCAATTGCCAACAAAGGAATAGTGTTAGAATAAATTATAACCCTCAACTCTAAAGAACTTTAAGATGGCATCTGTTAAATATTGTAGTATATAATATTCTCTTGTGTTGGGATGCGGGGTCACGCGCGCACGCCGTGGAAGCGATATCACCTGAGAGAAGGCCCTGATTATATTCCCGTTTCAAGAAGGAAACAAGAATAGAAGGCAAATATCTCAACAAAGTGAGATATCTACTCTTCCTCTTAACAGTACTAGGACTGAATCAAGGGAACCTACAAACAATAGCCAATACACAGCAAAACAGTAAAGACACGAGATTTACGTGGTTCGGCAAAATTGCCTACGTCCACGGGAGGGGTGAGGGGAGATTCGACTATGAAGAAGAACACCGACGACTTGTACAATCTACAAGCTCGTCCCAAAGATAAATCTTTGATTTTTACCCAAAAGAAATTGATCTCTCTCTTGTAGAATCTCTCCAAGCTCTCTCTTTTTCTCTCTCTAGCCGCCGCCAAAAAACCCTAGCTTTTTCTCCCACAAATTCTCTCCAAAACCCTAGAAATAGGTTCCTATTTATAGAGGGAGAGAAAAAAACTTTCCTTTTAAAATTTTTTTTCCTTTTGTTTTGTTTTTTTTTAAAGGGTTTGCTACAGGAACCTCGGGTTCCTGTAGCGGCTTGCAACAGGAACCCGAAGTTCCTGTAGCAATGTGGGTGGCCCCCACGTTCACATCTTGATATCTGTTATAGGTGATGCAAATACTAATCCTTGAATAGGATATGCAATCTAATTAGAGTTTCTCTTAGCTATGTCTAGTATTAAGATAAGGACAAAAGAGTTTATTTATTCTATTGAGATTAAAATTCTTATCTTATAGAATTTATGGATAGCAACAACTCTTATCCTTAGTCTCTATAAATATGACAAAAGATCTTTGATGAGAATTTACCCAACCTAGGATCGCGGCATCAAGGGAAAGAACGAATGGTTTTTTATTAAGGCTGCAGATAGTTGATCCACCTCGATGGCAGCAGTAAGCATTGAGACGGGCTCTGCATGCTGAAGCAATAGATTCAAGAGATTCTTGATTTGACTCTCTATTTGGTTCGCTCTCTAGGTGTTAGAGATTGTTAGAGATTAAGTGCTTTAAGAGATTCTTGATTTGGCTCTCTATTTGGTTCGCTCTCTAGGTGTTAGAGATTGTTAGAGATTAAGTGCTTTGGGGTGTGATTTGAGATTGAGTGATTGAGAGATCTCCACATTGTATTCCTCATAATTAGTAAAGCTATTCTCCTCCTTAGCCGTGGGCGTAGGCTACAAGCGAACCACGTATATCTTTGTGTTCGTGTGTTCTCGATATTTTTCGTGCTTCGTGTGATTGATATTAGTTTATCACGGGGTTTGTCATAACAAATTGGTATCGAGCCTCGGCTATCAATCGAGGCGAAGATGACGACAATCACTATGAAGTGGGATATCGAGAAGTTTGGCGGTAATATCGGTTTAGCCTTTGGCAAGTTAGGATGATTGCCGTGTTGACCTGAGCGGATTGAGGAAGGATTTGTTCGGAAGTCAAAGAAATGGTACACGTGTGAGGATGATTGGATTCGACCGCCGTGGAGATTTGAAGATATAGTAGCTTATGTATCATCGGTTGATGATTATGTGCTTTGTGCTATTTAGGAGCTACTTCAAGTTATAGCTCTGGAGTGGTTAGTTAATCGTGTGGATTATTCGGTCGGTATGTTGCCGATGTCTCTTTCAATTGGCGAGTCCAAGAGGTGCTTGGATTTGATCGATATGTGCACTTGATGCCTTATGGAGCTATTGGAGAAGGTGGAGTAAGTAAACTAGCTTATTTGGTGTGAGGTATTCTTGATGTATTTGAATCAAGGTGGAGATTTATTATGGGTGATTCAAATACTAATCCTTGAATAGGATATGCAATCTAATTAGAGTTTCTATTAGCTATGTCTAGTATTACGATAATGACAAAAGAGTTTATTTATTCTATTGAGATTAAAATTCTTATCTTATAGAATTTATGGATAGCAACAACTCTTATCCTTAGTCTCTATAAATATGACAAAAGATCTTTGATGAGAATTTACCCAACCTAGGATCGCGGCATCAAGGGAAAGAACGAATGGTTTTTTATTAAGGCTGCAGATAGTTGATCCACCTCGATGGCAGCAGTAAGCATTGAGACGGGCTCTGCATGCTGAAGCAATAGATTCAAGAGATTCTTGATTTGACTCTCTATTTGGTTCGCTCTCTAGGTGTTAGAGATTGTTAGAGAGATTAAGTGCTTTAAGAGATTCTTGATTTGGCTCTCTATTTGGTTCGCTCTCTAGGTGTTAGAGATTGTTAGAGAGATTAAGTGCTTTCAGGGGTGTGATTTGAGATTGAGTGATTGAGAGATCTCCACATTGTATTCCTCATAATTAGTAAAGCTATTCTCCTCCTTCGCCCGTGGACGTAGGCTACAAGCCGAACCACGTATATCTTTGTGTTCGTGTGTTCTCGATATTTTTCGTGCTTTCGTGTGATTGATATTAGTTTATCCTGGGGTTTGTCATAACAAATTGGTATCAGAGCCTCAGCTATCAATCAGACGAGAAGATGACGACAATCACTATGAAGTGGGATATCGAGAAGTTTGACGGTAATATCAGTTTTAGCCTTTGGCAAGTTAGGATGATTGCCGTGTTGACACAGAGCGGATTGAGGAAGGATTTGTTCGGGAAGTCAAAGAAATCGGCTGCCACGTGTGAGGATGATTGGATTCGACCGCCGTGGAGATTTGAAGATATAGTAGCTTATGTATCATCGGTTGATGATTATGTGCTTTTGTGCTATTTAGGAGCTACTTCAAGTTATAGCTCTGCGGAGTGGTTAGTTAATCGTGTGGATTATTCAGTCGGTATGTTGCCGATGTCTCTTTCAATTGGCGAGTCCAAGAGGTGCTTGGATTTGATCGATATGTGCCGCACTTGATGCCTTATGGAGCTATTGGAGAAGGTGGAGTAAGTAAACTAGCTTATTTGGTGTGAGGTATTCTTCGATGTATTTGAATCAAGGTGGAGATTTATTATGGGTGATTCAAATACTAATCCTTGAATAGGATATGCAATCTAATTAGAGTTTCTATTAGCTATGTCTAGTATTACGATAATGACAAAAGAGTTTGTTTATTCTATTGAGATTAAAATTCTTATCTTGTAGAATTTGTGGATAGCAACAACTCTTATCCTTAGTCTCTATAAATATGACAGAAGATCTTTGATGAGAATTTACCCAACCTAGGGTCGTAGCATCAAGGAAAAGAACGGATGGTTCTTTATTAAGACTGCAGATAGTTGATCCACCCGATGACAGCAGTAAGCATTGAGACGGGCTCTGCAGGCTGAAGCAATAGATTCAAGAGATTCTTGATTTGGCTCTCTATTTGGTTCGCTCTCTAGGTGTTAGAGATTGTTAGAGAGATTAAGTGCTTTCAGGAGTGTGATTTGGGATTGAGTGATTGAGAGATCTCCACATTGTATTCCTCACAATTAGTAAAGCTATTCTCCTCCTTCGCCCGTGAACGTAGGCTACAAGTCGAACCACGTATATCTTTGTGTTCATGTATTCTTGATATATTCGTGTTTTTGTGTGATTGATTTTAGTTTATCCTGGGGTTTGTCATAACAAATATCATATAACCATGAATTTGGATCCTCTCCACTACCAAAAAGTAGTGGAGAGACCACTACTTTTAATATTAACCATTGATTATTTAGTAGGCGGTTATAATAGAATCTAAATCTAACACTCATCATACCCCCGTGTATTGCACTCATTCCTAATTTGCACTCAAAGAAAAAATCATAACCATCGACTAGATAATTAATGGTTGTGATTATGTAGTGGTCATTCCACTATTTTTTTGTAGTGGAGAGAATCGAATCCTATAACCATGCATTAGGTAGTATATTATTCATTTCTTTTCTCCTTTAGTTTGTATCTTTTTTTATGGAAAAGAAGCTTCATTAATAACTACCCATGAAAAGAAATTACATCTTTAGAGAGCAAAGCAAATAAGAAAGATGGATAAGAGTTTCTCCATGAAATTACATCTTTAGTTTCTATCCTTTTGTTTCTATCTTTATTGATGCTTTCCTTATTAAGTCTCCGGCTTGTATAAATATATGTCATGATGCTCATCAATAATATCAAGCCTTCTTCGATATTTATCACGGCCGATTCAAATCCTATTTTTACTTGAATTCTTGATATATTAGTGTTTTGTGTGATTGATTTTAGTTTATCACGGGGTTTGTCATAACAAATATCATATAACCATGAATTTGGATCCTCTCCACTACCAAAAGTAGTGGAGAGACCACTACTTTTAATATTAACCATTGATTATTTAGTAGGCGGTTATAATAGAATCTAAATCTAACACTCATCATACCCCGTGTATTGCACTCATTCCTAATTTGCACTCAAAGAAAAATCATAACCATCGACTAGATAATTAATGGTTGTGATTATGTAGTGGTCATTCCACTATTTTTTTTGTAGTGGAGAGAATCCGAATCCTATAACCATGCATTAGGTAGTATATTATTCATTTCTTTTCTCCTTTAGTTTGTATCTTTTTTTATGGAAAAGAAGCTTCATTAATAACTACCCATGAAAAGAAATTACATCTTTAGAGAGCAAAGCAAATAAGAAAGATGGATAAGAGTTTCTCCATGAAATTACATCTTTAGTTTCTATCCTTTTGTTTCTATCTTTATTGATGCTTTCCTTATTAAGTCTCGGCTTGTATAAATATATGTCATGATGCTCATCAATAATATCAAGCCTTCTTCGATATTTATCACAGCCCAGATTCAAATCCTATTTTTACTTCGCGAATTCATCAATAATATCAAGCCTTCTTCGCGAATTTTACTTCGCGAATTTAACTATATGCTCATCAATAAAATCAATAATATCCAGCTTGTATAAATATATGTCCACGAATTTAACATGGATTTAAAAAATATGATATTGTTGCGTTAGTCAAAATTTCGACCTATAAAAAAGACACCAAATGCATGTTAGAATATAAAATTATAATCGCCGACCTCACTGTAATTTTGAAGCTTTGGCAGGGAGTTCAAAGAAATACACACTAAACCATCACTTTTAGCTGATGTTACTATTTTTACTTCGCTCAACAATAGACATGCAAGGTGTCAAAATATAATTGGTCATGGTTTCTTTAGAAATCACCGGAGCTATTCTCCGAATTCCACACGATAAAAGTAAAAAAAGTCCATCGCATAGCATGTTACGCCATGAACAAAGCACAATTAGTACGGTGTCAGGTCTGAAGAAAGAAAAAGAGACAAAAAGGGAAAAGGAAAAGTAAAAAATAACTAAAGGTTTGATTGCAAAATGATCACTCGCTCATATTTATCTTAACAAGTTTATGTTAAATTATGTTTTGTGCTTTATGCTTCGTGATTTATTATTATAATGCTTCGATAAACTTTTGCTGACTTTTGGGATGTTTCGTTAAGGCTGTGATTCCTTACAATTAAACTTAAATGTAAGTCTAATCTGTTTAGCTTTTCCACAGCCGGGAGTACACAATCCTTTTATCCTATGTATAGGCACAAGACAAAACTTATATGACCCTAAAAATAATCATATCAAACCTTAGAGTGAGATTTATTGTACAAACATGGACGATGAGCTTACCCTTCTAGAGATCGAATCCATAGTCCTCCTTGCTGCAGCTCTTCTCGTGATTCAAGTCTTATTCGGATCCTTTCGCCGCCGATCCAGCAACTCCATCATCAATCTTGTATTATGGGCCGCATTCACCATTCCAGGCCTCGTGGTGCCCTACGCCATAGGATTGATGCACGCTACAGGTCTCCGAAACAGATTGTTCGTCGTTTGGGCAACTTTCGTCATCATCGTTTTCGGCAGTGCTAGCTCCATGACAGCCTACAATGTCGATGACAATGAGAATTGGAGGATATTGAAGTTCGTACAGTTGGTCCAGATTTTCTGGGCTTGGTCGTTATGGTTCAGGTATGCGCGATCTATGTCATATGCAGCACCTCTTGCTGTTCTTTTGTTTCTCAGTACTCTCAAGTTGTCTGATAGGTTCCGAGCATCTCAATTGGCTAGTTTTTCTTATGGTGCTCGATCAGATAACAAGCTTGTCGCAGACACTATGCAGTCTGAGCATGAACAGGACCTCAATGAGCCTGAGCCTGATCCGGTTACTATGAGAGGGTACCGATACTTGGTCGCTGGGGAAGAATTGGATGTAGCTCAACCAACAGCTCCTCACTATCGAATGACGATAAAAAAAATGGACCAAGTTATCACTGTGGAGAAAATATGGCAATGCAATGGAGGGTTGCTACAAGGTGATCACGGCGACAAATTGAAAGACATTTGCTTGTCGTTTGCAATGTTCAAATTATTGAGACGGAGGTATGTTCGATACCAACTGGCCGAATCTGTTCAGCCAAAAACTCGACGGTTTGTACTGGATGGATTACTGTCCGGGGAAAATGCAGAAGAAAGAACTTTCAGAGTCATCGAAGTAGAACTTGCTTTCTTTTATGACTCTTTTTTCACTAAATACCCCGTGATCTTCACAAAATGGGTTTTTATGTTCTTAAAGGCATACATGATGTTTCTTGTTTGTTTATGGGCTGTGATAGTTACATTCCATAATTATGAACGTGGAGATACGGAAGTATCCTTTTCTTATGATGTTGTATTAACGTATCTGGTAGTCGTGTCGATATCCGCGACTGAGTATTGGGCAGTCATAGCTTATGCACTGTCAGATTGGGCAAAAGTGTTGGTAGTGTGGACATACATACGGTTCCCTATCCTGCAGAGGTTTTACTACCTTGAGAAAATTTTGAGCTTCCTTTGCCGGCTAAGAATTTTGAAACCTTGGAAGAGGAAGCTCGGTCAACACTCACTTCTCTACTCTTTTCACCGTAATCCCTGCCCTGTAGGACTTCTTATCAAAAGGCTACTGCTTCTAGAGAAGACTAGAAAGGGGCAGAAGGGGAGCCGAGAGATCAAGCTATCCATTGCAGTGAAGCGCGCAGTTGTCGCTTCCTTGAAAGAGACAGGAGAGAATCTGAGGATTGGGACATTGTCGTTAGAGCGAAATGGTGTGTTACAAGATTTCCGATGGGTATTCCGTTTCAATCACACCCACGCACACACCATCTTAGTATGGCATGTTGCTACAGAGTTTTGTATGCTTGCCAAAGAAACCACTGCTCAAATTAGGCGGCGAACATGTCGGATCTCATTCAGAAGGCGCTTTATGTAAGATGAGAATAAACGGAGATGGTTCTGTATCTCGCTCCGTCAGATGACACCAAGACGCATGTCGAGCACTTAACTCGCGGCGGAGAGTTCATCACTCATTTATGGGCGCTGCTCACCCACGCAGGGATTCTGCAGAGGCAGTCTGGTTCTAATCTCGTGTGACTACTTCTGCTGCTTCCGTGTCCCAGTTAAGTTTGTTTGGGAATATTTGGCTGTTTGATTTGGATTTGTGTTCTTTACATTGTTTTACCGTGTGGTTGTTTGATTTGGATATGTGTTCTTTACGTTCTTTACATTGTTTTATTGTACGGGAATTCTTTGTTTGATATTTGGTTATGTGTCCCGGACATGCTCTATTTGAGAAACACATATCCGTGTGGTTGTAATCAATAAGAAGTGTACTTGTCTGCTTAATTCTATCATTATTATTACTTCGGATGTAATGGATAAGAGCTGACAATTCAATTTAATTACCAAATTTTCTCCCTGTTCCCCTATATTTTCATCTCCTTAAATATTTTTGCCTTTTACTATAAGGGGCCTGTTTGATTCACAGAGGTCCTAAGGACTAAGTGGTAGTAAATCTCAAACACAAACACTCCGATTCTATTATATGTGACTTTTTTCCTCTTAAAAAACGGTGGGTAACTACAAAGCCTTTGTTGTTTCCTTAATAAGAATTTAACTAAACATCTCACAAATGAAAAAAACCAAAAGTATGCTGAAGCAGGAAAAAAGGAAAAAAAAAAAAAAGAAAAGAAAAAGAGAACACAAAGATATGAAATTAACCAAATAGAGGAGTAAAAAAAAGGTGTGAAAACAAGAGTCAAAATGCATAATAAACTTGCAAACTAGTACAAAATGCATAACAAACTTGCAAACTAGTACAAAAACAATAAAAATAGAAGAACAGAATCAGGATCTCTCTATGTAACATCATTTTCTCCACCCCCTAATCTACGCTCCTCAGCAGAAGAAGAATTTGATGTAGAACACATTGCGGATATCTTCATGGAGAAACGGGATCGTAACAAGCACAAACGCGGACCCGGTCGAGGAAAATAGGTTGCAACGAAGAACGGGTCGTAACTTTCAATCCGTAAGTCGGATTTGGACGATTTTTTTTTAAATCGCGTATTTTTTCGAGACGAAGCCAACCAAACCCAACCGAGGTTCGGTTTGCTCGCCGTTCGTTTCGTCAAATTCCTTCCGGATTGAGAGATATCTGCGTTTTCGTCGATTTTTTTACTATTTTTAGTAATGTTTTAGGAGTCTGTTTGGATTAGGAAGCAAATCCGGTTTGATTCCAAATTTGACCGATTTACTTCCCTAATCGTAGGGAGTCTTTTGAGGATAGTTTTCTTATTTCTATTTTTAGCAAAGTTCGGGTCAATTAGAATTCTTATTTCTATTTTTAGTAGGAGTTCGAGTCATTGTAGGATTCTTATTTGTTTTCTATTTAAACAGAGTCTTGTAAGCCCTAGAGGCATATCTTTTCATCAATAAAATTTCGTTTATTATATTTTCTTCGTGGATTCGAAGCTCTTCGTGGATTCGGAGAATAACCCTCGGTGGATTCGAGATTTCAACTTCCGCGCTGCGTCAAAATTAGCATCACTCTTATTGTATGTGAATTATTATTATCATTTATCTGTAGGATACTCTGCAGGGAGCTTAATGTGATATGTATTTGCTTGGTTAAATTTAATTTGCTTGGGTTTTTTGTTGCTTTCTTAATTTGATTATTGTGTGATTTAGTTTGGCTAATTAGTGCTTAAATTATTGTCTGGGCTTGTTCTTCTCCTTTATTAAAAATTGTTTGAGTTTAAAGCGATGTACGTACGCGGTGCATATATGTTGCATTTTGTCAAACATCTCCTTGGTCTAGATAGATTTGATGCCGGCATTGGGCTAAGCACTGTAGGATCAGTACTGACGATATTTAATGAGTGTATATGCCTACTGCTTTGAAGGAGTTTTCTATTTTTTTAGGGTTACTTGCGTATAGATCCAGGGTAGTATATTTAATCTGAATTTACTGCGCATATAGTCTTATTTCTCGCACATTGACCCAGTAAGCGAAGTTTTTTACTTTTGTAGAACATGCACAAAAACATGCACAAGACAGTTTCAGGTTCAGTAGTCGACTACTAGGCATTGTAGTCGACTAATCGTATTGTAGTCGACTAATCGTATTGTAGTCGACTAATCGTATTGTAGTCGACTAATCGTATTGTAGTCGACTAATCGTATTGTAGTCGACTAATCGTATTGTAGTCGACTAATCGTATTGTAGTCGACTAATCGTATTGTAGTCGACTAATCGTATTGTAGTCGACTAATCGTATTGTAGTCGACTAATCTGATGTATTAGTCGACTAATCTGGCAGTCGAATCACGGGTTTGGTTTTAAACCGGTTCGTTTAGAGTTTATATATAACCCTAAACCGATTATTTGGAAGTTAAGAAGCACGTTTTGGAGCGACTTTTGAGAGGGTTTGGTGCATCTTTGGAGAGGAGATTTTTGAGAGATTGAGAGGTTTGTTTTAGGGTTTCTTTGTGAGAACTTGTAATCCTAATTTGTATTCTCTCTTTCTATTAGTGAAAATCCCCTCCTTACCCGTGGGCGTAGGCAACTTGCCGAACCACGTAAATCTCGTGTCTTTCTTGTTTTCTTTGTGTATTTGCTATCGTTTGTGGTGGTTTCTCTCGGCGGTTCCGGTCCGCTACCAACAATTGGTATCGAGCTATTGTTGATTGGAAGTGGTGTAATTTCTAATTTGAGGGGTGTTGGTGATTCTGAGAAGCGGATTCACGAAGACAAGCGAGAGGATGGCGTCAACCAAGAATCAGTCAAAGTGGGAAAATTCGAGATTGAAAAGTTCAATGGGAAGAACGACTTTTCTTATTGGAGGATGCAGATGAAAAACTTTCTAATTTCGCAAAAATTGCACAAGGCTTTGGATGGAAAGGAGAAGAAGAACAAGGATATGTCTGATGAGGATTGGGAGGAGTTGGATCTGGAAGCACGGGCGTCGATTATCCTATGCCTTGAGAGGGATGTAGCTTTCTTGGTAGATGGAGAGGAAACGGCCATGCGTGTGGAAGAAGTTAGAGGGTACCTTCATGACGAAGAGTCTAACTAACCGGATCTACTTAAAATCCAAATTGTATACTTGCAAGATGGAGGAGGGCTCATCAATCCGGGAACACATCAACAAGTTTGATAGGATCATATCAGATTTGAAAGACATAGATGTTAAAGTAGGAGGCGAGGATCGGCGCTTCTACTACTGTCTCTGAAGTCTTATGAGAACACAGTGCAAACACCGAGGCTTGTGGGAGAAAATTTGAAGATGGATGAGACTAGAACGGCACTTCTAGCGGACGATCTTGGAAGATTGCAACTAGTGACATGGCCATCGGCGGTAACAAGGAACAAGCGAGGATTGTTTGCAAGAGGAAGGAGCAATGAGCGAGGAAAAGGCAAGGGAGGAAAGTCTAGATCTAAATCAAGACCTCTTGCGGGAAAAGGATGTTTCAAGTGCGGTGAAATTTGGGCATTTCAAAGTCGGTGTCAAATAAGAGAGTAGGTGGAAAGAAGAACAACAACAAGGCGAGAGGAGAGGGCAAGGAAGAAGCGAGCTACGTTTGAGAGGAAGGGCGATAAGGAATGCTATGTCGTCCGCGTGGCGAGGAGATCTCCGGAAGTGGATACTTGATTCGGTTGCTCTTACCATATGTGTCCAAATAGGAAGTGGTTTACTACCTGAGAGGCATTGATGGTGGAAGCTGTATTGATGGGGAATAACCATGCTTGTAAAACAGTGGGGCTAGGTAATATCAAAATCAAGATGCATGATGGAGTGGTTCGAACCTTGGCGGATGTGAGGCATGTTCCCGACTTGCGGAAGAATCTTATCTCAGTTGGTGCTTTGGACTCCGGTGGTTGCGGGATTGTGGCGAAACGGAGTGAAGAAGGTTGTTCGTGGTTCCTTAGTAGTGATGAAGGGTGTTCGTCCACGGTAATCTACGATTATATTAGTCGACTAATCAAGCAAGAGTCGACTAACTGGCAGATTCGAATACGGGTTTGGTTTTAAACCCGGTTCGTTTAGAGTTTATATATAACCCTAAACCGATTATTTGGAAGTTAAGAAGCACGCTTTGGAGCAACTTTTCGAGGGTTTGTGCATCTTTGGAGAGGAGATTTTTGAGAGATTGAGAGGTTTGTTTTAGGGTTTCTTTGTGAGAACTTGTAATCCTAATTTGTATTCTCTTTCTATTAGTGAAAATCCCCTCCTTACCCCGTGGACGTAGGCAACTTGCCGAACCACGAAATCTCGTGGTCTTTACCGCTTTTGCCGTGGTATTTGCTATCGCTTGTGGTGGTTTCTCTCGACGGTTCCGGTCCGCTACCAACAATTGGTATCGAGCTATTGTTCGATTGGAAGTGGTGTAATTTCTAATTTGAGGGGTGTTCGGTGATTCCCGAGAAGCGGATTCACGAAGACAAGCAGAGGATGGCCAACCAAGAATCACCAAAGTGGGAAAATTCGAGATTGAAAAGTTCAATGGGAAGAACGACTTTTCTTATTGGAGGATGCGGATGAAAAACTTTCTAATTTCGCAAAAATTGCACAAGGCTTTGGATGGAAAGGAGAAGAAGAACAAGGATATGTCCGATGAGGATTGGGAGGAGTTGGATCCGAAGCACGGGCCGATTATCCTATGCCTTGAGAGGGATGTAGCTTTCTTGGTAGATGGAGAGGAAACGGCCATGCGTGTGGAAGAAGTTAGAGGGTACCTTCATGACTAAGAGTCTAACTAACCGATCTACTTAAAATCCAAATTGTATACTTGCAAGATGGAGGAGGGCTCATCAATCCGGAACACATCAACAAGTTTGATAGGATCATATCGATTTGAAAGACATAGATGTTAAAGTAGGAGACGAGGATCAGCGCTTCTACTACTGCCGAAGTCTTATGAGAACCGGTGCAAACACCGAGGCTTGTGGGAGAAAATTTGAAGATGGATGAGACTAGAACGGCACTTCTAGCGGACGATCTTCTGAAGATTGCAACTAGTGACATGGCTAATCGGCGGTAACAAGGAACAAGCGCAGGGATTGTTTGCAAGAGGAAGGAGCAATGAGCGAGGAAAAGGCAAGGGAGGAAAGTCTAGATCTAAATCAAGACCTCTTGCGGGAAAAGGATGTTTCAAGTGCGGTGAAGCTGGGCATTTCAAAGTCGACTGTCCAAATAAGAGAGTAGGTGGAAAGAAGAACAACAACAAGACTGAGAGGAGAGAGGGCAAGGAAGAAGCGAAGCACGCCGTGAGGAAGGGAGCGATAAGGAATGCTATGTCGTCACGGGTGGCGAGGAGATCTCCGGGAAGTGGATACTTGATTCTGGTTGCTCTTACCATATGTGTCCAAATAGGAAGTGGTTTACTACCTACAGAGGCATTGATGGTGGAACTGTATTGATGGGGAATAACCATGCTTGTAAAACAGTGGGGCTAGGTAATATCAAAATCAAGATGCATGATGGAGTGGTTCGAACCTTGACGGATGTGAGGCATGTTCCCGACTTGCGGAAGAATCTTATCTCGCTTGGTGCTTTGGACTCCGGTGGTTGCGGATTGTGACGAAAACGGAGTGAAGAAGGTTGTTCGTGGTTCCTTAGTAGTGATGAAGGGTGTTCGCCACGGTAATCTATATACTCTCGTGCACGACGGTGACAGGAGATGCAAATTTGAACCGGCGGAAGTGGTGGAGACCCATGTGAGCACACGGTTATGGCATAGGCGCTTGGGCATATGTCGAGAAGGGTCTAGTTCGCTTGGTAAAGAGGGTCTGGCGAAGAATCAGTTCATCATGCTCGTACCAAGCATATCGATGTCGGTATCATTTTGTGCGGGATGTCATAGAGGAAGG
The DNA here is from genome assembly GCA_012295165.1 of Asparagus setaceus. NCBI lineage: Eukaryota > Viridiplantae > Streptophyta > Magnoliopsida > Asparagales > Asparagaceae > Asparagus > Asparagus setaceus. Next base: position 4,909,889 of record CM022706.1, read on the forward strand.
TGATATTTCTCTCATGAAGGTGCACACGAATGAGAATCCCGGACATGTTAACCAAGGTGGTCACGGTAGTAAGTTTAAGCATTGCTTAGACTTGCTTCATATCGGCTTCGTGTTGATTTGCCCAAGAGGGCATGGCCCTTGGTAATGGGTAAGGTGGAGATGATTTGAGGTGAACTACGATGAGTTTGATCGGTGGAGAATGCGTAAACGACAGCGGTGTAGTGGCATTTGGATTGGCTGGATTGGTGATGGAGATCTCTCTAGATGTTCTTGGTGTTCTTACGGTGTTCGTCCAAAATTTGAGGTAAATCAAATGATGTGCGAGGTGGAGAATTGTAGAACATGCACAAAACATGCACAAGACGGTTTGGGTTCGATAGTCGACTACTAGGCATTGTAGTCGACTACTAGGCATTGTAGTCGACTACTAGGCATTGTAGTCGACTACTAGGCATTGTAGTCGACTACTAGGCATTGTAGTCGACTACTAGGCATTGTAGTCGACTACTAGGCATTGTAGTCGACTACTAGGCATTGTAGTCGACTACTAGGCATTGTAGTCGACTACTAGGCATTGTAGTCGACTACTAGGCATTGTAGTCGACTACTAGGCATTGTAGTCGACTACTAGGCATTGTAGTCGACTACTAGGCATTGTAGTCGACTACTAGGCATTGTAGTCGACTACTAGGCATTGTAGTCGACTAATCTGTATTGTAGTCGACTACTAGGCATTGTAGTCGACTACTAGGCATTGTAGTCGACTACTAGGCATTGTAGTCGACTACTAGGCATTGTAGTCGACTACTAGGCATTGTAGTCGACTACTAGGCATTGTAGTCGACTACTAGGCATTGTAGTCGACTACTAGGCATTGTAGTCGACTACTAGGCATTGTAGTCGACTACTAGGCATTGTAGTCGACTACTAGGCATTGTAGTCGACTACTAGGCATTGTAGTCGACTACTAGGCATTGTAGTCGACTACTAGGCATTGTAGTCGACTACTAGGCATTGTAGTCGACTACTAGGCATTGTAGTCGACTACTAGGCATTGTAGTCGACTACTAGGCATTGTAGTCGACTACTAGGCATTGTAGTCGACTACTAGGCATTGTAGTCGACTACTAGGCATTGTAGTCGACTACTAGGCATTGTAGTCGACTACTAGGCATTGTAGTCGACTACTAGGCATTGTAGTCGACTACTAGGCATTGTAGTCGACTACTAGGCATTGTAGTCGACTACTAGGCATTGTAGTCGACTACTAGGCATTGTAGTCGACTACTAGGCATTGTAGTCGACTACTAGGCATTGTAGTCGACTACTAGGCATTGTAGTCGACTACTAGGCATTGTAGTCGACTACTAGGCATTGTAGTCGACTACTAGGCATTGTAGTCGACTACTAGGCATTGTAGTCGACTACTAGGCATTGTAGTCGACTACTAGGCATTGTAGTCGACTACTAGGCATTGTAGTCGACTACTAGGCATTGTAGTCGACTACTAGGCATTGTAGTCGACTACTAGGCATTGTAGTCGACTACTAGGCATTGTAGTCGACTACTAGGCATTGTAGTCGACTACTAGGCATTGTAGTCGACTACTAGGCATTGTAGTCGACTACTAGGCATTGTAGTCGACTACTAGGCATTGTAGTCGACTACTAGGCATTGTAGTCGACTACTAGGCATTGTAGTCGACTACTAGGCATTGTAGTCGACTACTAGGCATTGTAGTCGACCTACTATCACGCCAACGAGGGAAAGCTTGACGCGAGGCCAAGAAGACAATATTCTTGGGATATGCAAAGGCGTAAAGGCTATCGCCTTTGGTGTACGGAAGATTCAAAGTTCGTGATCAGCGGGGATGTTACCTTTGATGAGAATCCATGATTGCTAGGGCCCAAGGATGATGGTGTTATGACTGGTGAGACTTCTAAGTCTCGTGTTATTGAAATAGAACCTAAAGACCAACTAGGTTCTAATCGTGCTCAAGTGGGAAGTCGTAGATGATGAGCTTGAGCAGAGGAGGTTCAGCAGAAAATACACGTGCACTACAACAACAAAGAGCTCGAGGATAATTTGGCTTCCACTAGGCCAAGGCGAGCATACAAGGTGTTTTGAAGCCGGGGCTGATCAACCCCAAGCACTATGGGCGAGCTAATATGGTTGAATACGCACTCTCGGTGGAGGAGGACGAGCCGGTCTCCTTCAAGGAAGCTATTCGGGACAAGGATAGTGAGAGTTGGTTGGCTGCGATGGAGGAAGAGATGGAATCTCTTCGGAAGAACCAAACATGGGAGGTGGTCCCATTGCCCGTAGGAAGAAAAGCTATTGGTTGTAAGTGGGTGTATAAAAGAAAGGAAGATCTTCGAGCTCGGTGGTGTAAGATACAAGGCGAGGCTAGTGGCTAAGGGCTTTGCACAGAAAGAGGGTGTGGATTACAATGAGATATTTTCTCCGGTGGTGAAACACACTTCTATTCGGGTGCTATTGAGTATTGTTGCTTATGGTGATTTTGAGCTGGATCAACTCGATGTTAAAATGGCCTTCTTGCACGGAGACTTGGATGAAGAGATCTACATGCATCAACCCGAGAGCTACAAGGTTGAGGATTAGGAGAATCATGTGTGTCGTTTGAGGAAGTCCTTTGTATGGATTAAAGCAATCTCCCTGATGGTACAAGCGATTTGACTCCTTCATGCTAAAGCATGGGTTTTCCGGCGATCATGATTGTTGTGTTTACATTCGAAAGCTTCGGAGGTAATTTTATCTATCTTCTTTGTATGTGGATGACATTCTTATTGCTTCTAAGAGCGGGGTGGAGATAGATAGGTTGAAATCTCAACTTGGTGAAGAGTTCGAGATGAAGGACATGGGTGCTGCTAGGAAAATACTGGGTATGGAGATTAGAAGAGAGCGGGCGAATCGACGATTGTTCTTGAGTCAGAAGGGCTACATAGAGCGGGTGATCGCGAGGTTCGGGATGCAAAGTGCTAAGTCGGTGGTGACTCCATTGGCTCCACACTTTAGGCTTTCTGGTAATCAATCTCCCACTACAACGGAAGAGAAGGCGCACATGGACGCGTTCCTATGCTAGTGCGGTTGGCGGTTTAATGTATGCAATGGTGTGTACACGCGATATTTCCTGGCGGTTAGTGTGGTCGATAGATTCATGGCGAATCCGGAAAGGCGCCGGGAAGAAGTGAAGTGGGTCCTCGGTACTTAAAGGGTACAGTTGATACAGTGCGTGTTTTGGTGGAGAAACATGTCGATTGGCGGGTTTGTGGACTCACGATTATGCGAGGCGATCTAGATAGGCGGCGATCTACTACTGGTTATGTATTTAAGATACATGGAGCTCCGGTTAGTTGGCGTCGATGTTACAGACTCTGATGGCACTTTCTACTCTGGTGAGTACATGGCCATGGCGAGAGAGTGAAGGAAGCATTGTGGTTGTGGGGTCTTCTAGGCGATTTGGGGATTGGCGGAAAGCGTGAACTTGTGGTGTGACGATCGAGTGCAATTCACTTGGCGAAGAATCAGTTCATCATGCTCGTACCAAGCATATCGATGTCGGTATCATTTTGTGCGGGATGTCATAGAGGAAGGTGATATTTCTCTCATGAAGGTGCACACGAATGAGAATCCCGGACATGTTAACCAAGGTGGTCACGGTAGTAAGTTTAAGCATTGCTTAGACTTGCTTCATATCACTTCGTGTTGATTTGCCCAAGAGGGCATGGCCCTTGGCGGTAATGGGTAAGGTGGAGATGATTTGAGGTGAACTACGATGAGTTTGATCCCTGTGGAGGGTAATGAGGCGTACCGTGTAGTGGCGCATTTGGATTGGCTGGATTGGTGATGGAGATCTCTCTAGATGTTCTTGGTGTTCTTCGGTGTTCGTCCAAAATTTGAGGTAAATCAAATGATGTGCGAGGTGGAGAATTGTAGAACATGCACAAAACATGCACAAGACAGCCAGTTCAAGAGTCGACTACTAGGCATTGTAGTCGACTAATCTGCAATGACGTAAAGCGTGTTTTCGGTCGAACAGAGTAGTCGACTACTAGGCATTGTAGTCGACTAATCTGCAGTGACGAAAGGTGTCTTCTGCCGGGAACGAGTAGTCGACTAATCGTATTGTAGTCGACTAATCTGATGTATTAGTCGACTAATCTGATGTATTAGTCGACTAACTGGCAGATTCGAATACGGGTTTGGTTTTAAACCGGTTCGTTTAGAGTTTATATATAACCCTAAACCGATTATTTGGAAGTTAAGAAGCACGTTTTGGAGCGATTTTGAGGGTTTTGTGCATCTTTGGAGAGGAGATTTTTGAGAGATTGAGAGGTTTGTTTTAGGGTTTCTTTGTGAGAACTTGTAATCCTAATTTGTATTCTCTCTTCTATTAGTGAAAATCCCCTCCTTACCCGTGGGCGTAGGCAACTTGCCGAACCACGTAAATCTCGTGTCTTTACTGCTTTTGCTGTATTTGCTATCGCTTGTGGTGGTTTCTCTCGACGGTTCACGGTCCGCTACCAACAACTTTTTATGTACCCCAGGAAAGAGAACTGTTTTCCTTTTTAGGGACAAGGCAAACCGATGTAGTCTTAGAGCTAGCGGATATGGACCAGCTTGATCCTATTATTGGGATTTTAAAATCTCCGCAAGGGGTACAAGCGATTTCTCCTTCATGCTAAAGCATGGGTTTTCCGGCGATCATGATTGTTGTGTTTACATTCGAAAGCTTCGGAGGTAATTTTATCTATCTTCTTTGTATGTGGATGACATGCTTATTGCTTCTAAGAGGGTGGAGATAGATAGGTTGAAATCTCAACTTGGTGAAGAGTTCGAGATGAAGGACATGGGTGCCTAGGAAAATACCGGTATGGAGATTAGAAGAGAGCCATCGACGATTGTTCTTGAGGAAAGGGCTACATAGAGCGGGTGATCGCGAGGTTCGATGCAAAGTGCTAAGTCGGTGGTGACTCCATTGGCTCCACACTTTAGGCTTTCTCGGTAATCAATCTCCCACTACAACGGAAGAGAAGGCGACATGGACCGCTGCTCCTATGCTAGTGCAAATGGCGCTTAATGTATGCAATGGTGTGTACACGGATATTTCCACAGCGGTTAGTGTGGTCGAGATTCATGGCTAATCCGAAAGGCGACCGGGAAGAAGTGAAGTGGGTCCTCGTGTACTTAAAGGGTACAGTTGATACTGGTCTGTTTTGGTGGAGAAACATGTCGATTGACGGGTTTGTGGACTCGACGCGCGCATCTAGATAGACTACGATCTACTACTCCGGTTATGTATTTAAGATACATGGAGCTCCGGTTAGTTGGCGATCGATGTTACAGCTGCTGGCACTTTCTACTACGAGGCCGAGTACATGGCCATGGCGAGGGAGTGAAGGAAGCATTGTGGTTGTGGGGTCTTCTAGACGATTTGGGGATTGAGCAGAAAACGGAACTTGTGGTGTGACAAATGAGTGCAATTCACTTGGCGAAGAATCAGTTCATCATGCTCGTACCAAGCATATCGATGTCGTATCATTTTGTGCGGGATGTCATAGAGGAAGGAGATATTTCTCTCATGAAGGTGCACACGAATGAGAATCCCGCGACATGTTAACCAAGGTGGTCACAGTAGTAAGTTTAAGCATTGCTTAGACTTGCTTCATATCACTTCGTGTTGATTTGCCCAAGAGGGCATGGCCCTTGGTAATGGGTAAGGTGGAGATGATTTGAGGTGAACTACGATGAGTTTGATCCCTGTGGAGGGTAATGAGGCGTACCGTGTAGTGGCGCACTGGATTGGCCCGGATTGGTCGATGGAGATCTCTAGATGTTCTTGGTGTTCTTCGGTGTTCGTCCAAAATTTGAGGTAAATCAAATGATGTGCGAGGTGGAGAATTGTAGAACATGCACAAAACATGCACAAGACAGCCAGTTCAAGAGTCGACTACTAGGCATTGTAGTCGACTAATCTGCAATGACGTAAAGCGTGTTTTCGGTCGAACAGAGTAGTCGACTACTAGGCATTGTAGTCGACTAATCTGCAGCGGACAGAAAGCAGGTTTTCGGGCTGGGAACAGAGTAGTCGACTACTAGGCATTGTAGTCGACTAATCTGCAGTGACGAAAGGTGTCTTCTGCCGGGAACAGAGTAGTCGACTAATCTGTATTGTAGTCGACTAATCTACAGTGTATTAGTCGACTAATCTGAAGCAGTAGTCGACTAATCTGGGCAGATTCCGAATACGGGTTTGGTTTTAAACCCGGTTCGTTTAGAGTTTATATATAACCCTAAACCTGATTATTTGGAAGTTAAGAAGCACGTTTTGGAGCAGCTTTTCAGAGGGTTTTGTGCATCTTTGGAGAGGAGATTTTTTGAGAGATTGAGAGGTTTGTTTTTAGGGTTTCTTTGTGAGAACTTGTAATCCTAATTTGTATTCTCTCTTTCTATTAGTGAAAATCCCCTCCTTACCCCGTGGACGTAGGCAACTTGCCGAACCACGTAAATCTCGTGTCTTTACTGTTTTTGCTGTGTATTTGCTATCGTTTGTGGTGGTTTCTCTCGACGGTTCGCGGTCCGCGCGCCCAACAACTTTTTATGTACCCCAGGAAAGAGAACTGTTTTCTTTTTTAGGGACAAGGCAAACTGATGTAGTCTTAGAGCTAGCGGATATGGACCAGTTGATCCTATTATTGGGATTTTAAAATCACGCAAAAACTCTGAAAATTATCAAACACAGCAAATAGAATCATACAAGATTTAACATGAAAAATCCTTAACAGGGAAAAACCACGAGATCGAAAATAATCCACTGTTACCATCAAATTACAATCTTACCTGATTACACTCTCTGTTAAACTCTGATTATAAGAATATTGTCTCTCTCCCTCTCTCTACTAAAAAACTGTAGAATATGATGCCTTATTTAAAGACACTACTGACTTGCCCACCAAGTCAACTTGGCCTACAAGAAAATTGTTAACTTGGCATCTAAGAAAACTATTAGGACTGAGCCTAGCCTTTTAAGTCCGGATCCAACTTGGAGTTTGAGTCGGCACCCAATATATCCTCTCTCGACGAAAAATCTCCAAGTATCTCGACGGCTTCAGAAAAACTCACTCTCTTCTTCTTGTTCTTCACATCTCTCCCTTGTGAACAAGAGTTTGAGAAAAGTCACCTACACCATTAACAGAATGCCCATCTAAATAGCAAATATGGTTGCTATTATTCCTCACTCATAAAATCAAATCAACGTCTCTATACAATTTGCACCACTCTACTTCACCCACATACTTGTACCCACACGATGTCATCTCACCCAATAAAATTAAATTAGCACCACATGATGGCACATATCTCACATGACAAAGAATTCCGACCTTCCCAGTGTAAAGCTTGAGGCCAACACTCCCAATGTCATTAACCTTCATCTTCTCATTTTTTATAACGATCACGTCACCAAATTCTTCATCTGTTTTCAATATGCCAAAACACTCTTTGTTGTTACAAACATGCATAGAGGCTGCAGAATCTAACACCAAAGTGTTACTCGCATTAGTATCGATACTCTCCGTCATCAGCATCTCATCTTTTTCACACACAACTGCTGAGGAGTCCTCCTTCTTTCCATTTTCTTAAAGCTTCATATGCTAATGCTCTTCAAATTATCTCGCATTTGGGAACATCTGTACTGAAATTGACCCTTCTCTCCGTAATAGTAGCACTCCATTTCGCTGTCGTCTCTGGCCCGAGATTTAGCCTCCAAGTTTCCGATCAGAAGACAAATCAATCTGCACCGTCGGATTTAATTTAATAACTTTAACCAAACCCTCCTCACCCATGTGAATAATGTTCTCACAGCCCTGCTACAGTAACCTTCATTTTTTTATTTCATTTTTTCCTTGACGTGTTGTTCACATGGTTCCTCTCCTCCAACGGTGTCCGGTTCTCTCGTTCGCCCGATGTTCATCACCGCGCCTCAATCGCCAACGCCTTCACCAATTGCACCACTCGAACCTCCACGAACCATCGTACCCCACTCTGATACTATTTTTTGGGATTTTTAGATCACGCGAAAACCCCCGAAAACCACCAAACGCAGCAAATAGAATCATACAAGATTTAACGTGGAAAGCCTTAACAGGAAAAAACCATGAGATCGAAATAATCCACTATCACCACCAAATTATAATCTTTTACATGGATAAAGACTGCTAAACCCTCTCTCTCACAATACCATTGAGCCCGGTTACACCATCTGTTAAACTCCGATTACAAGAATATTGTCTCTCTCCCTCTCTACTAAAAAACCCTAGAATAGGATGCATTATTTAAAGACACCCTGACTTACCCACCAAGTCAACTTGGCCTACAAGAAAACTATTAACTTGGCCTCTCAGAGAACTACTAGGATTGGGCGTAGCATTCAAATCTGGATCTAACTTGGAGTTTGAGTCGGCACCCAACACCTATAAGAGCCAAATCCGATATTTCAAACTTGTCCAAATTGCAAATTACCAACTCTTAAATTTAGTCCATCGATCTAATCGTTAGACCATAGGTCCAAAGTTGTGGTGAGGGTCGATGATTATATTTTTATATTCTAACAATGCCCCCGCAGATTGAGAGCCATTTTTTATGGGTCGAAACATAAACTCTTGCAGTAGTGTCAATTTTTTGAAAACCCGCCTTAAATTCGTGGACGGTGGGATTTAAACCTGGGTTGCTCTGATACCATCTTAAATAAGTCTCTCTAACCATTACACTAAAACTTTAAAGTTATGATGAGGATTGAGGATTATATTTTTATATTCTAACACCAACCAAATTGACACTATTGCAAAATCATCAGTGACAATGAGTTTGTGATAGACATATACCATTGACGTTTGTCAGAATTCAAATTTATAATGTTCTGGGGTTTAAAATTGTGTTGAAAGTTACGCGAACATTTTTGCCAAGTTTTAACTGTCGAAAGTTGAAGGGTAAACAACATCTGTTTTTTCTCGAATTTGATATTGAGGATCCAGAATCCATGTACAAGGAAATGTTTTAGTTTTTTATAATTTTCTATTTATGGTAAAAAATATTATTTTATCTTTTTAGTAATTTGGGACTCTATAAAAGACTCTTTTGCTAGAAGCGAAGTTAGTTTTTGGAGAAAAAATCCTAGGTTTTCGTTGATGGCATTTTTATCCGTGTGTTCTTTACGTTTATGAGTTTCTAAATTCTCAATCAATCTAACCCTGGCTAAATTAAAATAGAATTTTTAAACAATTGGCACCGCTATGAGAGCCCGAGTTTCAACTCATTATGAGAAGGGAAGAGTATAAAATTATAATCATCGACTCTCACCACATCTTTAAATTTTAATGTAGTGGTAGGGACCTTAATTTGACAAACAAATGATTAGAATCACCTTGATGACTGTCCAAGCTCTTCAAATTTCAATGTAGTTTTGTAGGGACCTTAATTTGACAAACAAATGATGAGAATTACCTTGATGACTGTCCAAGCTCTTCAAATTTCAATGTAGTTTTGTAGGTACTTTAATTTGACAAACAAATGATGAGAATTACCTTGATGACTGTCCAAGCTCTTTCTCCTACTTTTTACTTCCTTCTCAATCAGGGGCGGACCTAGGTGAGGGCCAAGGGGGCCTTGGCCCCACCTTGGCCCATAAACAAATAGAGAGGGCATTAATTAGTAGTTTAACCTTAGGCTCATTTTTTGGGTGTTGGTTAGTAGTGCATTTTCAAATTTAAAAGCAATATTCTTCTTGATTATTTAGGTGAACTTTTGTTTTAGATGAAGATCTGGATTCCATGTTTTCATAAGAGCATTTTTCTAGTATATGAACTTTTATACATGTAACCTATATATATGTGACGACATATATTTTGATGGTGTGAATTGTACTATAAGTATATTGTACAACTATTAGTTCATTTTTTCCTTGACGTGTTGTTCACATGGTTCCTCTCCTCCAACGGTGTCCGTTCTCGTCACCGATGTTCATCACTCAATCGCCAACGCTTCACCAATTGCACCACTCGAACCTCCACGAACCATCGTATTCCCACTGATACTATTTTTGGGATTTTTAGATCACGCGAAAACCCCGAAACCACCAAACGCAAAGCAAATAGAATCATACAAGATTTAACGTGGAAAGCCTTAACAGGAAAAAACCATGAGATCGAAATAATCCACTATCACCACCAAATTATAATCTTTTACATGGATAAAGACTGCTAAACCCTCTCTCTCACAATACCATTGAGCCCGGTTACACCATCTGTTAAACTCCGATTACAAGAATATTGTCTCTCTCCCTCTCTACTAAAAAACCCTAGAATAGGATGCATTATTTAAAGACACCGCTGACTTACCCACCAAGTCAACTTGGCCTACAAGAAAACTATTAACTTGGCCTCTCGAGAACTACTAGGATTGGTAGCATTCAAATCTGGATCTAACTTGGAGTTTGAGTCGGCACCCAACACCTATAAGAGCCAACCGATATTTCAAACTTGTCCAAATTGCAAATTACCAACTCTTAAATTTAGTCCATCGATCTAATCGTTAGACCATAGGTCCAAAGTTGTGGTGAGGGTCGATGATTATATTTTTATATTCTAACAATGCCCCCAGATTGAGAGCCATTTTTTATGGGTCGAAACATAAACTCTTGCAGTAGTGTCAATTTTTTGAAAACCCGCCTTAAATTCGTGGACGGTGGGATTTAAACCTGGGTTGCTCTGATACCATCTTAAATAAGTCTCTCTAACCATTACACTAAAACTTTAAAGTTATGATGAGGATTGAGGATTATATTTTTATATTCTAACACCAACCAAATTGACACTATTGCAAAATCATCAGTGACAATGAGTTTGTGATAGACATATACCATTGACGTTTGTCAGAATTCAAATTTATAATGTTCTGGGGTTTAAAATTGTGTTGAAAGTTACGCGAACATTTTTGCCAAGTTTTAACTGTCGAAAGTTGAAGGGTAAACAACATCTGTTTTTTCTCGAATTTGATATTGAGGATCCAGAATCCATGTACAAGGAAATGTTTTAGTTTTTTATAATTTTCTATTTATGGTAAAAAAATATTATTTTATCTTTTTTAGTAATTTGGGACTCTATAAAAGACTCTTTTGCTAGAAGCGAGAAGTTAGTTTTTTGGAGAAAAAAATCCTAGGTTTTCGTTGATGGCATTTTTATCTGGTGTGTTCTTTCTGTTTATGAGTTTCTAAATTCTGAATCAATCTAACCCTGGCTAAATTAAAATAGAATTTTTAAACAATTGGCACCGCTATGAGAGCCCGAGTTTCAACTCATTATGAGAAGGGAAGAGTATAAAATTATAATCATCGACTCTCACCACATCTTTAAATTTTAATGTAGTGGTAGGGACCTTAATTTGACAAACAAATGATTAGAATCACCTTGATGACTGTCCAAGCTCTTCAAATTTCAATGTAGTTTTGTAGGGACCTTAATTTGACAAACAAATGATGAGAATTACCTTGATGACTGTCCAAGCTCTTCAAATTTCAATGTAGTTTTGTAGGTACTTTAATTTGACAAACAAATGATGAGAATTACCTTGATGACTGTCCAAGCTCTTTCTCCTACTTTTTACTTCCTTCTCAATCAGGGGCGGACCTAGGTGAGGGCCAAGGGGGCCTTGGCCCCACCTTGGCCCATAAACAAATAGAGAGGGCATTAATTAGTAGTTTAACCTTAGGCTCATTTTTTGGGTGTTGGTTAGTAGTGCATTTTCAAATTTAAAAGCAATATTCTTCTTGATTATTTAGGTGAACTTTTGTTTTAGATGAAGATCTGGATTCCATGTTTTCATAAGAGCATTTTTCTCGAGTATATGAACTTTTATACATGTAACCTATATATATGTGACGACATATATTTTGATGGTGTGAATTGTACTATAAGTATATTGTACAACTATTAGTTCTTATGTTTTTTATTAATGATTTTGAATTGAAGGAAAAAAAGAAAAAGAAAATGATGAAGCTAAAGAAATTCTATTTACTTGAAAGAGAAAAAACAAGAAAACATATACCTTGTGTTGTTTTGAAATAATCTGTAGTCCCCTTTTGATCCCATCTCACGCAGCAAAATGAAGAGGAAGAGGAATCACTCAAGTAAAATTACATCGAAGAGGCTAGTATGATCATGGGAGCAAAAGATTACTAACATTATTTTTCTTTATAAAGAATAATCTCTCTTGGGGGATTAGGGGTTCTTAATCTAACAAACTTCAATTATGCTCTGCTATCTAAATGGGTATGGAAAGTTTTGAGTTATGACTCGTTTGTGGGAAAAACAATATCTACCATATATAATCATCATAACTCACCCCTGTTTAGTACACCACCTTCTAGATCTGCATCTAAATTTTGGTATGATGTCGTCTCTGTTAGCTTAGCTTTGAGAGGTATGATCAAATGGAGTCTCGGGGAGGGTTCTAGAATCAGATTCTGGGAAGATAAGTGGCTGGGGTACCATTCCTTAGCTAGTCTATGTCCAGAGGCATATGGCTTGGCTTTCTCACACAATGTCTCAGTATCATCTCAGGGGGTGTTCAGAGATAACAATTGGAGTTGGAAACCTATCATCAGGAGACCAATCTCTATACCTGAACAGCATCAAGTTAAATTAATGCATGAACTGCTTCTGCCTGCTTCACCTCTACTTAACTGTTCAGACTCTCCTTCTTGGCCTTTCTCTAATAATGGTTTATTTACTGTGAAATCATTATACTATTTTTTAAATTCTGGAGGCTCAAATTCTGATTTATATCAGTTTATTTGGGGTGGTTGTATTCCACTAAAAGTTAAGATCTTCTTTTGGGTTTTGTCTAAAAACAAACTCCAAACAAAGGACAATCTGCATAAGAAAGGTTGGCAATGAGACATTTTATGTCCTATTTGCAACGAAGAGGAAGAATCAGCAAACCATTTGTTTATCACCTGTCAATATGCAAGAAGTTTGTGGTCTTTATTTCTACCTAAGTTAGGTATCTCTCAACTCAACTATGAAGTGTCATATATGATGCATTGCTATGAAGATTTCGTCCTGGAAAAACATGACCGCAAACTATGGCAAATTCTTCTTCCTACTTTATGTTGGTGTTTGCGGAGAGAAAGGAATGGCAGAGTCTTCAAAGATGAGTTACGGGACACTTCAAAACTGGCGGCTAATGTGACCTATTTTCTATGTTTCTGGACAGGTAGTTCGCGACAGAAAAAAACTATAAAGCTGAAGAAAATCATTGAAGACAAGGGATTTGTAGGGCTGCTGACCAGCAGCGATGAGTAGAGAGGCTGAAGAAGAGAGAAATTCAGTTTTTAGTCTTTTCAGCTTGTCACAGATACTTTGTTATTTTGGTCGCCAAATGATGGCGCTTTTTGTATTAAGTTTTCTGATCTCTTGTAATTAGTGTAACTGAAAGTTTGCTTCTTGATCTTGTTTGGTTTGAGGTGACGGCTATGGTCCAATCCCTCATCCATTTCTAAGGTCATTAAGCTTACTTTTGGTTAAGTTGTACTTAATAGGTTCTTGTTTTTGGATCTTTTATATATATATATATATATATATATATATATATATATATATATATATATATATATATATATATATATATATATATATATATATATCTTTTGAATAGGCACTTTGCCCTATTTTTACTCAAAAAAAAAGAATAATCTCTTTTGTCCCTTTCATTCCTTTCTTCTTCTTCTTTTCCCTGAAATAATATCATCGTAGCTTTTATTTGGTGATCATTCTATCCTAAGGTTGCAATGTTTATATAAACAAAATTATTGTGTTTTATTATTAAATTTTCTCGAAACCCCACGAAATTTCTGGGTCCGTCACTCTTCTCAATCACTTCATTGCTTTTCTTAAGGATATATGCAAGGACTGGTGCTTCCTCAGTTCTGGGAATCTAGAAACAGAGAAAGTGACTGAAAATAGAAAATAGAATATAGATAGCTAAATAGCAACAAAGAAAAGTGATGTTTACAGTAACCATTGATGGTTTATAGCTTCGACTGTAGGAGTGTATACCTATTACTATAGAGCTACATATTTAGAAAGTTTAGCTAAATACCATATTGTATGTAGCTATAGATATTGTATTCTATATTTTGGGTTGGGAAAAATAACTAATCCATCCTTAAAGTATAGGCTAAATTGTCGATTAGTATTTATTTCTTAACTCCTTTTATCATTTTAATTTTTTCTTGCTCGGTGTTATTTTGATATTTTTCATTGGCCCATTGTGCAAATAGACCAAGGGTTGGCCGCTGGCCAAAAAGTAAAAGTAAAAATAAAAATAAAAATAAAAATAAAAATAAAAATAAAACTCACAAATTGTTGACTGAAGTGTATTAAAGGGTAATTATGTTAGTGATTAGGTTAATTGAAGCACATGAGAAGTTCGTGCTCCTCTACCTCTCCATTCATTCAAATTTAGGGCAAGAATTAGGTTAATGTTTAAATCCAAGCCCCCATTTTCTATTTCACCTTCACCTTCTCCAATTTCTTTGATTCAATTCATATCTCTTTGAATTAGAACTTGAACTTGAAGAGAGCATGCCAATAATTAGGAAATTTGGAGAAGATGAAGGTGAAAGTGAAAAGAGAGAACTTTGATTCAAGCCCTAACCTAATATTTTGCCCTAATGTTGAATGAAATTAAGAGAAAGAGGAGCACGTGATTCTCACATGCTTCAACTAACCCTAATCACCAAAAATAATTACCCTTTAATGCACTCCACATTAGTGATTAGCAAATTTTTTGGCGAGACCTACATTTTGATCTATATGCACAATGGGCTAAGAAACAAATACCAAAATGATGCCGAGCAAGAAAATAAATATCAAAGTAGTAAAATGTGTCAAGAAAAAATATCAATCTAGTAATTTAGCCTTAAAATATAGGTGAACTCTCAACTTTCCCTCTAAAGTATCAATTTAACTATTTTACCTATTAAATTAACTATGTTTGTGGGTTCAATGTGGTTTTTAGTCCACAATTAAATATTGAACATATTAATGATGTGATTGTGTTTCTTTGCATTTCTTCATGGGATTTTATCAGTCTATCTCCTCTTTTGAACAAAAAATTCTTAACTACTTTCTTCCAAATTTTTTACTCTTTATCCCTTTTGAAACTAAAAATCAAATTTTTAAAATGCATAAAGTACAAGAAAGGCAAAAAATACTATCACGTTGTTAATTTATTAAATATTTTACCGTGTGCTCATAAAATGTCTCAGATTGAGCACATATATATAGTTTAAGGTAGAAAATAAGCAAATTGATACTTTAGGGAGGAACTTAAGAGAGTTCACTAATACTTTTAGAGGAATTTGGTCATTTTGTCATTTTCGATTTAAAAGTAGGATTTTTTAAAACCACATATAAATTGGTTGATTATATGGGAAACACCTATAAAATTTAATTTATATTGAAACCACCTCAAAAGTGGGTTTAATTTTCAATCAACCACCAACCGTAAATTCTATTCATTTTAACCCACATCACTTCTCCCTCCTCACCAATCCCAACTACCTCCACCCCACCTCTAACCTCCACTTCTCCTCCTCATCCATCTCACCTCCACCACCATCCGCCTTCATGCAAACCATGATTGAGATGGGTGAGAATGAGAGATGAGGGTGAGGTAAAACGGAGGAGAACGATGGAAGTGAAGGGAGGAAGATGAAAATAGAATGGAGGAGGGAGAAGAGAGATGCAAAGGAGGAGGAGAGAGAAAGATAGATGGAGGAGGAAGGAGCAAAGTAGTGGATGAGAGGAGGTGGAATGGATAAAAGGAAGAGATGAGGGAGAGAGGAGGGCGAAATAAGACGGAGGAGGAGGGCAAGAATGGGGTGGATGAGGAGGGAGAGGGAAGAAGGTGGAGGTGGGATGGGGATAACTAGATAGATGAGGAATGAGAAGAGAAAAGAAAGGGTATTTGGATAATACGAGTAAAATTGAATGTAATTTGACCGTGGTTGTTGATTGCAAGGTAAAACTACTTTTAAGATGGTTTCGTATAAATTAAACTTTACAGTGGTTCTTATATATATATATATATATATATATATATATATATATATATATATATATATATATATATATATATATATATATATATATATATATATATCTTTTGAATAGGGCACTTTGCCCTATTTTTACTCAAAAAAAAAAGAATAATCTCTCTTTTGTCCCTTTCATTCCTTTCTTCTTCTTCTTTTCCCTGAAATAATATCATCGTAGCTTTTATTTGGTGATCATTCTATCCTAAGGTTGCAATGTTTATATAAACAAAATTATTGTGTTTTATTATTAAATTTTCTGGAAACCCCGCCGAAATTTCTGGGTCCGTCACTCTTCTCAATCACTTCATTGCTTTTCTTAAGGATATATGCGCAAGGACTGGTGCTTCCTCAGTTCTGGGGAATCTAGAAACAGAGAAAGTGACTGAAAATAGAAAATAGAATATAGATAGCTAAATAGCAACAAAGAAAAGTGATGTTTACAGTAACCATTGATGGTTTATAGCTTCGTACTGTAGGAGTGTATACCTATTACTATAGAGCTACATATTTAGAAAGTTTAGCTAAATACCATATTGTATGTAGCTATAGATATTGTATTCTATATTTTGGGTTGGGAAAAATAACTAATCCATCCTTAAAGTATAGGCTAAATTGTCAGATTAGTATTTATTTCTTAACTCCTTTTATCATTTTAATTTTTTTCTTGCTCCGGTGTTATTTTGATATTTTTCATTGGCCCATTGTGCAAATAGACCCAAGGGTTGGCCGCTGGCCAAAAAAAGTAAAAGTAAAAATAAAAATAAAATAAAAATAAAATAAAAATAAAAACTCACAAATTGCTGACCTGAAGTGTATTAAAGGGTAATTATGTTAGTGATTAGGGTTAATTGAAGCACATGAGAAGTTCGTGCTCCTCTACCTCTCCATTCATTCAAATTTAGGGCAAGAATTAGGTTAATGTTTAAATCCAAGCCCCCATTTTCTATTTCACCTTCACCTTCTCCAATTTCTTTGATTCAATTCATATCTCTTTGAATTAGAACTTGAACTTGAAGAGAGCATGCCGAATAATTAGGAAATTTGGAGAAGATGAAGGTGAAAGTGAAAAGAGAGAACTTTGATTCAAGCCCTAACCTAATATTTTGCCCTAATGTTGAATGAAATTAAGAGAAAGAGGAGCACGTGATTCTCACATGCTTCAACTAACCCTAATCACCAAAAATAATTACCCTTTAATGCACTCCACATTAGTGATTCGCAAATTTTTTTGGCCGAGACCTACATTTTGATCTATATGCACAATGGGCTAAGAAACAAATACCAAAATGATGCCGGAGCAAGAAAATAAATATCAAAGTAGTAAAATGTGTCAAGAAAAAAATATCAATCTAGTAATTTAGCCTTAAAATATAGGTGAACTCTCAACTTTCCCTCTAAAGTATCAATTTAACTATTTTACCTATTAAATTAACTATGTTTGTGGGTTCAATGTGGTTTTTTTTAGTCCACAATTAAATATTGAACATATTAATGATGTGATTGTGTTTCTTTGCATTTCTTCATGGGATTTTATCAGCCTATCTCCTCTTTTCGAACAAAAAATTCTTAACTACTTTCTTCCAAATTTTTTACTCTTTATCCCTTTTGAAACTAAAAATCAAATTTTTAAAATGCATAAAGTACAAGAAAGGCAAAAAATACTATCACGTTGTTAATTTATTAAATATTTTACCGTGTGCTCATAAAATGTCCAGATTGAGCACATATATATAGTTTAAGGTAGAAAATAAGCAAATTGATACTTTAGGGAGGAACTTAAGAGAGTTCACTAATACTTTTAGAGGAATTTGGTCATTTTGTCATTTCGATTTAAAAGTAGGATTTTTTAAAACCACATATAAATTGGTTGATTATATGGGAAACACCTATAAAATTTAATTTATATTGAAACCACCTCAAAAGTGGGTTTAATTTTCAATCAACCACGCGCCAACCGGTAAATTCTATTCAATTTTAACCCACATCACTTCTCCCTCCTCACCAATCCCAACTACCTCCACCCCACCTCTAACCTCCACCCTTCTCCCTCCTCATCCATCTCACCTCCACCACCATCTGCCTTCATGCAAACCATGATTGAGATGGGTGAGAATGAGAGATGAGGGTGAGGTAAAACGGAGGAGAACGTATGGAAGTGAAGGGAGGAAGATGAAAATAGAATGGAGGAGGGAGAAGAGAGATGCAGTGGAGGAGGAGAGAGAAAGATAGATGGAGGAGGAAGGAGCAAAGTAGTGGATGAGGGCGGAGGTGGAATGGATAAAAAGGAAGAGATGAGGGAGAGAGGAGGGCAGAAATAAGACGGAGGAGGAGGGCACAGAACTGGGGTGGATGAGGAGGGAGAGGGGAAGAAGGTGGAGGTGGGATGGGGATAACTAGATAGATGAGGAATGAGAAGAGAAAAAAGAAAGGGTATTTTGGATAATAATGAAAAATTGAATGAATTTGACCGTTGGTTGTTGATTGCAAGGTAAAACTACTTTTAAGATGGTTTCGGTATAAATTAAACTTTACAGGTGGTTCTAATATAATTATTTTATTTTAAAGGTGATTTTCATGAAAAAAAACCCTTAAAAGTACCAAAATTTTCCATGTCAGGTTTATTGGAACATACAGAAATGGGTGGGGTTTTTTTTATGAATAGAAGTAAATCTTTGGGTTTATAAGCAAAGACCCGTAACAAGAAATAAGAAAGACTATCAACTAACTAAACAGAAAGACAGATTAATCAAAGATTCAATACTTTTTTTCCTGCTACCAGTGATCAAAGATTCAATACTTCATATTTCTGAGGTCAAATCATATTTTAGAGTAAAAGCCAATGCAAGAAGATACTAGAATTTGACCATTGGGTAAGCTTTTTACCAGTTCTGAAAGTAACTCCAAACTCATTAATCATTAATATCTACTCCATTTAGTCAGGCATCCAATGTGAGAAAGAAGTTGTGATTCCCCAATTAAATATTGAACATATTAATGATGTGATTGTGTTTCTTTGCATTTCTTCATGGGATTTTATCAGTCTATCTCCTCTTTTCGAACAAAAAATTCTTAACTACTTTCTTCCAAATTTTTTACTCTTTATCCCTTTTGAAACTAAAAATCAAATTTTTAAAATGCATAAAGTACAAGAAAGGCAAAAAATACTATCACGTTGTTAATTTATTAAATATTTTACCGTGTGCTCATAAAATGTCCAGATTGAGCACATATATATAGTTTAAGGTAGAAAATAAGCAAATTGATACTTTAGGGAGGAACTTAAGAGAGTTCACTAATACTTTTAGAGGAATTTGGTCATTTTGTCATTTCGATTTAAAAGTAGGATTTTTTAAAACCACATATAAATTGGTTGATTATATGGGAAACACCTATAAAATTTAATTTATATTGAAACCACCTCAAAAGTGGGTTTAATTTTCAATCAACCACGCGCCAACCGGTAAATTCTATTCAATTTTAACCCACATCACTTCTCCCTCCTCACCAATCCCAACTACCTCCACCCCACCTCTAACCTCCACCCTTCTCCCTCCTCATCCATCTCACCTCCACCACCATCTGCCTTCATGCAAACCATGATTGAGATGGGTGAGAATGAGAGATGAGGGTGAGGTAAAACGGAGGAGAACGTATGGAAGTGAAGGGAGGAAGATGAAAATAGAATGGAGGAGGGAGAAGAGAGATGCAGTGGAGGAGGAGAGAGAAAGATAGATGGAGGAGGAAGGAGCAAAGTAGTGGATGAGGGCGGAGGTGGAATGGATAAAAAGGAAGAGATGAGGGAGAGAGGAGGGCAGAAATAAGACGGAGGAGGAGGGCACAGAACTGGGGTGGATGAGGAGGGAGAGGGGAAGAAGGTGGAGGTGGGATGGGGATAACTAGATAGATGAGGAATGAGAAGAGAAAAAAGAAAGGGTATTTTGGATAATACGAGTAAAAATTGAACAGAATTTGACCGTTGGTTGTTGATTGCAAGGTAAAACTACTTTTAAGATGGTTTCGGTATAAATTAAACTTTACAGGTGGTTCTAATATAATTATTTTATTTTAAAGGTGATTTTCATGAAAAACCCTTAAAAGTACCAAAATTTTCCATGTCAGGTTTATTGGAACATACAGAAATGGGTGGGGTTTTTTTTATGAATAGAAGTAAATCTTTGGGTTTATAAGCAAAGACCCGTAACAAGAAATAAGAAAGACTATCAACTAACTAAACAGAAAGACAGATTAATCAAAGATTCAATACTTTTTTTCCTGCTACCAGTGATCAAAGATTCAATACTTCATATTTCTGAGGTCAAATCATATTTTAGAGTAAAAGCCAATGCAAGAAGATACTAGAATTTGACCATTGGGTAAGCTTTTTTACCAGTTCTGAAAGTAACTCCAAACTCATTAATCATTAATATCTACTCCATTTAGTCAGGCATCCAATGTGAGAAAGAAGTTGTGATTCCCCATTTTTAAAGCAACATTATATGCTTTGTTCGGGAACCCTACAGAGATAGGTAGGTATTGTTTCCAGCTCATTCTATTCTTTCTTGCATTTCACTACAGAGGAAGGAATATTGTTATTAATCTCCATTCTAAAGCAAAGTAATTTTGCTCTCTTTATTATTTGGAAACTTTTTGTTCCATGTTGTTTGGAAAATATAAAACTTTTCATGCTTCTCTATTTGTCACACGTTCCTATATATGCTTTTTTATCATAAAAAAATTCAGGTACTGCAAAGCCACTTATATTTTAATTAAAGTTAAAACGATAATAATATTCCTTTGTGCATGGGGGATCCCCTGATGAGCTCTCTATATATACTGAGCAAATTGTTCTTTCTGAACTCAGGGTTACTACAACATAAGTAATGGGCAGAACAATATGTTGCAGGCGGAAAAAGGTTTGCAACTTAATTAACATTTTCTCTCAAATTAGTTACTTTTATTTCACACTATCATTATATCTTTTGATAACTTCTTATTGGGGTCAAATAGATCCTATTTTTCGTTGCAATAGAATATATTAGATGTGTATATTTAGTGCAGAAACTAAAATTATAGTGTTTAGTCAAGTACTGTAAATAGATCAAACAAGCTAAAGGAGAGATCTTGTAAAAAATGAAGCCTGATTTTCTAGTTATAGGGTTGGAGGTTTAAACGATGGGAGAACCCAAGTCACCCAGCCATTAACCAGAATGTTAAACTGTGATTTTGGCATAAAATATTAAGGGACTAGTACTTCTATTTTGAGCGTGTTTTTTTTTAAATTTATTGTTTTTGGGTTTTTTCTCATAAACCCAGAGGTTTGCTCCCGTTTACCAAACAACCCACCTAGTTCTTTATGTTCCATTATAAACCCACGATGCATAGTTTATTTACCTTTAAACCCAAAATATATAATACAAAGTTTACAATAGGAAAAAGAAAGGAGATGCTGCAACAAAAGTTATGTATGCCCACACTTATTTTACGACACATGTAGAAGTATTGTATTAATTGCAAAAGATTAAACGATAGCGAAACAAATTATTAAAAAATGACATAAGGCATGGCACATATTCGTGCCGTTAGATACAAAATAAAACAAAAGTATCACAAATATATGTGTTGCAAATTTTGCAACACATTTCCACGCAGTATAGAAAGACCCTTTCCAAGACATACTTTACTAACACTTTCAACTAGTGTTATGCTCCATTTGTACGAACCAAAAATGCGATGTGAGATGGAAAAATAGTATCACAATTTATAACTTTTGTTGTAGTGAAAGATTATCCTATCCATTTGAAGTTGTTATTAGAACAATTTACAGAGAGATCATAAAAACTGTGGACAAATCAGTTGAAATAAACAGAATATTTTGTCGAAATATCCGAAGCTAGATAAATATCTCTATTTCACAAGTTGTAGAATAATCGAAGCCTTCAGTTTTCCGACAAGCATAATTGCATAAAGAATTTATTAGAAGTTTTAAAATGAATGATGAAGATACCATGTTCCGTTCTAATTATTATGTATCACTCATTTTCTTTAAATTTTACTAGGTGAAATGTAGTTACATATTTTTCGTACTTAACTTATTTGTTCTCAGGTCAAAGTCGCTACCGAACGTGACAGTTCAAAACCATCTGGAGGAAAAAGGAAGGAATTGCTTAGGGTATCTTCAAATGCTTTGTGCTATCAATATTTTTCATTTGGGTTTAATGGGTATATGATGGCTCAATTAGCAAAATAATCTATTAAGAGATAAAAATAGTGAGATGTACACTTTTAATGCCACTAATCACATTGGCCTCATCATTAATCTATCTTTAAATAGCTCAATTAAATGGCCACCTCAGGCTGATTATTTCTTTCACATTTCCATATAAATTTTTCGTGATGTTTGTACCCCAATGAAAATATACCTACAAACATGATAGATTAGGTGTCTAGAAAAGATTTTCTAATAGGTAGATGCATTAATTTTTCTTTTGTATTTTAAACAAGATTCAATTTGCATATATAGTTAGGATTGTAGCGGATTGATGTAGGACGCTTAATGGACAATTTCATGGAGGAGTGGGACAATCGCAGCTAAATGTCGACTCATAATGCATTATTGACTTCCGCAAAGAAACAATCATATCTTCTAATTCGAAGGCGGATTCGACATATTATATATGTAAATCGCTTATCTCGACGAGACGGAGTCAACCAGATTGTCGATTTTTAAAATCTCATCAGTAATACCCAGTTTTGGCTGAAATCTGAAAATAATCAGCCTTTCATTTATTTTAGCAATAAAGTTAGAGTCAATTTAGATTAGGAAATAAAATCAATTTTGATTTAATTAGAACTGATTTGTTTCCTATATTATAGGGAGTCTTTTAGGGTAGGATTTGATACTTTCTATTTTTATAATTCTAGTCTTATTAGGAGTCTATTTTATTTTTCGTTGCAATAGAATATATTAGATGTGTATATTTAGTGCAGAAACTAAAATTATAGTGTTTAGTCAAGTACTGTAAATAGATCAAACAAGCTAAAGGAGAGATCTTGTAAAAATGAAGCCTGATTTTCTAGTTATAGGGTTGGAGGTTTAAACGATGGGAGAACCCAAGTCACCCAGCCATTAACCAGAATGTTAAACTGTGATTTTGGCATAAAATATTAAGGGACTAGTACTTCTATTTTGAGCGTGTTTTTTTAAATTTATTGTTTTGGTTTTTCTCATAAACCCAGAGGTTTGCTCCCGTTTACCAAACAACCCACCTAGTTCTTTATGTTCCATTATAAACCCACGATGCATAGTTTATTTACCTTTAAACCCAAAATATATAATACAAAGTTTACAATAGGAAAAAGAAAGGAGATGCTGCAACAAAAGTTATGTATGCCCACACTTATTTTACGACACATGTAGAAGTATTGTATTAATTGCAAAAGATTAAACGATAGCGAAACAAATTATTAAAAAATGACATAAGGCATGGCACATATTCGTGCCGTTAGATACAAAATAAAACAAAAGTATCACAAATATATGTGTTGCAAATTTTGCAACACATTTCCACGTGTATAGAAAGACCCTTTCCGCACATACTTTACTAACACTTTCAACTAGTGTTATGCTCCATTTGTACGAACCAAAAATGCGATGTGAGATGGAAAAAATAGTATCACAATTTATAACTTTTGTTGTAGTGAAAGATTATCCTATCCATTTGAAGTTGTTATTAGAACAATTTACAGAGAGATCATAAAAACTGTGGACAAATCAGTTGAAATAAACAGAATATTTTGTCGAAATATCCGAAGCTAGATAAATATCTCTATTTCACAAGTTGTAGAATAATCGAAGCCTTCAGTTTTCCGACAAGCATAATTGCATAAAGAATTTATTAGAAGTTTTAAAATGAATGATGAAGATACCATGTTCCGTTCTAATTATTATGTATCACTCATTTTCTTTAAATTTTACTAGGTGAAATGTAGTTACATATTTTTCGTACTTAACTTATTTGTTCTCAGGTCAAAGTCGCTACCGAACGTGACAGTTCAAAACCATCTGGAGGAAAAAGGAAGGAATTGCTTAGGGTATCTTCAAATGCTTTGTGCTATCAATATTTTTCATTTGGGTTTAATGGGTATATGATGGCTCAATTAGCAAAATAATCTATTAAGAGATAAAAATAGTGAGATGTACACTTTTTAATGCCACTAATCACATTGGCCTCATCATTAATCTATCTTTAAATAGCTCAATTAAATGGCCACCTCAGGCTGATTATTTCTTTCACATTTCCATATAAATTTTTCGTGATGTTTGTACCCCCAATGAAAATATACCTACAAACATGATAGATTAGGTGTCTAGAAAAGATTTTCTAATAGGTAGATGCATTAATTTTTCTTTTTGTATTTTAAACAAGATTCAATTTGCATATATAGTTAGGATTGTAGCGGATTGATGTAGGACGCTTAATGGACAATTTCATGGAGGAGTGGGACAATCGCGAGCTAAATGTCGACTCATACGTATTATTGACTTCCGCAAAGAAACAATCATATCTTCTAATTCGAAAGGCGGATTCTGACATATTATATATGTAAATCGCTTATCTCGACGAGACGGAGTCAACCAGATTGTCAGATTTTTAAAATCTCATCAGTAATACCCAGTTTTGGCTGAAATCTGAAAATAATCAGCCTTTCATTTATTTTTAGCAATAAAGTTAGAGTCAATTTAGATTAGGAAATAAAATCAATTTTGATTTAATTAGAACTGATTTGTTTCCTATATTATAGGAGTCTTTTAGGGTAGGATTTGATACTTTCTATTTTTTTATAATTCTAGTCTTATTAGGAGTCTATTTTATTTTTCTATTTAAGAAGAGTCATGTAACCCTAGAATAATATATCTTTTCATCAATAAAATTTCGTTTATTATATTTTCTTCGTGGATTCGGAGATCACTCTTTGTGGATTCAGAGAGCAACCCTTGGTGGATTCCGAGGTTTCAACTTCCGCGCTGCGTTAATTGGTATCAGAGACTTATTTTTCGATCCGATGGCAGGCGACGAAGTCCCTTTTTCTCGAACTGAGTTCGATGAGTTGAAGACTGATGTTAATCAGATGAAGACCGATGTTAATCAGATTAAGACTACCATAGATCGACTTGTGTTGGCACCGAGCCGCCCGAACACGGCAGAGTTCAAAATCGCTGATGGTCGCCAACGACGGATCCGATTCCACAGATAAATTCAACAGCGGCCGTGACCCTAAGCAAGACCCTGGAGTTCAAAAGAGCACTAAAGAAGCAACAAAGAAAGAAGAACCACCACCGGAGCACAAAATCTTCCGCACGAGATGCACTGTGATGCAGAAAGTTTGTGATATTATCATTGATAGTCACAGTAGTAAGAATCTTGTCTCTCGACGTATGGTGAGTAAGTTAGGTTTGAAGACAGAGAAACACCCACCTCTCTACAAGATCGACTGGATTCGTAAGGGCAATGATGTGCAGAACGAAGAGATGTGTCGGGTATCTTTTTTCTATCGGCCGCAACTATGTCGATGAGGTGTTGTGTGATGTGGTCAAGATGGATACTTGTCATATGCAGTTAGGTAGGTCATGGCAGTTTGATGTTGGTACCACCCACAGAAATAGAGACAATGTTTATATCTTTAAGAAGGATGGACGCCGAAGTTGTACTTTGCCTCACGAGAAGAAGCCGCCTAAGAAAAAAATGGTGGTCGAGACAATGAGACTTTAGCGTAAGACTTGAAGCAATCTAAAGAGGTCTATGACTTGGTTATCTTTAAATGCTTTGTGCTATCAATATTTTTCATTTGGGTTTAATGGGTATATGATGGCTCAATTAGCAAAATAATCTATTAAGAGATAAAAATAGTGAGATGTACACTTTTAATGCCACTAATCACATTGGCCTCATCATTAATCTATCTTTAAATAGCTCAATTAAATGGCCACCTCAGGCTGATTATTTCTTTCACATTTCCATATAAATTTTTCGTGATGTTTGTACCCCCAATGAAAATATACCTACAAACATGATAGATTAGGTGTCTAGAAAAGATTTTCTAATAGGTAGATGCATTAATTTTTCTTTTTGTATTTTAAACAAGATTCAATTTGCATATATAGTTAGGATTGTAGCGGATTGATGTAGGACGCTTAATGGACAATTTCATGGAGGAGTGGGACAATGCGAGCTAAATGTCGACTCATACGTATTATTGACTTCCGCAAAGAAACAATCATATCTTCTAATTGAAGCGGATTCGACATATTATATATGTAAATCGCTTATCTCGACGAGGCGAGTCAACAGTTGTCGATTTTTAAAATCTCATCAGTAATACCAGTTTTGGCTGAAATCTGAAAATAATCAGCCTTTCATTTATTTTAGCAATAAAGTTAGAGTCAATTTAGATTAGGAAATAAAATCAATTTTGATTTAATTAGAACTGATTTGTTTCCTATATTATAGGAGTCTTTTAGGGTAGGATTTGATACTTTCTATTTTTTATAATTCTAGTCTTATTAGGAGTCTATTTTATTTTTCTATTTAAGAAGAGTCATGTAACCCTAGAATAATATATCTTTTCATCAATAAAATTTCGTTTATTATATTTTCTTCGTGGATTCGGAGATCACTCTTTGTGGATTCAGAGAGCAACCCTTGGTGGATTCCGAGGTTTCAACTTCCGCGCTGCGTTAATTGGTATCAGAGACTTATTTTTCGATCCGATGGCAGGCGACGAAGTCCCTTTTTCTCGAACTGAGTTCGATGAGTTGAAGACTGATGTTAATCAGATGAAGACCGATGTTAATCAGATTAAGACTACCATAGATCGACTTGTGTTGGCACTGGAGCGTCTGAACACGGCAGGAGTTCAAAATCGCGTTGATGGTCGCCAACGACGTGATCTGATTCCACAGGATAAATTCAACAGCGGCCGTGACCCTAAGCAAGACCCTGGAGTTCAAAAGAGCACTAAAGAAGCAACAAAGAAAGAAGAACCACCACCGGAGCACAAAATCTTCCGCACGAGATGCACTGTGATGCAGAAAGTTTGTGATATTATCATTGATAGTCACAGTAGTAAGAATCTTGTCTCTCGACGTATGGTGAGTAAGTTAGGTTTGAAGACAGAGAAACACCCACCTCTCTACAAGATCGACTGGATTCGTAAGGGCAATGATGTGCAGAACGAAGAGATGTGTCGGGTATCTTTTTTCTATCGGCCGCAACTATGTCGATGAGGTGTTGTGTGATGTGGTCAAGATGGATACTTGTCATATGCAGTTAGGTAGGTCATGGCAGTTTGATGTTGGTACCACCCACAGAAATAGAGACAATGTTTATATCTTTAAGAAGGATGGACGTCGAGTTGTACTTTTGCCTCTTACAGAGAAGAAGCCGTCTAAGAAAAAAATGGTGGTCGTAGACAATGAGACTTTAGCAGAAGACTTGAAGCAATCTAAAGAGGTCTATGACTTGGTTATAATTAGAAAAGAAGAGCCTGCCCCTGCTGAAATTCCTCCTAAGGTGCAAACCCCTATTATGACTGAGATTTTTGATGTTGATGAAAATATGTTGGCGAAGATGGGCATTATGCATGAAACTTCTGAAGCTATTGTGAGTGATATTATACATACTGATGTTGTCCTAGTGGAGGAGAAGGATATAATAGCGAGCTAGACAATTGATGATATGTGTAACTTGCTTGGTGGAGGGCTCAAGGCAAAGGAGATGAAAGAATTGTGCATGGAGTATGAGGGAGAATTTTCTTTTCTGGAAGCAAAGGTTGTGAATAATTTCAAGAAGATTTTGATGATACTTCCAGCAGTAGAATATGAGAAGCAACATGGAACATATTTTGAGGAGCTTTTCAAGTCAACTGCAGATCCACATGCCGCCAATAAAATACACATGATGTGGGAAAGATTTATATATAAATTTGATTCAAAAGAAATCCTAGCCGAGGAGGTAAAAGAACAAATGGAGAAAATCAACGCTAAGTACAAGGCGGATGCTGATCGATGCAGGAGAAGAAAAATATTTATCGATGAAGCTACTATTTAAGAAAACATAAGCTCGGGGTCGAGCTTCTTTCAATAAGGGGAGACTGAGGTAGGATGCTTAACGGACAATTTCATTGAGGAGTGGGACAATCACGAGCTAAATGTCGACTCATACGTATTATTGACTTCCGCAAAGAAACAATCATATCTTCTAATTCGAAAGGCGGATTCTGACATATTATATATGTAAATCGCCTATCTCGATGAGACGGAGTCAACCAGATTGTCAGATTTTTAAAATCTCATCAGTAATACCCAGTTTTGGCTGGAAATCCAAAAATAATCAGCCTTTAGTTTATTTTTAGTAATAAAGTTAGAGTCAATTTAGATTAGGAAATAAAATCAATTTTAATTTAATTAGGACTGATTTGTTTCCTATATTATAGGGGGTCTTTTTAGGGTAGGGTTTGATACTTTCTATTTTTTTATAATTCTAGTCTTATTAGGAGTCTATTTTATTTTTCTATTTAAGAAGAGTTATGTAACCCTAGAATAATATATCTTTTCATCAATAAAATTTTGTTTATTATATTTTCTTCGTGGATTCGAAGCTCTTCGTGGATTCGGAGATCGCTCTTCGTGGATTCAGAGAGCAACCCTTGGTGGATTCCGAGGTTTCAACTTCCGCGCTGCGTTATGGATGTAACATGAGAATAAATACATAAAAAATATAATTATATCAGAAATATCCGACAATAGTCTGGATATTAATATTATATGATTTAACTGAAGAAAATTATATCGGCTAAATTATCTGATTGACGTATAAAGTGACACAAGTTTACCACTTTGGTCTATAAATTGACGGTAGCGACACTTTGGCATAAAAAATGATAAAATACCATCAACTATGCATTTCTGATGGCTGGCAGCAAGTTTTGAGCAAAAATTAAAGAAATTTTGCATTTATACCCTTTAAATCTCCCATATTTATAGATTCTCCCTCAAATTCTAATATTTGAAGGAAAAAAAATTCCACTCTTTCTCCCTCTCCCCCTCTCTCCCTCATTCCCTTGCTCCGTCCACTCCCTCTTTACCCTCCAATCATAAAAAATGTAACCTCCTCCCCCTCTTCCTCTCTCAAATACAACATCAAACATACTATTTCCACTCCTCTTTACCCTCCACTTGTTAAAAACCCAACCTCTTCGTCTCTTAAATCCAACATCAAACATACTATCTGAACCGGGAAAGAAGAGGGGGTGGGGGTGGGGGCGGGGGAGGTTGAAGAAGTTGAGAAGAGAGGTGGAGTTGGAGAAAGAGAGAACGGAGGAAGTAAGAGCGAAGATATGGGAAAGGAAGGAGAAGGAGAGAGGTTGGGAGGTTAGGGATAGGGAGAAGAAGAGAATGGAGGAGTTGGTAGGAAGAAGGAGGGAGGAGATGGTGGGAAGGAAGGGAGGGAGAGTTTTTTTTTAATTACAAATTTCATAACTTAGGGGTTAAATCGGGAAATATGGGATATTGAATGGTTTATATGTAAAAATTTCTTAATTTTTCACTCAAGACTTGCTGTCAGCAATCGAAAATGCCTAATTGTTGTAACTTTATCACTTTTTATGTCAAACTGTTGCTGAAGTCAATTTATAGACCAAAGTGATAAATAGATGTCACTTTATAGGCCAATTTAGTAATTAATTTAGCCAAACAACATCTCTCAATACTAAATAAGGCAATAAAAGAGAACTTTTTCCTATAAATCCAAAATTTATCTTCATTTATTTTCAAACTCACCCACTTTTTAGATCATTGTTAAACCCTTAATCCCCTCCTCCAATTTTATCTGAACCGACTTTCTATATTTTTTTCCGGTTTTGATTATACATAGAAAATACAACTTAGAACAAAAATAATTAGCAACAACTTAAGAAAAATATAATTAGCAACTTACAAAAAGTACAACAATTTACAGTAAAGTATAGCAATTTATAAAAAATATAGCAGTTACAAAAAAATTAATATGTATATCAAACTATTGAAATATAAAAGGTGGGTTTAAAATAATTCGGAAAGTATTTTGAATTTAGAGATTTTGATGGATGATTTTAAAATAAATGGAGGTTAGAATCTGTGTTTATAGGTAAACTCCTAAGAATATGATTTTTTTTCTTTGTTGACAATCATATTGCTATTTATTAATGCAAATCTCTTAATTTTATCATCATTTTAGTGTCTTCTTACTTGCGTTAACTGCCAACCCTGTGGTCCAACTAAAGCTGATGATTTCCGTAGCAGAGATATTGTCAAAAAGATAAATTGGTAAGTGATCCTTTATCCTCTTAATTTGTATTTCATAAAGCCTTTAATTCTCATATATCTCACATTTGTAACAGTTAGAAAAAAGTAGCCAAGGTTAACGTGACATGTGGCACATATAATACGTTCATAGTAAATATTGCATAGTTAACTCTACATTAAGTTATAGACAATTTATATATAGTTTATTAAGCAAACAATATGACTCGTGTTCATCCAAGAAATGAATTGTAAAATAATATGTCACTTGTCCTTTTAATTGATTTATTGTAATTCTATGCGAAATCACAAACTAGTACATAAGACACCTGACTTGTGCTATACTTGATCACTTGATCCCATAAAATTAGGTTTAAAAATCTCTTATTATACTTATTTTTTCATGTAATATGCATGAACTTCTGGAGGTGATTTAAACGAGGAAAAAAATGTATAGGCATTTTTCCCTAACCAATTAACATTATTGCCACCATCCAAGCAACAAATTTAGACAATTTGGTAATGAATTAGAAATATGTCATAACTTAAAATGTTTCTATTTTTTAGAAAGCGAGATAAATGCAAAATATAAATATGAATTGTAGTTATTTTGTAGGATAAATTTAAAAAAATCTCCATTAAATTTGGGCATTTGTCAAATAACCCCCTTTAACTTTCAAAATGTCACAAAACTATCCTTAAGTTTTGGAGTTCTTGGAAAACCCTCTTAAAAAAACCCTAGCAACATTAACCGCGATTGTCGCATGAGTGGATAAAATCATGCAGGAGGATATCTTTTCCGGTGAAATTGATGTTTACGCTTTCAAGGGGGTTTTTGAAAGGTGTTGAAAGTGGAAGGGGTTTTCTGAGAACCACAAAACTTGATGGGGTTTTGTGACATTTTAAAATTTATCCTATTCGGCATCGTGATTGCACTAATTTAGTACATAGCATAGATTCGGATCCTCTCCACTATAATAAAAAAAATAGTGGAGAGACCACTACTATATCACAACTGTTAATTTGCTTAATGGTTGGTTGTGATTTGTCTTTGAGTGTAAATTAGAAAATGAGTGCAAATCAGGGGGGGCATAGTGAGCGTTAGATTTGGAATGAATTATAATTATTTACTAAACAAATTGACGATTATAATTAATGCAGTGGTCTCTCCATTTTTTTTATTTTTTTATTTTTTGGAGAGACCAAAAGATAGTGGAGAGACCACTACTTTTAATCTTAACCGTTGATTATTTAGTAGGCTATTATGATACAATCTAAATTTAACACTCATCATACCCCCCGTGTATTGCACTCATTCCTCATTTGCACTAAAATAAATCATAACCACCGACTAGATATTAAGGATTGTGATTACGTAATGATCCCACCACTATTTTTTTTTTTATAGTGGAGATGATCTGAATCCTCTAAATCCACATAGCACTTGCTGGGAAATTAATGAAATGACACCTTTATAGAGAAGACAAGTTTTGTACATTTGTACACAGGACGGATACCGATCACCAAAGAATCGTAGCTGCCTCCTTAGTAATGTCCGTCTACCTCCTCCAAACCGAACGCGCTTCCCTCTCCCTCTTCAACCGCAGCAAAACCTCAAAAGGATGGTACGAAGGCGTCGGCTTCCAACACCTCCGCAACCTCCACGAAGGCAACCGCCTCTGCGGCCCCATCCTAGGCGCCATCTTCAAATACAACCCCACCGCCGCCGTCGCCTCCAACTCCACCAACTCCGACGCCGCCCCCACCTTCGTCATCGCCTTCCGCGGCACCGCCAACCTCTGGGACGTCCTCGTCGACGCCAACCTCTTCACCAAGACCATCGAC
Source organism: Asparagus setaceus (assembly GCA_012295165.1). Lineage (NCBI taxonomy): Eukaryota > Viridiplantae > Streptophyta > Magnoliopsida > Asparagales > Asparagaceae > Asparagus > Asparagus setaceus. The sequence continues at coordinate 4,942,249 of CM022706.1, forward strand.
ATGACCGACCGCCTCCTCCACGCCAAAGACGAGGTCAAGAAATTCGTCCGCAACTCCCCCGAGTACACATCCGCACAAAAAGGCTCGGCCCCGAAACTCTGGATCAGCGGTCACTCCCTAGGCGCAGCCGTCGCCATCTCCGTCGCGGTAGAGCTAATCAAGGACGGAATCGACAAATCCGAATTCGACACGTTTCTGTTTAACCCCCCGTTTCAAGCTCTCACTTACGTGTCGGATAATCCAGAAAAGGGATGGCTGATTTCAGCGTTGAAGAAGTTCGAGAAAATTGTGGCCGATCTTTTAAAATCGGCGCTGGGCAGTGACAAGGATGCGGACGACCATTTGTACGGATGGGCGCCGAGATTGTACGTGCATCCTCAGGATTTGGTGTGTATGGGGTTTATACCGTTCTTCGAGGAGAAGAGGAATGAGAATACGAAGGATATATTCGTTTTGGCTCAGTTGACGGCGAGCGATGGGAGCCTGGTGAATATCGGGTGGGAGTGGCCGAAGACGCTGTCGGCGAATTACATGAGGTCGGCGATGATGTATGTGAATAGAGGGGAGAGGAAGGGAGGGGACGTGGTGGAGAGTGCTGTGGAGGAGATGGGGAGGTTGAAGAATATTAAGAAGGATGATAAAGGGATTGTTAAGTTTTTGAAAGCGCACTCGCTTCAGCAGTGGTTCGATCACGAGCTGCATCTTGTGCCGCAAAAGCACGTGCACTCGTCGGCTGCCACTGCGTAGATTGATGAATGGTTTGTGTATGCGGTTTGGTTTGCTTGATTCGTGTGGATTAACTAATTGTATGTGTGATGTGTGCAGTGTGGTTCTGGTCAATGATTGTGCGTGTGCAGGTTTGCACGTGTGAAGTACACGTGAAAGTAAGATGTATTAATGTATTATGATAATAAGTATATAAATGTGGGTTGGAACTTGTGATTAGTGAATTGAGGTCAAGTGACATGGACACGAAAAGTTATGGTACTTAATCGAACAGTAATTGTTTAAAATGCTATGAAGCAGTAATTGTTTAAAATGCAAGCATAAAGGCATTGAGTACACATGATACTAGCAAGTGCCCCCCGCGTGACGCGGGGGAGGGCAGATAATTCAAGCTCTGTACAATGATTTTCTCTAATAGTCATAAGTGCTGAAGTCGGGTTGCTTTCAACTCTTAAGTAAGTCTGAACAGTACAACACTCAGATTACTGCATAGAAACTGGAGAGAAAAAGACACATTAGTTTATCATACTATCAGTACTACATGACATTGTGGAGAAATATTTTACTTCTTCAATGAATTTCATAGACATGTAAACACAAAATCTCACGCGCCTCCCAGGCATAATTAGCTTACTGCTAGAACGAAGTTTGGAACCATGAAAGCTCAAAATATCCAATGATAAAGAGAGATGTGCTATAGTTTTGTAGAAAAGCAGACGGAAATAGCCCTCACACAAGAATATTTGCGAATTATGAAATAAGGTTTAACAAAATAAACAAATCCAAGTACGTAACGTAAAGAGATTCATAACTTAGATTAACTTAACAGCACTAAGTAACAAAATAAGTACAAAAACAAAAGCCTAGTGATATAAGCTGTCATGATCAGTTGCCATCATAAGCTCTATTAGACATAACTTAAGCATAACTTCTATTATACATAATTTAAAACTAACTATATAAGTTGTCATCATCAGTTTCAGTGGCCGATGAAAACAAATCTAGTGCAGTGGTTAGTACAATATCAGCATCGCGCCCACTCCTCAATGCAAAGATGAAACTATGTCTAGACATGAAAGTGGAATGTTATGAGACTGCAAAGAAGAAACCTCAGTGTTATTTTCCTCTGATGATTGACACACTGTGGGTCTAGACAGCCGTATTGATCATTAACTTTATACTTCATGCCTTTTGGGCGTAATATTGCACATGCACGATAAGTCATCGAGAACTCAGTATAAATACGTGCGATAGTTGCTTAGATCATATAGTTTAAGTCTTTGTACATTTATTTAGGGAGATGATATTAGTCATAAAGAGCAATTAAATACATGCAGTCAAGTAATTATGGACTTCGTAGAGAACCAATTGCTTAGATGAGATAAAATGTCATGAGCTTGACCTTGCAGCATAGACTGTAGGTCATAGTATTGGCAACATGAATGTGAGATGGATCTCAGAATCATGCTAACTTGCTAAGCTTGACAAACATTACATAGAAAATGATTGTTGGTAACTCAAAGTCTTAAGGCATTATAACCAACTAAATAGAGTCAAACTAATCAAATAAATTTTTAAGTTGCGTAATCATTAATAATCTCTCAACTTAAAAGTGTGTTGAACAAAAAGTTTTCAATGAACTTCTACCAAGGAAATGTAACAGGTGCTAAAATCCTCGAGCTGAACAGTCTAACACTATTCAAATACACAAGACAAGTAAAACACGAGTGAGATAAGATTTTCACTGAGTATGACATTCATCACTAGCGGATCAGATACACACAACAAAATTGGACATTTCATGATGGTTCTAAGTAGATGAATGAGTATTGACATGCTTGTCAAAAGCAAGTGTCAACGATATGCAGTTGCGGAAACAAAACATAAGCAATAAAGGGGTGCGAATGTCTAATCCAAGGAACATGACAGTAAGCAACTAATTGAATGTAAACATATAATTATGAAATGCAAGATCACATATGGGGTGAAGAAAAAAGTTCAAAAATAAATATGTATCCACTATATGGCAAGCGAACTACACTATCAACAAAGAAGACATCCAAGGCCCCACTAAATTAGGAAACAGACAAGTAAGTGTGAAATAAGCAAAACATTTAAGAAATATGCTGGAAGATACTAAAGCAACACGAGCAAACATTCAATTCAAGATGAAATTGCGTATTGAATTCAATTTCCATAATATACATAAGAAACTTCCAACAAAACTTACAAGCTATCCCAACTTGTTTAACTTGCTACTTCCACTAAAGCCTTAACTCCTAAATTTTATCTAGTTATCATATATAAATAGCGTTATCGAAAATTAAGATCTACATGTACTTCGAATAAAACATCATAAAAGTTATTGACATATTTATTGATTAATACATGCAGAGAGGTCCAGAACAAAATAAACCATCAGGAAAAGTGATAAGTGCACAAAACTATAGCATACCTTTCAAAGTTTTTCAGATGTTAGTTCTTGAAATCTTGGGATGATGGGTCTACCTGTAGAGAAAGCATTATATATCATTAGAACCAACTTGGACAAGCTATCTTTTTTTTTTTGAAGGAAAACAAGGGATTGACTCCCCGTTCATTAAGATAAGTTTCAAAAACAAAACATGTAGTTACAGGTGAAGGATACGAAATGTATCCCGAAACTGGAAATTAGAAAATCAGATTTCTAAATTTCAGGGATGTGTAACTTTCTTTCATCCAGACATCCATGTGGATGAAGAGAGTGTCTTGCCGTCATTTACCGCTAACACAGATATAGGGAGAAACCAAAGCCAGCCACACATATAATGATTAGAAATTTAATTTTCTAAAACCCAGGCAAAAATAAAACAGAGGTTTCAACAACTACCGCCAACATACACAAGAAACAAAAGAGAATATCTGAGTTCTTGTTATATTGTGACCCAAATTGCTTTTGGGCCTATGGGCCACATCTGTATTTTGTATTGTAGTATGTAATATGAAAACTTAGTGAGAGAAAATAGAATTTGAGTTTCTCACCAAAATTATCTGTCTCAGCCACCAACTCCCTCTCTTCCCAACTTCTCAAACCCTAATGGTATGTTTGGATGGATGGTAATGGGGGTAGGGGAAGGGAAAAAGAGAGTTACTCTTATTTGGGAGTTTTTTTTAAGAGGGGTAAGGGAGGGAAAGGGAGGAAAAAAAGACTTAAATTTGTTCCCCTCTAAATTGGGGGTAAAGGAGGGGAAGTGAAGGAAAATAAAATTTCATAATAAAAGATACATCTTAACCCTCTATCACAATAAATTAATGGCTAATATTCATTTACTTTCATTCCCTTCCCATAATTAGAACTCCTAAATAACATAATTTAAGTTCACCTCTATTCCCTTTATAAAACTCCCAAACAAGATATTATATTTTCCCTCCTCTTTCTTCCATTTCCTTTCCCTATCTTATCTTTCCTTCCCTTCCCTCAGTGAACTCCCAAACATAGTATAACAAACTGGTGTCAGAGCCGCCGCCGCCGTCAGATCCTGCTTCGACGGCGAGTTTCTCCCTCAGATTCGTCGTTGTACGCCTCCGCCGCAGCTCCAGCGCCGCTTGCAGCCGAGCAGCTCCAGATCTCGTCGCCGTCGTCCTCCACCGGCTGCATCAGATCGCTCTCGACGTCAGATCCAGCTTCAAATCGACGTCAGATCTAGCTTCAAATCGAACTCCGACGTAGAAAAGGGGTTTCGAGGTCTCCGCCGCCGGTCGCCGCTCCTCCTCCGCCTCCGACAATCTCGACGGCATCAGATCGAGCTCCGCGAGCTCCGCCGCCGGCCCGGACATCAGATCCCTGACACGAAGACCCCAGTAGTGCCTCAGACCACGGTGGTTCCTGATTTTCTTCAAGCGTTCCAAATCATCCCTAAGCTTCATATCCAAAGCATTGGAGACAACCTGAGAGCACCTCCCATCTTTATAATCCTTCTTTCTCTTCAAAAACCAATCTGGGATCTTGAACTGACGAGGATTAGCAACGATCGTCATCAGATTCTCAAGCTCAGCAGCGGAGAGCTCTCCAGCCCTCTTATTTGAGGTGTTTGGAGATTTAATTATATTTAAAGCTTGGTTGTTGTTATTTGATTATTTTGGGTGCTGATTATTTAAGTCCCAAATTAAATTTTGCTCTAACCCTTGACTTGGATTTGGGATTTGGGGTTTCTATTTGGTGATTTGATTACATTTGAAGCTGTGTTAAATTGGGATTTGTGAATGGAGATGTCCGGAAAATTTGATATCGGTGGACGATGGGAAGATTTAGTTTGCATCTAAGAGTCATGGACACGCCATATCATTCAGTCTTGAAATTAAAGAGCGTAGTATATGGGAGGGATAAGTTGGTTGAAGCAGATTCTAGATAAGAAGTGGCTAGATATGGATGATAAAGTTCTCTCGACCATCCAATTATGTTTGAGCAATTCAACACTTCAAGAGGTCCTTTCGGAAAAGACCGCCAAGGATTTATGAGAGAAATTGGAGAGTATCTACATGAAGAAGTCCCTTACCAACTAATTGTGATTAAAGTTGCGCCTCTACACTCTTCGTATGGTAGAAGGTACATCCATTTCCGATCATATTTCGGAGTTTGCATCATTGTTAAATGATTTGGACAAGTTGGGTGCTAAGGTAGAGGATGAGGACCGAGCTTTGTTGTTGTGCTCATTGCCCGCTTCTTATAAGGCTTTTAAAGACATGATGATTTATAGTAGAGACAATATTACTCTTGAGGATGTGAAGAGTAATTTGTAAGCCAAGTTGCATATTGATAATGAAATGACCAATTTGGAGAAAGGAGATCAAGGCGTTGGTTTGGTTGTTGATCGGGGTAGGTCGAAGGACAAAACCCCGAAATATTCAAGGACCCGTTCAAAATCAAGACACAAGAATCTCACGTGTAATTATTGTAAGAAGAAGGGACACATTCTAGCCGATTGTTTCAAGCTCAAGAACAAACAAAAGGCGGATAAATGTGCTTCTTCGGGAGAGGCCAATGTGGCCAATTATGACACGGTGGATACTTTGTGTGTGGTTGATACCAACATTGATGACAAGAATTGTTGGGTTATGGATACGGGTGCTTCACAACACATGACTCCAAATTGAGGTTGGTTTGAGACCTATGAGTCTACAGAGGGTAAAGTACTCATGGGAAATAGCAATCTGTGCAAGGTTGCCGGGATTGGCTCGGTAAAGATCAAGTTTCATGATGGCAAGATTCGAAGGTTGACGGGTGTGAGGCACATACCCGATTTGACAAAGAATCTAATTTCTTTGGGTTCTTTAGAAGAAAGGGGATACAAGTTCCAAAGTGAAGGTGGAGTCCTTCGAGTGTCAAAAGGGGCTCTCACAATCATGAGAGCAAGAAGAATTGGAACTCTCTATTTCTTGCAAGGCTCCACGGTCACGGGCTCGGCCGCTATTGCGGCTCCTACCTCGGATGCGGATGTTACGAAGTTGTGGCATATGAGGTTGGGGCATATGACCGAGCGAGGAATGACCATCTTGAGTAAGAGAGGCTTGTTGTGCGGCCAATGCACGGGCAATATGGAGTTTTGTGAGCATTGTGTACTTGGCAAGCAAAAGAGATTGAGCTTCTCGACGGCCATTCATTCGACCAAGGGAACATTGGATTACATTCATTCGGACCTTTGGGGACCCTCTCAAGTGCCATCTAAAGGTAATGGTTCTCGTTATATGCTCACTTTCATTGATGATTTTTCAAGAAAGCTTTAGGTTTATTTTTTGAAAGAGAAAAGTGAAGTGTTCAAAAACTTTAAAGAATGGAAGTCTCTTATGGAAAAGCAAACGGGAAGGAAAGTGAAGAGGTTGAGAACTAATAATGGTTTGAAATTTTGTAACCGTGAGTTTGATAACTTTTACAAGGCCAAAGGGATTGTTCATCATAAGACGGTTGTATACACTCCACAACAAAATGGTGTTGCCGAAAGGGCAAATCGGACACTACTTGAAAGGGCTCGGTGTATGCTTTCCAATGCGGGTTTGGGTAAGGAGTTTTGGGCCGAGGCCATAAGCACGGCATGCTACTTGATGAATTGATCTCCTACCACTTCAATTGAGTGCAAGACACCCGAAGAAGTGTGGTCGGGAAAGCCGGCCGATTATTCGAGCTTGCGGGTGTTTGGTTGTCCCGCCTATTTCCATGTGAATGAAGGAAAGTTGGAGCCAAGGGCGAAGAAGTGTGTCTTTGTTGGGTATCCCATGAATGTGAAGGGGTACAAATTATGGTGTCTGAAATTGTTCAAGTTCCTCATCTCAAGGGATGTTACATTTGATGAGTCGGCCATGTTGAAGACACAAGGTGGAGCACCCGAGCCGACTAGTAAGGAGGACAAGACGTTTGAGAAGAATGTGGAGTTTGAGGTGCCGGTCCAACAAGGTGACGAGGCCACGTCACATCATGATGATACTCATATCGAAGAAGAGGAAGAAGAAGATCAACCATATGCTTTGGCGAGGGACCGCACAAGAAGGGAAATCCGACCACCCGCAAGATATGGATATTCCGATTATGCTTATTGTTTGGCTATTGCCGAAGATTTGGACTCAAGCGAGCCATCTTGTTATAAAGAGGCGATCTCTTCCAAGACTGCGACCGATTAGGTTGCGGCCATGAATGAAGAGTTGAATTCATTGCAACATAACCAAACTTGGACTCTTGTGAAGCCGCCTAGTGGCAAGAGGATTGTAGGTTGCAAGTGGGTTTTTAAGAAGAAGGTCGATGGCTCAAATTCGGAGGATATTAGATACAAGGCGAGACTTGTGGCTAAGGGTTATAGCCAAGTCCAAGGTGTGGACTTTAATGAGGTGTTCTCTTCCGTGGTAAAGCATACCTCCATTCGAGTTTTGCTCTCTTTGGTTGCAATGAAGGATTTGGAGTTGGAACAATTGGATGTGAAAACCGCCTTCTTGCATGGTGATTTAGAAGACCAAATTTACATGAAGCAACCGGAGGGTTTTGAAGTTGTGGGAAAGGAGGACCATGTTTGTTTGTTGAAGAAGTCTCTTTATGGCCTTAAGCAATCTCCGCGGCAATGGTACAAGAAATTTGACTCATTCATGATGAGTATTGGTTTCCACCGTTCTAGCTATGATAGTTGTGTTTACTTCAAGAAGCTAGTGGGTGATGAGTTCATCTATTTGTTGCTCTATGTTGATGATATGTTAATTGTGGCCTACGATTTGGGAGAAATTCGGAGGGTAAAGGAGCAACTTGGTTCGGCGTTTGAGATGAAAGATTTAGGGGCCGCCAAAAGGATCCTTGGTATGGAGATCACAAGGGACTGGTCCAATCAGAAATTATTTCTTTCACAAAAGAGTTTCGCCGAGAAGGTGATACGCCGATTTGGTGTGGAGAAGGCAAAGGTTGTGTCTACTCCTCTTGCGGCGCATTTCAAGCTTAGCGCCGACATGAGCCCGAAATCCGATCATGAGAAGAGCTATATGGAGAAAGTTTCATATTCAAGTGCGGTTGGGAGTCTTATGTACTTGATGGTGTGTACTCGGTCCGACATAGCTCAAGCCGTTAGTGTGGTAAGTAGGTACCTCTCTTGTCCCGGAAAAGGGCATTGGGAAGCAGTGAAGTGGATTTTCTGCTATTTGAAGGGTACCATTGATGCTCATTTAGAGTTTGGAAGGAGCAATGATAACCTAACGGGTTATGTGGATGCGGATTTTGCGGGTGATCTTGATAAGAGACGGTCTTTGGCCGGTTATGTGTTTACTTTTAGAGGATGTGCAATTAGTTGGAAGTCTCAACTTCAATCAACCGTTGCACTCTCAAGCACCGAAGCCGAGTATATGGTAATTACCGAGGCTATTAAGGAGGCTATTTGGCTCAAGGCTTTTGTTGGTGAGATGTCCTCATTTGAGGGTCCTATTGCGATATATTGTGACAACCAAAGTGCCGTTCATTTGACGAAGGACCGCATGTACCATGAGAGGACCAAGCACATTGACATTCGGTAACATTTTGTTTGAGATGTGATCACGGAAGGGAAGGTTGTCGTGAAGAAGATTGGTACCGAGTCAAATCCCGCCGATATGCTCACTAAACCTCTTCCAATTGCAAAGTTCAACTTTTGCTCAAGTTCGGTGTTGCTTTGTCGCTAGCTTATGCTAGTTGTGTCTTTATGTTTGTTTGTTTTTGTTTAAGTTAGTTTATGCTTAGTTTGTTTGGGCGCAATTTGTCTCAAGGTGGAGATTGTTATATTGTGACCCAAATTGCTTTTGGGCCTATGGGCCACATCTGTATTTTGTATTGTAGTATGTAAGGTTCCATTTGGATGAATGGAAATATTAGAAGTAGGAAGTAGATTAGTGAAGTAACTTTCAAAATTATGAAGTAGGAAGTAGAGGAAGTAACACTTCTTTTGTTTCTTTCAAATATTCTTTGAAGTAGTAGAAGTAATACTTCTTTCTCTTTATTTTTTATTTAGATAATAATTGAAAATATTGTTAGGAAGTAACTAATATATGTTAATTTTATTAGGATCTTTGTTTGAATCATAATTGAAATAAAAGATTTATTTACTATATGCACTACAATAAACTTAAGTCATCATAATATATGTCGGTGATGAACATTTTAATAGCAATTTTCTTTAATTAAAAAAAAAGAAACATGATGGCCATGTGGATTAATGTGTCACATGGTAAAAAGATCAAAACACAAATTGAGACGGAGGTTCTATTATTGGTGGCGTTTTTTTTTTTTTTTGTATAATTTTGTAGATGTGCAATAGCCAACATAACTGTGACGTTGTTATTGTTGTTAATCATAGGATCTCTATTTTCACGGGTAGTTAATTTTTCATGTGGCCCCCACAAGCCTTTTTTTTCTATTTTCGAGCTATTTCGGAGAGTTGAGGAGCAGAAGTATATTTAGGAAGTGGTAGTGCCACCTAAGCGCCACATCAACAATTAAGGAAGTAAAGGAAATAGATTTTTTGGAGAAACAAACAATTTTGTTTGCTCGGAAGTAGCGGAAGTAGGCTTTACTTTCATTACTTCAATTACTTCATGGTTACTTCCATGCAAACAAACGGACCCTAATATGAAAACTTAGTGAGAGAAAATAGAATTTGAGTTTCTCACCAAAATTATCTGTCTCAGCCACCAACTCCCTCTCTTCCCAACTTCTCAAACCCTAACAGTTCTCCAAAGAAGGACATAAGACTGATTCGCCTTCATCCACCGATAGTATGAAGTGGCTTAGCTTCAAGGCTCTTGGATACACTGGTTGCTGCGGCTTCACTTGAAGAACCTGTCCATTCATATATATAACAAATGGAAGAGTTGATGAGAGTCTTGTAGGAGAATGCAGTTTGATCAAAAATGAATTTATTCCTTGCATTCCAGAAATTCCAACACACTGCAAAGAAAATAATACGACATAGCAATCCCTGAGATCCTTTCATGGACTCTAACTGAAAAAGAATCCTTTCATGGACAAGCTATCTTTTACTAATGAGGTTAATTAATTGAGTTATATTCTCCTAAATATGCTTGAATACTCTTAACACCTACTATAGTATCACATAAGATGGTTAAAAAATATCATAGGGCAGTAACTATTCTACTCAAAATATTAATCCCAAATGCATACAACATAACAGTAGATTAAATTGTTGATCAAAGTATATACAAAGCATACTCTGTGTGTGGGTGTGGGTGTGGGGGGGGGTGTATATATATAGAATTCAATTTCCATAATATACATAAAAAAAAGTACATGTAGATGCCAACGATTGTCATTTATATAATATATAGAAATGAAAGAGAACGTAGCATACGTGAGTGTATATTATAATCATCAGAAGAAGTCTGGAAAAGTTAACTGAATTAGCTCTAAACAGAATAAAAAGCATGAAATATGTGGATAACATTATCTATTGAATTGAACACAAACATTTTACAAACGGGGCCATGCAACCATCCAATGGAGTTTAATAAGTAGGCTGGATAACTCGACACAAAAATTAGCATGCAAACCAAATAAATGAAAATATTACTACCACACAACTAAAAGGAAAAAAACAAATAAACAGAAGCTAGCAAAATAAGATGTAGACTCTTCACATCAACGCTAGCCCAGATAAAAATCCACTCAAAGGGCAAGGGAAAACTTTTGTTGACTAAAAAAGTTCAAAATAAGAAGATATTGTTCTGAGATAATTATGTATGATAGCATAAGGAAGAAAAAAAATCAAGTTTCTGAGATAATAATAAATACAAGATTATAGTATCTTGAATGATACTTAATTGTGAGTTTGTTGATCTTCAGCTACAGATCTTCTTTTGATGATGATATTTGAAGATTTGGGGCTTCTCTGAGATTTGGGGATCAATTTTGAAGAGAGACCACTTTCCCTTTTACATCCTCTTTATATCCCAAACAAATCCCAATTTAGGGGTGGGCACTGGGTCGGGTCGGCCCACGAGCCCCCTCGCTCGGCTCGCTCTTGAGCTCGGCTCGACCCGGCTCGGGCGGGCGGGACGGTCACCCGGCCCTGCATCAGAAGGGCTGCGGACGTGGCCGGGCTGGCTTCTAGTAACAAGCGGCCTAAGACGCCCGCCGCCAGAGCGAAGCGAAGCCGGGCATAAATGTAAGCGGGCTGGCTTGCTTAACCCAGCTCGTTGGCTCGCATACCCTAAAAAATATTATCATTTATCAATTAGGGTAAATTACACTATACTCCCATGAACTTCTAATTACGAAGAGAATGAAGAAGATTGAACCCTATTACAATTTGACGTATTTTCTCTATTTTTATTTGCTTAAAGTTTATTGTAATTTATTCCTATATTTTTAAAATAGTAGAACAATTAGTTGCCGCCCGTGAAGTAGGACTTGTTCTGAACCACGTAAAATCTCTGTGTTTGCGATGTTTCTCTCTGTCATTCTATACAAATATACAATTTTACTTAATAAAATTATTTTTTTATTTCTATAATGGTTGCATTATTAGTTAATTACATATAATTTTTAAGTGTTACACAATGCTTAAAAACTATTTAAAAAACTAAAAATCGTTTACAAAATCCAAAAAAATTAAAATTAAAATATGATGGGTCCCACGGGCCCGCACGTGTCATGGCCCGCTTCGCTTAATCTTATCCCACGAGCGGGCTGGGCTGAGGTCTAAACCCGTGAATAAGCGATACAACACGGCACGCTTATCTCGCTGCGGGTCGTGGGCCGTCTCATCCCGCCACCGAACCAGCACGGGTTAGCTCGCAGGACGAGCCAGCTCGTCCCGTTGCCCACCCCTATCCCAATTCCATCACCACAATGCTTCCAATCCCATCACCCAACACCCTGCCTCACCTTGCTCACCCGCTCCATGCTGCCACCCTCTTGTTTTTTCTTCAAATGAAATGCTTGAAATGGGTGAATATAGTATGAGCTGAATTTGGTCCACTTTTCCCGAAATACCCCCAACCCAAGACAAAAACATCAAGTTAGCAACTGTAGATACAGCTAATATCTAAGGGTAGAAACGGGTGAAGATTAGGTGAACAGTATAAGCTAAAATTTGGTCCCCTTTTTTCCTTGAAATACCCCCAACCCAAAATCTAATCATTAAGTTAGCAAATGCAAATATAATTAAAAGCTCAGGGTAGCATAGGAAAAGCCAAAAAGTGGCCCTCTAGCTTTTAGACAATATGTTATAGCAGAACGTTAAATAGCTTAAAATATCATTGTGCTTTTACTCTATATTTACATTTAGGATAAAAGGTCAATTTGGTCCCGGTACCGAGCCTTCATTCTCAAGTTAATCCTTTTTTTTTTTTTTTTCTCAAGTCAATCCTTGTACCCCTTCTAAGATGTAAACTTAGTCCTAATTTAACTCTTCATTAAAATCTCCATTAAATATAAATTAAAAAACTAATAATACCCTACCCACTTCAAAAGGCTGATCTTATATCTCATAAAACCGATCCTATGTCTCTTTAAAAATAACGATCCTCAAAATCACGCATTTATCATACAATTAAACGAGATAAAAAATCATCCCTTTTTCACGATAGAATAGAGTCTCTCCCTCTCCAAAACTTGAGAAACAGAGGAATCCTAAAACTGATCATCATGATGAACTTGAAAGCAGATGAAACGACCAAACAATCAATACTGGCAAAGGTGAATCTTGAATGTGAATGAGAACTTGTTTGATTAGCATCTCCAGAAAATCAAATAGAAAGTTGTCTACTAGATCCCAATTCTGCTTAACTTGGAGCTCAGGATTTTGATAGGTTTGAATAATTTTGGTTGCTGGATATTGTTGCAGCAGGGGGCTTCACAGACATAGAAAATGTCTATCCATTGTGAATAATGACACAACACTGATATAAACACAGTAGAGACAAAGAGAATAGCACACAATGATTTAACGTGGTTCGATTAGTGTGGCCTACATCCACGGACGAAGATAGCGGAGGAATTTACTAATCAAAATAGAGAAGATTATAAAGGAGATCACTCTCAAGTATCTCCGCAATCTCACAAAGTATAAAACACTCAAAACTCTCTTTCTTTTTCTTTTTCTCTCTTTTTCTTTTCTCTCTATCTCTCTCTTTTTTCTTTATGTCCGATGCATTTTTTCACCCTTCACAGCTCTCCCCCTTTTATAACACTTCACCTTTAATGTAAAATAGACATTAGGGTGGGTGTAATAGGTGAGCTAGGACTCAAAATAGTAGAGCTAGGTGTTGAAAAAGAACCGCAATTTTTAACTTTATATTCAAGGCACTTCACAGAATTTTTGAAGATTTGAATTTAGTAGATGAGTTGAATGATCAAATTTGTTTTATTGGGTATGAACAGCTTTTTGTAGAGACATTGATAACAAATGAAAAATTACTGATTCATTTTTATTGGGTTTATTTAGATTTTGATTTTAGAGAACCAATAAATCTAATAGAATTAGTTCAAAGAGTAATGGATAGTCATCATGAAGATGTAAAAGAAGAATTCAGAGGGAGGTGTTCAGAGAATCGTCACGTTTACTGATAACGAAGAGGTTTTATCATTAAAAAAAACTAAGCTGTTCCTCGATTCTCAGGTGTTTTTGGTCTCTGATTTCTTTAGATTGATTTGTTGACATTTTAGCTAGCCATGTTTATGTTATTATCCTTAAATTCCAAGTAGTAACACTGCATCTTTAAGAAGGAAGTAAATCTACGTATACAACCTTCATGAGTAATTTGACTTACTAGGGGATCATAATTCATGCATTTGGAAATTTCTGAAGGACTCCGGAAAAATTAGGAAAATTACTCGAGACAGCTGAACTCGTAAACTGCGTCCAAATGGTGAACTTAGAAACGTAATCTATATAGTTTAAGTAGAGAAATTTTTTTCTTTTTACAATCCTTAGGTGATGTAGAACGCTTAACGGATAATTTCATGGAGTGGGACAATCACGAGCTAAATGCAGACTCATACGTATTATTGACTTCCGCAAAGAAACAATCATATCTTCCAAACCGAAAGACGGATTCTGACATATTATATATGTAAATCGCCTATCTCAACGAGACGGAGCCAACCAGATTGTCATATTTTTAAAATCTCATCAGTAATATCCAGTTTTGGCTGAAATCCGAAAATAATCAGCCTTTAGTTTATTTTTAGTAATAAAGTTGGAGTCTATTTAGATTAGGAAACAAATTCAATTTTGATTAAATTAGGACTGATTTGTTTCCTCTATTATAGGGAGTCTTTTAGGGTAAGATTTGATTTTTTTTAATTCTAGTTCATTACCACGCTTCCCAAATTACGGTAGCGGGGCGAACAAGCATGACGTATTAGATCGAGGAGAGTAAAATAAAAACTCTTCTCCTCAACCTAATACGCCAAGCGTCAAGCAATAACCATAATAAATCCGCAGGTCTCCCAATCACAAGTCACAGTCAGCAAGAATATAATAAACAAATCTAGAACCACATGATACATATCACCAAAGAAAATATTTTCCCAGACAAAAATAAATAACAGTTCAATACATCCAGATAAAAGCTAAACCGAATAGTCAACGGAACATCTACTGAACTAAAGAGAAGTATGACGAAGTCTAAATGTCCAACATCTACTGCATAAATAAAAAGACTAGGCTTCTGTCGGTTCTTCTACCCCAACTGTGTTGCACTCCTGCTGGAAATACTCCAGCTCCGATACCTCTCCATACTGGACATGTCCGTCATCTAAATCTGACGTACACCAAGAAAATGGAGTACATCAGCGTGTATAACACACGGCAAGATCCCACAACGAGATGGCAGTATAATAATAAATATAAATGAACGCAAGTAATCAGAAACTGCGAACGATCCAAGTATAACAATCCGATTAACCATCCATGTAAATCCGGGTGAGATTAATATTTAGAAATCTACCAAACGAGACGTAGTACGTCGACCGAAATAAACCAAACAAGGAAACCCTCATGTATATACCATATGTCTCGGATTGTAAATAACTAAATATTAACCCCGAACTATACATGGATGGAACATATAACTGGAAATAAAGCATCAACATGTGTATCTCAGGTGTCCGTACAACCAGGTGCCCTAACTGTCAAATATCTCAACTCGATGTCCGTATCTAGCCATTCTAAACAGGTCACTGGATCATAACTCTCACAAAGTCAAAGTTCATATCACCGGATAACTGACTGTTCACAAATCCTCTACGTGCATCGGTGCGCTACGAATCGGCGAGGACTACCGCATGGCGATTCGAACTGTCCAGGACACAAGCAGGACTCAAGTGAATACACAAGTACACTGACTAAAGTGACTACACAAATTTAAACTTTAGCCCTACAAACCAACCCCAATGACTACACGAATTCACTGGTGCGAGTCTGGAAGATACATCAACAGCCATATCCGATCACATGTACCAAGACTCCCCCCCAAACTCTCATGATTCCAGGTTAACAACACACGTGAATCTAGATCCTAACTGTGTCATACCAGTCGCTATTGTAGGCGTTGAAAAATACTTACAAGATCCCGAAACCAACTTCGTGGCGAGTCGTGAATGACAACCCATCGAATGATACCGGCGTCGAATCGTTAAGGCGAACTTCGGCGGCGAACCCACGGCGTCACAAGCACGGTTTAAACCGGACTTGAGCGGACGATCGGTTGGGACCGTTGAGCGGAGCGAACCAAGTTAATCCGGAATCAAATGCAGGCGGAACCCAAGCCCGAGGCAGCAGCGGAAAAGCGGCAGCGGCGGAAAAACAGCGCGGCGACACCTCGGCCAAATGGCCAAGGTGGCTCGGCCACTGGCCGAGCCACCTCGACAACAACCGAGTGCCTCAGCAAGTGGCAGAGGTGGCTCGGCCAAGTGGCCGAGCCACTTGGCCAGCCCCTTTCTCTATTGTATAAATAGGGGGTCTTGTTGGTTCAGGATTTTGGGCGTCGAGAGGACTAGGATTTGGACTTGGGCTTGATTGGATTTTCGAATGGATTTTTGGAACTTCGGAGGAATTCTTGCGAGATCTGAGCCGTCAGCATATAGTTCGAGCCGTGAGCATAAACCCGTCGGCGTCGGATCTACAAGCGGAAGGTAGCGAATTGGTCGAACTACAAATACCCTCTAGATTAAGCTTCGTCTTAATCTCAGGGATAGCGCTGTGATTTCTCCTAGTAGATCTCACCCGCTCCGGCGATCCTCTCCTTCGTGAGTGTGATCCCCTCAGGCGCTTCGTTTCCTTCGTGAAACGAGCCCCTTCACATCTGTAGTTCCAGAACCCGGGTCACTACCTGGATTGGAATTGCGCGGTGGTCCACGGACACAATAAGTCCCCGGCACAGGCAAAGAACCCACGCAAGCGAGGATCCGACATAACAGAGATCCTCGTGTTTGTTCACAAAAGGATAAAAGTTGTAATCTTTTTTGATTTTCATTGTACGCCTTAAAATAAAAGGCATTTCTTTTTGAATTTTGTTGTAGGCCAAAGAAGCTGTAAGCAAAATCAAAATCAATGACAATCATCCCGACTTTTACCGCGAACAAGCTGGCGACCACAGTGGGAGCCACCGGCCTCAGATCGGAGGTCGTCGTGCCGCAGCCGCGGATTCCTATCCCGGTGGAGGAAGAGGTCGAGTTCGAGTTCGACCAGGAGAAGTTCGAGGAGTATTTGTCCTCACCCTCTTCCAGATCCAGTTCCCCCCGCCGCTCCAAGAAGGTCTCCGCTGCAAGGAGAACCCGATGGGCCTCCGAAGTAGGGCCCCAGGACGGCAAGTCCAACCCCGCTGCCACAGGTGGCGAGAAATCCCCTCGGCGTCGAAGTCCAGAACTACAAAGGCGAGATGAGCGTCGATGGCGCCAGCGCTCTCAAGCGAGCCGCCAAAGGCGGCAGCCGAACATGGCGCAAACTTCGCCAAGGCCATGCAATCCGTGGATGGGGTCGCTATGATGCGGATCTAAGATCGAACTCACGAGAGGCTCCAACCTCAAGGAATCGGCGGTCCATCAAGCCGTTAACCAACGAGTGGGTCCGTGTCAAGCGGAACGCTCCGCTTCGAGGCGTATCCGGGCGTCGTGCACTCCTTGCACAAGCACGGCGTTGGTGCGGCGGGCTCGTGAATTAAAGAAGGAAGTGGCAAAGAAGCCACCAACGTACCGCCAGGTTTGGAGGCCCAAGTCTAATGGTGCCCCAACCTCAGTTGCCCACACTCCCGTCTCGGCACTTAAGCCGAAGGATTCAGGCGTTGCAAATCCAACGCCAAGGTCCAAGACTGACGGCGCCTCAAAGTCAAAAGCGTCTCCCGTCACCACCACCAAACCGACTATCAAGGATCGTCTGGGTCCTCGGAGAGAATCATGGGTCACTCCTCATGCAGGGGGTCTCATCCACTCCGACAAGGACAAGAAGATTCCTGCAGCCCCTCTATCGGATTGAAAATCGAAGTCAGAAGTCGCGAAACTTTAGCCCTGCCGTGAAAGACTAGGCGAGTCACTTTCGGAAGCCGATGGATTGACCCGTCCTCGGAAGGAGGCGTTTTCATCGGCGATGAGGGCGTTATACAGAGATCACGCCAACATCGGCGGTGCTCCGGTACCGCACCGATGGTGTACTACCGTGCAAAGTGCGAGAAAATCTCGAAGGATTCCCCTAAATTGACGCAGTCATGCTTGTGCTCAAGCTCATCAAGGCGATACTCTCGGAGTGCAATTGCCGTCAAGCTCGAAAGGGTGTCGATCTTCGAGAGACTCACCACGGAGATCTGAGACCTAGGTCAAGGCGATTCCAAAAGGATGACATCGAGAAGGTGAGTTGCGGAGGTCACTAATAATATGGCGGCAAAGAACCATCGTCAAGGGCTATTCGGCGCATCGCGGTTAACTCGTTTGCGGTCCGGGACTATTCGACGGTCCAATTACGACAAGCTCTTGAGAGGGTTACCTTCAGAGGATGAAGTATCGGACGCTGGGTCGGCAATGGCATCCGACAATACAGCTTCTAGTGATGGACAACCCCGAAAAGCGCTTATGATCGATCTGAGATCAGGTGGCCAAGATCTTTGGGCGAAGCGTTGAATAAGCAACGGAAAACTTCAAATTAGAGATGGAGTTGGCCATGCGGGCGATGAGAGAAATGCATGACCAACAGATCCAAGCTTTAACAAAGCATCGAGGGAATCAAGTCAACACATCGGCGTTGATCAAGATGTGATGACTTCGATCGGGAGGAAGCACCGGAAGATGATAACCCCGAACCGCGGCAGTGCTGTTGCTCATGAGAGCGAGAAGATCAAAGACTTAGAGAGCAAAATCAACTCATTGATTTCCGCTCAAGAAGTAAAGAAGACAGTATTCCTTGCCCATACCGGGAGTGGGAATCAATCCGTACCGTCGAAGTTTAACTTAATAAATTTCACACCATTTGTGGGAAGGGTTCCCGATCACGACACTTGATTTATTTCAAGTCACACCTCGGAGTTATTTAAACAGCGAACCCACGATGGTTCGGTCATTCGTTAGCACCCGCCGTAGGGCTGCCGAATGGTACCGCCGTCTCAAGCGGGGAGCATTCACGGTGGGGCGACATGGAGTCTAGCTTCCTTACCAATTTCTTTGATGGCGATACCGAGGTATCGATCGGGACATTGCTCGACGAGAAAGCGAAGGCGGAGAAACCGTGGATATCTTAGATCAAGCGGTTCGGAACAAGGCAATGAAGCTGTCGGGATCTAATAGAGGAGTTCATCCTCCAACACCTGCAACTTATCGATAGATGTGCTTGAAGCAATGGGTACAGCACCATCGATAGCGATGGAAGGACTTGAAGGTTCGTGGAGAGCAAGCTAAAAGATTCCTTAAAAGGAAAAAGCGAGGAAAGAGGCCAGCCGGCAATGAAGCTCCGGCGTAACTTTGTCCCACGGCAAAGGGAAAGAGCAAGTCAAGGCGGCGGTTCGCGAACCAAACGTTCCAACTCCAACCCCAACGGCGGCGGCGGCAGCGGCGAGCACAATCAACGTGGCAACACGGGCCACAGCGAAAGCCTCAGGCGAGATTCCGAAGTCCTATTCCTTTAGGGACGACGAGATTCCCGGTCTCTTCAAATATCTTGTCGAAAATAACAAGATCAAGCTCCCTCCGATTCAGAATCAAGAGGAAGCAATGAGACGAGCGACCCAAAATCTGCGGCGTATCACGAGGCGGTTCATCATCCTACTAAATCTGTTTGACCTTAAGGATAAAATCCGGGCTTTAATTGATGTAGGGTCATCACTATGAAGCCATCAAAGAAAAGAAGGTCGGGCGAATCACGGTGTCGATAAGCTTTGGGTGGTGCCGTTGACATGGTTTGAACCTAAACCGGTGGTCAAAGTCGCGGTGAAAGCGGTGAATGGCGACCCACACAAACAACGCCGAAAGGACTTGTATCATTATCTGACCCGAATGGCGAAGTCTTGTGGGTCCACCCAGACCTACTTGAAGATGAGCAATGGGTAGCCTCTTCTTCGTTGAAGAAAAAGCCGAAGCAGAAGGGAAAGGCATGCCATGCTACTTCCGCAATGCGGAGGAGGCGATGAGCAGTGGTAACATTCCGGTGTCAGAAGGGAACACGAAGCCAGCGCCACCGAGGTGGACCGCAGTACAAGTACAAGTACCGGAAGTCCCGACCCTAGCGCCAGGCGGCTCGAGCTAGGGGTACCAACAAATCCCCTCACTCGCCTGAGAAAGCATAGCAATGGCTGCCAAAGCCACTGACAAAGCGGCCGCAAGGATTCGACTCGGCGGTCTCGATTGGTCGCCCGATTGGAAGAGATAAACCGGAACCGAACTCTCCATACGCTTTGATGTAATGGCACAATTGGCCAATATCCCGCAGGATCACTCTCTATGAGTTCTTTGCGGTTATCAAAGAGGCGAGAGAAGCTCTTCAAAGCCCTCGCCGATTGAAGTCTTCCTCACCCGGATTAGGCGAGTCGGAAGAGTCGGCCCAACAATGCAACCTTGCGGCTAAACACTTCCTGCATCACTTTTACAAAGGAGGATATGCGGGCGAGGAATTCAAACACGATAGGCGCTTTACTTCACCGGGTATATTGGCTCAAGTGAAGTTAGCAGGATCCAAGTCGATCCGGGTTCATTTGTGAGCATCATGCCCTGCGCCTCATGTATCACCTTGGAATCCTGCCCGATGGTGGCGTCGGCGAACCTGATGATCTGGGTTTAACACCAGCGGGTCTCGGCAGCTTGGTAAAATCGGATAAAGTGCCAAATGGGGACTTAAAGTCGAAGTCACTGCTATGTGATTGGCGAGACTTCCTATAACTACTTGTTGGGTTGACCTTGGATCCACGGTAGCGTTATAGTCCCATCTACTCTTCATCGGTGTCTCAAATATGTAGGCGAATAATGAAGTCAAGATGGTGGTCATGGACAAACAACCGTTTAAGGGGATGGAGAATTATTTCACGATTCTCTCCTCTACGGTAATGAGTCGGCGAATCATCGGCCCGAGACGCGGACGGCGGTGAAGAAGGCGTCTGCGGCGGGCTTGGTTATAGTGGTGGTTTTGTTTTAAGCGACATTGTACCCTTGTAATCAATCTTGGCGATGAAGAATCGTCGGATGAACCTGTAATTGGCAAATTGCCGATGAATCAATAAATGGCGATTTAGAGTATCCTTTGTCTTTGAATGATGTGATGGCGAGGTTTATACAACGATCGAGTTACACACCTTACTTCGGTCATATTGCTTTACACAAAAGCAGTTCCGAGACTCCTTTGGGACGGCACTCGTCATCCCACGAAGATCAAGTAGTGAGAAGGACTTAGTTTACGGAAAAGGAGATGCAGTTCCAACGCCGAATCATTTCTTTGAAGAAGATGAAGATGATAATGGGCCTATCCTCCATACATTCAGATATAGTCCTGAGACACTGGGTATCATGAAGAAATGGGGGTACAACTTGACACAAGGAGAAGGTCTATGTTTTGGGCGAGGTCCTCGAGTCCCTCCTAAAGCGGCATATGTCCCAAGAGGGAAGCCAGATAACTACTATGCATTTAGAAGGGGATTGGGATACGAATCCTCCTCAGAAGATGAATGCTCATGGCTAATTGATAATAATCCACCCAATGAGGGAGACGGACACTCGTCTGATTCTTCGGCTTGGGATTCCGACACCAGCCTTGGATAAGCTTTCAAGGCTTTGATGTCAAATATGGCTTCAGTTGATCCTGCTACTATTGAGGATGATGAAGATATGCCAACATGGGAAGACCCATGGATCCATCAGCTCAGAGAGCAGTTTGGGGATAGATTCGAACAAAGAGAACCCCCCACTAAAGACGAGGTAGTCCAGGTTAATATGAGTGATGAAGAACATCCGAAGCTCATAAACATCAGTAATACTCTTCCCTCAGAAGAGAAGGAAGAGTTAATTGCCTTGATCAGGGAGTATATCGACGTATTCGCCTGGAGTTACGAGGACATGCCGGGGCTCGACCCTAATGTGGCGACACATCGCCTCAACATCAAGATGGATGTCAAACTGTCAAGCAACAGCAAAGGCGGTTTTGGTCCACAAATATTACAAGCGATCGTTGACGAAGTGAAGAAACTCATAGAATCGGGATTCATCGAGGAAATTCAACATCCGGATTGGGTGGCGAATATAGTCCCGGTCATGAAGAAGAATGGCTCGATTAGGATGCGTATGGATTCTGAGAGATCTAAATCTTTGCTTGCCCAAAAGATGACTTCCCTCTTCCAATCACTGATGTCATAGTCGACAATACGTGTGGATTTGAAAGAATGTCATTCATGGATGGTTTCTCGGGTTACAATCAGATCAAGATGCACCCCGAGGATGCCAAACACACGGCGTTCAGAACACCCATCGGTATATTTTGCTATACGGTCATGCCGTTCGGCCTCAAAAATGCCGGTGCCACATATCAACGAGCGATGACGGAAATTTTCCAGGACCATCTCCGGAAAACGGTCGAATGCTATGTCGACGACCTAGTCGTAAAAGCGTGATAGAGAATATCACATTAAAGATCTTAGAGCGGTGTTGAGCTCATGCGAACCCATCGACTAAAGATGAACCACGCCAAATCCTTCCTTGGGATGTCTAGTGGCAAGTTCCCGGCTTTGTGGTCACAAATAAGGGCATCCCGTCGATCACGATAAAGTGAAGGCGATTCAAGAGTTGCAACCTCAGAAATCGAGAGAACTTCGGGGGTTACAAGGGCGATTGGCATACATCCGGCGGTTCATATCGAACCTATCAGGAAGTGCCAACCGTTCTCAAAATTGAATAAGAAGGCGTGTCATTTATTTGGGATGGCGCTTTGCCGAAGGCATTGAAGAGATCAAATTGTATCTCGCTAAACCGCTGTTCTAGTTGCACCTTGTCCGGAGCCGTTCTTGATTTACATCAAGGCAGCGGATCACTCGTTAAGCGCCTTGCTGGGGCGGCTGACGGCGTCACGCGAGCTGATTTATCTGGCGAACATTAGTGGTGAGTCTCGATACCCAATGGTCGGCGGTGCCTTGCATTAGTGTTCGCGATTGAAAAATCGGCACTATTTAGTCGGACGGGCGATTTATGTTATCTCGGCGTAAATCCGGTCCGAATATTTATGACCCAGCCGGCCTCAATGAGTTGGCGTTTGGCGAAATGGGCCTTGCTCTTGTCCCAATATGACTTGCATTTCAAACAACAGAAGTCAGTCAAAGGACAAGCGATTTGCGATCTCTTGGTACCGGCCCGACAGCGGACCTTGATTGAGCTATATGATGATCTTAGGATGAAGTCCACGAAGTTAACACTACATCGCGCCAACAAATATGGCGTACTTTGTGAACTTCTCGAGCTACTAATGTAGCAAGTGCCCTCGGATGTTCTAAGATTTCGTAGAATCGGGGTTGTCTTAGTTTCCGGGAATCATGTCATGCCCGTGCTTATTAAGCTCACGAACCTTGTTCCAATAATGTAGCCGAATACAGCGTTACTTATCGGACTTAGCTTCGTAAAGAGGTGGGGTAGAGTATCTCGAAGCATACGGCGATTCGCAATTGATAGTTAAGCAGTCCGTGGAGACTACGAGAATCAATCGGATCTAATCCCTATCATCGGATAGCCGTTGAAATGGCGGACTCATTGAAGAATTCTTCATCGAATATATCCATACCAAAGCGCTCGGAATGCTGCTGGCTGGCGTTAGGCGTATCGTTAGCACAACCCTCGAGACCGAGCAATTAGTTACGGTCGGGACTCACCGACTCTTCGTACCAATATCACGATGAGACACAAGAAGATAAGGGGTAGTTACCAAGAAGTACATGCAACCCAAACCAAATTAGAGCCCGAGATTGGCTTCGATAATCACATTTTAATGACATTTTAATAACCTCATTATCTATTTTATATCAATAAATATGTTACTAATAACATGTTTTATCTTATTTTGAGAATAATGGAGTATTAATGAATAAAAACTCAAATGACTCAAATTCTCGAATTTCTACCAATTGTTGAAGCCCAAATCAAGACAAACGAAGGCCCAAGATACCAAGGAATCCAAGAAGAATTAGTGCAAAATATCAAGAAAAGACAAAATCCGGTGGGAACCAATCGGTTGACCAACGGTTGGCCAACCGGTTGGCTAACCGTCGGCCAACCGATTGGTCGGCGTATTCAGAATTTAGGAAAGATTTTCTCTTCCTTTTTGGCCAAGTTTGATCCAATGGTTCACATCAACTCCGTTGGGGTATAAATAGGGGTAGTATCTGAGGGTTTAGAGGTGTGAAATATTTTGTAAAACTCCTTTTGGAGAGAAAGGGTTGCTCTTGTTTTAGAGTACCTTTCATTGTAATAATTTTTCCTCAATAAATAAATATTTTCTCCCCTTCAATCCCATCTTCTTCTTCTTGTTCAAGGACCGAAAGGAGGATGAGTTGATGATGATGAGTTGCGAGGTTTTCTTTATTTCTCTTTATTATTTCTTTTTCTTTCTTGTTATTTATTTGCTTTGTAGTTTAGATTTAATAGCTTTTGTAGTTTAGATTTAATTGCTTTGTAGTTTAGATTTAATAGCTTTTGTAGTTTAGATTTATTTGCTTTGTAGTTAGATTAGTTTAGAATTTTTCTTTTCTTTTTATTTTCTTTTCTTTTTCTATTTGTTTGAATTTCCCAAGATGTTGAACTAAACTCTTGTGGGGATCTAGGTTGCATGAAACTAGTCTAATCTCTTTTGTGTTTATGAATCATCTCTCTTATGCTTAAAAGATCATGTTTAGGTTAATCAACTAGAGAACTAATCGATAGAAGAAGAATTTGATAGTTTATGCTTTCCTTAAGTGGTTTGATAGGCTATGCTTATGAATTCTAGGATTATTATCTTGTTATTACTCTCTTCATGAGTTTGAATTTCAATTAGGTGATAATTTGATAAGTTATGCTTTCCTTAAGTGGTTTGATATCTTATGCTTAATAAATCTAATATGAGATGTGATAAAAGAGAATTTTTCATAGATTATAATTTGAGTTAGCTAGTGGATTCAATTCTAGATTCCTTCATCTCTCTTATTGAATTCTCATCTGTTTAATTGTGATTCCTTTCACACACAATCCAAATCCACTCTCTCATCACTTCATCATGCTTTCATACTATCTTGAATAAAACCCTAATCGTCCGCATAATTTGAGAACCGAACTTGAATCAAACACTTCCTATTTCCGTTCCTCGTGGGATCGACAATCTTAAATACTATAACTTGACAATGGTTGTGCACTTGCGACTATAAAAGGTAAACACTCGTTTTGCCCATCAAGTTTTAAGCCGTTGCGAGCGGTGTTAAGTAGGAATTTTTTTCTTAGTTCTTTAACTTGTGTGTTTGTCTATTGTGAATGACAAAAGGAGCTTGAAGGCAAGGAGTTGAAGATTGAGAATTGAAGGTTGCCTCCAGCGAGGCTTTGCATTGCTTTTGCGGGTAACTCTTCTTTCTAGTATTTTTAATTCCACCTTATAGGTAGTTCATCACATTAGAGACAATTAGGTTAATATAAAAAAAACTGACTTTCTTTCTTCTTGACCATAATTAAAAAAAAAAAAATTTTTCTTTCTCATCCTTTTTAGTTGCTTTTAATTTCTAGGGTGCATTGCATATAATAGTAGGAATTCACCAAAGTGATTTGAGCATTTTGAATTGACACTCACTGAAAATATCTTTAAGGGCAAAACCCATTAATCAAGATAAGGTGAGGGATTTCATCACCCTTTCCTTAGCCCAAAATCACGATTCCTTACTACACAAACCCAAGCCTCCTAAAAAGAATTAGGCGTTGGCCCCTAAGGATTCGAGCTCAATAAGGAACAAGAAATTCTTGAGTGGTGGTCTAAGTTTATTTGGATTAATTGGTGTCTAAGGCAAGGTTTAGGGGTTGCGTGGCATGCAGGAAACGAGGTACTTAATTGATCGTTGATCTCCCTCTAGTACTATCCTTACGGCTAATTACCCGTAAAGCTGGATTTTTTCACTTAGGGAGTTTTGGTTAGGAGCTGGTCTAGTTGAGTTTAGGCTTAACCTAGAGTTAGGGTGATTGAAAAGTGATTGCCTTGATTTGTTAATTTTTCTTTTCTTCTTCCCTTTTCTTCTCTTTTCACCATCTCACTAACTTTTTCATTTTTTATTAAAAAAAAAATCTCTTGATTTTGGTTCATGCAAACTTGGGTTAGGAATAATACCAATCGTTTAGTTAAGCTCGATTCAACTTCTCAACCAAGCGAAATGGCCAATCCTCCGTTCTTCAAGATATCGCTACCCAACTAGGAATGCTATCCCTTCATGCATTAAGCTTCGAAGCAAATGGAACTAATTTGAACTCCGACCACATTTCATCAACATGCTTCCAAAATTCTTAGGAGCGAGCGAAGGCATATATTTTCATCTCTGAATTTGTAGAAGTCGCCTCATGATTAAAATGAAAGACCTAGCGAGGATGCAATTAAGCCGATTTATTCCCTTCACTCTTAAGGACAAAGCAA
The DNA here is from genome assembly GCA_012295165.1 of Asparagus setaceus. Lineage (NCBI taxonomy): Eukaryota > Viridiplantae > Streptophyta > Magnoliopsida > Asparagales > Asparagaceae > Asparagus > Asparagus setaceus. The sequence continues at coordinate 4,968,558 of CM022706.1, forward strand.
AAAATGGGCATGCAGCTTACCTGGTCGATTTCAACTGGGATGATTTTGTAAAAGTTTTTCTAAAAAATTCTTCCCAATTCACAAAAGCGGTCAAGCTCGAAGCTTGACATTCAAAATTTTAGGATTGTCGGGTGAGCCATTCGGAAGTATTTCGATAGGTTTAAGGATCTCCTCATCCAATGTCCTCACCATGGTGCGGAAAAATGGCGATTGTGCCAAATCATTTCTGAAGGATTGGACTATCTGCAAAACTTCCTTAGAGTCTATGTGTCAAGGGATTTTATGAAGAAAAATGCCGATGAAGCGTGGGATTTCTTAGAGAGTGCATCGGAAAAACCATGCAATGGGAACAACGTGATGACCGGGTGCATCGGTTCCTCAAGCCAAATCTAGTGGTCCTTCCTTAGGAGCGAATATAGCCATTGAAGCAAAGATGGCGGCGATCATCGTGAGGCTAGAAGCTCGAAATCAAAGAGCAGCTCTGCTCAAGTCAATCAAATCTACGCCTCGGGTTGTCACAATTGTCGGTCCCATCTCATGTTGCCGATGAATGCCCTCTTTTAGGATCCGATCGGCCACTAGGTCGGGTTAGCAGCGCATTCCGGCCTCCTAGAAATGATCCTTTTGCCCCAACCTACAATCCGGTTGGCGGAATCATCCCAACTGCGTGGAATCAAGGAAGTTACCCCGAAATCAAAGCGTCAATCCCACCTCAAACCAACAAATTCCTAGGGAAACATGATTCCGTTCAATCCACCAAACAATTTCCATCACTCAAATCTACCTTTTTGAATTCCCCTAACCCGGATCACGGAAAAGCGTCTTGGTGTCATAGAAAGGGTTTAGAAGCCATGATCAAAACCACCACCAACCTGTTGACTCAATCATCCAACACTCTAAATTCCTTCATGCAAACAACCAACCAAGCGATCAACTTCGAACACTCAAGCCATCGCCGGGATAGAAACCCAACTAGGGCAACTAGCAAGCGAGTGAGTGAAAGAGAAAGGAACATTTCGAGTCAACCCGTGACCAATCCAAGGAACTTCGGGTTCAACTTTTCACGATCAAGTGAATGCAATCCATTCATGCATTAAGCTTCGAAGCAAATGGAACTAATTTGAACTCCGACCACATTTCATCAACATGCTTCCAAAATTCTTAGGAGCGGCCGAAGGCATATATTTTCATCTCTGAATTTGTAGAAGTCGCCTCATGATTAAAATGAAAGACCTAGCGAGGATGCAATTAAGCCGATTTATTCCCTTCACTCTTAAGGACAAAGCAAAAAAATGGTATCTGACTTACCCACGGTCGATTTCAACACAGGATGATTTTGTAAAAGTTTTTCTAAAAAATTCTTCCCAATTCACAAAAGCGGTCAAGCTCGAAGCTTGACATTCAAAATTTTAGGATTGTCGGGTGAGCCATTCGGAAGTATTTCGATAGGTTTAAGGATCTCCTCATCCAATGTCCTCACCATGGTGCGGAAAAATGGCGATTGTGCCAAATCATTTCTGAAGGATTGGACTATCTGCAAAAACTTCCTTAGAGTCTATGTGTCAAGGGATTTTATGAAGAAAAATGCCGATGAAGCGTGGGATTTCTTAGAGAGTCAGTCGGAAAAAACCATGCAATGGGAACAACGTGATGACCGGGTGCATCGGTTCCTCAAGCCAAATCTAGTGGTCCTTCCTTAGGAGCGAATATAGCCATGAAGCAAAGATGGCGGCGATCATCGTAGGCTAGAAGCTCTCGAAATCAAAGAGCAGCTCTGCTCAAGTCAATCAAATCTACGCCTCGGGTTGTCACAATTGTCAGTCCCATCTCATGTTGCCGATGAATGCCCTCTTTTAGGATCCGATCGGCCACTAGGTCGAGGTTAACGCGCATTCCGACCTCCTAGAAATGATCCTTTTGCCCCAACCTACAATCCGGTTGGCGGAATCATCCCAACTGCGTGGAATCAAGGAAGTTACCCCGAAATCAAAGCGTCAATCCCACCTCAAACCAACAAATTCCTAGGGAAACATGATTCCGTTCAATCCACCAAACAATTTCCATCACTCAAATCTACCTTTTGAATTCCCCTAACCCGGATCACGGAAAAGCGTCTTGGTGTCATAGAAAGGGTTTAGAAGCCATGATCAAAACCACCACCAACCTGTTGACTCAATCATCCAACACTCTAAATTCCTTCATGCAAACAACCAACCAAGCGATCAACTCGAACACTCAAGCCATCGCCGGGATAGAAACCCAACTAGGGCAACTAGCAAGCGAGTGAGTGAAAGAGAAAGGAACATTTCGAGTCAACCCGTGACCAATCCAAGGAACTTCGGGTTCAACTTTTCACGATCAAGTGAATGCAATCCATTCACAACGGTCGGGTAACGGGTTAATAATCAAATCCTTGAGCGAGAGAATTATGTTGAATACATGCATCGATACCAACATTTGAAGAACCCTTTGTTAATGAACCTAGGTTTGTAGAAAATAGAAAACAACAAGATTTCATTTTTGATGAAATTTTTGTTAATAATGAATCTAAGTTCAAAAGCATACAACCATTAATACCTACCTTCCATTCTTTGCACACATCACTAAAACCACGAAATTTTTGGAATTTAAGCACATCGATAATTATATCATTTTGAAATTCTTTAAATTTGAGGTAGAATTTTCAAAGAATAAGGTAGGAGTTAATGTAGAATGTGAGCTTCTCATGTTTCATCTTTTATTCTACATGTTTGTTTGTTGTCCCACAATAATAATAAAAGAATTTATTCTTCTCTCATGTGAGAGTTTCTTGTTCCTTAAAAAAAAAAAAATCTTGTAAAACCTTGTGCATATCTGAAAAAAAAAAAATATTATTTTGGTTTAGTCTCCCCTTACGAGGAAAATCACGGTTTTCAATTTTTTTTTTGTGTTCAGTCATCAGAACATCTGTAAGTGCTTCCACTCTTCTCTATGTTACTTTGCATTTACATTGAGGACAATGCAAATTTTGGTGTGGGGGTGGGACTTAGTCAAATTTCTCGTATTTTAGTCATCTTTCATTTTCTCATTTTTCATTTTCTTTTTCTTATTTATTTTTATTTTCTTTTTCTTTAAAAAGAAAAAAAAAGTGTCACTTACCAACTTAATAGAGTTGATTAATAGTCTTCTAATCTGAGTTAGTTATACACTCAAGTTTACCTTTTATGATAATTTTAAATAAATTTCGAAGAATGATTTTCAAAGTGGTATACTTTACTAAAGTTTAAGTTGGATGTTTAATCAGTGATGAAATTTTTAGTGCTTAACTTAGAGTTGAAAATGATTCTTTAAGTTGCATTAATCCAAATATTTTTCAGAACATATATACATATACACATATATATATTATACTAACTTAACAAAAGAGTCACGAAAAATGGGCACCAAATAAATTTCTTAAAATCATCGGTAGTTCTTTGTTACTAAAGCCTAAGTTGGTGAGTAATTAAGCCCGAGGAGTATTTTATGTTTAATGACCTAAGCCCAATTGGGTTGGGATTCATTGGCCCAAAACTCGCTAAATGGTCACTTAGAAAGCAGATTAAAAGAACAAGACTACCAAGAAAAAAAAAAAACTAACCATGTTTTTATATATATGGAAATAATGGTATATGTTCTTGATTTTTCAAAATGGGTTAAGAGACTTGAACATTGTTTGAAACAAAGAGTTAGCATGTTTCCTTCAAAACTTTTGAATTAAATCTTTGAGAAAAACTTGGTTTTGTATCACTACAATGGAAGGATTTTCTTAAGAAGTTTACTTTGAAATCATGATAAAAGCGTTTTCTTGAGTATTAACCGACTTGTGGAATTTTTGAATTATTCAATTAGCTTCTTTAAATTGGCAAGTTGACTGAATTTTGTGGGTATATTCACGCAAACCCTCACGAGACTACAACTTCGTCCACTAGGGTAACCTAGGGGTTTAAAGGCTTGTTGTATCGCTAAATACAACCGCGATTCTGCGAAAGTGAGTTAGGATTTTTCTTTTCTTTCTTTTCATTTTCTTCCTTGCTAGAGGACTAGCAAAAGTTTAGGTGTGGGGGTATTTGATAATCACATTTTAATGACATTTTAATAACCTCATTATCTATTTTATATCAATAAATATGTTACTAATAACATGTTTTATCTTATTTTGCAGAATAATGGAGTATTAATGAATAAAACTCAAATGACTCAAATTCTCTGAATTTCTACCAATTGTTGAAGCCCAAATCGAAGACAAGCGAAGGCCCAAGATACCAAGGGAATCCAAGAAGAATTAGTGCAAAAATATCAAGAAAAGACAAAATCCGGTGGGAACCAATCGGTTGACCAACGGTTGTAACCGGTTGGCTAACGGTTGGCTAACCGTCGACCAACCGATTAGTTGGCAGCCCGATTCGAATTTAGGAAAGATTTTCTCTTCCTTTTTGGCCAAGTTTGATCAATGGTTCACATCAACTCCGTTGGGGTATAAATAGGGTAGTATCGAGGGTTTAGAGGTGTGAAATATTTTGTAAAACTCCTTTTGGAGAGAAAGGGTTGCTCTTGTTTTAGAGTACCTTTCATTGTAATAATTTTTCCTCAATAAATAAATATTTTCGCCCCTTCAATCCCATCTTCTTCTTCTTGTTCAAGGACCTAAAGGAGGATGAGTTGATGATGATGAGTTGCAGGTTTCTCTTTATTTCTCTTTATTATTTCTTTTTCTTTCTTGTTATTTATTTGCTTTGTAGTTTAGATTTAATAGCTTTTGTAGTTTAGATTTAATTGCTTTGTAGTTTAGATTTAATAGCTTTTGTAGTTTAGATTTATTTGCTTTGTAGTTAGATTAGTTTAGAATTTTTCTTTTCTTTTTATTTTCTTTCTTTTTCTATTTGTTTGAATTTCCCAAGATGTTGAACTAAACTCTTGTGGGGATCTAGGTTGCATGAAACTAGTCTAATCTCTTTTGTGTTTATGAATCATCTCTCTTATGCTTAAAAGATCATGTTTAGGTTAATCAACTAGAGAACTAATCGATAGAAGAAGAATTTGATAGTTTATGCTTTCCTTAAGTGGTTTGATAGGCTATGCTTATGAATTCTAGGATTATTATCTTGTTATTACTCTCTTCATGAGTTTGAATTTCAATTAGGTGATAATTTGATAAGTTATGCTTTCCTTAAGTGGTTTGATATCTTATGCTTAATAAATCTAATATGAGATGTGATAAAAGAGAATTTTTCATAGATTATAATTTGAGTTAGCTAGTGGATTCAATTCTAGATTCCTTCATCTCTCTTATTGAATTCTCATCTGTTTAATTGTGATTCCTTTCACACACAATCCAAATCCACTCTCATCACTTCATCATGCTTTCATACTATCTTGAATAAAACCCTAATCGTCGCATAATTTGAGAACCGAACTTGAATCAAACACTTCCTATTTCCGTTCCTCGTGGGATCGACAATCTTAAATACTATAACTTGACAATGGTTGTGCACTTGCGACTATAAAAGGTAAACACTCGCTTTTGCCCATCACTCCCATCATCGAACGTCTTACATGTGATGCGAGGCGTGAAGGAGAAGAGTCCGGCGAAGAGCTCCAAGATTCTTTTACGACCACGAAACCGGATGCTATATCGTAGAGTGCGATGGTCTTTGCTACAATGCCTCTCAAACAAAGAGGCGTAAGAGGTCCTTCGAAGCACACAAAGGTGAATGTGAATGCGCACCGACTGGTCCCAAGCTCGATGATCGAGGGAGAATGGGCTACTTTTGGCCCACGATGATTAATGGCGGTCGGTATGCTAAAATGCCGCAGCGTGTCAAATTCCGCGAATTATATGCATCGGCCTCTGGCGATTGCATCCTTAACCACATCGGCCATTGAGACATGGGGAATGGGCGTTGTAGGTCCCATTTTCCTCCGTCGATCAAAAGCGTCGGTTTATTCTAGCAATCACCGATTACTTCTCCAAGTGGTGAAGCAATCCGCTAAAAGAAGTCAAAGCGTCGCGATCATTAAGTTTATCAAACACCATGTCATTTATCGACATGGTGTCGAAGCGGTCGTGCATGACAGCGGTCCCAATTTATTAGCAATTCCTTCATCGGGTTTTGCGAAAAGTTCAAGATACAAGATGTCGTCAGCGACTTATAATCCGGCTGACAAATGGATTAGGCGTTCAACAAGGCGATCATCAAGATTTTGTCGGCTTGTGAAGAATAACAAAGGGAGGCGATAAACTTCGGGCTTGCACAGGCATATCGCACAATGTGCGCCATAAGCTGGAGGCGACCGTACTCCACGGTTTCTGGTGTGAAGCGGTTCTCCGTTGAAATTGGTCCGTCGCCCATCGCCTCGCCACGGAGATGACGATTGAAGAACAACATCAGAAACGTCTCGAAGAGCTCGAGATGTTGGACGAAAAGCGCCTGGAGGCTCAACAATGCATTGAGTTCTATCAAGCTAGGATGTCGAGGGCTTTCAACAAGAAAGTTCGACAGAGAATCTTTAGAGAAGGAGATTTGGTCCTCGCTGCTCGACGACCGATAATCCTCACTTCCAAAAAGAAAGGTAAATTCAAACCTAAATGGGAGGGACCATTTGTAATAGAAACGGTCTACTCTAACGGTGCGTATCGCCTAATTACCCAAAATGGCGACCGGCAATTAATGCCGATAAATGGGAAGTTCCTGAAGAAATACTACCCTTAGTATCTTGGGATAACGTTCATTGGAAGTTCCTCGTGGGATGTTTCACCCACTTTCCTTGAGGATAACCCTAGATTTGTCCTCCATCATAATTCTCCCACCGATCAAATTCCTTGACGGTAGGTCTACAAATTTTCTGGTACATTACCAAAATCCCCTCTTGATTCCTTCTATGAACAAGAGGCCCACTCAAAATCTCCTTTCACGCTGGAGAGAGAATATAAGATTCTTCCTCTCCAAGCGTAAAATCCTTTAGTGTCAAGCGGAAGGGTTCCATCTTTCATCCTAGGTAGCGCCCGTGAAGGTATCTTGTGGGATTTTCGAGACCGGGTTGTCCGTGAAGGTCACGAGTCTTTTAGGTTCTCGGTGGAGATCCCACTCTTAGTTCCATTTCTCATCTTAGGTAGCGCCCGTGAAGGTATCTTGTAGGGATTTTCGAGACCGGGTTGTCCGTGAAGGTCACGAGTCTTTTCGGTTCTCGGTGGAGATCCCACTCTTAGTTCCATTTCTCATCTTAGGTAGCGCCCGTGAAGGTATCTTGTAGGGATTTTCGAGACCGGGTTGTCCTTTGAAGGTCACGAGTCTCTTCGGTTCTCGGTGGAGATCCCACTCTTAGTTCCATCTCTCTCTAGGTAGCGCCCGGTGAAGGTATCTTGTAGGGATTTTCGAGACCGGGTTGTCCACGAAGGTCACGAGTCTCTTCGGTTCTCGGTGGAGATCCCACTCTTAGTTCCATCTCTCTCTAGGTAGCGCCCGGTGAAGGTATCTTGTAGGGATTTTCGAGACCGGGTTGTCCGTGAAGGTCACGAGTCTTTTCGGTTCTCGGTGGAGATCCACTTTTAGTTCCATCTTTCATCTTAGGTAGCACCGGTGAAGGTATCTTGTAGGGATTTTCGAACCGGGTTGTCCGTGAAGGTCACGAGTCTTTTCGATTCCTCTGGCGAGGCCACGCTATTGGTTTCATTCCGAAACATAACATAAAGTTCCTTCCTCTCACCAATTTACTCGGTTCGGTCATTCTCGGTCAAAAACACCAAGGTTCGCCTTTGGGGCATTTTATCCGAAGCCTAAGAAGGGATAAAGCCAACGCCACACGCTGCCGGTTTAGTCTTTTCGATTGAAGAAGACACCAAGGTTAGATCTTGGGGTATTTTATCCGAAGCCTAAGAAGGGATAAAGCCAGCGCCTCACCGCAGCGTTGCGGTTTAGTCTTTTCGATTGAAGAAGACACCAAGGTTAGATCTTGGGGCATTTTATCCGAAGCCTAAGAAGGATAGCGCCCTCACGTTCTTAGGGTTAGCCTTCCGTGAAGAAAAAAAAGTCTCATTATTCAACATCATTAGCATTAAGTCTAAGAGAGTTTCATTCTTTTAGCACAGCGTTGTGTGTAGAGCGGTTTAGACAATCCATGCGGCCCATTTAACTCAAGCGGTAGTTGGTAAAGGCTCATCAAACCCGTTGAAGGTGGGGTTGGCCAATAACCCTAAAGCCAACGCCACACGCTGCCGGTTTAGTCTTTCTCCGATTGAAGAAGACACCAAGGTTCGCCTGGGGCATTTTATCCGAAGCCTAAGAAGGGATAAAGCCAGCGCCTCACGCTGCCGGTTTAGTCTTTTCGATTGAAGAAGACACCAAGGTTAGATCTTGGGGCATTTTATCCGAAGCCTAAGAAGGGATAAAACAAGCGCCGCAGCGTTGCGGGTTAGCCTTCGGTGAAAAAAAAAGCGAGATCGTATTCAACATCGTAGCATTAAGTCTAAGAGAGTTTCATTCTTTAGCACAACGTTGTGTGTAGAGCGGTTTAGACAATCCATACGTAGCAAACTCAAGCGGTAGTTGGTAAAGGCTCATCAAACCCGTTGAAGGTGGGGTTGGCCAATAACCCTAAAGCCAACGCCTCCCGCGGCGTTGCGGTTTAGTCTTTCTCCGATTGAAGAAGACACCAAGGTTCGCCTGGGGCATTTTATCCGAAGCCTAAGAAGGGATAAAAATAGCATACTCAACGTAAGTACGTAAAAATTGCGAAACGTGTATCCGAGGAAACACTATCGATGAAGGTTACAAGTGGCGACTTTCCGCGATGACAAAGGAGAATCGAAGCTAATGTCTCGAGTACAAGTTACAAGTTGACAATCCTTGTGAAAAGAGATCACAAGTTTTGATCTCTTCAATTCAAAATCGGGGCTCATCCCGTTTCAATCAAAGCAGCGGAGCACATGGCCAGCGTTGAAGCTAAGCGGAGCACATGGCCAGCGTTGAAGCTAAGCAGCGGAGCACATGGCCAGCGTTGAAGCTAAGCAGCGGAGCACATGGCCAGCGTTTCATTTCAAAATGCGAACCGTGGCCAGCGTTTCAACCCAGCACGGCCAGCGTTGAAGCTAAGCGGAGCACATGGCCAGCGTTGAAGCTAAGCAGCGGAGCACATGGCCAGCGTTGAAGCTCAAAGCGAGCGAGGCTTGCTCGAAGCGAACCGGCGTTTTGACTCATTCAAACATGAGTTGAACGGTTCCTCAACCGTTTGAGCAATTTAAGGGGGGGTGGTTACACCCCACTAACCCCCCATTATGGAGCATTTTAAGGGGATGGTTACACCCCTTTAACCCCTATAAATGGGGGGTTTTCACAGCCAAATGAGAGAGGTTGGAAGAGTTTGGCCGGAGAACTAACAAAGGGGAGAGAACCAGTTTCCTCTGCGCAGCTGTGATCGGCGTGACGATCGGATCTTCATCCGTGGTCTGATCGGAGTGAAACTTGGAGGGCAGCCTCAACACTTGTCGTTCCTAATTCTGAACGGTGGAGATTGATTTCTACCGGTTGGATTTGGAGATATCAAGGTTTTACCGAAGCCAATTGCGCAGAGAACGGCTTCTTCCGCGCAGCTGTGATCGGCGTGACGATCGGACCTTCATCCGTAGTCTGATCGGAGTGAAACTTGGAGGGAAGCCTCAACACTCATCGTTCTTAATTCTGAACGGTGGAGATTGATTTCTACCGGTTAGATTTGGAGATATTGAGGTTTTACCGAAGATCTCCTTTGCTGGCATCAACTCTCCTAGAGAGTTCAACTCGACATAGCTTTTCAAACTTGCGGCAAGTTCTTCTCCGCCATTCTTGGCTAAAAGGGTTATTAATCCTTTTCTAAAATCAACTCTATCAAAGAGTTCTTAACTTCGGCGAGTTCTAAACTTGCTCTGCGAGTTATTTTTCAACCTCGCCCCACGAAGTCAAGACGGTCGGATCGTCAGCGGGATACAAGATTCAAGCTCCCACCGCCACCGTGAAGAACCCAGATTAAATAAAGGGAAGGGACTCCGTTGACCTTTCCCTCTTTTGTAAATCGGCAACCGATCGAGGAATTTGTAATTTCTTTTTATCTAAGTCGGTTAGAGAGAGATTGCATTGAGAGAGTTGTATTCATTATTCTTTCTTTAAAATCAATTTTCCTCGCGAACAAAGATGGCGACTCGGCGGGGACTAGCTTCACGTGATGAAGAAGTGGTGGCGCAATCAGGCGTCAAGCTCATTGGGACGGCTGTTGAAACTCGGCCGTAGAGAGTTCGATCAAGCCAAGTTCGAGGAGGCACTCTCCTCAGGATCCCTTAGCCCCAGGCTATCGCCAAGATCCACAAAGCCTCTAAGGAGACCAAAGTCCCTTCGTTGCCATGGCTAACCTAATCGGTAAAGATGGTGATGTCGCGAAAAGCCTCAAATCGGTGAAAAGGGCTTCGCCAAAGAACCTGACCGAGATGGCCAATCGACCAACCAGCGAACCGGCGTTTGCGAAAAGCGATCCGAGCCGGCGTTTCTTTTCGAGCAAGCCTGCGGCGTTTATGTGCCGAATCACGAGCCTGCGCAAAGCGGACCGAGCGCAACCCTCAAGGCGTTTCCGCAGTCAAAGCGGGTCACAACCCGGCGTTCAATTGCTCAAGCAGCGAAACTGGCGTTGGTGAGTTGCCGCAGCGATCCTCGGCGTCCCCACTATAAGCGGGTCACAACCCGGCGTTCAATTGCTCAAAGGCTTCAGCGTTGGCGAGTTGCCGCGATCCTCGGCGTCCCCACTATAAGCGGGTCACAACCCCGCTCAAATGTTCAAACACGGACCTGCCGGCGTTAGAGGGTTACCGCAGCGATCCTGCGTCCCAATCAAAAGCGGAGTGCACCTCGGCGTTCAAGTGCTCAAACGCGATCTTCGCGTTCCAAGTGCCAAATCATCGGCATATCGATTTGCTCATATGCGGCCAAGCCGTCGGTGTTTGAACAATTGACAAATATCATTTGGTCGCCCGAGCGGCGGCTTTCTCACGGGGAAGAAGGAGAGGTCGAATACCTTGGAGTCACTTCTAACATGATCGAGTAGGCAGATCGTCAATCTCTAGCTCTAATGAGCGAGAACAATCGGTCCCCGACTTGGAAGAGGCTTTGAATGACTCGACGGAGTTTACCGACATACTGACTCAACAGGGTCATACCCCGTCAATTATCACAAGTTGGCTAAAGGAATTGAGTCCGATGATGAGCATTCACCATCGCAGATCTCAATCCTCTAGTTCTTTCATAGAGCATGTGGTATCTACGGCGGGAGACGCTGAAGATTTCAAGAAGAGGCTCGAAGAGTATCGGGCTATGATGCAAGAAGCCTGCGATCACAACAAGAGTCCATCGATCAACTTGAGATATGATAAACCAACTTGTTGCGATAGGGCTCAGTACACATGTTCGCTCAACACCTCACCAAATCATCACGAGGAGGATCGATCCTCAAAGCGAAAAGAAAAGTGAATGAAGCTCCCGATCAAGAAGCTCATCACGAGAATCTTCATTTGAAGAAGAAAATAGGGCGAAAATGAGCATAGTCCTCAATGCGGCAAAAATCACGAAGCGGAAGCCCTTCCAATGCCATGGCTAATAGGTGCGAGCTCCAAGATCGGGTTGTCGAGGCAGTATCTGCTGAGAATGGGATCGGTTCCTTATCCTCCAAAATTTAAAATCCAGGCGCTACAAGCTTTTCGGCGGCAGGATCACCGAACCAACACATCTACCATTTTAAGTCCTGGTGGAATGGGATGTCAAACGATGCCATAACAACTCGTTTGTTCATTGGCACCCTCAAGGGGTTGCCTTTGAATGGTTCATGGCTGCTACGGGATGTATCGAGAAATGGGCGATTTAGAGACTCTTCTGTCACGATTCTTTGAAGATGACACGAGAATCACTTGTCACTTCTCTCCTTGCCCTTAAGCAAAGGAGGAGAGCCTATCAAAGTCTTCGTCGAGCGGTTCGAAGCATGGCTCTTCGATGCTCGGCGGTATGACCTGATGCTCTAATTGACACTGTCGGCACAATTTACAAACTAATCTCCTAGCTCGAATGGGATTGCAAAATGTCGCTCCCGAAACAACTAGTCTCGAGAGTGGCAATTTGGCAATTATTGCTAGGATTGAAGGCTGAAGAAGAGGAGGCACTCAGAAGACACGGCTATTGATGACGGCTCTAAATGCGAGGCCGAAGACTTCGGTTAACATCAACCTAGGATAATTCTGAGGCGTCGTCAATTTTGTCAAAAGACGCCATGTATCCCAAAGGCTGGGGTTGATTTTTGTTATTTTCGAGTAGAATAATAAATTCTAAATATTGTCAAGTTAACAAAATACTTTTGACAATGTAAGCACTTCACGTGCGTAAATGACACCACCAAAATCAACTTATCAATCCTCTCCAATAGGATGATAAGTCCACAAAGTTGCTCACATCGCAACGCAATCCCCACAAAGTTAAGTTTAGCTCGTCTCGTTATTAGCAAGACGACCTCTTCTGACAATCAACTTATCGACTCTCTTCAATAGAGCGATGAGTCCTCAAAATTGCTCCGATCGCAACATACCCTTGTCACGTTAACCTCACACCTCTGACAATCAACTTATCGACTCTCTTCAATAGAGCGATAATTCTACAAAGTTGCTCCATTCGCAACGTATCCTTGTCATGTTAACCTAACACCTCTGACAATCAACTTATCGACTCTCTTCAATAGAGCGATAAGTCCTCAAAATTGCTCCGATCGCAACATACCCTTGTCATGTTAACCTAACACCTCGACAATCAACTTATCGACTCTCTTCAATAGGCGATAAGTCCTCAAGGTTGTTATTAATAACACCACAATCCGCCTCACGTGTGGGGAATTTTATCGAATCCTAAGTAGGGGTAAGTCAGCGCTAACACCGTTGCGGTTTAGTCTTTTACCGATCGAAGAAGACACGGAATTCAAATCGGGGAATTTTATCTCGAAACCTAAGTAGAGATAAGCACGCATCTAATACATGCGGTAGGGTAGTCTATTCAGTGAGAAGCGAAGCCTACGTATTCAACATCGTAGCATTAAGCCTAAAAGAGTTTTATTCTTTTAGCACAGCGTCACATCTTGAGCGGTTTAGATAATCGCATGCTAGCCCGATTCAAGCGGTGTCGGTAAAGGCTCATCAAGTCCGCTGATGGTCGGGGTTGGCCAATAACCCTAAAGTCAGCGCCAGCACTTGCGTTGGTTAGTCTCTTACCCATAAAGGCGACAAAGTCTACGATTCAACATCGTAGCACAGCGTCCGCGTCTTGGCGAACTCCTCAAATTTGCTTAAATGCTTAATCAACTTATCAATCCTCCTCAATAGGATGATAGGTCCTCAAAGTTGCTCGAATGCAACATATCTTCATCAAGTCGACACTATACCTCGATGATATAATCAACTTATCAATCCTCCCCAACGGATAAGTTCCTCAAAATTGTTCAAATCACAACTAAACCCGTCAATCAACTCATCATTTCTTTCCAATAGAATGATAGATCCACAAAGTTGTTCAAATTACAACATAATCCTATCAAAATCGTACACATCCTCGTGAGTTTGATAACCAACTATCAATCCTCTCCAATAGGATGATAAGTCCACAAAGTTGCTCCAATCGCAACGTATCCTTGTCATGTTAACCTCACACCTCTGACAATCAACTTATCAATCCTCCTCAATAGGATGATAAGCCCCAAGCCTTGTTCACATTACAAGCCTAAAGCCTTGTTTAAACCACAAGCCCAAAGCCTTGTTTAAACCACAAGCCTAAAGCCTTGTTTAAACCACAAGCCCAAAGCCTTGTTTAAACCACAAGCCCAAAGCCTTGTTAACACCACAAACCCAAAAGCCTTGTTTAAACCACAAGCCCAAATCCTTGTTCAAACCACAAGCCCAAAGCCTTGTTAACACCACAAGCCCAAAGCCTTGTTCACACCACAAGCCCAAAGCCTTGTTCACACCACAAGCCACGTAAGCCTTGTTCACATCACAGGCCTTAAACCTTGTTTCAATCACAGATTTCATATTTTGTCCCCCGACAAAACCTAAACTTATCGACTCTCATCAATAGAGCGATAGGTCCTCAAAATCTTGTTCAAACCACAAGTACCCAATTTTATCAAGTTAACTCCCAACCTCTGATAAAATCAACTTATCGACTCTCTTCAATAGAGCGATAGGTCCTCAAAGCCTTGCTCAAACCACAAATACCAAACTTTATCAAGTTAACCCCACACCTCTGATAAAATCAACTTATCGACTCTTTTCAATAGAGCGATAAGTCCTCAAAAATCATCATCAAGTTAAAAATTTCACCTCTGATGGTAAAACCAATTTATCAACTCTTTGCGATAGAGTGATAAGTCCCCAAAAGCTTGTTCAAACAACAAGTATGAAAGGCATGCCAAGTTAACACTATACTTTTGGCACCTTAAAGAAAAGTCTAAAAGACTTAGTTGGAAATGTGGGGTTCATCCCGCGTTTTACTCATAAAGCGAAGGACCACCGGCGTTTCAACACAAAGCGTGAGGGTCGCGTTTTAAACCTGAGCGATGGCCAGCTCAGGTGTTTCAACCTCAAATCGCGAGGATCGGTCTCCGCGTAGCAAAGTTCAAGGCCTTCGGTCCTCCTGCATTTCAAAAAGGCAAAACGCCGAGTTCATCCATGCAAGGCGAATGACTAAGCGTGGGCAAAAGCGAGACACAACCGTTGAAAGGCAATGAGGAGCAATACCTTCGGGGATCAAACAAAGAAGATATCAAAGTATTTGGCTTCGTCGATCAACCGCAAACTTTCGAAAACTTTGGAGGGTTCAATAGAGGCGTAAAAATTGAAGGCGGCCAATATCAGCGAAACACTATCGATGAAGGTTACAAGGCGGCGACTTTCCGCGATGACAAGGAGAATCGAAGCTAATGTCTCCAGTACAAGGATTACAAGTTGACAATCCTTGTGAAAAGAGATCACAAGTTTTGATCTCTTCAATTCAAAATCGGGGCTCATCGCGTTTCAATCAAAGCGAACACATGGCCAGCGTTGAAGCTAAGCGAACACATGGCTGCGGCCAGCGTCCAGCCAAAGCGAACCTGCGGCCAGCGTTGAGCGCAAAGCAGCGGAGCACATGGCCCGCTTATTAAAATGCGGAGCACGCGGGCCCGCTGCTAACCCAAAACGCGGAGCACATGGCCCGCTCAAGCCCCAAACGCTGAGCACATGGCCCGCTCAAGCCCCAAACGCTGAGCACATGGCCCGCTCAAGCTCAAAACGCAGACGCCAGGTTGCCTTAACGCTAACTCGCTTTGACTCATTCAAACATGAGTTGAGCGGTTCCTCAACCGTTTGAGCAATTTAAGGGGGTGGTTACACCCACTAACCCCCATTATGGAGCATTTTAAGGGGATGGTTACACCCTTTAACCCTATAAATGGGGGTTTCACAACAAATGAGAGGTTGGAAGAGTTTGGCCGGAGAACTAACAAAGGGGAGAGAACCAGTTTCCTCTGCGCAGCTGTGATCGGCGTGACGATCGGATCTTCATCCGTGGTCTGATCGGGTGAAACTTGGAGGGCAGCCTCAACACTTGTCGTTCCTAATTCTGAACGGTGGAGATTGATTTCTACCGGTTGGATTTGGAGATATCAAGGTTTTACCGAAGCCAATTGCGCAGAGAACGGCTTCTTCCGCGCAGCTGTGATCGGCGTGACGATCGGACCTTCATCCGTAGTCTGATCGGAGTGAAACTTGGAGGGAAGCCTCAACACTCATCGTTCTTAATTCTGAACGGTGGAGATTGATTTCTACCGGTTAGATTTGGAGATATTGAGGTTTTACCGAAGATCTCCTTTGCTGGCATCAACTCTCCTAGAGAGTTCAACTTCGATCTGATTTTCAAACTTGCACGGCAAGTTCTTCTCCGCCATTCTTGGCTAAAAGGGTTATTAATCCTTTTCTAAAATCAACTCTATCAAAGAGTTCTTAACTTCGGCCAGAGTTCTAAACTTGCTCTGCGAGTTATTTTTCAACCTCGTCCCGAGTCAAGGCGGTCGGATCGTCAGCGGGATACAAGATTCAAGCTCCCACGCCACGTGAAGAACCCAGATTAAATAAAGGGAAGGGACTCCGTTGACCTTTCCCTCTTTTGTAAATCGGCAACCGATCGAGGAATTTGTAATTTCTTTTTATCTAAGTCAGTTAGAGAGATTGCATTCGAGAGTTGTATTCATTATTCTTTCTTTAAAATCAATTTTCCTCGCGAACACTCACCGCAGCGTTGCGGTTTAGTCTTTCTCCGATTGAAGAAGACACCGAGTTCGATTAAGGGTATTTTATCGAAGCCTAAGAAGGATAAAGCCAGCGCCTCACAGCGTTGCGGTTTAGTCTTTTAGATTGAAGAAGACACCAAGGTTAGATCTTAGGGCATTTTATCGAAGCCTAAGAAGGGATAAAGCCAGCGCCTCACAGCGTTGCGGTTTAGTCTTTTCGATTGAAGAAGACACCAAGGTTAGATCTTGGGGCATTTTATCGAAGCCTAAGAAGGGATAAAGCCAGCGCCTCACCGCAGCGTTGCGGGTTAGTCTTCCGTGAAAAGGCGAAGCCTACGTATTCAACATCGTAGCATTAAGTCTAAGAGAGTCTCATTCTTTTAGCACAACGTCATGCGGAGCGGATCGAGATAATCCATACGCTAGCCCAACTCAAGCGGTGGTTGGTAAAGGCTAATCAAACCCGTTGATGGCTGAGGGTTTGCCAAAAATCCTATAAGTATTATGGTTAATTATTTACGGCGAAGTAAAAGAATCATAATAAATAATGAAAGGGCGGATCTTATTCATTTAAAGCAAATATAAAGGAGCTACAATTGTCGAGACAATTGATTCAAGCAAAGTTATGATAATACATCTAAACAAAAAATCATAACGACCTGGTTGAACAAAGAGAACAGAAAAGTCTTGCAGCACATCAGACTTCATTGGCGCAATCCAGTAATGTGAAAGAAGCAAGGTCAGCCTTGGCGGCTAATTTTCCTCTGGATCGTTCGAACCCGAGCTTTGGCTTCCTTCTCAAGTTCCTCTTGAGTTAGCGGCAATAGCGGCCAGCGTGTTCCCGACGCATCGCCTCGAGGACTTCGCTTCTCGCGTTCGGTGACATTACGGACTCGGTGCACTCCGTGTGAAATTCTTCAGCGTCTTCTCCCTTGAGCAGTCCGATTCACATGCGTTCGACATGGGTGTGGTACAAGTTTATCGGCTGGCGCAGCGACTGCATCGCTCATATGAGTTCGAAAAATGATCTCTTGCTCGATATTTTCCTCTCGCTAAAAGCTCGCTCACGAAGCCTTGATCCGAGCCGTTGATGAGTCGTATCACCTCATCGCATGATTCAAAGAAGGCTAAATTCTCCACCGTGCGCAAGAGTTAGCTAGCTAGTGAGCTTTGCTCTAGCGATTAACTAGGCGAGGCATTTAGATTGAGAAAGTTGTTTTCTTTATAAAACTAGAAAATTATACTTTTGGTTCTCGGTTACAAGAAAATTAAATAACTCTCTCACAAACTTCGAACAAGAGGCGCTACAAGTGTAGATCTCTTATTTTTGTGGGACTTTGCTGTCTTGGGGGCGTAATCCGTGGACCACCGGCGGCGATCGTCGAATCGGCGGGGTTTAGTTAGTGCCGCCAAAGGAAACAAGAACTTCAGCAAATATCTTAGCAAGGTAAGATATCTACTCTTCTCAAGAATAAGTCAAGGCTTAAACTTCGAGGAATCTCGCGTGGATCGTGTTCTTGAACTCAGGAAGCTTGGATTTCGATTTTCCCTTCGATGGCCGACCCACGCCCAAGTGGGCGTAGGAGGGTATTTATAGTCTTTGGAAGCGTGCCCTCTTGAAACACAAGTGTCATAAGTGCGGGGAAATTTGCGGTTAAGCGGCGCCGGCTGCCTCGCGCCAAGCACCTAAGCTAGCTGGCGGCGGTCGCGAGCTACCACAGCTAGGCGGCGGTATGAAACACCTCGGCGACAAGCGAGCAATATCGTCCTTCGGTATGTAGCGGTTTCCCTACTTTTTAGGCATGATTAAATGCCTAGAATTACGCCTAGTGGGAGTATCTTCGTGTAACCGCCTGTGCGATGTCGAGCGTCTCTGCGTTGATAAAGTCAAGTGGGCCCCACCGGCATTGATTTAGACCCTTCAAGAGCTCATTTTAAGTATTACGGGTGTCTCCGTATTTGGCGAGACACAAGTAAATGTCTCGCTAGTCGCGAGACACATCAAAGTGTCTCGCTAGTCGCGAGACACATCAAAGTGTCTCGCTAGTCGCGAGACACATCAAAGTGTCTCGCTAGTCGCGAGACACATCAAAGTGTCTCGCTAGTCGCGAGACACATCAAAGTGTCTCGCTAGTCGCGAGACACATCAAAGTGTCTCGCTAGTGGCGAGACACAATCTTCCATATTGGGCTTCTTGAGATTTCGACGGCGTTGTCCTTGATCTTCTCATGATTTAGTCATATTTGAGATTCTTGACAATTTTTGATGCCTCTGATACCCCTCCAAAGTTTTGAGACTCCTCGTATTTTATCGAAGTGCGGAATACTGGATAAGATCTTGCTTACGTTCAGCGTTGAACTTTGTAGAAGAGGCCCATGTTTTGCTTGATTTCTTGAATCACGGCTCTGGCGTCGTGACCATACTTTGGGATCAATAGGCTGTTGCATTTGTATTTGGATTGATTGAAATGTCGAAGTCGATTTTGGACTAATCATCTTCATCTTGAAAGTCACCACTTGGGTTATAATTGAAATGCCTTGAGAATCATTGAGAAAAGCGTCGTCGGTTTTGAATATCGATTTCGAAAGCTTCTATATGTAATATCTGGAATTGTCCCACTTGAAGCGGCGGGGCAATCTGAAGTGTCTCGCTCAAAAGGACCGCCCGAGAATGCATGCGAGCATGCTTGAGCTTCGGAGGCGATGTAATGGCACATTTGCATTAGCAATGAGTTACAAAGTGCATTAAAATCACGGTAGGAGAAAGTGCTTGACCGGCGGGGAAAAGTGAACCATTGTCTCAAGTTATTGCTTGTATGATAGATATAGGATTTTTGGCAAACCCTCGACCATCAGCAGTTTGATGAGCCTTTACCAACTACCGTTTGAGTTGGGCTAGCATGTAGATTATCGAGTCCGTTCTACATGTTACGTTGTGCTAAAAGAGTGAATTCTCTTAGACTTTATGCTACGATATTGAATCGTAGGCTCGGTCAATTATCACGGAATTGATTACCGTGACATGTGTTAGATGCGGACTTATCTCGATAAGGGACAGAGATAATATCCTATGCATGAAGGCATAGTTTAGGTGTCATTAGGTAATGACATCTATGCTACGATATTGAATCGTGAAGCGATCAATTATCACGGAATTGATTACCCGGTGTGTGTTAGGCGACTTATCTCGATAAGGGACAGAGATAATATCCTATGCATGAAAGCATATTTTAGGTGTCATTAGGTAATGACATCTATGCTACGATATTGAATCGTAGGCTTGTGGAATTTGTGTTTTCTCTTGGGGCAGCGAACCCGTTGTGTCTTCTCTTGGGGAAGCGAACCACATTGCAGGAGTAGACCTCTCATTCATAAAAGGAATCGAGAGGGATTTTGACCGTGGTCCTAAGCGTAGGAAGGTTTGACCAAGTGGGAGTGAAAATTAAAAATGATCCTAGCGTAGGAAGGTTTGATCGGGATAGGAGTTTTGAGACAATCCTAACTGTCGGAAGGTTTGATCGCTCAATCTGGAAGTGGACCTCTCGTTCATGGAAGGAATCGAGAGGGGATATTGGCCGTGGTCCTAAGCGTAGGAAGGTTTGACCAGGATAGGAGTTTTGAGACAATCCTAAGCGTAGGAAGGTTTGATTGCTCAATCTGGAAGTGGACCTCTCGTTCATGGATTATCCACCCGGCTTTCTTATAAAATTGGGGTGTCGAGTCTGAGAGGGCGGTTTATACTCGTATACACAGCCAGTCTGAGAGGCGGTTTATACTCGTATACACAGCCAGTCAAGTTTGATTCAACTTATTTGGCGTTAAGGCGCCGGCTTCAACCAAGGCTTGGATGATGGCCTTGAGAGCTAAGCAATCCTTTGTAGGATGGAGGATCCTCTGTAGTGCCTACGGTATTTAGGGTCAGTTTTGCTAACCTCCTCTTGATTTGTAATTGGAGGCAACTTGATTTTGTTGTTATCAAGGAGGTGTTTGAAGATGATTGGGACTTCTTAGTCCTTGAAAGAGTATGTCTGTGGAATTACGATTTAGAAGCTTTTGGCGGCCGTTGTTGCGACGTTTACCAACAGCGATCCGGATGCCTTTCCTCTATTACGAGAGGAAAAATTTATACGAGGGTCGACCATCTTTTAGCCTCTTCGGCTTTCTTCCTTCGAGGAAGCGTTGGCTTGTTCTCCTCGTATTTTTAGGTCTTTCCGTAGTTGGTGGGGCGACCCCATGACTTCCGGCAATTCTTTACGCTTTTCATCTAAGAGAGTTCCAATTGAGACTTGATGTCGTCATCGAAGAAGTTCTTTGAAAAGAATTTTCCATATCCTCCCGGTGATTAATACTCCGGCCTTGAGTCTTGATACCAATCGAGCTGACTCATGAAAAGTACCGACGAATGACCGAACCATCGAGGCTCGTTTCGAGATTACCCCAAATGTGATTTGAAGTAAATCGGGTGTTGTGAAGGTGACCCTCTCCGTCAAATGGCGTGAAGTTGATCAAATTGAATTTGGTGGGTAAGGGATTGAATCCCATTCTCGGATCTGGACCACGGGATACCAGTCCTTTTGACTTCTGTGTGGACATCAAAGCATTGATTTTATTTTCAAGCTCTTTCATCCTTTAGCCATCATCCTCCCTTGTTTTGGATCGCTTCCAATAGGAAGAATTGGATCATTTCCACCTTGAGCGACAAATGGAGCTTTCTTTGGAGGTTGATCGGCATAAATGTGTTCATCAATCTCAGAATCTGTCTTCGACATTATGAGCATTATGGTGGGTAACTCCACCTTGTTGGCTGGATTGGTGGTGGACCGGGTTGTGCAACCGTTTGGGTTTGCAACTCCCTCATCTGTTGCATGGCTAGCTCCATCTCTGTTCTCATTTGACCTTAAGCTCTTCTCTTTGCTTAGCTAAGGCTTCTTGTAACATTTGAGCGGGACATCGGGAGTAATGGTAAAAGCTTCTGGGATGACAACCAACACTTGACATTGTGTCATCGGAAGCTATCGCCCGAATTGATGTCGGAAGCTTCATCTTGGATGACTCTCCCTCATGCATCCTTCTATAGTCGATCGTTGGATAGCTCGCAATTATAACGAGACATCTGTGAAACTTCGGTCTTGACTTTTCTGCGGGGTGAAATCGGGATGCATCCGTCGCGGTCCTTTTCCTTTGTTCACCATATTAATGGTCGCCGGAAACTCATCAATTTGGATGGATGATCTCCTTCTTCTTCGATGTCGTCTTGGCGTGGCTTGATTTTCCGTTCTTGGCGGGGAAAGCCGTTCGAATCTTGAAGCTCTTTGTGGGTGGCGTTAGACTGAAGCAGGGCACATCGATAACATCGTCTTAATCAATTTTGCACACGAGCAAGAACAATCTATTTCGTCGATCGTCCTCTTTAGGTGTGTTGCCACCCGGCTGATGATGTGGTTGGTGTGGTTTATCACAAATTGCACTTCCACCCCAAGTGTAGCGTTGTCCTTAGTGGAGGACCGTCTTCTTTTGGGGCGTCGGCCATTTGACTTGAGAGACAACTTCCGTAAGCAGCCGTCATCTGAAGTTGCTTACGTATGAATCACGAGGGTCGATTATCTCTCGTGATTTTGCGAGTCACTTGCCTCAATTTCTTCTTCTCGGCGGACTTCGTGGACCCCTTGTGGGATGCTCAAGCGAGATGCAATTGGAATTCTAGAGACACGGGATATTTGACTTGCTCAAGACTCTTACGGCTGGGTAATCCAAGCGTTTCTTCTTTGGAACCTTGCTTTTATTTCACGGTTGTGGACCAAGGCGGTGAACGAAGTTGTGGTTCCGAACTTAAAGGTTGATACCTCATCAGGAGAAGTGGAAGAAAGGCGGAAAAGCCCATTTTTGTCAATGCATGGAGGGCCTGGCTTTTGGCGAGGCGGTTTACTGTCTCGGTGAATGTTGTTGGCGGCGGCTGGCTTATCTGTTGGCGAGGCGGTTCTTATCTCGGTGAATGTTGTTGGCGGCGGATTCTTGAGCCGATTTTGATGTTGCCTTGAATCCATGCTTGGCGATTTTGAGCCGTTCTTTGGGTTGCTTTTGACTCTTGCGCCTTGCGAACAACGGCGATGCTCGAGCAAAGCGTGCCGCGGCGTTTTTAGCGCTCCTTCTTTGTCAATCGGGCCCTTTTGGCGAGAACCCATTCTTCCTTGGGAGGAGTCGGCGGATTGAGAGTGCGGTTTGTTGATGCCTTTGATCCGTGAGTTCGATAGTGAACTCCATCCGTTGACTCGAGCCTTGGCGGCCCGGCGGGCCATCTTTTGGCGTCGTCTTTGGCGAGCTCTCTTCGTCGGATCGGTTGAGATCTTGTTGAGAGGAAAATCGCCTCATGCATAGCGAGCGAAGATCGTTGCACATCACAGAGAATGAACCTCCCTCTTAGGGGATGAGATCCTCCGATGTTTGCGGGGTGAGGAGGACTTGATGTGGAAGATGAGAGATACTCTTGAATTTGGCTTGATCGAAGAAGTAGTCTATTCCATCAACCATGAGGTTGGCTGATGCGAACAGGGCGATCTCGGGCTCGAGACCGTTGGCTCCCCTTGTGGTAGCCATCGTGTTTGGGTGAAAGTTGTTTTCTTTGTAAAACTAGAAAATTACACTTTTGGTTCTCGGTTACAAGAAAATTAAATAACTCTCTCAAACTTCGAACAAGAGGCGCTACAAGTGTAGATCTCTTGTTTTGTGGGACTTTACTGTCTTGGGGGCCGTAATCCGTGGACCACCGGCGTGATCGTCGAATCGGCGGGGTTTAGTTAGTGCTTAGCAAAGGAAACAAGAACTTCAGCAAATATCTTAGCAAGGTAAGATATCTACTCTTCTCAAGAATAAGTCAAGGCTTAAACTTCGAGGAATCTCGCGTGGATCGTGTTCTTGAACTCAGGAAGCTTGGATTTGATTTTTCCCTTCGATGGCCGACCCCACTTGAAGTGGGCGTAGGAGGGTATTTATAGTCTTTGGGAAGCGTGCCCTCTTGAAACACAAGTGTCATAAGTGCGGAAATTTGCGGTTAAGCGGCGGCTTCGAGTACCTCGTAGCTACTCGCTAGCGGCGGCGGTCGCGACTGCCTACCATGCTAGCGGCGGCGGTATGAAACTGCCTGTGACAAGCGAGCAATATCGTCCGCCAGTGTATGCGGTTTCCCTGCTTTTTAGGCATGATTAAATGCCTAGAATTACGCCTAGTGGGAGTATCTTCGGTGTGTAACCGCCTATGCGTGTCGAGCGTCTCTGCGTTGATAAAGTCAAGTGGGCCCCACCGGCATTGATTTAGACCCTTCAAGAGCTCATTTTAAGTATTACGGGTGTCTGCATTATTTGGCGAGACACAAGTAAATGTCTCGCTAGTCGCGAGACACATCAAAGTGTCTCGCTAGTCGCGAGACACATCAAAGTGTCTCGCTAGTCGCGAGACACATCAAAGTGTCTCGCTAGTGGCGAGGCACACATAAGTGTCTCGCCTTGTAGCGAGACACAATCTTCCAATATTGGGCTTCTTGAGATTTCGACGGCGTTGTCCTTGATCTTCTCATGATTTAGTCATATTTGAGGTTCTTGACAATTTTGATGCCTACAAGGGCCACCAACCGCTGAATTTCCTCCAAGATACTCAATATGAATGGGCGAAGACCATAAAATTAAGCCCATCTAACCTCGATAATAGAGATCGCTGTTTCAAACCATTCTCTAACGGTGAAGGAGACCCATCAGGGAACCGGTCGAGGCAGCGATTTTTGGCGGGGCAATCTCGGCGATAGGTTGAATTCGTGGAAGTGGTCCGTCAAGATTAACACAGGGCCTCCACCCGCCCTATACTCGAAGGGTCGGAAATCACAGTTCGGCCAAGAGAACATGAGGCCGGTGGAAGCGGATGATGGAAGCGATCCCTCAAACTTCGTCATCGAAATTATGATAGTAGGCTCAGGCTTCGCGGGTTTCTTCATGCGGGTGTTCGCCTCGCTGCGGTTCGCTTCCTCGGTGGAAAAAGGCCTTCTCCCCGATGACCTTAAGAATCGAGACTTGACATTGGGAGCCTTCGAAGTAGATGAATAATCATCGGAGCATCCGCCTACCACAAGAGAACAAAGGATTAACAGATCATTTAGGAGGAATATCTTGAAAAAGGAAACAATATAAGGCGTAGAACTCTTCTCAGAAAACCATGAGATTGAGTCCGCGACCTTATAGCGAATGCAACGATTTCACCGTGCGAATACCGGAGAGCGATAAATATAGTCGCATAAACAAAGCGACAATATATATCCGTTCTCACAGTAAAGAATACGGTATGAAATCGCTCCCGTTAAAAACATCGAGACGGGTGATCTTTGAAGCCTCAATCCCCACAAAGGAGGATTTCGGCTCTTCCCAATCGCCTCACAAAGGAGAACGAAGCGGGGATACAACGCATATATGCGAGAATATGATGGCTGGCGCACCACGAAAGAAGGGCGTGCATTCCGCAGCGCCGTCGCGAGTGGATCGACTCCTCGAACATGAGATCTTAGCGGCGACGCCGAGCGCAAAGAAGGCGAATAGAGTCGGATACGGTGGAAGATCAGCAAATAAAGTGTCAAAAGCTACAAAATCCGGCGCCGAGCACACGAAGCGCCCATTTCGCAGACGCCCGCCCGCCCTTGGCGCCAAGCGCCCGGCGGCCGTAGTAGCGCCATGCGCTAACCACTGGCAGCCGAAGCGTAATGGCCCGCCGTGTGGCGCCAGCGCGACCTGCCATAAGCGCCAGCAATGCTAAGCGCCATATTGTATATGCGGCCCATGACGCCCGCCGCCAGCCGTCGCCGCCGCCGCCTGGCGCCGCCGCCGCCCCGCCGACCACGGCCTCGTCCTTCTCCCCTCGTGATTTTCATCACCTGCATACACAAAGAAAAGAGAGAAGAAAAAGATGAAAAAGACCTTGTAAAACTCTCGTGTGCATACCGTGTTGATCGAAGAAGATAAGACGGCGAGAAGCGAGATGAAAACAAGAAAGAGAGAGAGCACGGGGGGGCCGGCCTAGGTCAGCAAGAAAGAGGCCTTGTGGGTATTTATAACAATCCCACATGGACCCAATCCTCTTTGAACAAGGACTCCTATTTGGCAAGAAGTAGGAATTCTAATTGGAGCCCAAATCAATTCCAATTAGGACTCTAATCAGCCCCTAATTAGGAGCCCTAATTGGAACCTTATCCGGATGTCAAAATAGTGCCAAATCGGTCCGTTAATTAGCTCCTACTCCCTCCGCTATATTTGGAAAAATTAGAAGATTTATTGAGGATAACACCCGTAGTTGTATCGGCCTTGATCAGCGTCGCTAATCCTACTCCAACTAGGATTACGGTATAAGCTGTTTCCTAATTTGTGAGAAGTTCAGGAAGAATATTCTCATAAGAAATATTCTTAGGGATAACTTCGATCATGCGATGGCATCGGCCGATCAGCGTCGCCTAATCCTACTCCAACTAGGATTACGGTATAAAGCTGTTTCCTAATTTGTAGAAGTTCGGAAGAATATTCTCACAAGAAATATTCTTAGGGATAACTTCGATCATCGCGATGGCATCGGCCCGATCAGCGTCGCCTAATCCTACTCAACTAGGATTACGAGTATAAAGCTGTTTCCAAATTGTCAACGAGGAATTCCTGGAGAATAAACTCACATTCTTAAGGATAACTCGGTAACCCTTAATTTCCTCCCACCATAATCTCCAAGAGAGGAATAATCGGCGAGTGAAAGTCATGTTGACATCGGATGATGTGTTCAGTCTCGAAGAAACTTCTCCCACAGTGGATAATCATATCCTCCCGCTGTGGCTAAACCAACAACACACGTGATGATGGAAGAATTAGCCGAGTGAGGGTTATGAAGTTCCATGTATTCGACCGACCAGCGTGTAGCCAACAAGGAGTTCGCCGACATGCGGAGAAGTCAAAAGTCGATGGTTAGTCAAACAACAACCGGTAGACCACGAGTTACAAACAAAACTCACCACCGACTTGAATCAAGATTTCGACAAAGCGGTCGGACAATAAATGCAGCACCGTGATCTTATCGAGAAATCCTACAAAGAAGCTGGATGATCGAAAGAATCGAAGGCTTGAAGCTATCTTTTGGGACCCTCGGTAGGTAGGAACCATCATGTCCAAAGCATCCCGCACTCATCAAGAATCGAGGCGAGGCGGCTTTGGAGAATATCTGTGGCGTTGAAAAATACTTACAAGATCCCGAAACCAACTTCGTGGCGAAGTCGGCGAATGACAACCCATCGAATGATCTGAAGCGTCGAATCGTTAAAGGCGAACTTCGGCGAACCACGGCGTCACAAGCGGTTTAAGCGGACTTGAGCGGACGATCGGTTCGGGACCGTTGAGCGGAGCGAACCAAGAGTTAATCCCTAATCAAGTACGACGGAACCCAAGCCGAAAGCGAGGAAAGCAGCAGCGAAAGCGGCGGAAAAACAGCGGCGACACCTCGGCCAAATGGCCAAGGTGGCTCGGCCACTGGCGAGCCACCTCGGCCAACTTGGCGAGGTGCCTCGGCCAAGTGGCCAGTGGCTGGCCAGTGGCCGAAGCCACGGCCTTTTCTCTATTGTATAAATAGGGGGGGTCTTGTTGGTTCAGGGCGGATTTTTGGGCTGATCAGAGAGGACTAGGACTTGGACTTGGGCTTCGGCGATTGGATTTTCAGAGCGCGGATTTTTGGGAACTTTCAGAGGAATTCTTGCGAGATCTACAGACGTCAGCATATGGTCTGAGCATAAACCCGGTCGGCGTCGGATCTGGCGGAAGGTGGCGAATTGGTCGAACTTCTGAGATACCCTCTAGATTAAGCCGTCTTAATCTCGGGGATAGCTGTGATTTCTCCTAGTAGATCTCACCGCTCGTGATCCTCTCCTTCGTGAGTGTGATCCCCTCGGTAACCGTTTCCTTGAAGCGAGCCCCTTCACATCTGTAGTTCGAACCGGGGTCACTACGGATTGGAATTGCGGTGGTCCACGGACACAATAAGTCCCGACACGGGCAAAGAACCCATAGCGAGGATCCGACATAACAGATCCTCGTGTTTGTTCACAAAAGGATAAAAGTTGTAATCTTTTTTGATTTTCATTGTACGCCTTAAAATAAAAGGCATTTCTTTTTGAATTTTGTTGTAGGCCAAAGAAGCTGTAAGCAAAATCAAAATCAATGATAATCATCCCGACTTTTACCGCGAACAGCTATAATCGTGTACTTCTCGTGATTCTCAACATGGAATGATAAACTCAATTACGCTAGATGTCAGTGTCATGTCATCATGAACAAAAAGTAAGAAATATCTAATATCAGCCGTACAGTGTGAAAATGCAAAATAGGAGGAATTATTCACATGAAATGTCGAGTTTCATAACCGTCACTTATACGATCGTAATTAAATAACCCAAAATATTCTTTTTCAAAATTCTTTTAAAATTAGATTCACACCACGATTATTCTAAATAATATTTGTAAATAATAAATTCATAATTCAAATATTTTTTCTTTTCCAATAAATCTAATAATTCAAATATCCTTTTACAAAATTATTCTTTTAAAGAAATGCTTTTCCTCATTATAATTAATTCCAAAAGTCCCTATAAACATATCCTTTCATCCAAAACACACGAAATTATTCTTAAACTGATTTTAACATGTTCCTTCATTACGATTAACATTGTTTCTCAAGAATAGTCGCCGCAATTTAAGCGTCGACTGCATAATTATTAATATAACAAAGACAACTATTCTACAAAATTATGTAAATAATTTTCATACGATATTAAATTAGCGAAACAACGATCGGAGGATCTTGCCTACGAGTGAATCGGCGATCGGGTCATGGGGTCACGACAGATTCTGTGACCTAGCTGGAAAGTCAAACGGTTAGGATATAAAAGAAAAGTGTTAGTAACGACGAGCGATATTCGAAGTGGTATAGCGAGAGATATATAATGAGCCCAAGCGAAAGGGAGATACCGTGTGATAGTTGATATAAAGGGCTACGCTCCGGCGAATACGGTGGTGAAAACGGAGGCTGATGGAGGTCGGAATCTGCATGCAAAGTCGGATCAACACTGCAGTCAGTGAAGAGTAGCCGGCCGCCGTCAGCCGCTGAACGGCGACGACGGCAAATGGAAGCCGAGGGTCAGCATGAGGAGGTCGATGAGGGCGCGGATGGCAAGCCGCGGGGCTGTCACGAGGTAAAGGAGGCGCGGGCGGGGAGAGGAAAAGGGCGGAGGGGAGGTGGCCGGCGGAGCGGTGGAATGGACAGGGGATCTGGGAATGGCCGTGGCGGTGGGAAATGGCGGATGGGAAATAAATGATTACCTCCTAAGTTGCAAGTATACAACTTATCAAGTTATAGTATAAAAGATTGTCGAATACCACGAGGAACGGGTTTTGTAAGAGTTAGTCCAATTTGGTTCTCAAATTATGCGCGACAATTAGGGGTTATTAAACATAAGAGTAAGTGGTGAACATGATTGTGAGAGATTAGCGCATGAATGTGGATTATGCAAAAATAAAAGAAAACGAGGAAGAAATTGTGTGTGAGGAGATTAGAGAATATGAAGATGAATGGAGTGCAAATAAACACAAAATGAGAGTGAAAAGATTAGAGAGTGTGTAAGTAAATTTGTGCAAAAGAAAACAAGATTGAGAGAGAGGGGAGAGTAAAGAAAAATCAAATCAAGAAGGAAAAAATCAAGAAAACAAAATCAAGAACAAATAGGCAAAACAAGAAAATAAAGATGGAGAATTCAATTAGAGATGTTGAGGAATCTAGAATTGAATCCACTAGCTAATCTCATTTATGAATTCATGAAGTATTCTCTTTTAATCACATTTTACTATAGATTTAATGGGTATAGCCTATCCTACCACTTTTAAGGCAAGCATAGCCTATCCTAAAGTTCATCCAAGTAAAATTAAAACTCATGAGAAAAATAACAACAAGATAGTAATCCTAGAATTCATTAGCATACTCTATCCTATCACTTTTAAGGCAAGCATAGATTATCCAATACTTCTTCTATCAATTAGTTCTCTAGTTGATTATCCTAAGCATGATTATTTTAAGCACAAGAGAATAATTTAAGAATCATAAAAGTGATTAGACTAGTTTCATGCAATCCTAAATTTCCTTCAAGGGATTAGTTCCACATCTTTAGAAAATAAAAGAAAGAAAATAAAGATGAGAGTAAGAGGAGGAGAATGAGAATTCAACTAATTACAAAAGAAAAGGAAAATAGAAGCAAAGAAAGAAAGAAATAAAATCTAAACTAATAGTAAGGAAAGTAAATCTACTCTATGAATTAAAGACAAGACATGAAAGTAAATTGCATGAAAATAAATTGCACGAAAGCAAATCTAAACTACAAAGCAATTAAATGAACAAGAAAAAAATGCAAAAGAAATAAAATAGAAATCTACAACTCCTGATCTTCATCTCATCCTCCTTTTGATCCTTGGATAAGAAGAAGAGAAAGAAAATTGAAGGGGTGAAAAATTTTATTTATTGTGTAATAAAAGTTATAATTTTTGGAAGGTCTTCTCAATTAAGAGTAACCATCCTCTCCAAATGGAGTTTTTATAAAATATTTCACACTCTAAACCCTCAGAATTCACCCCTATTTATAGCCCAACGGAGTTGATGTGAACCATTGGATCAAACTTGGCCACCAAGAAAGAGAAATCAACCATTAATCTGGAATCTATTGCGAACTGATCGGTTGGCCGATCGGTTAGCCAACCGGTTGGTCAACCGATTGGTTTCCAACGGATTTTATCTTTTCTTGATATTTTTACACAAATTCTTCTTGGATCCCCTTGGTATCTTGGGCCTTCGTTTGTCTTCAGATTTGGGCTTCAAAATTTGGTAGAAATTCAGAGAATTTGAGTTATTTGGGCTCTTATTCATTAATACTTCATTAACCTGCAAATTAAGATGAAAATAATTATTAGTAATATCTTTATTCATATAAAATAGGTAATGAGGGTATAAAAATATAATTAAAATGTGATAATCATAAAATTATCACACATATATATATGTATTTTGTACATACCGGATACCAAGCTCGAGGTTTACAAAATCATTAATAATATCAATAATCAAGATTATGGTGAAAGTATTCACGAAATTATTAAATTTATAATTTAGTTAAATCATAAAATGAATGTAAAACTATATTTTGAATTAAGTAGAAATTACGAAAATTTGAGAAAATATTAATAATACCTTTAGAAATAATATTTAATATTTAAAAAGCAATATTAGAAGATACGTGTCAAAAATATTAGAAAAGTAATATTAGAAAAATACGTGTCGAAAATTCTGGTGTTACATAGTCTTATTAGGAGTCTATTTTGATTTTCTATTTAAGAAGAGTCATGTAACCTAGAATCAATATAACTTTTATCAATTAAATTCCTCTTTAATATTTTCTTCGTGGATTCAAAGTTCTTCGTGGATTCAAAGTTCTTCGTGGATTCAAAGTTCTTCGTGGATTCAAAGTTCTTCGTGGATTCAAAGTTCTTCGTGGATTCAAAGTTCTTCGTGGATTCAAAGTTCTTCGTGGATTCAAAGTTCTTCGTGGATTCAAAGTTCTTCGTGGATTCAAAGTTCTTCGTGGATTCAAAGTTCTTCGTGGATTCAAAGTTCTTCGTGGATTCAAAGTTCTTCGTGGATTCAAAGTTCTTCGTGGATTCAAAGTTCTTCGTGGATTCAAAGTTCTTCGTGGATTCAAAGTTCTTCGTGGATTCAAAGTTCTTCGTGGATTCAAAGTTCTTCGTGGATTCAAAGTTCTTCGTGGATTCAAAGTTCTTCGTGGATTCAAAGTTCTTCGTGGATTCAAAGTTCTTCGTGGATTCAAAGTTCTTCGTGGATTCAAAGTTCTTCGTGGATTCAAAGTTCTTCGTGGATTCAAAGTTCTTCGTGGATTCAAAGTTCTTCGTGGATTCAAAGTTCTTCGTGGATTCAAAGTTCTTCGTGGATTCAAAGTTCTTCGTGGATTCAAAGTTCTTCGTGGATTCAAAGTTCTTCGTGGATTCAAAGTTCTTCGTGGATTCAAAGTTCTTCGTGGATTCAAAGTTCTTCGTGGATTCAAAGTTCTTCGTGGATTCAAAGTTCTTCGTGGATTCAAAGTTTGGTAGAAATTCAGAGAATTTGAGTTATTTGGGCTCTTATTCATTAATACTTCATTAACACGCAAATTAAGATGAAAATAATTATTAGTAATATCTTTATTCATATAAAATAGGTAATGAGGGTATAAAAATATAATTAAAATGTGATAATCAGTCAGCAGGGTCTGGAGGCGTGGAGGAGTTCTGTGGTCGTAATGAGGGGGTGAGAGAGGCTTACCGAGCTGTGATGGCTGGTCTTGGCTGAGGAGGCATGAGGGGAAGAGGAGGGGTCGGGTGGGCCGAAATGGTGAGGGTGTGGCGGAGGCAGAGAGTTGCGGAAAGGAGGAGGTGGCGGAATGAGGAAGAGGAGGCCGAGGTGAGGTCAAGGGGCTGGGTCAGAGGGTAAATGCATGTTTTCATGGTAAAAATAAAAATATTATATATATATATATATATATATATATATATATATATATATATATATATATATATATATATATATATATATATATATATATATATATATATATATATATATATATATATAGGGTTAGGGTTAGGGTTAAGGCTATATTACAACATATAAAGTAAAAATTAATTATTATAATGATAATTAACAAGAGTGATAATCATAAAATTATCACACATATATATATGTATTTTGTACATACCGGATACCAAGCTCGAGGTTTACAAAATCATTAATAATATCAATAATCAAGATTATGGTGAAAGTATTCACGAAATTATTAAATTTATAATTTAGTTAAATCATAAAATGAATGTAAAACTATATTTTGAATTAGTAGAAATTACGAAAATTTGAGAAAATATTAATAATACCTTTAGAAATAATATTTAATATTTAAATACTAGAAAATAATATTTAACATTCAAATACCAAAAATAATATTTAATATTTAAAAAGCAATATTAGAAGATCGTGTCAAAAATATTAGAAAAGTAATATTAGAAAAATACGTACTAAAAATATTAGAAAAATACGTGTCGAAAATTCTGGTGTTACATAGTCTTATTAGGAGTCTATTTTGATTTTCTATTTAAGAAGAGTCATGTAACCCTAGAATCAATATAACTTTTATCAATTAAATTCCTCTTTAATATTTTCTTCGTGGATTCAAAGTTCTTCGTGGATTTGGAGATCATTCTTTGTGGATTCAGAGAACACCCCTTGGTGGATTCCGAGGTTTTTACTTCTGCGCTGCGTTAATTGGTATCAGAGACTTATTTTTCCGATCCGATGGCAGGCGACGAAGCCCCTTTTTCTCAAACTGAGTTCGATGAGTTGAAGACCGATGTTAATCAGATTAAGACTACCGTAGATTGACTTGCGTCGACACTGGAGCGTCTGAACACGGCAGGAGTTCAAAATCGCGTTGATGGTCGCCAACGACGTGATCTGACTCCACAGGATAAATTCAACAGCGACCGTGACCCTAAGCAAGACCCTGGAGTTGGGAAGTTGGGAAGAGCACTAAAGAAGCAACAAAGAAAGAAGAACCACCTCCAGAGCACAATATCTTCCACACGAGATGCACTGTAATGCAGAAGGTTTGTGATGTTATCATTGATAGTCACAGTAGTAAGAATCTTGTCTCTCGACGTATGGTAAATAAGTTAGGTTTGAAGATAGAGAAACACCCACCTCCCTACAAGATCGACTGGATTCGCAAGGGCAATGATGTGCAGAATAATGAGATGTGTCGGGTACCTTTTTCTAGCGGCAGTAACTATGTCGATGAGGTATTGTGTGATGTGATCGAGATGGATACTTGTCACATGCTTTTAGGTAGACCATGACAGTTTGATGTTGGTGCCACCCACAAGCGCAAAGACAATGTTTATATCTTCAAGAAGGATGGACGTCGAATTGTACTTATGCCTCTTACAGAAAAGGAGCCATCCAAAATAGAGACTACTGAGAAAAAGAGACTATTAGTTGCAGACAACGAGATTTTAGCAGAAAATTTGAAGCAATCTGAAGAGGTCTATGACTTGGTTGTAATTGAAAAAGAAGAACCTGCCCCTTCCGAAATTTTTTCTAAGGTGAAAACACTCGTTATGCATGAGATTCATGATGCTGATGGTAATATGATAGTAAAGATGGATATTATGCATGATATTTTCAGAGAGGTTGTGAGCAATATTGCACATATTAATGTTGTCCCGATGGAGGAGAAGGATAAAATAGATAGTGAGGCAATTGATGATATGTGTGAATTGCTTGGTGGAGGGCTCGAGGCAAAGGAGATGAAAGAGTTGTGTATGAAGTATCAGGGAGAAAATTCTTCTTTAAAAGCAATGATCATCAATAATTTCAACAATGATGAAGTGATAGCACTAGAATATGAGAAGCAACAAGAAAAATATTTGGAGGAGTTTTTCATGTCAACTACAGAGCCACATGCTGCCAGTTACATACACATGTCATGGGAAAGATTCATACACAAGTTTGATACAGAAGAAATCCTAGCAGAGGAGGTAAAAGAACAAATGGAGAAAATCAATGCTAAATACAAGGCGGATGCTGATCGATGCAAGAGAAGAAAAATATTTATCGATGAAGCTACTATTCAAGCAAATATAAGCTCGGTGTCGAGCTTCTTTCAACAAGGGGAGACTGATGTAGAACGCTTAACGGATAATTTCATGGAGGAGTGGGACAATCACGAACTAAATGCAGACTCATATATATTATTGACTTCCGCAAAGAAACAATCATATCTTTCAACCCGAAAGACGGATTCTGACATATTATATATGTAAATCACCTATCTCAACTAGACGGAGCTAACCAGATTGTCAGATTTTTAAAATCTCATCAGTAATATCCAGTTTTGGCTGAAATCCGAAAATAATCAGCCTTTAGTTTATTTTTAGTAATAAAGTTGGAGTCTATTTAGATTAGGAAACAAATTCAATTTTGATTTAATTAGGACTGATTTGTTTCCTCTATTATAGAGAGTCTTTTAGAGTAAGATTTGATATTTTCTATTTTCTTTAATTCTAGTCATATTAGGAGTCTATTTTGTTTTCTATTTAAGAAGAATCATATAACCCTAGAATCAATATAATTTTTATCAATTAAATTCCTCTTTAATATTTTCTTCGTGGATTCAAAGTTCTTCATGGATTCGGAGATCGTTCTTTGTGGATTCAGAGAACACTCCTTGGTGGATTCCGAGATTTTTACTTCCGCGCTGCGTTATTAGGAGTATGCAGACAAGTTTCATATGGGTCATCTCTCCTTCTTCCACGAAACATCCTTAAGAATATGTGGATATGAATTATTCTTGATCACAAGAAAAATAAATTAATTGATAAAATACAGGGACCTCTTAATCTTTAAGGGTAGTTTAGTTCTAAACAAAAAGTTAACACCTAATTTCTGACGGACGTCAAAAAAGAACTTAGTTTGTAACTGAGATGTGATACAAAGACTAACTTGAGGGGAAAAAAAGTACCGAAACCAACTTGAGAATGAAGGCATGTACCAGGGACCAAATTGGCCTTTTACCCTTATATTTATGTACTTGTACTTTCTACTAAACACCAATATTTTTTTTTGGTCACATTAGACCCCAAATCTCCACCCCCACCACCAAAAAAAAAAAATCATAATTCTAAATTAAGCTCATAGATTCATTAAATTGTTTTAAATAAGACCTCAGATTTATTAAGTTGTTATAAGTATGACTCAGAAATCAATTATCAACTATAATTATGTTATCTCAAATACGACCCCAAAATCTATTGAGTTGCTCTAAACAAGACCACCATTTCGAACAGATAAAGATTTTGAGGGTCTAATTTAGAAAGAAATGAAGGCTTCACGGTCTAATATAGGATTAATAAATATTTGTGGGCGTAATTTGGAAGATGTGAGGGTCTAGTATAGAACTAACAAAGATTCGGATCGAATATTACCAGAAAAAGGCCCACAGAAACAAAGTAAAAAAGACCAAAAATCATATGGCCCCATTCGCAGTACTTTGCTTTTCGTGAATTTTGGGAAGCGTTACCGTTTTCACAATCAAATCCCTAGAAACCAAGCATTTCAACAAATAAAGGGAAAAAAAAATTCCATCCCTGTTTCAAATCGACAATCATGCTACTCGACTTTGGCACTAATCATTTATGCTCCGTTTATTTCGGGCACCCTACTTTATTCCCCCCCCTGGAAAGCATCTATTTGCTAAAGCTTTGTTAGGGCTTCCCATATACTCGGGTGAGTACAAATTCCGATCCTCTTCATTCTTTCTTTGCGTTTCACGACACGTGGAAAGACACAGAATTTTGTAAGTCCCCCCTGAGACATATATAGCTACAATTAGGGCATGTTTAGTTACTTTTTGTAAAAAAGCGCAGTAGCTATAATAATAAGAAATTGAGTCATCCAGCTATATCTAACATATACAGTAATTCGAGCCCAATTCACTGTTTTTTGCTAAAAAATGTTAAGAGAGCGTCAACTCAGCTACAGTAGCGTCAACTCAGATATAGCAACTGGTCTCATTTTAACAAAGCAACTGCACTCATTCCAAGAAAGTAAACTAAGGAGTTGGGGGTAATACTGTAGCACATGACACCTACAGTATTGCACCTCAAAAAAAAGGCAAACAAACAGGCCCTTAGAATAAAAAGAGATGCTTCAGAACTTTATTAACTTTCAAGCAGTTACAACCCTTTCTCCTTATCACACACGATAATGTGCACCCAAGTTCCGTTTCCATATTATTATTCAAGCCATATATACCACACATATATTAACCCATACATATAACGAACATATCATTCGTCATCATTGTACCCAACCCCCTATCTCATCTTACACCTATGCGGCTCAACGCTGCACATCGCCGGCAGCAACTCCCCCCTCATCAGCATCTCCCCGCATCGGCCTCGGCACTCCCGCCCTCTAAA
Organism: Asparagus setaceus; assembly: GCA_012295165.1. Lineage (NCBI taxonomy): Eukaryota > Viridiplantae > Streptophyta > Magnoliopsida > Asparagales > Asparagaceae > Asparagus > Asparagus setaceus. The sequence continues at coordinate 5,005,009 of CM022706.1, forward strand.
CCCTTCCTCCCACTTAACCTCCTGCACCATTTCTCTGATGCCCCTGCACCTGCACTCCTCCCTCACTTGCCTCAGCTGCGCACAGCACTCCTTCGGCGCTCCTTCGTTGTCGCTAGCGTCCGTCGTCATCAGGAGCAGCGGTGCTCGTTGCGGGCCGTGCCTCAGGAAGGAGCGGCACTGGTGGAGCGAGTGTTGTATCAGCTCCAGCCTGCATGAGCTCTTGTCCAGCTCGTAGGCGTTGGTGGTTGAGGTTGAGTGGAGTAGGACGAAGAAGAGGATCCAGAGGAAAGATTGGGGATTCATGACTTGGAAGATGGGAGAAGAGTTGAAGAGGTTGGGGAGAATTTGTAGGAGGAGGTGGTTGAGGGATTTCTTGAAGAGAGGGGGCACGTGGCAGGGGGATGGGTTTGGGCTCTGTGCAGGTGGAGCGCATGCAGGTTGGAGGGCAGGCACGTAGAATGGAACTGAAAGTTTCTGCAAGGTGACAAAGGAGTTGATTAATGTTTCCGTCTGTGAGAGGGGGCCAGGTTGAAGAAAGGTCAAATTTGGGAAATGAAAAGTTTGGACTTTCAGAGCCAAGAAATATCAGGGTTATGTTTGTAAAATGATTACTTGCAATTTTGGACGAGTCTTTAATCCATATATATATGTAGCTTTTGATCTTAGTGGACTCATTGCCATGGGCTAACTACCGCTTCTAAATTCTAACCCACATTTTGTATATTCCAATCTAACATAATATTACAGGTAAATGATAATAATAAGTCACATACAATAAGAGTAATGCTAATTCTTCTTCTGCTGAGGAGCGTAGATTAGGGAGTGGGGGAAAACGATGTTACATAGAGAGATTCTGATTTTGTTCTTCTATTTTTATTGTTTTTGTACTGGTTTGCAATATTATTATGTATTTTGACTCTTGTTTTCACACCTTTTTGTTACTCATCTATTTGGTTAATTTCATATGTTTGTGTTCTCTTTTTCTTTTCTTTTTGTCTTTTCTTTTTTTGTTCTTTTTTTTCCTCTCCTTCTTCAGCATACTTTAAGTTTTTTTTTTTTGAGATGTTTAGTTAAGATGTTTAGTGAAATTCTAATTAAGGAAACAACAAAGGCTTTGTAGTTACCCACCGTTTTTAAAAGGGAAAAAGTCACATATAATAGAATCGGAGTGTTTGTGTTTGTGTTTGAGATTTACTACTACTTATTTCTTAGTACCTCTGTGAACCAAACAGGCCCCGTATAGTAAAAGGCAAAAATATTTAAGGAGATGAAAATATATAGGGAACAGGGAGAAAATTTTGGTAATTAAATTGAATTGTCAGCTCTTATCCATTACATCCGAAGTAATAATAATGAGAGAATTAAGCAAACAAATACACTTCTTATTGCTTACAACCACACGGATATGTGCTTCTCAAATAGAACATGTACCGGACACATACAACCAAATATCAAACAAAGAACTCCCATACAATAAAACAATGTAAAGAACGTAAAGAACACAAATCCAAATCAAACAACCGCACAATAAAACAATGTAAAGAACACAAATCCAAATCAAACAACCAAATATTCCCAAACAAACTTAACTGAGACACGGAAGCAGCAGAAGTAGTCACACGAGATCAGAACCAGATTGCCTCTGCAGAATCCCCGCGTGGGTGAGCAGCGCCCACAGATGAGTGATGAACTCTCCGCCGCGAGTCAAGTGCTCGACATGCGTCCTGGTGTCGTCTGACGGAGCGAGATACACAACCATCTCCGCCCAGAAATCAGCCAGCACCTTCCACCGGTCATTCTCCACACTTATCTTATCCATTAAGTCTCTCCCGAGTTTCACACCATAAGCTATCACAGTCTCCTCATGCTCATGCGCGGGATTATATTCTCTTAATATCTGATACTTTTCCTCCTTTGATTTTCTCTTGAACCGTCCAAGTGCTTGCCTTGCATTCTTGATGACCTCATCGAACACACTTACAGTGGTGAACTTGTGCTCCGGTAAAAGTTCAGGGGCAAAGGCTACCAAATAAGCACAATAGCAAGACAAGTGATTCGCGACTAGGACATCATCGGAATCATACATAAAGCGCCTTCTGAATGAGATCCGCCATGTTGGCCGCCTAATTTGATCAGTGGTTTCTTTGGCAAGCATACAAAACTCTGTAGCAACATGCCATACTAAGATGGTGTGTGCGTGGGTGTGATTGAAACGGAATACCCATCGGAAAGCTTGTAACACATGATTTTGCTCTAACGACGATGTCCCAATCCTCAGATTCTCTCTTGTCTCTTTCAAGGAAGCGATGACTGCGCGCTTCACCGCAGTCGACAGCTTGATCTCTCGGTCCCCCCTCTGCCCGTCCCTAGTCTTCTCTAGAAGCAGAAGCCTTTTGATCATAACTACCAGAGGGTTGGGATTTCGGTGAAAAGAGTCGAGAAGTGAGTATTGGCCGAGCTTCCTCTTCCAAGGTTTCAAAATTCTTAGTCGGCAGAGGGTGCTCAAAATCAAATCAAGATAGTAGAACCTCTGCAGTTTTGGGAACCCTATATAGGTCCACACTACTAACACTTTTGCCCAATCTGACAGTGCATAAGCTACTACCTGCCAGTACTCCGCCGCGGATATCGACAACACTACCGCATACGTTAATACAACATCGAAAAAAACATTACCATCGGATTCGTTTATGCTTTGTTCTACAGAATGTAGCTCATCTTTGTTTTCGACTCTATACTGACGGAATATAACTACCACAGCCCATAAACAAACTAACATCAACAGGTACGATTTTATGAACATACGAATCCATTTTGAGAAGATTACGGGGTATTTGGTGAAGAAAGAATCATAAAAGAAAGCAAGCTCTACCTCAATGACTCTGAAAGCTCTTTCTTCTGCGTTTTCCCCGGATAGTAGTCCATCCAGTACGAAGCGTCGAGTCTTCTCTTGGTTAGATTCAGCAAGTTGGTATCGAACATACCTCCGTCTCAATAGCTTGTACAATGCAAACGACAGGCAAACGTCTTTCAATTTGTTGCCATGAGGGCCTTGTAGTAACCCTCCAGTGCATTGCCAGATTTTCTCGACGGTGATAACTCTGTCCATTTTTTCTATCTTCATTCGATAGTGAGGAGGTTCAGGTTTGGCTATATTCAGGTCTTCTCCGGCCACCAAGTATTGGTACCCCCTCATGGTAACCGGATCATAACGAGGTTCCTGTTCGTGCTCAGAACGAGGTTCCTGTTCGTGCTCAGATTGCATATAGTCTGCAATAAGCTTGTTATCTGATCTAGCACCATGAGAAAGACTAGCCAATTGAGAGGCTCGGGACCTATCAGACAACTTAAACGTACTAAGAAGAAGAAGAATCCCAAGAGGTGTTGCATATGCCACTGAGCGAGCAGAATCCTTCGATGCCAAATCTAGAGCATACATGGCCCACAACCACCAAGCCCAGAAAATCTGGACCAACTGTACAAACTTCATTCTGCTCCAATGCTCGTTGTCATCGAGTTCGTAGGCTGACATTGTGCTGGAGCTTCCAAAGACGATGATGAGGAAAGTCGCCCACACGACGAACAATTTGTTTTGGATTTGTGTAGCGTTCATCAATCCTATAGCGTAGGGCACCGTGAGGGCTGGAATGGTGAAGGCGGCCCATAACGAACACTTGACGAAGGAGCTGCTCGATCGGCGGCGAAACGAGCCAAATAAGACTTGAATCAAGAGAAGAGCTACAGCAAGGATCACCAGGGCTCTGATCTTTAGTATAGCAAGCACCTCGTTCATGTTTGTACTATGAATATTACTCTATGATTTGATGTTATTAGTTTAATGCTCTGTGTGAGCTTTGGGATGGGAACATATCTGTTTTGTCTCGGTCCTAATTATATAAGGAAAAAGGGTTGCGTCCCCGCTGCCAAAAAGCTACAGAATTGTTTATATTAATAAATGGAAAAAAAAAGTTAATTATCCTGAGGGAAAAAAATTTATAATTAAAGTAACACAATCATCATAAATAATAGACTTGTATGATTAAGAAATTGTATTACCAGCTATGTTGTGAGAGAGGCAGTAACAAATCAAGAAAATTTGTATTAGTTTGACAATTATTGAGTAACTGTATTAATTTGATGATAAAGAGTGTTAATTAGTAAAGATGAAGTAAGGAGGCATCAACTGTTATCAACCTTTAGCTATTACTGTATCATCTTTTAATTTTGTCTCTTATTCTTTCTTCAGACATGAATCTGACGAATCGTGCTTTGCTGCATGATATATACATGCTCTCTGCAGGGGGCTGGTGTGCTTTGTTCTTTTTCTGGTATGTAGAAATTTGGGACCACATAGAGCAAGTGAAAGGATAAAAAGAAAAGCTCTCACAAAAAGAGGACGCCCAGTTAGAATTTGCCACATTGCATGTCTGGTGAGCAAAGAACAAAATAGTCATATCAACTAAAAAGTGATGGTAAAATAAGTATTCTCTTGCTGGCAATTGTTTACTACATTTGGAAGTTGGTAAAGCTAAAAATTATTTACGGGGTTAGCTACCATGTTAGTTCCACGATAGAATGTTGCGTGCATGTACTTCAGAAAAGTTGGTATGTAGATGATTCTCGGCATATATTTGTTATTTTTTATTGATGACATGTTTTTCTAATATATAATGGTGACATGTTGATTGAGATCAAAACTAGTCAAATTGAGTAATTGAGAATATATATAGACCAAACCCATACTTGATTCAATGAAATCTGTTTACACCCCAAATATGTTTGAAGTCCATACCCATTAACGCACTCCGACGGTCAGCTTCTCCCCTAACCCATTTAGTGAGGATAAAATGGTAAATAACCATCTTTGGTTGGTTTGCACCCAATCATAGTTAGCACATTGGACGGAAAACTGTAACAGAGTTTTAAACAATTTATATGCTTTGGCAGGAACTAATAGCAATGTCAATGGTTTGAGGGCCTAATTTAAAAATATTAAATATAGACTAATATAAAAAATAAGAAAAAAAAGCCAAGCTGGGAAGAACAAAAAAGGGTTAATTTCAGGGGGAGAACCCTTAACTTTGGAGGTTTTGCAGAATTTCGTTAAATTCCTTGACAACTTTTCACTTTCAGCCCCCAAATTAATCAACACTGTCAACTGTAACGTGTCATGTGCTTGAGCATGACCAATAAATTCGTGAATGCCCCTCAACCCTCTAAAATCAACATTTTATTCTTTTTATTAGTTACATTATTTTTTTTGAGTCCCCACTCGCCACGTGACAAGTATATATACCTGATGGTGTTACTTTGAATGGCTAGAGTGAAAAATCTCTAAAGAGATTTAATGGAATAAAAGAAGTTTAGGAAGGTTTTGTACAATACCTGTAGGTGTTGTTTGGCAAAGGATTAAGTGAGAAGGATTAAGGAGAAGGGTTAACTTACTTAACCCATCATGAGGGGTTAAAAATACTCTAATTCCGTTTGGATTTGATCGTAATATAATGAAATGTTAAGTTTTTTTATTTGGAAAATAAAGAAGGATTAAGTAAAGGTTAAGGGACTTAATCCTCTTTTTTCTTAAAAGAAGTGCCAACCTTAACCACCTCTTTATTCATAGTGAGCTTGCACTATCATTGCGAAAATTCTTTAGTGTTGTTTTTGCTATCCCTTACTTTCCTCAAAAATCAATCTTCACTAGAATAAAGTGGTGTTGTCTTAAATGCAAGGGTAAGTCTCAGTTCTCGATGTTTGGTAGACTTGCATGTATTTCTATCTGTAGACAGATTTGGAACTTTAGAAATAACTGTATATATGGTGGTATGGTGAAGGGGCATCTTCATGCTAGACTGGTTGTCATTGACACTCTGCAGCAATTAGATCATCTACTCAAGCCTGTGATGAGTTCTTCCAAGCTTGGTGATGAGTTCTTCCAAGTTTGGAATCGATTCTCTGTTGTTGCTGGGTATCAAACCTCGGTCCCCACGCACTAAGAGGACCTTTTCTGTGGCCCGAGTTCCCCCTTCGACACATACCTACGCCTTGAATGTGGATGGCTCTTGTCGTGATGGTATGATGGTTGTTGGGGGAGTCATCCGTGATCACAATGGTTCTTTTTTGTATGCATGCGTTTGCTGGACCGATAGGCTCTGGTTCCAGCCTGCAGAGTGAGGTCCATGTCTTGTCGATTGGAGTTGAGCTGATTTCTGAGATTGTCCTCCATCCGTCCAATGCACAGTCTGATTCTAAGACTCTTGTCTCTGTGATTGGGAGGAAGTGTCCATATTGGAAGCTACACCAAGGTGGCAGGAGATGCATCATTTTCTGCGATCTATCCCCATTACTCATTGCCTTAGGGAAGGCAATGCGTGATGCCTTATCCAAACTAGGCCACTCTCTGGACTCGATTTGCTATTACTTTCAGCCTCAAGATTTGCCTCGTGACATCCAGCACCTCATCTGGTTGGATTGTATGGGTACATTCTACTCTCGTTGTCGCTAACTTTAGTTTTTGTATTTACTTCTATCCTGTTTAGGAGCTTGTGTGGCCCATCTTTTGATTTTCATTTTGTAAAGTTGAGATATGTCTCACTTCTTTTGATGCACTCTTGGTCTTGTATGAGTCACACACGCCAAGAGGGGCTTTTGATGTATTTTCTTCTCTTATGGTTTATGATAGGCTGATGGTTTAAAAAAATAAAAATAAAAAAAGTGCCAACTTTGACCTTATTGAAATGAAATGCCCATTTGTTCTAACACTTTTCTTTTTGGTTTAGCTGGTAATCAAATAGCAAAGTAGAAAATTAAATACCTAAGCATGAAGGTAAATGCACTCTATACATCATACATATACAAGATATTTAGCTAACTATTAAATATCTTTTCCTCTGCAAAAGAGAGCAAGAATTAAGCATCAATCCCAGTTTTATAATTAATGTCAATTTAAGGACCATTCTTAGTCATCTTTGTCCTTACGCTCATTGTTCAAATGACTCATGGCAGATGACTGGATCATCTATTGAATTATCTGTTAGGTTAAAATCATACCTACAATTAATCTCTATTGCTCAATTTTCTTGTTGTTTTAAAGAGGATTGTGCTATTTGCTCTAACATATACTTTGTTATATATATCTTTTGAACGAGATTGGGATGATGCCAAAAAAAGAGCACACCAGCCTTTGCCTTCTCCTAAGCTAGCTATACTTTTCACGAAACTAAAATCTTCTTTGTCGTACCGAAGGTTTAAAGCGGATGATTTTTTTTCCTAAATTCCAGTATTACCCCTCCGTGAGTGGAGGGCGTAACTTCTTGTTCCACCTCATGAAGTGGAATTGTTAATCCGTCTATGGACAGGTTAACTCGGGATGTAAGCATCACGTGCGATCTAACAAATCTCTTAGGTGCTTTTGTTGTTTGGGAGGTTAATTAAGAGCTAAACCCTCTTAATCTCTCCACTAACCTCTTGCCAAATGGGGCCCTAAGGTTCCGTTTGTCAAAGGGTTAGTGAAGAGGTTAAAGAGATCTAATCCTTTACTAACCTACCAAACACAATGATTTCTAGTTAAGAGGTTTATAAACCTTGCTTAATAACGGGTTAGGAGAAGATAAGCTGTTAAAATGACAGGTTAATTGTTCTATGGCTTAGGGTGGTTTAACTATTCCGTCGCACCTTAAAGTTCAAGGACTTTTTTGGGATTAAAATAGTTATAAATGGATTATATATGTGCAAAACCCCAAAGTTAAGGGGCCTTTTCTCTGCTGAAACTAATGCAACAAAAGGCACAAAGAAGAATTATTGTGGAATTTGGATCCTGTCTAATGTAATAAAATAGTGGAGAGACCACTACGTTTAATTCCGATAGTTGATTATCTAGTATGTGATTATGATACATTCTAAATCTAACATTCACTATACCCATGTGTATTGCACCCATTCTTAATTTGCACTTAAAGAAAGAATCATAACTATCTACTAGATAATTAGTGCTTATCATTAAATAGTAGTCTCTCAGCTCTTTTTTTTTTTTTTTAATTATAGCCTAAACTACTTTTCCTTTTTTTTTTTTTTTTTTTTTTTTTGTTGGTGTGGAGAGTATCTGAATCCATTATTGTTACTTGGAGCCCTCCAATTTATTTATTTATACTGAGATTACAAACATCAGCTACACGCAGTCACACACGATGATGTGCTCACACGAGTAGCTCCTCCTCTTCTTTCACAGAGGGATAAACCTCATCTACATACTACTTTCAATTGCCAGTACCCCTCTGCCTCATCCTGCAGGTATGAGGCTCCATGCCACACATGGCCGGCAGGAACCTCCCCCTCATCATCATCTCCCCGCACCGACCTCCTCTGCACTCCTCCACCGACCCTTTCCCTTCTTGCTGCATTATCTCTCGCATCATGTGTCTAACAGCAGGACACCTGCACTCCTCCTTCGTCCTCCTCAGCTGATTGCAGCACTCCTCCGGAGCCCCATCCTCGTCGTCGACCATCAAGATCCCGCCTTGGCTCCCGCCGCGTCGGCCATGCATCATGAAGGAGCGGCAGTACTTGTCGAGGGGGTGCCGACGCATCTCGCTCATGCACGTGCTCTCCGATGCATCATCTTCGGATGTAAAGGCCGCGGCGGATGCGACGAGGGCGGGGAGGAGGAAGAGTGTTATTGTGATGGGCTTCATTGTTGCACTGACGATGGGTGAAGAGAGGAGAGAGGGGTTTGTGGGGGTATTTGTAGGGAGGGGTGGGGTCTGAATGGAGAGCAGATGGAGTGCTAAACCTCATCTACGTACAAATTACTTCAATTGCCAGTACCCCTCTGCCTCATCCTGCAGGTTTGAGGCTCCATGCCACACATGGCCGGCAGGAACCTCCCCCTCATCATCATCTCCCAAACGCCAAATAAGACTTGAATCACGAGAAGAGCTGCAGCAAGGATCACCAGGGCTCTGATATTCAGTATAGTAAGCGCATCGTCCATGTTTGTACTATGAATATTACCCTATGATTTGATGCTATTAGCTTAATGCTCTGTGTGAGCTTTGGGATGGGAACATATCTGTTTTGTCTCGGTCCTAATTATATAAGGAAAAAGGGTTGCGTCCCCGCTGCCAAAAAGGTACAGAGTTGTTTATATTAATAAATGAAAAAAAATATTAATTATCCTGAGGAAATTTTTTTATAATTAATTAACACAATCATCATAAATAATAGACTTGTATGATTAAGAAATTGTATTACTAGCTATGTTGTGAGAGTCGGTAACAAATCAAGAAAATTTGTATTAGTTTGACAATTATTAAGTAACTGTATTAATTTGATGATAAAGAGTGTTAATTAGTAAAGATGAAGTAAGGAGGCATCAACTGTTATCAACCTTTTAGCTATTACTGTATCATCCTTTTGTCTCTTATTCTAATTCCTTCAGACATGAACCTGACGAATCGTGCTTTGCTTCATGATATATCCACATGCTCTCCGCAGGGGGCTGGTGTGCTTTGTTCTTTTTCTGGTATGTAGAATTTGGGACCACATAGAGCAAGTGAAAGGAGAAAAGAGAAAAGCTCTCACAAAAAGAGGACGCCCAGTTAGAATTTGCCACATTGCATGTACTGGTGAGCAAAGAATAAACTAGTCATATCAACTAAAAAGTGATGGTAAAATAAGTATTCTTTTGTTGGCAATTGCTTACTATGGAAGTTCATAAAGCTAAAAATTATTTACGGGGTTAGCTACTATGTTAGTTCCACGCTAGAATGTTGCATGCATGTACTTCAGAAAAGTAGGTAGATGATTCTCGGCATATATTTGTTATTTTTATTGATGACCCGTTTTTCTAATATATTAGTATAGGGCACGTGCTTTGCACCAGTCATTATCTATTTTGTTTTATATTTTTAAATTCTTTTTATTGGTTGTAAAATAATGAAATAGCTTATATAGCAATATAAATTATGAACAATTATAATTCTATTTAAATGAATAAATTGTATTATAAAGCGTGTATAAAGAAGCATGATTAATTATTATAGTTTAGATAATTATTATAATTTATTCATAATTTATTAAAATAATTATAATATATTAAATAATTTCTTATCTTTTAAATATAATAATATTATACATAGCATAATTTTAATACTATTAGTAACTACATTTTAATTTAATAATTAGTTTATTACACTATTAGTAAATAATTTAGTAAATTGTATAATTATTAAATTAAATTGTAATTTATTAATTAAAAATACTACTAAAATCATCATACTATTAATACTATTACAATTTCAATAAATATTATTTAATAAATTGTATAATTATTAAATTAAATTGTAATTTATTAATTTAAAAATACTATTAAAATCATCATACTATTAATACTATTACAATTATAATAAATATAAATTATTTTTCATACTATTATCATACTTTTAAAGGCTATAAGATGAAAGGTAGCAGGTAGTCTTCCATAAGAGGTGAAACCCAAAGGCACACAAGGCATAAGCCTATTAAATTATTTTTTATTAGAATTTTAAATATTATGTGAAGATAAATTTGGGATAAATTTTAAATTTTCTATTAAATAATAAAATAATAGTGTGACCAAAGGTTTTGAAAAAGTGAGGAAATGCATAATTAATAAGATGTTATATATTATTAGTGAATGATTAATTATTTGCCAAAATGGAAATCAAAAGTTTTGACAAGACAATCCTCTTTTATCTATAGTATAGATATAGATAATGGTGACATGTTGATTGAGATAAAAACTAGTCAAATTGAGCAATTGAGAATAGATATAGCTCAAACCCATACTTGTTTGCACCCAATCATAGTTAGCACATTGGACGGAAAACTGTAACAGAGTTTTAAACAATTTATATGCTTTGGCAGGAACTAATAGCAATGTCAATGGTTTGAGGCGCTAATTTAAAATATTAAATATACACTAATATAAAAATAAGGGGAAAAAGCCAAGTTAGGAAGAACAAAAAGGGTTAGTATCAGGGGAAACCCTTAATTTGAGATTTTGCATAATTTCAGTAAATTCATTGATGACTTTTCACTTTCAACCCCAAATTAAGCAACACTGTCAACTCTAATGTGTCATGTGCTTGAGCTTGACCGATAAATTTGTAAATGCCCCTCAACCCACTAAAATCACCATTTTATTCTTTTTATTATTTACATTATTTAATTTTTTCTAGTCACCCACTCGCCATGTTACAAGTATATACACTTGATGGTGTTACTTTGAATGGTTGAGTGAAAAATCTCTAAAGGGATTAAATGAAATAAAAGAAGTTTAGGAAATTTATGGACAAAACCTTAAGGTTGTGTTTGCCAAAGAGTTAGTGAAGGCGTTAAAAGAGATCTAATCCTTTACTAACCTACCAAACAATGATTTCTAGTTGAGAGGTTTATAAACCTTGCTCAATAAATGGGTTAGGAGAAGATAACCCGTCAAAATGACGGGATAACTATTCTGTGGATTAGGGTGGTAACTATTCCGTGAAGATAAATTTGGGATAAATTTTAAATTTTCTATTAAATAATAAAATAATAGTGTGACCAAAGGTTTTGAAAAAGTGAGGAAATGCATAATTAATAAGATGTTATATATTATTAGTGAATGATTAATTATTTGCCAAAATGGAAATCAAAAGTTTTGACAAGACAATCCTCTTTTATCTATAGTATAGATATAGATAATGGTGACATGTTGATTGAGATAAAAACTAGTCAAATTGAGCAATTGAGAATAGATATAGCTCAAACCCATACTTGTTTGCACCCAATCATAGTTAGCACATTGGACGGAAAACTGTAACAGAGTTTTAAACAATTTATATGCTTTGGCAGGAACTAATAGCAATGTCAATGGTTTGAGGCGCTAATTTAAAAATATTAAATATACACTAATATAAAAATAAGGGGAAAAAGCCAAGTTAGGAAGAACAAAAAGGGTTAGTATCAGGGGAAACCCTTAATTTGAGATTTTGCATAATTTCAGTAAATTCATTGATGACTTTTCACTTTCAACCCCCAAATTAAGCAACACTGTCAACTCTAATGTGTCATGTGCTTGAGCTTGACCGATAAATTTGTAAATGCCCCTCAACCCACTAAAATCACCATTTTATTCTTTTTATTATTTACATTATTTAATTTTTTTTCTAGTCACCCACTCGCCATGTTACAAGTATATACACTTGATGGTGTTACTTTGAATGGTTGAGTGAAAAATCTCTAAAGGGATTAAATGAAATAAAAGAAGTTTAGGAAATTTATGGACAAAACCTTAAGGTTGTGTTTGCCAAAGAGTTAGTGAAGGCGTTAAAAGAGATCTAATCCTTTACTAACCTACCAAACAATGATTTCTAGTTGAGAGGTTTATAAACCTTGCTCAATAAATGGGTTAGGAGAAGATAACCCGTCAAAATGACGGGATAACTATTCTGTGGATTAGGGTGGTAACTATTCCGTGGCACCTTAAAGTTCAAGGGCATTTTTAGAATTAAAATAGTTATAAATGGGTTATATATGTGCAAAACTCCAAAGTTAAGGGGCTTTTCTCTTCTGAAATTAATGCAACAAAAGACACAAACAAGATTTATGTCGAATTTGGATCCTCTCCACTAGAATTAAAAAAAAATAGTGGTGAGATCACTACTTTTAATTCTAATCGTTGATTATCTAGTTGGTAATTATGAGGCAGTCTAAATCTAACACTCAATGTATCTATGAGTATTGCACTTACTTTTCTAAGTTGTACTTAAAGAAAAAAAATTATAACCATCCATTAGTTAATTAATATTTGTGATTAAGTAGTGGCTCATCAACAACTTTTTTGTTGGTAGCGGACCATGAACCGTCGAGAGAAACCACCACAAGCGATAGCAAATACACAAAGAAAACAAGAAAGACACGAGATTTACGTGGTTGACAAGTTGCCTACGTCCACGGGGTAAGGAGGGATTTTCACTAATAGAAAGAGAGAATACAAATTAGGATTACAAGTTCTCACAAAGAAACCCTAAAACAAACCTCTCAATCTCTCAAAGATCTCCTCTCAAAGATGCACAAAACCCTCGAAAAGGCTGCTCCAAAGCGTGCTTCTTTGCTTTCAAATAATCGGGTTTAGGGTTATTTATAAACTCTAAACGAACGGGTTTAAAACCAAAACCCGTTTTGAATCTGCCAGATTAGTCGACTACTACTTCAGATTAGTCGACTACTACTTCAGATTAGTCGACTACTACTTCAGATTAGTCGACTACTACTTCAGATTAGTCGACTACTACTTCAGATTAGTCGACTACTACTTCAGATTAGTCGACTACTACTTCAGATTAGTCGACTACTAAGCCCAAAACCGCTTGTGCATGTTTTGTGCATGTTCTACAATTCTCCACCTCGTACATCATTTGATTTACCTCAAATTTTGGGCCGAACACCAGAAGAACACCAAGAACATCTAGAGAGATCACCATTAGCCAATCCAGGCCAATCCAGTGCGTCACTACACGCTGACGCCTCGTACCCTCCACCGGGATCAAGCTCACCGTAGTTCACTTCAAATCATCTCCACCTTACCCATTACGCCCGAAGGGCCATGCCCTCTTGGGCAAATCAACACGAGCTGATATGAAGCAAGTCCAAGCAATGCTTAAACTTACTACTGTGACCACCTTGGTTAACATGTCGCGGGATTCTCATTCGTGTGCACCTTCATGAGAGAAATATCACCTTCCTCTATGACATCCGCACAAAATGATACGACATCGATATGCTTGGTACGAGCATGATGAACTGATTCTTTGCCAAGTGAATTGCACTCATTTGTCACACCACAAGTTCACGTTTTCTGCTCAATCCCCAAATCGTCTAGAAGACCCCATAACCACAATGCTTCCTTCACTCCCTCTGCCATGGCCATGTACTTTCGGCCTCGTAGTAGAAAGTGCCAGCGTAGCTGCAACATCGATCGCCAACTAACCGGAGCCCCATATATCTTGAATACATAACCGGTAGTAGATCGCCGTCTATCTAGATCGCCGCATAATCGAGTCCACAAACCCGTCAATCGACATGTTTCTCCACCAAAACAGACCCGTATCAGCGGTACCCTTTAAGTACGAGGACCCACTTCACTTTGCTTCCCGGTCGCCTTTCCGGATTCGCCATGAATCTCGACCACACTAACCGCTGTGAAATATGCAGTGTACACACCATTGCATACATTAAAGCGCCAGCGCACTAGCATAGGAACACGCTCCATGTCGCCTTCTCTTCATTTGTAGTGGGAGATTGATTACCGAAATCCTAAAGTGTGGAGCCAATGGAGTCACCACCGATTTAGCACTTTGCATCCCGAACCTCGCGATCACCGCTCTATGTAGCCCTTGACTCAAGAACAATGCGTCGATTAGCGGCTCTCTTCTAATCTCCATACCCGGTATTTTCCTAGCGGCACCCATGTCCTTCATCTCAAACTCTTCACCAAGTTGAGATTTCAACCTATCTATCTCCACCACGCTCTTAGAAGCAATAAGCATGTCATCCACATACAAAGAAGATAGATAAAATTACCTCATGAAGCTTCGAATGTAAACACAACAATCATGATCGCCGGAAAACCCATGCTTCGGCATGAAGGAGTCAAATCGCTTGTACCATCAGGAGATTGCTTTAATCCATCGGTGACTTCCTCAAGCGACACACATGATTCTCCTTATCCTCAACCTTGTAGCCCTCGGGTTGATGCATGTAGATCTCTTCATCTAAGTCTCCGTGCAAGAAGGTTGTTTTAACATCGAGTTGATCCAACTCAAAATCACCATATATCTTGAATACATAACCGGTAGTAGATCGCCGTCTATCTAGATCGCCGCATAATCGAGTCCACAAACCCGTCAATCGACATGTTTCTCCACCAAAACAGACCCGTATCAGCGGTACCCTTTAAGTACACGAGGACCCACTTCACTTTGCTTCCCGGTCGCCTTTCCGGATTCGCCATGAATCTCGACCACACTAACCGCTGTGAAATATGCGTGTACACACCATTGCATACATTAAGCGCCAGCGCACTAGCATAGGAACACGCTCCATGTCGCCTTCTCTTCATTTGTAGTGGGAGATTGATTACCGAAATCCTAAAGTGTGGAGCCAATGGAGTCACCACCGATTTAGCACTTTGCATCCCGAACCTCGCGATCACCCGCTCTATGTAGCCCTTGACTCAAGAACAATGCGTCGATTAGCGGCTCTCTTCTAATCTCCATACCGGTATTTTCCTAGCGGCACCCATGTCCTTCATCTCAAACTCTTCACCAAGTTGAGATTTCAACCTATCTATCTCCACCTCGCTCTTAGACTTCTTTGTTGAAACTTGACCACGTGTGACTTTCCATACACACAATCCTCGCAAAAATCCATGCTAGGTTCCTTGATTCTTGTGAGACCCTCTTTACCAAGCGAGAACTAGACCCTTCGACATATGCCCAAGCCGCCTATGCCATAACCGTGTGTGCTCACATGGGTCTCCACCACTTCCTTCGGTTCAACATTTGCATCTCCTGTCACCGTCGTGCACGAGAGTATATAGATTACCGTGGCGAACACCCTTCATCACTACTAAGGAACCACGAACAACCTTCTTCACTCCGTTTTCCGTCACAATCCGCAACCACCGAGTCCAAAGCACCAAGCGAGATAAGATTCTTCCGCAAGTCGGGAACATGCCTCACATCCGTCAAGGTTCGAACCACTCCATCATGCATCTTGATTTTGATATTACCTAGCCCCTTGTTTTACAAGCATGGTTATTCCCCATCAATACAGTTCCACCATCAATGCCTCGTAGGTAGTAAACCACTTCCTATTTGGACACATATGGTAAGAGCAACCGAATCAAGTATCCACTTCCGGAGATCTCCTCGCCACCCGTGGCGACATAGCATTCCTTATCGCTCCCTTCCTCGAAGCGTAGCTTCGCTTCTTCCTTGCCCTCTCTCCTCTCGGTCTTGTTGTTGTTCTTCTTTCCACCTACTCTCTTATTTGGACGGTCGACTTTGAAATGCCCGGCTTCACCGCGCTTGAAACATCCTTTTCCATAAGAGGTCTTGATTTAGATCTAGACTTTCCTCCCTTGCCTTTTCCTCGCTCATTGCTCCTTCCTCTTGCAAACAATCCTGCGCTTGTTCCTTGTTACCACCGATGGCCATGTCACTAGTTGCAATCTTAGAAGATCGTCCGCTAGAAGTGTCGTTCTAGTCTCATCCATCTTCAAATTTTCTCCCACAAGCCTCGGTGTTTGCAGGGTTCTCATAAGACTTGCGTGAGAAGCGCTGATCCTCGTCTCCTACTTTAACATCTATGTCTTTCAAATCGATATGATCCTATCAAACTTGTTGATGTGTTCGGATTGATGAGCCCTCCTCCATCTTGCAAGTATACAATTTAGATTTTAAGTAGATCCGGTTAGTTAGACTCTTAGTCATGAAGGTACCCTCTAACTTCTTCCACGCCCTTGACCGTTTCCTCTCCATCTACGAAAGCTACATCCCTCTCAAGGCATAGGATAATCGGCGCGTGTTTCCGATCCAACTCCTCCCAATCCTCATCGGACATATCCTTGTTCTTCTTCTCCTTTCCATCCAAAGCCTTGTACAATTTTACGAAATTAGAAAGTTTTCATCGCATCCTCCATAGGAAAAGTCGTTCTTCCCATTGAACTTTTCAATCTCGAATTTTCCCACTTTGGTGATTCTTGGTTGGCGCCATCCTCTGTTTGTCTTGTGAATCCTTCTCGAGAATCACCGAACACCCCTCAAATTAGAAATTACACCACTTTCAATCTGAACAATAGCTCGATACAATTGTTGGTAGCGGACCGTGAACGTCGAGAAACCACCACAAGCGATAGCAAATACACAAAGCGGTAAAGACGAGATTTCACGTGGTTCGACAAGTTGCCTACGTCCACGGGGTAAGGAGGATTTTCACTAATAGAAAGAGAATATAGATTACCGTGGCGAACACCCTTCATCACTACTAAGGAACCACGAACAACCTTCTTCACTCCGTTTTCCGTCACAATCCGCAACCACCGAGTCCAAAGCACCAAGCGAGATAAGATTCTTCCGCAAGTCGGGAACATGCCTCACATCCGTCAAGGTTGAACCACTCCATCATGCATCTTGATTTTGATATTACCTAGCCCCACTGTTTTACAAGCATGGTTATTCCCCATCAATACAGTTCCACCATCAATGCCTCGTAGGTAGTAAACCACTTCCTATTTGGACACATATGGTAAGAGCAACCGAATCAAGTATCCACTTCCGGAGATCTCCTCGCCACCCGTGGCGACATAGCATTCCTTATCGCTCCCTTCCTCGAAGCGTAGCTTCGCTTCTTCCTTGCCCTCTCTCCTCTCGGTCTTGTTGTTGTTCTTCTTTCCACCTACTCTCTTATTTGGACGGTCGACTTTGAAATGCCCGGCTTCACCGCGCTTGAAACATCCTTTTCCATAAGAGGTCTTGATTTAGATCTAGACTTTCCTCCCTTGCCTTTTCCTCGCTCATTGCTCCTTCCTCTTGCAAACAATCCTGCGCTTGTTCCTGTTACGCCGGTGGCCATGTCACTAGTTGCAATCTTAGAAGATCGTCCGCTAGAAGTGTCGTTCTAGTCTCATCCATCTTCAAATTTTCTCCCACAAGCCTCGGTGTTTGCACGGGTTCTCATAAGACTTGTGAGGCAGTAGTAGAAGCGCTGATCCTCGTCTCCTACTTTAACATCTATGTCTTTCAAATCGATATGATCCTATCAAACTTGTTGATGTGTTCCGGATTGATGAGCCCTCCTCCATCTTGCAAGTATACAATTTAGATTTTAAGTAGATCCGGTTAGTTAGACTCTTAGTCATGAAGGTACCCTCTAACTTCTTCCACACGCCCGGCCGTTTCCTCTCCATCTACCAAGAAAGCTACATCCCTCTCAAGGCATAGGATAATCGGCGCGTGTTTCCGGATCCAACTCCTCCCAATCCTCATCGACATATCCTTGTTCTTCTTCTCCTTTCCATCCAAAGCCTTGTACAATTTTTACGAAATTAGAAAGTTTTTCATCGCATCCTCCAATAGGAAAAGTCGTTCTTCCCATTGAACTTTTCAATCTCGAATTTTCCCACTTTGGTGATTCTTGGTTGGCCATCCTCTGTTTGTCTTGTGAATCCGCTTCTCTCGGGAATCACCGAACACCCCTCAAATTAGAAATTACACCACTTTCAATCGAACAATAGCTCGATACCAATTGTTGGTAGCGGACAGCGGAACCGTCGAGAGAAACCACCACAAGCGATAGCAAATACACAAAGCGGTAAAGACCACGAGATTTCGTGGTTCGACAAGTTGCCTACGTCCACGGGGTAAGGAGGATTTTCACTAATAGAAAGAGAATACAAATTAGGATTACAAGTTCTCACAAAGAAACCCTAAAACAAACCTCTCAATCTCTCAAAGATCTCCTCTCCAAAGATGCACAAAACCCTCGAAAGGCTGCTCCAAAGCGTGCTTCTTTGCTTTCAAATAATCGGGTTTAGGGTTATTTATAAACTCTAAGCGAACGGGTTTAAAACCAAAACCCGTTTTGAATCTGCCAGATTAGTCGACTACTACTTGATTAGTCGACTACTACTTGATTAGTCGACTACTACTTGATTAGTCGACTACTACTTGATTAGTCGACTACTACTTGATTAGTCGACTACTACTTGATTAGTCGACTACTACTTGATTAGTCGACTACTACTTGATTAGTCGACTACTACTTGATTAGTCGACTACTACTTGATTAGTCGACTACTACTTGATTAGTCGACTACTACTTGATTAGTCGACTACTACTTGATTAGTCGACTACTACTTGATTAGTCGACTACTACTTGATTAGTCGACTACTACTTGATTAGTCGACTACTACTTGATTAGTCGACTACTACTTGATTAGTCGACTACTACTTGATTAGTCGACTACTACTTGATTAGTCGACTACTACTTGATTAGTCGACTACTACTTCAATAGCCAGTACCGCTCTGCCTCATCCTGCAGGTGCGAGGCTCCATGCCACACGTGGCCGGCAGGAACCTCCCCCTCATCATCATCTCCCCGCACCGACCTCCTCTGCACTCCTCCGCCGACCATTTCCCTTCTTGCTGCATTATCTCTCGCATCATGTGTCTAACAGCAGGGCACCTGCACTCCTCCTTCGTCCTCCTCAGCTGATTGCAGCACTCCTCCGGAGCCCCATCGTCGTCGTCGACCATCAAGATCTCGCCTTGGCTCCCGCCGCGTCGGCCATGCATCATGAAGGAGCGGCAGTACTTGTCGAGGGGGTGCCGACGCATCTCCCTCATGCACGTGCTCTCCGATGCATCGTCTTCGGATGTAAAGGCGGCGGCGGATGCGACGAGGACGAGGAGGAGGAAGAGTGTTATTGTGATGGGCTTCATTGTTGCACTGACGATGGGTGAAGAGAGGAGAGGGATTTGTGGGGGGTATTTATGGGGAGGGTGGTGTTTGGATGGAGAGCAGATGGAGTGCATGCAGGGGGTTTCAGGGTACACGTAGGAGAAGGGGGTTTTTAGGGCTTTTGGAGGGTTGTGGAACTGAGAAGTGTTGGACTGGTTTGGGGAGTGTTGGGGCTTGGTGGAGGTTGCTATGGAGAGAAGACGTCATGGGAGGGAGCTTGGGTTGCTACGTGGCTGGAAGAATTGGGCTTTTAAAACTGGGCCTTACTAATAAGTGGGCTTTATTTTATATAGGGCTTGCACAACAGTAGGTTTTGTTAACATGTATAATAGCCTGTTGAATATGTTTAGTTGGGGTTGGGCCATACCATGTTGTTCCTTTTTGTTTAGAGGAGCACCAATAATGTTACCTTGTGTTGCCAAAAATATTTATATCATTTTACATTAAGACGTTAACATTTTGTTATATTTAATTTACCAACAGATGGTAATATAAAAATTATCCTGTTAATTTTATGGGCAGTAATATTATAGTCATGATATACATGTACATTACAGTCTTACAACCTTCATTTGCTCTCTCTCTCTCTCTCTCTCTCTCTCTGTTGTTTTTTTTTTTTTTTTTTTTTTGGGGTCTCTTAAGCCGAAGGCCCACTCGTTTAGACTGCGCTAGCATGGACCTGAATCCCTTTGCTCCAGGTTCCCAGCCACCCACCACTTACTTTCAGATATTATTTTTTTCAAGCAAAACCAATATATTTTTTAAAAAATTTTATTTACAAAACCAATAAACAATAAAAACATAAACCAAAAACAACCATAAACAACCAAATTCAGAATTCCAAAACAAAAGAAACCAAAGAAATTAAAATGTCACTCACCAATTTCACTGCTTCATTCTCCATGCTCCCTTCCAATCTCAAACCAAGAACAATGCGCAAACCCAACACAATCATCTCCTAGCCTTAACTCGAACCCGAAACAGGCGAGTCACCGGCTGAACCGGTGGTCCAGGGCCCGAACCATCCGGTCCGGTCGCGGCCTTGACTGGCCCGCCCTCCGAAACAAAACCAACCAGAATTCGAACCCTCCATGTCATCACCGTCGTCGTCGTCGTCGGGGTCCATTAAGCTGGCCGAGATCTCGCAGTCGAGTTCGGATGAGGATTCTGAGGAGGAGGATAACAGAGGGATGACGGCGGAAGGGAAGGCGATTTACATGGTGTCGGATGGGACTGGGTGGATGGCGGAGCATTCCGTCAACGCGGCTTTAGGGCAGTTTGCTTATCCGCCGCCGTTCTCACTCTTTGACCGCCGCAAGTTACTATGATTGTATTTCAGTTAAGTATTTGCACTTTTGGTAATTGTAGTTTTCTTATAACTTCTAATGATAGGGGTGTATATGAAAAATCCATATTTAATTGCTAGTTTGCTACATCTAATCAACGGTAGAATTTTTAAACCATACCACTACAACAAAAGTTGTAAATTATGATAATTTTTTGTCTCTACACGATACATTTTTGTGTCGCATAAATAGAGCGTGACACATACTAAAAGTGTATTTAGAGCATGTGTGGAGAGGATCTTTCTACACATGTGAGAATGTGTCGCAAAACTCACGACACATATACATGTCGAGAGTGATAACACTCAGGGGCGGAGTTAGAAATTCTATTATGGGAGGGGAGGCAAGAATCCAAAATACATGCATAAGTTGTTATTTATTTCACAAAAAGAGTTTTTGCGAAATTACTCTCTTCAATCTTTAATATTTTGATATTGATCCCTCAAAATCATTCAAATTGCTTGCAGCTTCTTTAATTGTTAAGTTGTTTAGACAATAGTCCCTCAAATAAACAAAAATACAATTAGGTCCCTCAATCGTCATGATTAATTTGAAACAACAAGCCATGAAAATTGGAGGACTTAATAGCAATTTTAATCATTTGAGTGGTTAAGTTTAAATATATAACTTAAGAATATGAGGGGACCTTAGAGCAAAATCAATAATTGAGAGACTAATATCAAAATATGAAAGGTTCTAGGCACTAAGAGACTAAGGACCAAATATGAAATATGAAAATTTTTGGGGGTCAAGGCACCCCCACCCATCTATGTGACTCCGCCACTGATGACACATATACGTGTCACAAAACTCGTGACACACTTAACCACACTATAAAAATAAAAATATAATTAAAGAGTATCACCGTTTAACACTATAACTTCTCAGAAGGTCACCTATCTTAGGATTATCCTTACCAAAGCACACTTAACTATAAAGTTTATTTAGCTTATACACTATCATAAATGTTTAATCATCATCCTAATTAAAATCTAAGATTTATTATTTAAGCCCATCAATCATGGTGTACTGTTTCAGCTTCTCTTCATTCTCCAATACCTTCATCCGTTAGCTAGGCCAAATTCCATTGCCCACATGTTAGCCAATTTTATAATTTAAACACGTGATATCATCAGAATTCAACACTGTTCTTTGATCTTGTATAGAGTTCTTGCACTACCTCGGAGATTTTCATCCCCAAATTTAGCAAACTGGGTTCGAGATAAACCGATGCTTGCTCCATGGACTGATAAAATTGTACTCTGTTTATGCCCGATATAATTCCCTAGAGGAACTTGGAAATTATGTTTTGGGTTTTCAGTGATTAGAGGGTGCATTAGAAACGGAAATATGAGTTGAGATTAAAAGTGAAATGTTTTAACTTGGAATTTTATTGGATGGTTACGCTTTCTCAGCATTGTTTGTAGGCCTTTACTTTCTTTCTTTCTTTCTTTCTTTCTTTTTTAAATTTATTTATGATGTTGTGATCTTTTGTAATTTAGTCTGTCCTATCATTGGAGAAAGTGTCCTGGTCTTGTAGTTGTTTAGGAGAATGAGCTTGTTTTCATATTGGACTTGGTGCTTGTTAGTGAATTGCTGGTGATTTTCAAAACTGAGGCAGTTGATGGTCGTTAAATGGATTGTCAAAAGATTGAGGGCGTAGCTGGATTGGGATTAAGGACAGGGTTTTATGTGTTTGATGCTCGAGATAGGTCACATGTGGGGCTCTGACGAGATTTATAAGAAGCTAGCAAGATTAGGCACTCTAATAGTTAAGCAGGTTATATCTTCAGTAAATACATATGACAAGATCTAGAGAGATGACAAGGGGAAGTTGCTTTGTAGCCAAAGTGAGAGGCTAGCCGTTACATTTTCCTTGTTCGTATATCTCCCAAATGTGTCTATAAGAATTCGAAGAAACTCAGATTGTGTGGTGACTTTAATAATGCAATGAAGCTTAGATCTAAAGGTTGTTTCACGACAACTTATTATGAAAGTCACTAATCTCTTTCCTCGATGTATGCAAGGATCTTGTGCTTGAGAAAACTACGGGACAGCTCTTGCATTGCTTGAGGGGCATGATAGATGACATTGGTGGATATTTATTTCTCTAGCCCAAAACTTCCTTGTAACAGTATCAGAATCCATTTAAATGCTACCCAAACATAGAAGATCGAATGTGACTTAAAGCCCTCCAATTTATTTATTTATAATGAGATTATACGAACATCAGCAGCTACAAGCAGTCACACACGATGATGTGCTCACAGTACATTAGTAGCTCCTCCTCTTTCTTTTACAGAGGGCTAAACCTCATCTACATACTGCTTTCAATCGGCAGTACCGCTCTGCCTCATCCTGCAGGTGCGAGGCTCCATGCCACACATGGCCGGCAGGAACCTCCCCCTCATCATCATCTCCCCGCACCGACCTCCTCTGCACTCCTCCGCCGACCCTTTCCCTTCTTGCTGCATTATCTCCCGCATCATGTGTCTAACAGCAGGGCACCTGCACTCCTCCTTCGTCCTCCTCAGCTGATTGCAGCACTCCTCCGGAGCCCCATCGTTGTTGTCTTCCTCATCGTCGACCATCATTATCTCGCCTTGGCTCCCGCCGCGTCGGCCGTGCATTATGAAGGAGCGGCAGTACTTGTCAAGGGGGTGCCGACGCATCTCCCTCATGCACGTGCTCTCCGATGCATCCTCTTCGGATGTAAAGGCGGCGGCGGATGCGACGAGGACGAGGACGAGGAGGAGGAAGAGTGTTATTGTGATGGGCTTCATTGTTGCACTGACGATGGGTGAAGAGAGGAGAGGGGTTTGTGGGGGGGTATTTATGGGGAGGGGTGGGGTCTGGATGGAGAGCAGATGGAGTGCATGCAGGGGGGTTTGAGGGTACACGTACGAGAAGGGCCGGGTTTAGGGTATTTGGAGGGTTGTGGAACTGAAAAGAGTTGGACTGGTTTGGGGAGGGTTGGGGCTTGGTGGAGGTTGCTCTTGAGAGAAGACGACATGGGAGGGAGCTTGGGTTGCTACGTGGCTGGAAGAATTGGGCTTTTAAAACTAGGCCCTACTAATAAGTTCATTATTAATAACTTAAGCACCAAATAGGAGGCCGAGGGAAGAAACAAAGAAGAATGAAATGTCACGGGGATGGGTCATTTTAGCATGAGTTGACATGGGATTAAAGGGTTTCCTCAGATGTTAATTTTAACACTTGGTAACGCCTAAGTAAGAGGAGCTAGAGTGCATACCATCCCGAAAAACTACGGCAATATGCTTGTACAAAGTTTAGCTTAACTCCTCCCGCACTCCTACAGAAACATAATCTCAATATCACCAACTACGCCTTTGATTGAAAATGATTCAAATACATCTCAACAATCTTTTCCTGCGAAAAATCAGTATAATAGCCTTCTCCCACCATCAACCCCTCTTCCCTTGCAAGCCTCTCAACTTCCGCCTGAACCTGCGCTGCACCAACTCTGGTTGGGTCCAAGAGATTACAAGCCACCTCAGCTGACTCATCGCCATAGGCTAAGCCCATAGCCTGCACCGCTTCAAGCCCACCTCCTCTCGCTCACCCTTCTAGCAATCCTCTTCACTGCCTCAATTTCAGTAGATCGCACAGGTACATTGTAGTTGTCAACCCATCTTGAGGCTCCAATGACAACAACGCCTTTGGCTTGAACAATTTGGTGTGGGCCCTCGTCGGGGTTCAGTTCTCTGAGGTCGGATTGGAGGCCACCAACCCATTGGTTTGCTGATGTGTTGGGTTTGAAGTAGCCTAGATCTCTTCTTATGGAGGCAAGTTTTCTGCCATCATGGTGAGCTGCTCCGTATAAAAAGGCAGGGACTGCATTGAATGGTTCAATGGCAGATAATTACATATAGACACGGAGAAAAAGACTAAAATGGTTATTACGACATTGCTTGCTAAATTCTCTGATTCACTGAAAAAAAATTAAGTAATTTCCTGTTGCTTTCACCAGCTTTAAGAACGATTTTTTATATTTAAGCTCTTTCTGATCAAAATGAGATCATCTCCGTGAAAGATTTGATGAAATTTATGAATGTTATCAACTTGAAACCGCCTCTTTTAACAAATGCCAAAATTTACTTCAGGGAAACAAGGATTTCTTTACGCTCATATGTTGAAATTTGGTTAAATCCTGCCGTCACGGAACTAGAGTGGCAGAACACAAGCCAAAACACGTTGAATATTTGCAAGCTAATCTATAGTTACTGGTCAATTATATGTGATGTATAAAATTTATGGATAATTAATCACTAATCTGACCCCATAACATTTTTTAATAGCTCCAGCATGAACAAAACCCTGTCTAGAGCAGAGAATGAAAAATCATCTCCAAATAGTTTTCTAAAATCATGTTTTCATGTAATATTTATTCTAGAAGTAAAAGAATACACACCTTGGAGCTTGTTACCGACATCAGCAGCAACAGATCTTGCAATTCCCGCAGCATGGTCCAATGAGGCTTGAGCCAAAGGGTGAAAGCAAATATGGTCCACAACACCAAGTCGTGGATGAGTTCCTGAATGTAATTCAAGATCAATGGTCTCCAACGCGGCTTTAACCATACTAAACACAGATTTCCTCAGCGGAGAAACATCATATGATGAGCTTGTCCTAGTAGTACAAGAGCTTGCAACAAGAGTATAACCCACTCGGTTGTATACCTCATCTTTGAATGAGTTGACAATAACAGCTTCTGGGTAAAGCTTTGCAGCTTGCTCAATGGATTCTAGTGCACAGACATTTCGGCTTTCAGAGATGTAGATCTTGCAGCAGGTTAGCATAGACTTCAGCATTTAGCTTCCCTTGAGCCTCTGCTTCATAGAAAAATAAGAGTTAGATGCGCAGCAGAAAGAAACAAGATTTGCCAATATCCAAATGTTATCTCTAAGAGGTTTGTGGCTAGTATTGCTCGTATCACCCCCACCCACCCACATATAAATAGCATTTATATCTTTTGATGCTTCCCTAAATTACTTTAGATGCCCAATTAACCAGAATTGAGAACTCATAAGAAGACAAAAAAGTTCGTCATAGGGACATGTACCTCCCATATTAAGAAGCTAATATTACAACAATCTACTATCAAAGAGCAAGGAGAAGTAGAGGTAACAAGAAGGAAGCTTCACTATGACACATCCTCATATAACAGAATTATAGGCAAAGAATAAAGATCATGATTTCAGATAAATGAAACCACTATGCTAGTGTTTCACAGAAAACTGAAAGAAAATAGAAGTATAAAAGACCTGTAAATTTAATTCAGAAATACAAATCTTTATGAGGAAAACTATGTTACCAAAATAGCCAACCATAACCAACAGTTTCTTGATAAATAACTACAAAATGAAGTATCAGTGTACCATTAATTTCCTTTCCTTCAGAAGGTGGTAAGAGAAAATCATGCAATTAGAGGAAAAAGTAACAAGCAGAGGCATAAAACCAAGGTAAAAGAATATACTGAAAATCATCCAAGTCCAAATGATGCTTCAAATGTAAGAACTAATAAGTTTATCAAAGAAACAATATTTTCCAGGGAACACAACTACTTTGACAGAATGCTTACAGCATCTTTCATTGGAGCTGCTTGTTAAACTACAGAAATTTCTGCAGAATGTTTGTGTTTGGAGAAAAGGTGTAATAATGTCAAATTCTGAACAGGAATTAAATTTCCAATTTCATGCGTCCAAAAGCCAATTATCACATACAAAGCTTACTGTCTGCTCTGAGCGTTTGAAAATAAAAGGACGGAGAAGTCTGTTATGGAACATCAATCTTATGAGCTCTTATTCACTGCGTTCTGTTGGACCAAACCTCAGAAGATCATTTCACCTCAGCCAAACAGAAGCATCTTATTCTCTCAACAATAAATTTTGGCCAGAAGGATAGCTCAACCTTTTTCTTCTAAGGTTGTCCTGATCGATAACACTCACATGTGCTAAGTGGTTAAAACCATCATAATGTCCATATATGAACGACATAAGCAAAGAGCAAACAGTAAATGTAAACAAGATTAATGATGAGACCGCAGATTTCATGTCGTAAACCTAACCGATGAATTGTTACAAGTGGAATAAGTGTAGGTATTCCAATGGAGCAACCATCCAAAACATAAACAAGCACAGAATAATATATACAGCACAATGAGTTGGAAAATTGCAATTTATATTAGTACAAAAAGCATAAACAGTTTATAACAATTCAAAGATATAGTCTCAGCACGATGCTGCCATCTTTCAGTAGCACATCCGCGGTCAAATAACTTACTACATAACAATCTAACTGCTGATGCTTAGAAGGAAAAGCAAAGCAAAGAATTACACACAAGGTAACATCATTCAAGTTCAATATATATGATAATATTCTATATCAAAGATGACGTAGGAATTCTCAAAAGCAAACCCAACATTATGAAACGTAAAGTTGAGACTCAATGTCTAAAATCTGGAAGGAATTGATATATTCCAATTAGCTATAAACTAAGAAATGAGACAATGGAAAAACACCATGTCCTCATGGTTTATTCTTCAGAATATAGAGGTAAAATACACTCGATGCCATCTGATGTTACCGCGAAATGACTCTTTAGAAATTAAATATCTCCCACCTCCGGTTTTGATGATTTCGGGTACCCTTCATACTCCAACTTCACCCCCAAATTCGCCGATATAAGTCTAAACTTTAGCCTGATAGTATCCATCATCTCCTGAATCCTTTCATTTTCGGTTTCAGAAGGGATACTCACCCACCAACTCTCCCAGTTGCTCAATATTTTTCTTGATGCGCAATGAGAAAGCTCCAGAATCAACACGAATCACCGATTTCCATACATCGACACATCCACGATAGAAACCAAATTCTTCCCCGATTTGAAACCCTAATTTTAAGCCCACCTCCCTCCCTTCTTCATTTCCTGATATCAAGCCATCGTTATAACCATCTCTATAGCCTTCATTGTACTGGGTTTCATCTAAAAGGACTGTATATTCGAGAAAATCATCTGGGTCTCCAGGTTTTGGCTCCATCTTCACAATACCAACAGAGTTTTCGTGATCAGAATTAAGCCAGTATTAAGTAAGAGAGGGCAAAAAAAACCCCAATCTTAACAAAATTATATTGATATTGATAGTAGTTTTGAATCTTTAGAATGAAAGGCTTTAGTTCTCTAGAAACTCTGGTAGAGATTGATTATAAGCAATAATCAATGACAAAGGTATCTCAATCTAAAGCATTCAACTATAAATAAAATCTAATTAATAGCTAAAATTGACAGAAAACCAAAAGAAAATTACCTAGACGGAGGCGGTCGGAGTCGCTTGCGGACCCTATCGGGCGGCAGAGAGAGACACAGATCAGCAGGTCCTGTTTTAATCTGATTTCAATGGGCCGGATTTAGGCCCATAAATGGACATAACTGGGCCTATAACTTAAGTACCCCATTTAAATAGCTTCAGTCAAATTAACTTTATAAAACTCGCAAAAGTCAAATGAAGTAATAAAGTTTTTACACAATCGTCTCTACGGAAAAAGAGAAGCGCAGCTTCAGATCTCATGGAGAGGGCATTAAGAGCTTCTTTAGATTATGCTCCAGCTTGCTTTTGGTATGCCCTTCTTCTGTTTGAATAAATGCCAGCCATTGTTTATTAAAACATCAGTTTTGTCTAGTGGAATTCTTTGTAGACACAAGTCGAAATTACTGATGGATTTACTTTAATCAGATATCGTTTCAGTGCGTACCAAATTCATTTTGTCACTGATTGTGCCCTCATTGTGTTTGGGTTAACGCCCATATGATTCCCTCATACTTTAAAATGATTGGCATTAGCTTAACCCACGATTTTATTTGTGATTTTTTGAGTGAGTAGTTGGAATTCTTAACTAATTTCTTTGTATTTGCGAGAATAGGGGCGGTAATACTAGAGGAGAAAGTCCGGTGAAGACGGTCCATGACATTAAATGTGCACCTAAAAAGTATCAAGATTTAGTATTCTCTCAGAGAGGGGGGGAGAGGGAGAGGGGGAGAGGGCGAGGGGGAGGGGGAGAGAGAGAGAGAGAGAAATTCTTGATTTTGGCACTCATTTCCTACGATATGCTATTTTCTTATTTGGTTATGTGTCCTTCATTCATATTAGACGAGAATCGAATTCAAGATAATATGTTTGGGAGAGCGAAATTTTATCCATTTCACCGAACCATTTTGGATTTCAATTTTAAACTTTGGTATTTGGAAAGGCGTACGGATATATAAAGTCAGAATTGGTTCTGGAATAATGTTGGCTTGAACCCTGAATTTTTTAAAGATTTTGATTAGGCATTTAGGCCTGATCTTCAGGCTGGCTTCTGCCTTCCAGACACCAAATAAGTTTTATTGTGCAGGAAGTGATATGGTAATTTTCTTCAAATCTATCAAGTCTCATTTGTATTGACACCTTTCGGTGTTGAAACTAACATGTTTATCTCAATAGTAATTTTTGCCATACTAAATCACTGTCGGGACTAATGAAAGGTCCCAGACGTGGGCTCAACTAGAGTAATAAAATGAGGAAAGAAAAACACACACAAAGTGACACAGAGGATTTACGTGGTTAGAACTTTTATGGCTACATTACAGGCGAAGATAACAAGATATCCACTATTAGAAATCAGGAGAATATTACAAGAGTATCACTCAGACTCACAAGAGTGTATAACTCTCACTAAGACTAAAACCCAAACTACACCCCAATCTCACACTTTACGGAGGGAGAGAGCAAACTTCTCTTTCTTTTAACTCACTACACTTTGCTCTCGTGGGATGCTCTGCCATTGGTTGAAACACCTCCATTTATAGGCTCCAAGCATGCAATTGTTAAAGCAAAGCATATCATCTATCAATCTTGGATAGGTGGGCTATTTCATAGCCTGAGGAAAATTTGCATGGGTGAATAAAGGGGCTACTACATAGCCTTTAAGAAAAATCAAACGAACGCACTTTAATGCATTGGAGGCTATGTTTCTTCACGTGGCCAAAGAGCCACTTTCTTTGACTTTCATGGTGTGGATTCAAGACCACACCCATCAATTACTTGTTTGGTTCTTCCCTAGATCACTCTAGCATTTGTTCCTATTATCCTATCTCTTTCTCATACAGTTCAAACTGGTTGATATCATTCCATTGTTATAGATGTCGATGGAAGACGAAAAATGTTGAGTGAAGAGCAATGGCTTATGGTCTACAATCGTCATGTCTTTCATTTGACTGAAAACCACTGATGGTCTGTTCAAATAGACTTAAAGCTTATGCATGGTTCTCTCTTAAAGAGATTTTTGGCTAGTATTGCTCGTATCACCCCACCCACCCACATATAAATAGCATTTATATCTTTTGATGCTTCCCTAAATTACTTTAGATGCCCAATTAACCAGAATTGAGAACTCATAAGAAGACAAAAAGTTCGTCATAGGGACATGTACCTCCCATATTAAGAAGCTAATATTACAACAATCTACTATCAAAGAGCAAGGAGAAGTAGAGGTAACAAGAAGGAAGCTTCACTATGACACATCCTCATATAACAGAATTATAGGCAAAGAATAAAGATCATGATTTCAGATAAATGAAACCACTATGCTAGTGTTTCACAGAAAACTGAAAGAAAATAGAAGTATAAAAGACCTGTAAATTTAATTCAGAAATACAAATCTTTATGAGGAAAACTATGTTACCAAAATAGCCAACCATAACCAACAGTTTCTTGATAAATAACTACAAAATGAAGTATCAGTGTACCATTAATTTCCTTTCCTTCAGAAGGTGGTAAGAGAAAATCATGCAATTAGAGGAAAAAGTAACAAGCAGAGGCATAAAACCAAGGTAAAAGAATATACTGAAAATCATCCAAGTCCAAATGATGCTTCAAATGTAAGAACTAATAAGTTTATCAAAGAAACAATATTTTCCAGGGAACACAACTACTTTGACAGAATGCTTACAGCATCTTTCATTGGAGCTGCTTGTTAAACTACAGAAATTTCTGCAGAATGTTTGTGTTTGGAGAAAAGGTGTAATAATGTCAAATTCTGAACAGGAATTAAATTTCCAATTTCATGCGTCCAAAAGCCAATTATCACATACAAAGCTTACTGTCTGCTCTGAGCGTTTGAAAATAAAAGGACGGAGAAGTCTGTTATGGAACATCAATCTTATGAGCTCTTATTCACTGCGTTCTGTTGGACCAAACCTCAGAAGATCATTTCACCTCAGCCAAACAGAAGCATCTTATTCTCTCAACAATAAATTTTGGCCAGAAGGATAGCTCAACCTTTTTCTTCTAAGGTTGTCCTGATCGATAACACTCACATGTGCTAAGTGGTTAAAACCATCATAATGTCCATATATGAACGACATAAGCAAAGAGCAAACAGTAAATGTAAACAAGATTAATGATGAGACCGCAGATTTCATGTCGTAAACCTAACCGATGAATTGTTACAAGTGGAATAAGTGTAGGTATTCCAATGGAGCAACCATCCAAAACATAAACAAGCACAGAATAATATATACAGCACAATGAGTTGGAAAATTGCAATTTATATTAGTACAAAAGCATAAACAGTTTATAACAATTCAAAGATATAGTCTCAGCGATGCTGCCATCTTTCAATAGCACATCCGCGGTCAAATAACTTACTACATAACAATCTAACTGCTGATGCTTAGAAGGAAAAGCAAAGCAAAGAATTACACACAAGGTAACATCATTCAAGTTCAATATATATGATAATATTCTATATCAAAGATGACGTAGGAATTCTCAAAAGCAAACCCAACATTATGAAACGTAAAGTTGAGACTCAATGTCTAAAATCTGGAAGGAATTGATATATTCCAATTAGCTATAAACTAAGAAATGAGACAATGGAAAAACACCATGTCCTCATGGTTTATTCTTCAGAATATAGAGGTAAAATACACTCGATGCCATCTGATGTTACCGCGAAATGACTCTTTAGAAATTAAATATCTCCCACCTCCGGTTTTGATGATTTCGGGTACCCTTCATACTCCAACTTCACCCCCAAATTCGCCGATATAAGTCTAAACTTTAGCCTGATAGTATCCATCATCTCCTGAATCCTTTCATTTTCCGGTTTCAGAAGGGGATACTCACCCACCAACTCTCCCAGTTGCTCAATATTTTTCTTGATGCGCAATGAGAAAGCTCCAGAATCAACACGAATCACCGATTTCCATACATCGACACATCCACGATAGAAACCAAATTCTTCCCCGATTTGAAACCCTAATTTTAAGCCCACCTCCCTCCCTTCTTCATTTCCTGATATCAAGCCATCGTTATAACCATCTCTATAGCCTTCATTGTACTGGGTTTCATCTAAAAGGACTGTATATTCGAGAAAATCATCTGGGTCTCCAGGTTTTGGCTCCATCTTCACAATACCAACAGAGTTTTCGTGATCAGAATTAAGCCTGTATTAAGTAAGAGAGGGCAAAAAAAACCCCAATCTTAACAAAATTATATTGATATTGATAGTAGTTTTGAATCTTTAGAATGAAAGGCTTTAGTTCTCTAGAAACTCTGGTAGAGATTGATTATAAGCAATAATCAATGACAGAGGTATCTCAATCTAAAGCATTCAACTATAAATAAAATCTAATTAATAGCTAAAATTGACAGAAAACCAAAAGAATATTACCTAGACGGAGGCGGTCGGAGTCGCTTGCGGACCCTATCGGGCGGCAGAGAGAGAAACAGATCAGCAGGTCCTGTTTTAATCTGATTTCAATGGGCCGGATTTAGGCCCATAAATGGACATAACTGGGCCTATGACTTTAGTTCCCCATTTAAATAGCTTCAGTCAAATTAACTTTATAAAACTCGCAAAAGTCAAATGAAGTAATAAAGTTTTTACACAATCGTCTCTATGGAAAAAGGGAAGCGCAGCTTCAGATCTCATGGAGAGGGCATTAAGAGCTTCTTTAGATTATGCTCCAGCTTGCTTTTGGTATGCCCTTCTTCTGTTTGAATAAATGCCAGCCATTGTTTATTAAAACATCAGTTTTGTTTAGTGGAATTCTTTGTAGACACAAGTCGAAATTACTGATGGATTTACTTTAATCAGATATCGTTTCAGTGCGTACCAAATTCATTTTGTCACTGATTGTGCCCTCATTGTGTTTGGGTTAACGCCCATATGATTCCCTCATACTTTAAAATGATTGGCATTAGCTTAACCCACGATTTTATTTGTGATTTTTTGAGTGAGTAGTTGGAATTCTTAACTAATTTCTTTGTATTTGCGAGAATAGGGGCGGTAATACTAGAGGAGAAAGTCCGGTGAAGACGGTCCATGACATTAAATGTGCACCTAAAAGTATCAAGATTTAGTATTCTCTCAGAGAGGGGAGAGGAGAGGGGAGAGGGCGAGGGGAGGGGAGAGAGAGAGAGATTCTTGATTTTGGCACTCATTTCCTACGATATGCTATTTTCTTATTTGGTTATGTGTCCTTCATTCATATTAGACGAGAATCGAATTCAAGATAATATGTTTGGGAGAGCGAAATTTTATCCATTTCACCGAACCATTTTGGATTTCAATTTTAAACTTTGGTATTTGGAAAGGCGTACGGATATATAAAGTCAGAATTGGTTCTGGAATAATGTTGGCTTGAACCCTGTATTTTTTAAAGATTTTGATTAGGCATTTAGGCCTGATCTTCAGGCTGGCTTCTGCCTTCCAGACACCAAATAAGTTTTATTGTGCAGGAAGTGATATGGTAATTTTCTTCAAATCTATCAAGTCTCATTTGTATTGACACCTTTCGGTGTTGAAACTAACATGTTTATCTCAATAGTAATTTTTGCCATACTAAATCACTGTCGGGACTAATGAAAGGTCCCAGACGTGGGCTCAACTAGAGTAATAAAATGAGGAAAGAAAAACACACACAAAGTGACACAGAGGATTTACGTGGTTCGGCTTTTATGGCTACGTACACGGGCGAAGATAACAAGATATCCACTATTAGAAATCAGGAGAATATTACAAGAGTATCACTCAGACTCACAAGAGTGTATAACTCTCACTAAGACTAAAACCCAAACTACACCCCAATCTCACACTTTACGGAGGGAGAGAGCAAACTTCTCTTTCTTTTAACTCACTACACTTTGCTCTCGTGGGATGCTCTGCCATTGGTTGAAACACCTCCATTTATAGGCTCCAAGCATGCAATTGTTAAAGCAAAGCATATCATCTATCAATCTTGGATAGGTGGGCTATTTCATAGCCTGAGGAAAATTTGCATGGGTGAATAAAGGGGCTACTACATAGCCTTTAAGAAAAATCAAACGAACGCACTTTAATGCATTGGAGGCTATGTTTCTTCACGTGGCCAAAGAGCCACTTTCTTTGACTTTCATGGTGTGGATTCAAGACCACACCCATCAATTACTTGTTTGGTTCTTCCCTAGATCACTCTAGCATTTGTTCCTATTATCCTATCTCTTTCTCATACAGTTCAAACTGGTTGATATCATTCCATTGTTATAGATGTCGATGGAAGACGAAAAATGTTGAGTGAAGAGCAATGGCTTATGGTCTACAATCGTCATGTCTTTCATTTGACTGAAAACCACTGATGGTCTGTTCAAATAGACTTAAAGCTTATGCATGGTTCTCTCTTAAAGAGATTTTTGGCGTCGATCTTGTAGCTAATTCCCTGAACCTTGCACCATCATTTTCAAGGCAAGGCAACATATTTAAATTGCAATTCCCTTGCTTGTAGATAGTGATTCTGTTGCTCTGAAGACGAGCATAGGTTTCATGTCTATAACGTAGCAAAATATTATTGCAAAAATGATGAAAAGGAATCTGAAATGAGAAATTAATAGCTGATCTGAGAGATATAAAGATGAAAAAATCATTAGAAAATTCTTATGTACTCATCTTTTATTGGAAATAGGTGTGCTTAGACTGGCAAAGTGAGTGTATAAACATTATGTATTATAGACCGATCAGAAAGCTGAGAAGTGAGAACTAATCCTTTTTTTAGTTTCCTTGTTATCGAACTTGTATTGTGGTAGCCAGCAACAAATGTTACTAGGAGCTTCATAATCACACTTAGTAGTTCAGCCAAAAGAAAATGTAATTAGAGGCAACATCTGATAATGATATGAACAAAATCACCTTTACAATTATAAACTGGTGCACAATATGAATTCTATTAATTGTATTGAAAGTCAACAATCCTAATAAATTACTCTCTTTCTTCAGTTAATAAGTTCTTTCAAAATTTGTCAAGTACCAGTCATCTTCACAAGCTTCCAGACTTTGTCAGGACAAACCCGTTCTCTAACAAAGGCTATCCTATGTAAACATTTATTCTTTCGAATTACGTTCTTTCAAAATTTGTCAAATACCAGTCATCTTTACAAGCTTCCGGACTTTGTCAGGACAAGCCTGTTCTCTAACAAATGCTATCCTATGTAAACATTTATTCTTTCAAATTACGTTCTTTCAAAATTTGTCAAATACCAGTCATCTTTACAAGCTGCCGGACTTTGTCAGGACAAGCCTGTTCTCTAACAAATGCTATCCTATGTAAATATTTATTCTTTCGAATCTATCTGAAAGGAACAAAAACAACAAAATCTATGGAAAAAAAAAACTGTCTTTGATCTCCTTATTGGTGTTAGCCTCTATAGTCATGGACTCATGGCTTCAAGCAAGAAACCTGGGAAGCCCAATCTTGTGACCTGTCAACTTCACATCTTCCTGAACTTGTTGCCTAAATTCCTTGAAGGTAAATTTTCTATACATCGATGGCTCTCTCAGACTCTGGATCATGGTATCATAGGAGGGACAAAGAAAATATGCCACAGAGAACCTCTCGAGGTGTGGATTAGACATTACTCTGTGTTCCACACTCTTATACACACCATTGCTCCATGCCTGAAATAATTCAAGAAATTAA
Source organism: Asparagus setaceus (assembly GCA_012295165.1). NCBI lineage: Eukaryota > Viridiplantae > Streptophyta > Magnoliopsida > Asparagales > Asparagaceae > Asparagus > Asparagus setaceus. The sequence goes on from CM022706.1 coordinate 5,040,911, forward strand.
AACGTATTATCAATCATCCATTGGTTAGGTCATAAATTGTGTCCTAAGTAATGATTGTTTTATGTTATAAGCGGTGGATCAAGAGGTGCGGGGTTGGCATTGCACCCACGGAGATCTTATTTTGTAGATCACGTTGAGAGCTTTCTAAAACATATTATAATAGTGATTCGATAAGAGTAAAAGTTATAACCATGCAAGTTTGGTGTCTGCATGTTTCCTTGTTGCTAATTGTTTTGACATTATCTCGTTAAAACATTCATATCCCAAGCTATACATCTCCAAATTGAATTCGTTTGTTTTTGTAAATAGATACTTGTAATCCGCCCCCCTAAGAAAATTTTTCGGATCCGCCGTTGGTTATAAGAACAATCTTTATTTTCTTTTCTTTTCTTTTTCTTTTCTTTTCTTTAATAATAATACAATTTACCATTTTTTGGGAGAACTTTGTTGTTGCTCCATCAACTTCGTGTTTGGTGCCATAACATTTGATGCTTATGATATTAAATTAACCTCATGACTACGGCCAAACAATGTTTTGTTCTCTTATCAACTTCTGTTATAATGCACTAACAAAAGTTGCACATGTTAAATGGGGGATCCTATAGAGGCCATCTATAGAATATTACATTAGGAGGAAGGATGGTGTGATACTTGGCATATCACGAATATTGATGCCGATTATCATTTATATTTATTAGTGTGTAGCGCAGTAGTGGCTGTGATGGGGGCGAGGGGCCTCGATCGGAAGCTGAGGGAATCGTCGAAGCCTTGTGAAATGATGTCGTAATACATGTTGAATCATAAGGAAGATGCTGTTCATGCGATGAACATAGTGCGGTCTGTTCACCAGTGACGATTACTCACTTTGGGGTTTTAGGGTTTATTTGGCTAGGATTGAATGTTGTGGATTCTTTTGAGGATTGATCAAGAAGAATAATGAAAGAGAATTTTGGGGCTTCACACCCAAGGGCTTCACACCCAAACAAAGAAATCACTGAAAGAACACCACATGCTCAGAGAGAAAACTCAATTTTTATTCATTCAATGTCTATCCCTCATGGAGGATTACATCTCTTATTTATAGGAAAAGAAAATAACTAAACACTTAAGAAATAAATAAAATCTAATCAAATCGAAACCTAACAAAACTAAAAGATGCAATCAAATAAAATCCTAGCGAAAATAGAAAGAGATTTCAAAATCAAATCCTAAAGAAATCCTAACTAAAATAAAAGATTACATGGAATCAATTCAAATATTACTAAAATAAAATTATTCTAATAGATCTTAAAATCTCTTGATGGATAGTCCATGATTGTCTGCATCAAATCTCCCCTCTTGAAGAAACCGTCCTCGAGTTTAAAATTATAGCATTGATGGACTTTGAATTATTGCATTGCGGCACTTGAAGCTTTAACGGAGCGAGTGATGATGAATAGTGCTTTCGGGTGAAGCGATATCATGAACAATAAAGCTTTGAATTGATGGATTGGCGATGTCGAAAAAAATGATGGATCTCTTGACTCACGATACCAATGATGGGGGCGGCAAGATGGAGATTCTTGATAGAACTTATTTGGATGAAATAAAATAAAAATACAAATGATAAAATTGCTCATCATTTAAGAATAGAAAAGATCTGAATATGGAACTTCAGAGACGCCTCACATCTTAGGCACCTCACATGCTGTACTAGCTGCAATTCATCATGATTTCTCACAAATATTCTTCTCTCCTCCTCCCTCAAATGAAAAATACAATCTTATTTATAGAAAACTAAGAAGATAAATAGAATCCTAATTAAATCCTAATAAAAAGGAAATAAGTCTAACAAAATAAATCTGAGAGATCCTAACAATCCTAAATCAAATCCTACAGGAGATCTTTACCTAAAATTGGGATTACATCAAATATTACTAAAATAACAAAGATTCTAGTAAATCTATAAAATCATGATCAACGACTAATGATTGTCTGCATCAAATCTCCCCTCTTGAAGAAACTAGTCCTCGAGTTTAAAATTACATAGCATTGATGGACTTTGAATTCTTTGCATTGATGTTGAAGTGAAATGATGGATCTCTTCGTCTCGATACCAAATGATGGGGCTGAGGCGGGGCCTCGATCTGGAGGGGGAATCGTCGAAGCCTTGTGAAATGATGTAAAATACATGTTGAATCATAAAAGGTACTTGTTCATGCGATGAACATGAGTGCTGATTCTGTTGCTCTGAAGACGAGCATAGGTTTCATGTCTATAACGTAGCAAAATATTATTGCAAAAATGATGAAAAGGAATCTGAAATGAGAAATTAATAGCTGATCTGAGAGATATAAAGATGAAAAAATCATTAGAAAATTCTTATGTACTCATCTTTTATTGGAAATAGGTGTGCTTAGACTGGCAAAGTGAGTGTATAAACATTATGTATTATAGACCGATCAGAAAGCTGAGAAGTGAGAACTAATCCTTTTTTTAGTTTCCTTGTTATCGAACTTGTATTGTGGTAGCCAGCAACAAATGTTACTAGGAGCTTCATAATCACACTTAGTAGTTCAGCCAAAAGAAAATGTAATTAGAGGCAACATCTGATAATGATATGAACAAAATCACCTTTACAATTATAAACTGGTGCACAATATGAATTCTATTAATTGTATTGAAAGTCAACAATCCTAATAAATTACTCTCTTTCTTCAGTTAATAAGTTCTTTCAAAATTTGTCAAGTACCAGTCATCTTCACAAGCTTCCAGACTTTGTCAGGACAAACCCGTTCTCTAACAAAGGCTATCCTATGTAAACATTTATTCTTTCGAATTACGTTCTTTCAAAATCTGTCAAATACCAGTCATCTTTACAAGCTTCCGGACTTTGTCAGGACAAGCCTGTTCTCTAACAAATGCTATCCTATGTAAACATTTATTCTTTCGAATTACGTTCTTTCAAAATTTGTCAAATACCAGTCATCTTTACAAGCTGCCGGACTTTGTCAGGACAAGCCTGTTCTCTAACAAATGCTATCCTATGTAAATATTTATTCTTTCGAATCTATCTGAAAGGAACAAAAACAACAAAATCTATGGAAAAAAAAAACTGTCTTTGATCTCCTTATTGGTGTTAGCCTCTATAGTCATGGACTCATGGCTTCAAGCAAGAAACCTGGGAAGCCCAATCTTGTGACCTGTCAACTTTACATCTTCCTGAACTTGTTGCCTAAATTCCTTGAAGGTAAATTTTCTATACATCGATGGCTCTCTCAGACTCTGGATCATGGTATCATAAGCGGGACAAAGAAAATATGCCACAGAGAACCTCTCGAGGTGTGGATTAGACATTACTCTGTGTTCCACACTCTTATACACACCATTGCTCCATGCCTGAAATAATTCAAGAAATTAAAACGTATTATCAATCATCCATTGGTTAGGTCATAAATTGTGTCCTAAGTAATGATTGTTTTTATGTTATAAGCAGGGGCGGATCCAAGAGGTGCCCGGGGTTGGCAGCTGCACCCCTGGAGATCTTATTTTTGTAGATCACGTTGAGAGCTTTCTAAAAACATATTATAATAGTGATTCTGATAACCGAGTAAAAAGTTATAACCCATGCAAGTTTCAGTGTCCGTGCATGTTTCCCGCCAGCTGCTAATTGTTTTGACATTATCTCGTTAAAACATTCATATCCCAAGCTATACATCTCCAAATTGAATTCGTTTGTTTTTGTAAATAGATACTTGTAATCCGCCCCCCTAAGAAAATTTTTCTGGATCCGCCGTTGGTTATAAGAACAATCTTTATTTTCTTTTTCTTTTCTTTTCTTTTTCTTTTTCTTTAATAATAATACAATTTACCCTATTTTTTGGGAGAACTTTGTTGTTGCTCCATCAACTCGTGTTTGGTGCCATAACATTTGATGCTTATGATATTAAATTAACCTCATGACTATTCTGGCCAAACAATGTTTTGTTCTCTTATCAACTTACTGTTATAATGCACTAACAAAAGTTGCACATGTTAAATGGGGGGGGGGGGATCCTATAGAGGGCCATCTATAGAATATTACAGTAGGAGGAAGGATGGTGTGATACTTGGCATATCACGAATATTGATGCACGTATCATTTATATTTATTAGTGTAGCGGCTGCCTTGGTAGTGGCTGTGATGGGGGCGGGCGAGGGCCTCGATGGAAGCGAATCGTCGAAGACGCGTGAAATGATGTGTAATACATGTTGAATCATAAGGAAGATGCTGTTCATGCGATGAACATAGATGCGGATTCTTGTTCACCGAGTGAACGATACTCCATTTTGGGGTTTAGGGTTTATTTGGCTAGGATTGAATGTTGTGGATTCTTTTAGAGGATTGATCAAGAAGAATAATGAAAGAGAATTTTGGGGCTTCACACCCAAGGGCTTCACACCCTAAACAAAGGCAAATCACATGCCAAGAACACCTCACATGCTCAAGAGAGAAAACTCAATTTTTATTCATTCAATGTCTATCCCTCATGGAGGATTACATCTCTTATTTATAGGAAAAGAAAATAACTAAACACTTAAGGAAATAAATAAAATCCTAATCAAATGAAACCTAACAAAACTAAAAGATGCAATCAAATAAAATCCTAGCGAAAATAGAAAGAGATTTCAAAATCAAATCCTAAAGAAATCCTAACTAAAATAAAAGATTACATGGAATCAATTCAAATATTACTAAAATAAAAATTATTCTAATAGATCTTAAAATCTCTTGATGGATAGTCCATGATTGTCTGCATCAAATCTCCCCTCTTGAAGAAACTTCGTCCTCGAGTTTAAAATTACATAGCATTGATGGACTTTGAATTATTGCATTGCGTGCCAAAGCTTTAATGCGGAGCGAGTGATGATGAATAGTGCTTTCGGGTGAAGCGATATCATGAACAATAAAGCTTTGAATTGATGGATTGGCGATGTAAGTGAAATGATGGATCTCTTGACTCGATACCAAATGATGGGGGCGGCAAGATGGAGATTCTTGATAGAACTTATTTGGATGAAATAAAATAAAAATACAAATGATAAAATTGCACTCATCATTTAAGAATAGAAAAGATCTGAAATATGGACTTCTTGCGAGACGCACATCTTGGAACCTTGCTCCACCTAATACTGCTGCAATTCATGCGGATTTCTCACAAATATTCTTCTCTCCTCCTCCCTCAAATGAAAAAATACAATCTTATTTATAGAAAACTAAGAAGATAAATAGAATCCTAATTAAATCTAATAAAAAGGAAATAAGTCTAACAAAATAAATCTCAGAGATCCTAACAATCCTAAATCAAATCCTACGGAGATCTTTACCTAAAATTGGAGATTACATCAAATATTACTAAAATAACAAAGATTCTAGTAAATCTATAAAAATCATGATCAACATTAATGATTGTCACGCATCAAATCTCCCCTCTTGAAGAAACTCGTCCTCGAGTTTAAAATTATAGCATTGATGGACTTTGAATTCTGCATTAGATGTTGAAGTGAAATGATGGATCTCTTGACTCGATACCAAATGATGGGGGCCGGCGGGGCCTCGATCGGAGGGGAATCGAATGAAGAGCAGCGGCGAAATGATGTCGTAATACATGTTGAATCATAAGGAAGGTCTTGTTCATGCGATGAACATGATGCGATTAACATTGTGAAACGATACTCCGGCTGGGGTTTAGGGTTTATTTGGCTAGGATTGAATGTTGTGGATTCTTTTAGAGGATTGATCAAGAAGAATAATGAAAGAGAATTTTGGGGCTTCACACCCTAAACAAAGGCAAATCACATGCCAAGAACACCTCACATGCTCAAGAGAGAAAACTCAATTTTTATTCATTCAATGTCTATCCCTCATGGAGGATTACATCTCTTATTTATAGGAAAAGAAAATAACTAAACACTTAAGGAAATAAATAAAATCCTAATCAAATCGAAACCTAACAAAACTAAAAGATGCAATCAAATAAAATCCTAGCGAAAATAGAAAGAGATTTCAAAATCAAATCCTAAAGAAATCCTAACTAAAATAAAAGATTACATGGAATCAATTCAAATATTACTAAAATAAAAATTATTCTAATAGATCTTAAAATCTCTTGATGGATAGTCCATGATTGTCTGCATCAAATCTCCCCTCTTGAAGAAACTTCGTCCTCGAGTTTAAAATTATAGCATTGATGGACTTTGAATTATTGCATTGCATTTGCCAAAGCTTTAATGCGGAGCGAGTGATGATGAATAGTGCTTTCGGGTGAAGCGATATCATGAACAATAAAGCTTTGAATTGATGGATTGGCGATGTGAAGCTGAAATGATGGATCTCTTGACTCGATACCAAATGATGGGGAGCGACAAGATGGAGATTCTTGATAGAACTTATTTGGATGAAATAAAATAAAAATACAAATGATAAAATTGCACTCATCATTTAAGAATAGAAAAGATGAAATATGGGCACATGCAGAGCACTATCATCAGGCACCTCACATGCCTAATACTAGCGCAATTCACATGCGATTTCTCACAAATATTCTTCTCTCCTCCTCCCTCAAATGAAAAAATACAATCTTATTTATAGAAAACTAAGAAGATAAATAGAATCTAATTAAATCCTAATAAAAAGGAAATAAGTCTAACAAAATAAATCTCAGAGATCCTAACAATCCTAAATCAAATCCTACGGAGATCTTTACCTAAAATTGGAGATTACATCAAATATTACTAAAATAACAAAGATTCTAGTAAATCTATAAAAATCATGATCAACATTAATGATTGTCTGCATCGAGCGCATGATATGTCAAACATCACTCTCATTCTTCCTATGTGATATTCTACAGAGGACCTACTGCAGGAATTTATTCCTGTTAAATGCCAGAATTCAGTGTGTGAAAAAATCGACTGAAATTATTTTGCTCGTACCTGGAACAGATCTCCGATATTGATGATGAGAGCATTCGGGTTGGGCTTGACTATGATCCATCTCCCATCCTTCATTAACTGTAGGCCGCCTACTTGATCCTGGACCAATATGGTCATGAAATCACTATCTGTATGTGGGATCAATCCAAAAACTTCATCGATAATTGGACATGGAGGGTAGTGATTGAGTCTCAAATAGCATGTGTTGCGCGTGCAACTATCCCTGAGATAAGTGCCCTTATATCCCAATCCTTCCGATAGTATGGAAGATAGTTGGTGTGCTAGATTTGACATTAGAGTTGCAAACTCCTCTATTGTTTGCCTGCAGCAAAGAAGAGAAGGTTGGTGACTGTGATATCTTTAATAGAGCACAAATCATGTTTCAGTATTACTGTGAGGAATACAAGGGCACAACGTGAGGCTAATGCACCGTGTAAATTCAAGTAATTCTCAAGTAGCACAGAAAGTTTCTGAATTCACTATGGATTTTGGTTTTAGAATATAAAACATAATATCACACATGTACCTGGTGCTTTGTTTTTCTTGTTGAGGACTCGGCGACAGCGCAATATGGTACGCCTCAGACCACGATAGCTGTTTCAGCGATGTGGCTGAAGGTGTTCCCCACCGATAACTATCAAGCGAGAAGTCAAACAGCCTCTCCTTCACCTTTGTCTCAAATGGACGCCTGAACACGTTAACCATGATCGACCTCATCTTCTCTAGCAGCTCCTCAGGTATCCCATGATTCACCACTTGAAAGAACCCCCACTCTGATGAAGCTGTTACTATATCTCTCTTGCACTGGCTCATTTGGGCTTGACTCTTCTTCAAGCAACTGAGATCAATTAAAGGGAGCTCGCATTCATCGGCTTCGACCATCCAATGTTGATCGGACGGCTGGTGATTGAAGAAGGACTTGTAAGTGTTGAAGAGTGGAGGGTTGTTTTGGTCCACCATGTTAGCTAGGTAGCCTGAGATGAAAACAAATTGATAAGGTGTTTTATAAGAAGTTGTACATAGTTTGCGGCGATAAATGTTTGTTCCAACTTTGTTTTTTTACTTAAAAACAAGTTTGGGATTTAATTCAAAAGCACAGAATAAGAACATAATGGAAGGATTGAAGAGGACAAAATAAATAGTGGAGTCACAACGCCCCTAAGAAAATTTTTCGGATCCGCCGTTGGTTATAAGAACAATCTTTATTTTCTTTTCTTTTCTTTTTCTTTTCTTTTCTTTAATAATAATACAATTTACCATTTTTTGGGAGAACTTTGTTGTTGCTCCATCAACTTCGTGTTTGGTGCCATAACATTTGATGCTTATGATATTAAATTAACCTCATGACTATTCTGGCCAAACAATGTTTTGTTCTCTTATCAACTTACTGTTATAATGCACTAACAAAATTTGCACATGCTAAATGGGGGATCCTATAGAGGGCCATCTATAGAATATTACAGTAGGAGGAAGGATGGTGTGATACTTGGCATATCACGAATATTGATGCACGATCATTTATGTTTATTAGTGTAGCGGCGCGGTAGTGGCTGTGATGGGGGCGAGGGGCCTCGATCGGAAGCTGAGGGAATCGTCGAAGCCTTGTGAAATGATGTCGTAATACATGTTGAATCATAAGGAAGGTACTGTTCATGCGATGAACATAGTGCGGTCTGTTCACCAGTGACGATTACTCACTTTGGGGTTTTAGGGTTTATTTGGCTAGGATTGAATGTTGTGGATTCTTTTAGAGGATTGATCAAGAAGAATAATGAAAGAGAATTTTGGGGCTTCACACCCAAGGGCTTCACACCCTAAACAAAGGCAAATCACATGCCAAGAACACCTCACATGCTCAAGAGAGAAACTCAATTTTTTATTCATTCAATGTCTATCCCTCATGGAGGATTACATCTCTTATTTATAGGAAAAGAAAATAACTAAACACTTAAGGAAATAAATAAAATCCTAATCAAATCGAAACCTAACAAAACTAAAAGATGCAATCAAATAAAATCCTAGCGAAAATAGAAAGAGATTTCAAAATCAAATCCTAAAGAAATCCTAACTAAAATAAAAGATTACATGGAATCAATTCAAATATTACTAAAATAAAAATTATTCTAATAGATCTTAAAATCTCTTGATGGATAGTCCATGATTGTCTGCATCAAATCTCCCCTCTTGAAGAAACTCGTCCTCGAGTTTAAAATTATAGCATTGATGGACTTTGAATTATTGCATTGCGGCACTTGAAGCTTTAACGGAGCGAGTGATGATGAATAGTGCTTTCGGGTGAGCGATATCCATGAACAATAAAGCTTTGAATTGATGGATTGGCGATGTAAAATGATGGATCTCTTCGTCTCGATACCAAATGATGGGGAGCGGCAAGATGGAGATTCTTGATAGAACTTATTTGGATGAAATAAAATAAAAATACAAATGATAAAATTGCACTCATCATTTAAGAATAGAAAAGATCTGAATATGGAACTTCAGAGACGCCTCACATCTTAGGCACCTCACATGCTGTACTAGCTGCAATTCATCATGATTTCTCACAAATATTCTTCTCTCCTCCTCCCTCAAATGAAAAAATACAACCTTATTTATAGAAAACTAAGAAGATAAATAGAATCCTAATTAAATCCTAATAAAAAGGAAATAAGTCTAACAAAATAAATCTCAGAGATCCTAACAATCCTAAATCAAATCCTACAGGAGATCTTTACCTAAAATTGGAGATTACATCAAATATTACTAAAATAACAAAGATTCTAGTAAATCTATAAAATCATGATCAACGACTAATGATTGTCTGCATCAAATCTCCCCTCTTGAAGAAACTCGTCCTCGAGTTTAAAATTACATAGCATTGATGGACTTTGAATTCTTTGCATTGATGTTGAAGCTGAAATGATGGATCTCTTCGTCTCGATACCAAATGATGGGGGCTGAGGCGGGGGCCTCGATCTGGAGGGGGAATCGTCGAAGCCTTGTGAAATGATGTCGTAATACATGTTGAATCATAAGGAAGGTACTGTTCATGCGATGAACATGAGTGCTGATTCTGTTCACCCGTGAGCAGTACTCAGACTTTGGGGTTTTAGGGTTTATTTGGCTAGGATTGAATGTTGTGGATTCTTTTAGAGGATTGATCAAGAAGAATAATGAAAGAGAATTTTGGGGCTTCACACCTAAACAAAGGCAAATCACATGCCAAGAACACCTCACATGCTCAAGAGAGAAACTCAATTTTTTATTCATTCAATGTCTATCCCTCATGGAGGATTACATCTCTTATTTATAGGAAAAGAAAATAACTAAACACTTAAGGAAATAAATAAAAATCCTAATCAAATCGAAACCTAACAAAACTAAAAGATGCAATCAAATAAAATCCTAGCGAAAATAGAAAGAGATTTCAAAATCAAATCCTAAAGAAATCCTAACTAAAATAAAGGGAGCTCGCATTCATCGGCTTCACCATCCAATGTTGATCGGACGGCTGGTGATTGAAGAAGGACTTGTAAGTGTTGAAGAGTGGAGGGTTGTTTTGGTCCACCATGTTAGCTAGGTAGCCTGAGATGAAAACAAATTGATAAGGTGTTTTATAAGAAGTTGTACATAGTTTGCGGCGATAAATGTTTGTTCCAACTTTGTTTTTTTACTTAAAAACAAGTTTGGGATTTAATTCCAAAAGCACAGAATAAGAACATAATGGAAGGATTGAAGAGGACAAAATAAATAGTGGAGTCACAAGAGATCGATGTTATATATAGATTACATCTCATTGAGGCGCGTTTGAACCAGTTATATCCTACTTAGTACAAGGAAACAACACTATGAAAAAACTTTGTTTCTGTATTCAATCCATATTACTAGGCTGTTTAAAGGGTTAAACGGGCCGGATCTTGTAATGTTGGGTCCAGATTTGATCCCTACTTGAACGGGTTGGATAAGATCAGGTACATGACCGTATTATCTTTTTTTTCTCTTGGGATATGAGGGAACCTTCGCAAAGCACGAAGATCCAATGCTCGAAGCCCAAGTTCGATCTCAGATCCCTACCAAGTAAATCCCAGACGTATGGTTCCTATATTCCATTCATATGCTTCAGATTAGGCAGACACGATCGAACCAGGAACCCGAGAGTGTTGACAGGATACCACCGCGTCCCCGCACTGAGTATGACTGTATTATCTTTAATCTAGACTTTAGTAAACATTTAAATCCTCCGTTATATATAATGAGAAACTGGTGGTTTCTTTAAAGGGACAAAAAAATGTCATGTGTCATATGAAAAGATGACATGTGGACACCTAATCATATATTCACCTAAGAATCCTTATCAAATTAAATCTGTCCATAATTAAAAAAATCTAATTAAAGTCAAATATTTAATACTCTAATCAAATTAAAAGTAACCAAAATTTAAAAATCTAATAGTTATCCATAAACTAAAAATGTTATGTGGCCCTCCTTAATTATTTAAGGACAAATTTCACCAAACTAGTGAACCACCAATAAGTTTGGTCATTTGAAACTAAGCCCCAAATTTTTGAAACTCCCAATAAGTTTGGGAATTTCAGAAAACCCCAAAATATTTTAATTTTTGCATTTAACCCCACAAAACATTACCCCATAAATTTACAGTGACAAATATTATTCCTAAGGATCGTTATACCTCTCAAATCATTCATATTTGCATATTAACCCATAAAATAAAAACAACCTTTTAAAAGAGAGAAATTAAAACTAGTCCTCTAAAAATTATGAAACTACAAACAACCCCATTAAAATATATAAATTATAAACAACCCCTTTAAATTCTAAAATTACAGACAATCCCTAAAAATCCTAAAACTACAAACATATTCTTGAAAAATATGAAAATTACAAACAACCACCTTAAAATCTAAAATTACACTCATCATTTAAGAATAGAAAAGATACAAATATGCTTCACACCAAGACTCACACGCAAGACCTCACATGCCTAATACTAGCGCAATTCACATGCAGTTTCTCACAAATATTCTCCTCCTCCCTCAAATGAAAAATACAACCTTATTTATAGAAAACTAAGAAGATAAATAGAATCCTAATTAAATCCTAATAAAAGGAAATAAGTCTAACAAAATAAATCTCAGAGATCCTAACAATCCTAAATCAAATCCTAATGGAGATCTTTACCTAAAATTGAGATTACATCAAATATTACTAAAATAACAAAGATTCTAGTAAATCTATAAAATCATGATCAACGACTAATGATTGTCACGCATCGATGCATGATATGTCAAACATCACTCTCATTCTTCCCTATGTGATATTCTACAGAGGACCTACTGCAGGAATTTATTCCTGTTAAATGCCAGAATTCAGTGTGTGAAAAAATCGACTGAAATTATTTTGCTCGTACCTGGAACAGATCTCCGATATTGATGATGAGAGCATTCGGGTTGGGCTTGACTGTGATCCATCTCCCATCCTTCATTAACTGTAGACCGCCTACTTGATCCTGGACCAATATGGTCATGAAATCACTATCTGTATGTGGGATCAATCCAAAAACTTCATCGATAATTGGACATGGAGGGTAGTGATTGAGTCTCAAATAGCATGTGTTGCGCGTGCAACTATCCCTGAGATAAGTGCCCTCATATCCCAATCCTTCCGATAGTATGGAAGATAGTTGGTGTGTTAGATTTGACATTAGAGTTGCAAACTCCTCTATTGTTTGCCTGCAGCAAAGAAGAGAAGGTTGGTGACTGTGATATCTTTAATAGAGCACAAATCATGTTTCAGTATTACTGTGAGGAATACAAGGGCACAACGTGAGGCTAATGCACCGTGTAAATTCAAGTAATTCTCAAGTAGCAAAGAAAGTTTCTGAATTCACTATGGATTTTGGTTTTAGAATATAAAACATAATATCACACATGTACCTGGTGCTTTGTTTTTCTTGTTGAGGACTCGGCGACAGCGCAATATGGTACGCCTCAGACCACGATAGCTGTTTCAGCGATGTGGCTGAAGGTGTTCCCCACCGATAACTATCAAGCGAGAAGTCAAACAGCCTCTCCTTCACCTTTGTCTCAAATGGACGCCTGAACACGTTAACCATGATCGACCTCATCTTCTCTAGCAGCTCCTCAGGTATCCCATGATTCACCACTTGAAAGAACCCCCACTCTGATGAAGCTGTTACTATATCTCTCTTGCACTGGCTCATTTGGGCTTGACTCTTCTTCAAGCAACTGAGATCAATTAAAGGGAGCTCGCATTCATCGGCTTCGACCATCCGATGTTGATCGGACGGCTGGTGATTGAAGAAGGACTTGTAAGTGTTGAAGAGTGGAGGGTTGTTTTGGTCCACCATGTTAGCTAGGTAGCCTGAGATGAAAACAAATTGATAAGGTGTTTTATAAGAAGTTGTACATAGTTTGCGGCGATAAATGTTTGTTCCAACTTTGTTTTTTTACTTAAAAACAAATTTGGGATTTAATTCCAAAAGCACAGAATAAGAACATAATGGAAGGATTGAAGAGGACAAAATAAATAGTGGAGTCACAAGAGATCGATGTTATATATAGATTACATCTCATTGAGGCGCGTTTGAACCAGTTATATCCTACTTAGTACAAGGAAACAACACTATGAAAAAACTTTGTTTCTGTATTCAATCCATATTACTAGGCTGTTTAAAACGGGCCGGATCTTGTAATGTTGGGTCCAGATTTGATCCCTACTTGAACGGGTTGGATAAGATCACGTACATGACCGTATTATCTTTTTTCTCTTGGGATATGAGGGAACCTTCGCAAAGCACGAAGATCCAATGCTCGAAGCCCAAGTTCGATCTCAGATCCCTACCAAGTAAATCCCAGACGTATGGTTCCTATATTCCATTCATATGCTTCAGATTAGGCAGACACGATCGAACCAGGGACCCGAGAGTGTTGACAGGATACCACCGCCCCTCTGAGTATGATCAGTATTATCTTTAATCTAGACTTTAGTAAACATTTAAATCCTCCGTTATATATAATGAGAAACTGGTGGTTTCTTTAAAGAAACAAAAAAATGTCATGTGTCATATGAAAAGATGACATGTGGACACCAATCATATATTCACCTAAGAATCCTATCAAATTAAATATGTCCATAATTAAAAAATCTAATTAAAGTCAAATATTTAATACTCTAATCAAATTAAAAGTAACCAAAATTTAAAAATCTAATAGTTATCCATAAACTAAAAATGTTATGTGGCCCTCCTTAATTATTTAAGGACAAATTTCACCAAACTAGTGAACCACCAATAAGTTTGGTCATTTGAAACTAAGCCCCAAATTTTTGAAACTCCCAATAAGTTTGGGAATTTGAAAACCCCAAAATATTTTAATTTTTGCATTTAACCCCACAAAACATTACCCCATAAATTTACAGTGACAAATATTATTCCTAAGGATCGTTATACCTCTCAAATCATTCATATTTGCATATTAACCCATAAAATAAAAACAACCTTTAAAAAGAGAGAAATTAAAAATAGTCCTCTAAAAATTATGAAACTACAAACAACCCCATTAAAATATATAAATTATAAACAACCCCTTTAAATTCTAAAATTACAGACAATCCCTAAAATCCTAAAACTACAAACATATTCTTGAAAAATATGAAAATTACAAACAACCACCTTAAAATCTAAAATTACAAAAAACCTCTCAAAATCTAAAAACTGCAAGTAGACCCTAAAAATCAAAAATTACAAATGACTACTTAAAATTTTTACTATTGCATACATCTCCTCAAAAAACTAAAAATTACAAACAACCCTTTTAAAATTTTAAAATTATAAACAACATCTTGAAAAATCTAAAAATACATACAAAACTCTGAAAATTATAAATAATCATTTATTAGTGGTTTTGTACCAAAAATTGTTGGGGTTAAGTGTCAAAAATAAAACTTTGTTGGGTGTTTTTTGCCAACATTTATTTGGGGTGGGGGTCGTACTTTGGTCATTTGACCACACATGAACAAACAATGTTAATTTCGGAGTTTCAGGCAAAAAATTTTAGAGGTTTAGTGAGAGTTTCAAAAGTATTAGGGATTTAGTGTCAAATACCCAAACTTATTGGGGGCTTAGTGAAATTTACCCATATTCTAAATTTTTATAGAGGGTAGATTAGTAGTTACATGTGAAGACTTTATATTTATTGAAAGATAGATTAGTAGTTATTATTGCTATAATGTACCTTCATTATCAAATTATGATAATAACTAAAATCCTAAATGGACATGAGCATCGGTGAAAGATATCATAATTAAAGAAAATACTGATCTATTATTCTATGAGCAGAAGAACAAATGGAACTACATAAAAAGTGTAGAGATGAAAAAAGAAGTGATTTAAATAATCATTTATATATAAAAAGAGATTGTTGCTTACTATTAGCATTACATCTCAAAAAAATTCATGTGTCCCTCCCTAATTTTGAATTTGAAAATTAAAATAAAATTCATTCATACTTATTTAGTGAGAATGTCTTTTCTTTTCTTTTCTTTTCTTTCTCTTTTTATTTTAGAATATTACAAAGGAGGGATTGGTGGTTAAGTCATCTCACTTGAATTTCAAATTCAAAAATAAAATAATCAATACCCTTATTTTGTACTTCCTTTATGAATAAGAAACTTCAACTCAAGTTATCTACATTTGAAGGAGCACAGGCATAAAAAATTTAGAAATAAATAAACGAGATATACAAACCAAATAAACAAGACCATAATTAAAAATAAACCAAATAAACAAAACCAAATAAACCAAAAAATACTTTTGTTTAGATTTTGGTTTTAGATCTGTCGAATGAGATGACGGCTATGGTCCCTCCCTCTTCCCTTTCTATTGCTCATCATCTTTCTTATGGTATACTCTTTTATATTTCTGGTTCTATATTATATATATCGTTTGAATGGGGCATCTTGTCGTATTTTACTTCAAAAAACCAAAAAATAAAAATAACCAAATAAAAATTCAGTACAAATTTTTTTAAAACAAGACCATAATTAAAAAAGAAACTCATAAAAATCGATATACAAACCAAATAAAATCAGATCCATCCATGCAAGCACGGACATAACACTTGATATAGTTATAACAAATCAATTACGGAGTTAATATATAAGATTTAATTTTATTGGATGAATCAGGAGGTTTTGTATACAGCATATTTCCTCGTAAAACAGTACTCAACACACTTTTGTTAGCTTTGAGTAAAGTTTCATAACAAATACTCGCTAATGAAACAACAGGGGCTATTTTTGTACCCACCGTCACTTCTCCGGGAAAAAAAATATTCAGGAATGACAATAAGAAATAAATTCAAGACAAGTAATTTACCTCCTGTAGCAAGGAACTTGAAGAAATGAGCGCAGCCTCAAATCGTTTTTATTCTGTGTTTCTCACTCTTTTTACAAATTTTTTCCAGAAGTGATTGAGTCTCAAATAGCATGTGTTGCGCGTGCAACTATCCCTGAGATAAGTGCCCTCATATCCCAATCCTTCCGATAGTATGGAAGATAGTTGGTGTGTTAGATTTGACATTAGAGTTGCAAACTCCTCTATTGTTTGCCTGCAGCAAAGAAGAGAAGGTTGGTGACTGTGATATCTTTAATAGAGCACAAATCATGTTTCAGTATTACTGTGAGGAATACAAGGGCACAACGTGAGGCTAATGCACCGTGTAAATTCAAGTAATTCTCAAGTAGCAAAGAAAGTTTCTGAATTCACTATGGATTTTGGTTTTAGAATATAAAACATAATATCACACATGTACCTGGTGCTTTGTTTTTCTTGTTGAGGACTCGGCGACAGCGCAATATGGTACGCCTCAGACCACGATAGCTGTTTCAGCGATGTGGCTGAAGGTGTTCCCCACCGATAACTATCAGCGAGAAGTCAAACAGCCTCTCCTTCACCTTTGTCTCAAATGGACGCCTGAACCGTTAACCATGATCGACCTCATCTTCTCTAGCAGCTCCTCAGGTATCCCATGATTCACCACTTGAAAGAACCCCCACTCTGATGAAGCTGTTACTATATCTCTCTTGCACTGGCTCATTTGGGCTTGACTCTTCTTCAAGCAACTGAGATCAATTAAAGGGAGCTCGCATTCATCGGCCGACCATCCGATGTTGATCGGACGGCTGGTGATTGAAGAAGGACTTGTAAGTGTTGAAGAGTGGAGGGTTGTTTTGGTCCACCATGTTAGCTAGGTAGCCTGAGATGAAAACAAATTGATAAGGTGTTTTATAAGAAGTTGTACATAGTTTGCGGCGATAAATGTTTGTTCCAACTTTGTTTTTTTACTTAAAAACAAATTTGGGATTTAATTCAAAAGCACAGAATAAGAACATAATGGAAGGATTGAAGAGGACAAAATAAATAGTGGAGTCACAAGAGATCGATGTTATATATAGATTACATCTCATTGAGGCGCGTTTGAACCAGTTATATCCTACTTAGTACAAGGAAACAACACTATGAAAAAACTTTGTTTCTGTATTCAATCCATATTACTAGGCTGTTTAAAACGGGCCGGATCTTGTAATGTTGGGTCCAGATTTGATCCCTACTTGAACGGGTTGGATAAGATCACGTACATGACCGTATTATCTTTTTTTTCTCTTGGGATATGAGGGAACCTTCGCAAAGCACGAAGATCCAATGCTCGAAGCCCAAGTTCGATCTCAGATCCCTACCAAGTAAATCCCAGACGTATGGTTCCTATATTCCATTCATATGCTTCAGATTAGGCGGAACACGATCGAACAGGGGACGAGAGTGTTGACGAGGATACCACCGCGTCCCATTTTGAGTATGACTGTATTATCTTTAATCTAGACTTTAGTAAACATTTAAATCCTCCGTTATATATAATGAGCTGGTGGTTTCTTTAAAGAAACAAAAAATGTCATGTGTCATATGAAAAGATGGCGTGTGGATGGCCTGTCGTATATTCACCAAGAATCCTTATCAAATTAAATATGTCCATAATTAAAAAATCTAATTAAAGTCAAATATTTAATACTCTAATCAAATTAAAAGTAACCAAAATTTAAAAATCTAATAGTTATCCATAAACTAAAAATGTTATGTGGCCCTCCTTAATTATTTAAGGACAAATTTCACCAAACTAGTGAACCACCAATAAGTTTGGTCATTTGAAACTAAGCCCCAAATTTTTGAAACTCCCAATAAGTTTGGGAATTTCAGAAAACCCCAAAATATTTTAATTTTTGCATTTAACCCCACAAAAACATTACCCCATAAATTTACAGTGACAAATATTATTCCTAAGGATCGTTATACCTCTCAAATCATTCATATTTGCATATTAACCCATAAAATAAAAACAACCTTTTAAAAGAGAGAAATTAAAATAGTCCTCTAAAATTATGAAACTACAAACAACCCCATTAAAAATATATAAATTATAAACAACCCCTTTAAATTCTAAAAATTACGACAATCCCTAAAAATCCTAAAACTACAAACATATTCTTGAAAAATATGAAAATTACAAACAACCACCTTAAAATCTAAAATTACAAAAAAACCTCTCAAAAATCTAAAAGCGCAAGTAGACCCTAAAAATCAAAAATTACAAATGACTACTTAAAATTTTTACTATTGCATACATCTCCTGCAAAACTAAAAATTACAAACAACCTTTTAAAATTTTAAAATTATAAACAACATCTTGAAAAATCTAAAAATACATACAAAACTCTGAAAATTATAAATAATCATTTATTAGTGGTTTTGTACCAAAAGTGTTGGGGTTAAGTGTCAAAATAAAACTTTGTTGGGTGTTTTTGCCAACATTTATTTGGGGTGGGGTCATTACTTTGGTCATTTGACCACACATGAACAAACAATGTTAATTTAGTTTCGGGCAAAAATTTTAGAGGTTTAGTGAGAGTTTCAAAAGTATTAGGGATTTAGTGTCAAATACCCAAACTTATTGGGGGCTTAGTGAAATTTACCCATATTCTAAATTTTTATAGAGGGTAGATTAGTAGTTACATGTGAAGACTTTATATTTATTGAAAGATAGATTAGTAGTTATTATTGCTATAATGTACCTTCATTATCAAATTATGATAATAACTAAAATCCTAAATGGACATGAGCATCGGTGAAAGATATCATAATTAAAGAAAATACGGATCTATTATTCTATGAGCAGAAGAACAAATGGAACTACATAAAAAGTGTAGAGATGAAAAAAGAAGTGATTTAAATAATCATTTATATATAAAAAGAGATTGTTGCTTACTATTAGCATTACATCTCAAAAAAATTCATGTGTCCCTCCTAATTTTGAATTTGAAAATTAAAATAAAATTCATTCATACTTATTTAGTGAGAATGTCTTTTCTTTTCTTTTCTTTTCTTTTCTTTCTCTTTTTATTTTAGAATATTACAAAGGAGGGATTGGTGGTTAAGTCATCTCACTTGAATTTCAAATTCAAAAATAAAATAATCAATACCCTTATTTTGTACTTCCTTTATGAATAAGAAACTTCAACTCAAGTTATCTACATTTGAAGGAGCACAGGCATAAAAAATTTAGAAATAAATAAACGAGATATACAAACCAAATAAACAAGACCATAATTAAAAATAAACCAAATAAACAAAACCAAATAAACCAAAAAATACTTTTGTTTAGATTTTGGTTTTAGACTGTCGAATGAGATGACGGCTATGGTCCTCTCCCTCTTCCCTTTCTATTGCTCATCATCTTTCTTATGGTATACTCTTTTATATTTACGGTTCTATATTATATATATCGTTTGAATGGGGCATCTTGCCGTATTTTTACTTCAAAAAACCAAAAAATAAAAATAACCAAATAAAAATCCAGTACAAATTTTTTTAAAACAAGACCATAATTAAAAAAAGAAACTCATAAAAATCAGATATACAAACCAAATAAAATCAGATCCATCCATGCAAGCACGGACATAACACTTGATATAGTTATAACAAATCAATTACGGAGTTAATATATAAGATTTAATTTTATTGGATGAATCAGGAGGTTTTTGTATACAGCATATTTCCTCGTAAAACAGTACTCAACACACTTTTGTTAGCTTTGAGTAAAGTTTCATAACAAATACTCGCTAATGAAACAACAGGGGCTATTTTTGTACCCACCGTCACTTCTCCGGGAAAAAAAATATTCAGGAATGACAATAAGAAATAAATTCAAGACAAGTAATTTACCTCCTGTAGCAAGGAACTTGAAGAAATGAGCGCAGCCTCAAATCGTTTTTATTCTGTGTTTCTCACTCTTTTTACAAATTTTTTCCAGAAAGAACATATTTCTCTACTTGACTTTATTCGAAATCTGACTCTCAACTGAGCTAAACCGTCATTTTAAGTGACGAGTTACCAGTCCAGGAATGCCGTTAATATATAGAGCATTCACGAGGATGGAAAGATCCGCGGCCCATAGATTCCAATCGTGGTAAAGGATTGTATGACGATCGATAAAGATGGATCTCAGATCCCTACCAAGTAAATCCCAGACGTATGGTTCCTATATTCCATTCATATGCTTGATTAGGCGGAACGCGATCGAACCGGGGACGAGAGTGTTGACGAGGATACCACCGCGTCCCATTTTGAGTATGACTGTATTATCTTTAATCTAGACTTTAGTAAACATTTAAATCCTCCGTTATATATAATGAGCTGGTGGTTTCTTTAAAGAAACAAAAAATGTCATGTGTCATATGAAAAGATGGCGTGTGGATGGCCTGTCGTATATTCACCAAGAATCCTTATCAAATTAAATATGTCCATAATTAAAAAATCTAATTAAAGTCAAATATTTAATACTCTAATCAAATTAAAAGTAACCAAAATTTAAAAATCTAATAGTTATCCATAAACTAAAAATGTTATGTGGCCCTCCTTAATTATTTAAGGACAAATTTCACCAAACTAGTGAACCACCAATAAGTTTGGTCATTTGAAACTAAGCCCCAAATTTTTGAAACTCCCAATAAGTTTGGGAATTTCAGAAAACCCCAAAATATTTTAATTTTTGCATTTAACCCCACAAAAACATTACCCCATAAATTTACAGTGACAAATATTATTCCTAAGGATCGTTATACCTCTCAAATCATTCATATTTGCATATTAACCCATAAAATAAAAACAACCTTTTAAAAGAGAGAAATTAAAACTAGTCCTCTAAAAATTATGAAACTACAAACAACCCCATTAAAATATATAAATTATAAACAACCCCTTTAAATTCTAAAAATTACGACAATCCCTAAAAATCCTAAAACTACAAACATATTCTTGAAAAATATGAAAATTACAAACAACCACCTTAAAATCTAAAATTACAAAAAAAAAACCTCTCAAAAATCTAAAAAACTGCAAGTAGACCCTAAAAAATCAAAAATTACAAATGACTACTTAAAATTTTTACTATTGCATACATCTCCTGCAAAACTAAAAATTACAAACAACCTTTTAAAATTTTAAAATTATAAACAACATCTTGAAAAATCTAAAAATACATACAAAACTCTGAAAATTATAAATAATCATTTATTAGTGGTTTTGTACCAAAAGTGTTGGGGTTAAGTGTCAAAATAAAACTTTGTTGGGTGTTTTTGCCAACATTTATTTGGGGTGGGGTCGACTTTGGTCATTTGACCACACATGAACAAACAATGTTAATTTAGTTTCGGGCAAAAATTTTAGAGGTTTAGTGAGAGTTTCAAAAGTATTAGGGATTTAGTGTCAAATACCCAAACTTATTGGGGGCTTAGTGAAATTTACCCATATTCTAAATTTTTATAGAGGGTAGATTAGTAGTTACATGTGAAGACTTTATATTTATTGAAAGATAGATTAGTAGTTATTATTGCTATAATGTACCTTCATTATCAAATTATGATAATAACTAAAATCCTAAATGGACATGAGCATCGGTGAAAGATATCATAATTAAAGAAAATACGGATCTATTATTCTATGAGCAGAAGAACAAATGGAACTACATAAAAAGTGTAGAGATGAAAAAAGAAGTGATTTAAATAATCATTTATATATAAAAAGAGATTGTTGCTTACTATTAGCATTACATCTCAAAAAAATTCATGTGTCCCTCCTAATTTTGAATTTGAAAATTAAAATAAAATTCATTCATACTTATTTAGTGAGAATGTCTTTTCTTTTCTTTTCTTTTCTTTTCTTTCTCTTTTTTATTTTAGAATATTACAAAGGAGGGATTGGTGGTTAAGTCATCTCACTTGAATTTCAAATTCAAAAATAAAAATAATCAATACCCTTATTTTGTACTTCCTTTATGAATAAGAAACTTCAACTCAAGTTATCTACATTTGAAGGAGCACAGGCATAAAAAATTTAGAAATAAATAAACGAGATATACAAACCAAATAAACAAGACCATAATTAAAAAATAAACCAAATAAACAAAACCAAATAAACCAAAAAAATACTTTTGTTTAGATTTTGGGTTTTAGATGTCGAATGAGATGACGGCTATGGTCCTCTCCCTCTTCCCTTTCTATTGCTCATCATCTTTCTTATGGTATACTCTTTTATATTTCGGTTCTATATTATATATATCGTTTGAATGGGGCATCTTGCCGTATTTTACTTCAAAAAAACCAAAAAATAAAAATAACCAAATAAAAATCAGTACAAATTTTTTTAAAACAAGACCATAATTAAAAAAGAAACTCATAAAATCAGATATACAAACCAAATAAAATCAGATCCATCCATGCAAGCACGGACATAACACTTGATATAGTTATAACAAATCAATTCGGAGTTAATATATAAGATTTAATTTTATTGGATGAATCAGGAGGTTTTGTATACAGCATATTTCCTCGTAAAACAGTACTCAACACACTTTTGTTAGCTTTGAGTAAAGTTTCATAACAAATACTCGCTAATGAAACAACAGGGGCTATTTTTGTACCCACCGTCACTTCTCCGGGAAAAAAAATATTCAGGAATGACAATAAGAAATAAATTCAAGACAAGTAATTTACCTCCTGTAGCAAGGAACTTGAAGAAATGAGCGCAGCCT
The DNA here is from genome assembly GCA_012295165.1 of Asparagus setaceus. NCBI lineage: Eukaryota > Viridiplantae > Streptophyta > Magnoliopsida > Asparagales > Asparagaceae > Asparagus > Asparagus setaceus. The sequence continues at coordinate 5,064,043 of CM022706.1, forward strand.
CAAATCGTTTTTATTCTGTGTTTCTCACTCTTTTTACAAATTTTTTTCCAGAAAGAACATATTTCTCTACTTGACTTTATTCGAAATCTGACTCTCAACTGAGCTAAACCGTCATTTTTAAGTGACGAGTTACCAGTCCAGGAATGCCGTTAATATATAGAGCATTCACGAGGATGGAAAGATCCGCGGCCCATAGATTCCAATCGTGGTAAAGGATTGTATGACGATCGATAAAGATTGGATCTGCCTACTTTCTATAATGACGCAGAATAAATTGATTATCTTAATCATTCTAAAATTGCTCATGGCTACTAACGAGAATCAACTAGCTAGATTCCCCGCTTTCGTTGACATTCGAGTCTATAAAAAAATTACGGCGAATTAATAAATTAAAACACTTAACATTCTACAATCTCGTACCTAATGCCAAAAACGGAACAAGACTGGTTCATGTCTTCTTCACTGAAGTTCTAGATGAAAGAAACCCTCATAATGTAAATATAAAAAAATAAAAATAAAAAATTGGAGAGAAGAGTAGTAGCATAGCTTATTAGCTATATTAATTCTCCTCTCAAATTATAAAAAAGAAACATAAAAGAAGAAAAGGAAGGAGAAAACTCTAGCAAGGCTTCTTAGCTACTAGCTAGTTTAAAAGTTCAACTATATTTACAGATGCCCCCTGGTTTGTCTAGGCCCCTAGTGACAAAAATACTAGATAAATTATTGATAAAAAGGTCGGTGGGCAGGATTCTAAAAGGAGTTGGACACTTTTTGGGAGTATTATTGTGCACTGTCTTACTTATAATTTTAACAGAGATTGACTCAATTAAGTTCATGACCTCTTGATCAAACTGTGACATGATCCAACTATATGCATAAATTAAATGCCAATGCAAACTCGACAGTGACCCCAAAAATGTAATATTTCAGAAAATTAAATTATCATCCAAATATATTCTCACATTCTGCTTGAATATGATGCTCTCTCTCTAAATATGTGTACACTACTTTTCTTTTTGTATCAATCTGATTGGGGAAAAAAATCTTATTTCACAAGAAAAGTACAAGATACTATATTCTTCCGATCTGTACAGCTAGCCCTTTTCATGTACATACATCGACACTATTAGTATCACCTCTATCGATCGATATAGCCATATGTGGTCATTCTCATGATAGCTGTCCTTAACGTTATAGTTACTTATATATAGGGTTAAGTGCGGATAGACTTGTACTATTGCCCAGTTATGTACCCGACCATGTAGCTCTATAGTTGTAAATAGGCTTCTGAGTGGAATTTTTTTTAACTCTTTTACGTTCTATAGTTGTAAATAGGCTTCTGAGTGGAATTTTTTTTAACTTTTTTTTAACTCTTTTACCGTCAAGGAAGAAGAAAATTAACTTTTGACAAGTATACATCGAGTGTAAAAGAGTCAACAAAATTCACTTATGGTGGTAAATGATTCGGATCCTCTCCACTATTAAAAAAGTAGTAGACGGATCACTATTTAATTATAACCATTAATTTTCTAGTAGGTGATTGTGATTTTTTCTGACCACTATTTAATTATAACCATTGATTTTCTAGTGGGTGGTTGTGATTTTTTTATTTGAGTGTAAATTAGAAATAAGTGCAATACACGAGGGTACGTGAGTGTTATATTTAAAATATATTATAATTACCAATTAGATAATCAATGGTTTGAATTAAAATGATTGATTTCTACATTACTTTACTTTTTTGTAGTGAAGAGTATCCAAATTAATCTGCAAATGGGCGAAAGTACAGGATCTACAAGGGGTATATTCGCAATTAACCCTATAACATATCTTTATGATCGATTTCACAATTAATGCTATCCCTACCACTATACTCACCTGTATACTATACTCATCTTAACACGACTACCATTACCTAGTTTTCTGTCATTGCTAATTATTGGAATAGCGCAATTTTACCACTTATTCAAAAGAAAATAAAACATTAATATTATAACTATAACTATAGTTTAATAAAACAGTGCAGGTGCAGCTCACATGCAAAAATAGTCTATTGATACTCCTCATTAAGACAATCCATTCCATGCATATCCATCAAATCAAGCTGTACAGGAGATCCCCAAACAAACCCTACACTCCCCTTGAAATATCAGTGTCAACGGCTACAAGATCCCATAATGGGCCCTACCAATAAAAGGTCGGTCATTACTCCAACTAATAATTCATTAACAATTAGTCAAGGCATTGTATATAGGACAAATTTTTGTTTTAGACCACCTAATAAATTTATTTTTAAAATTAGACCTATTTCATATTTATTTGTAAATTCGATCAGGTTTATTATCCGGTTGGCTGATCAAAATGATGAAAAACTTTCAAAACTTCACGAAAATTTATTTCCGTGAAGTTTTGAGGTAAAACTTTACGGAAATGAATTCCGTGAAGTTTTGATATAAAACTTCACGAATTCATTTCAAGTAAAGTTCAATAATCTTCTAATTCGACCGGAGTTTATTGCCGGCCCTAGATCGAAATTTATAAATTAATATGGAAATTTATAAATTAATATGAAACAGGTCAAAATTTAATAATAAATTCTTTAAATAGTCTAAAATAAAAATTTGTCCTCGTATATACCCAACTATATATAGGCCCCCATATGTCGCCAACTGGCTCTATGACACACGTGTAAAGATGCAAAAATTCCGTGCCAAGTAAAAACACTTATTCAAAACTTCAGGAATACACGTGCCAGCTGCGGGAGCACCAGTCTCTGCCGACCAGGCTAGTGTCTGATTCTGATCAGAGCCAGGCTGCAGCTTAAAGCTCGTGGACAGCTAGCTAGCCTCAAAATTTAACTTTGTGCATGGCCCATGCAAATGTCACAAGGACCTGTGGTTTTATTTTCGTACAATTTTCTCAGTACCTTCGATATTTTCTGTATCAAAATCAGGTGACATGTTGTATTTACTACCCATCAAGTACTCATTCAAGTTTGACATTTGAGATTGGATTTCAATTTCAATAATTGGATTATGTACATATATAATGCCACTAAAAATAAAAATTAAACGTTAAGAAGGCCTATAAACAATAAAGTTTGACAATTTATATATATATATATATATATATATATATATATATATATATATATATATATATATATATATATATATATAGATAGAGAGAGAGAGAGAAAGACTCTATAAATTTAAAGTTGATAGAAAGAGTGTCCATCAACTTTTATATCCATTGATCTTCTGCTGAGATCGTGAAATCAAGATGCACAAATCTCAAAGTGGGCTTTATATCTTTCACGGATCCCAAGGCAACATCAATGGATAGAAAAGTTGGTGGATGACTATTCCCTATCAACTTAAGTTTATAGGAGTCTTGCTCTATATATAGTAACGCCCTATAAACTTAAGTGGATAGAGTACTTGTCCACCAAATTTTTATCCCTTCATTATCTTTGAGATTTGTGCTACACATCAATGCCGTCTTTGAGATTTGTGCATTCATTTGTATCACATGCTAGCACAAATCTCAATGGATAAAAAGTTAGTGGACAAAGTGCTCTATCCACTTAAGTTTATAGGAGCTTTTACTATATATATATATATATATATATATATATATATATATATATATATATATATATATATATATATATATATATATATATATATATATATATATATATATATATATATATATATATATATATATATAGAGAGAGAGAGAGAGAAAGACTCTATAAATTTAAAGTTGATAGGAAAGAGTGTCCATCAACTTTTATATCCATTGATCTTACCTTGAGATGCGTGAAATCAAGATGCACACAAATCTCAAAGTGGGCTTTATATCTTTCACGGATCCCAAGGCAACATCAATGGATAGAAAAGTTGGTGGATGACTATTCCCTATCAACTTAAGTTTATAGGAGTCTTGCTCTATATATAGTAACGCTCCTATAAACTTAAGTGGATAGGAGTACTTGTCCACCAAATTTTTTATCCCTTCATTATGCTTTGAGATTTGTGCTACACATCAATGCCATCTTTGAGATTTGTGCATTCATTTGTATCACATGCTAGCACAAATCTCAATGGATAAAAAAGTTAGTGGACAAAGTGCTCTATCCACTTAAGTTTATAGATACTTTATATATATATATATATATATATATATATATATATATATATATATATATATATATATATATAAAAGAGAGAGAGAGAGAGAGAGAGAGAGAGAGAGAGAGAGACAAGTGTAGGAAATTAATATCAAGCATAAATTGTGTATTGAGTAATGAGGTGTTTCATTCACATATCCACTCTCCAACCCATGTGAATGTAGTCCCTATTTTAATGAGTGGATGTGAATGAACCACCTCACTACTAAGCAAAAAACTTGTGCTTGGTACCAAGTTCCTCCATACCTCACTACTAAGCAAAAAACTTGTGCTTGGTACCAAGTTCCTCTATATATATATATATATATATATATATATATATATATATATATATATATATATATATATATATATATATATATATATATATATATATATATATATATATATATATATATATATATATACACACACACACACACACACACACACACACACACTAGTGTTATGCACAAGCATTCTTTGCGTGGAAAATAACCTGATTTTGAATACAACTATTTATTAAAGAAGAGTAGTAGCATAGCTTATTAGCTATATTAATTCTCCTCTCAAATTATAAAAAGAAACATAAAAGAAGAAAAGGAAGGAGAAAACTCTAGCAAGGCTTCTTAGCTACTAGCTAGTTTAAAAGTTCAACTATATTTACAGATGCCCCCTGGTTTGTCTAGGCCCCTAGTGACAAAAATACTAGATAAATTATTGATAAAAAGGTCGGTGGGCAGGATTCTAAAAGGAGTTGGACACTTTTTGGGAGTATTATTGTGCACTGTCTTACTTATAATTTTAACAGAGATTGACTCAATTAAGTTCATGACCTCTTGATCAAACTGTGACATGATCCAACTATATGCATAAATTAAATGCCAATGCAAACTCGACAGTGACCCCAAAAAATGTAATATTTCAGAAAATTAAATTATCATCCAAATATATTCTCACATTCTGCTTGAATATGATGCTCTCTCTCTAAATATGTGTACACTACTTTTCTTTTTTGTATCAATCTGATTGGGGAAAAAAAAAATCTTATTTCACAAGAAAAGTACAAGATACTATATTCTTCCGATCTGTACAGCTAGCCCTTTTCATGTACATACATCGACACTATTAGTATCACCTCTATCGATCGATATAGCCATATGTGGTCATTCTCATGATAGCTGTCCTTAACGTTATAGTTACTTATATATAGGGTTAAGTGCGGATAGACTTGTACTATTGCCCAGTTATGTACCCGACCATGTAGCTCTATAGTTGTAAATAGGCTTCTGAGTGGAATTTTTTAACTCTTTTACGTTCTATAGTTGTAAATAGGCTTCTGAGTGGAATTTTTTAACTTTTTTAACTCTTTTACCGTCAAGGAAGAAGAAAATTAACTTTTGACAAGTATACATCGAGTGTAAAAGAGTCAACAAAATTCACTTATGGTGGTAAATGATTCGGATCCTCTCCACTATTAAAAAGTAGTAGGCGGATCACTATTTAATTATAACCATTAATTTTCTAGTAGGTGATTGTGATTTTTTCGACCACTATTTAATTATAACCATTGATTTTCTAGTGGGTGGTTGTGATTTTTTATTTGAGTGTAAATTAGAAATAAGTGCAATACAGTGCATTGAGTGTTATATTTAAAATATATTATAATTACCAATTAGATAATCAATGGTTTGAATTAAAATGATTGATTTCTACATTACTTTACTTTTTGTAGTGAAGAGTATCCAAATTAATCTGCAAATGGGCGAAAGTACAGGATCTACAAGGGGTATATTCGCAATTAACCCTATAACATATCTTTATGATCGATTTCACAATTAATGCTATCCCTACCACTATACTCACCTGTATACTATACTCATCTTAACACGACTACCATTACCTAGTTTTCTGTCATTGCTAATTATTGGAATAGCGCAATTTTACCACTTATTCAAAAGAAAATAAAACATTAATATTATAACTATAACTATAGTTTAATAAAACAGTGCAGGTGCAGCTCACATGCAAAAATAGTCTATTGATACTCCTCATTAAGACAATCCATTCCATGCATATCCATCAAATCAAGCTGTACAGGAGATCCCCAAACAAACCCTACACTCCCCTTGAAATATCAGTGTCAACGGCTACAAGATCCCATAATGGGCCCTACCAATAAAAGGTCGGTCATTACTCCAACTAATAATTCATTAACAATTAGTCAAGGCATTGTATATAGGACAAATTTTTGTTTTAGACCACCTAATAAATTTATTTTTAAAATTAGACCTATTTCATATTTATTTGTAAATTTCGATCCAGTTTCAGCCATCTGGCTGAAACTGGATCAAAATTGATGAAAAAACTTTCAAAACTTCACGAAAATTTATTTCCCGTGAAGTTTTTGAGGTTAAAAAACTTTACGGGAAATGAATTCCCGTGAAGTTTTTAAGATAAAACTTCACTGAATTCATTTCCGTAAAGTTAGAATTTTTATAAATTTCGACTTCAAAATTTCACCGCTAAAACTAGATCGAAATTTATAAATTAATATGGAAATTTATAAATTAATATG